>JBBDGP010001762.1:0-600000 GCA_037952835.1 Lithobates septentrionalis | reverse complement strand
ACCAACGATAGGGTGTTGGGGGGAGTCCTACCGCCAAAGCCTCTGACTGTCTTTAGGGGAGTGCCTTCCTTCCGGAACAAATTGGCTCCGGGTGTCCTAGATCCTCCAACAGAAAAAATTACCTTTTTTGACCAATTGACCGGTTTTTATAAATGCAACCGATGTCGTGTATGTTCCCTGAATTCCTGTTCGAATAGGAGAATTCAGATTTTTATGTCCACTGTAACTGGTCATTCCCATACTATTATCCCCTTCATTACCTGTACCACCCGTGGGGTAGTTTACATGTTGCAATGCCCTTGTGGCTTGCAATATGTGGGGCGGACCAAACGCCCCCTACGGGTTAGGCTCAACGAGCACATCACGAATATTTTGACAGGGTTCAAGAACCATTCGGTTTCAAAACATTACCGTCTTGTTCACGATAGGGACCCCTCCAACACTCTGTTTGTCGGTATTGATCGATATAAGCCGTATTGGAGGGGGAGCTCCCTTGTACGAGATATTTCAAAGTTAGAAATGTCTTGGGTCCATAGGTTAAAATGTTATACGCCACATGGACTGAATATAGATGTGGACGTAAATGCCTTTATAGACAATTCCTAATGGGGTTTCTCACAGCCGCTCTTGGGGTTGAAATAATCATTTATTTGAATTAGAGATTAATATGGTCTAAATTAGATGGTGGCCCCGGATATGAGTTTTTTATCTATTTTCCCTTTATATATGTTCTTCCCTCCTATACATGTTTTTTTGTATTTTAGGCGATTTGTTTAAATAATTTTATTATGGCCATTTATTATGTGATTAAGGCCTTATATTTATTTACTTTAATATGCATGTGTTCACTTGTTGGGGTCTATGCCCTCCCTTTTTTTACGATCATGTGAGGGGGAGACCAGTACAGTCCACATTATGAATCAAAAATATTATTAATTTAATTTTGCCCTTAGTCTTTTAAATGTTGGCACAACCGATTTGGTCTATGCACTTATTTTAGTGTATCCTTAGGGCTACATGACCCTATGTTTACCTGTTAGTTTAAGTTTGGAGTCACCATACTCCATATAGTATACATGGGGTAGGTCCCGTTTTTTACTAAGAGAGAGTTATGCAAATGTTTCGTTTACAGTTTTTATATGTCTATTTTAGAGTCTTATATTCGGTTATCCAGCCATCCTGTAGTTTTGGGAGGCGTGAGCCTCTCTTCTGTAGGAAGGCTATTTGATTATAATGTTGCTTGGTATGTTAGACAAGGATGCCCACACTTAAGATGGCTCCGCTGGCTCTACATACAGTTATTGATGCCCACACCTAAGATGGCGTTGTGTGTTTCCCTGAACGGAACTCAGAACGAGGCTTGGGTAGGGTTTATAATGTGGTGGCTCAGCACGCTGCCCGTTCCCCATTGAAAACGTCAAACGTGTGACGAAACGCGTCTGGGAGGGGCGTGCTGACGTCACCACATTACGCAATTGAGGACGGGAGTGTGTCCGGAGGCCGGCCGGCTCCGTTTTCGTTTCTTTTATCCTTCAGCCTGTTTTATTCGACCATTGTAAGTGCTTTTCTGTTTTTAATAAATGTGATATAGTCAGTATTACACTATTTGGCTCTCCATTATTTATATGCCGCTGAGCTTGGACGGAGAGGATAAGACGGGACATACCGTTTCGGTTGGAAGTGATGTTGAGAACATAATACATCTGCCTTATGTGTCCTTTTTGTCTGGTAAGGGGACAACCCTGAAGGTTTGCCTTATTTATCCTCTGGTGGCGGTTCTCGTGTTTCCACATATCTGCATATGAGGGTTAGCCCTCTGGTAAGCAGCCTGTATCACTATTGTGTCTATCACTGGATATAAGCTTTTTTCTATTTTTCATATATTTATATTTTTCTTTACCTGGAGTATTTTGTATATGCCGACTACCCACCCTATATCTGGTAAGCAGATTTGGAAGTCGTTGCAGCTTTCACATTCTTTTTATAATTTTTGACATTTTGTATTTATTTATTATTTTTCTTTTTTCACTTGTGTGTGCATGATTGCATGACACTCACCTCACTGTCCTAGCTATTTAGCGTAGGATTTATGATTACACGTGATTTAAGGATTTTTTGGGTGGTCACTCTTTTTTGTTTGGTGTGGTATATGTCAAAACAATATTACACTATATATATATTTTTTATATTTTTTGCACTATATCTGTGAATACACGGGATGAGGGCGCCCCTCCTGTTCCATCTGGAGTATACATCTAAAGGCCCAGGCTGGGTTTAAGCCACTCGCCCTTACAAACTTACTTCTGGTAAGCACAACTGAAGTTGGAGTGTTTTGCTGATTGTGTTTATTCATCACTATCTTGCTTGGAGAGAATTTTGACCCGGATCAACATTGGGACTATGCATTCATGATTATAGGACTGTAACATGGACTCCTTTATCATTTTTTAGCGCGGTTTCTTATTGTTTGAATGTACAGCTACGACGGATCGTGCCGACCTGCCGCAGTATAATGGCGGCGGCTGGTCGGCAAGTGGTTAAAGAATGATTTCAGACAAGGCTCCATTATACATAGTTCTATTAGTCCAGCTTGGATCATGCCTAACCAATGCCCCTGGAAGCTGGAAACCACTGAAGTAGCCACCGTTACACCAGTGATCTCCACTAGCTTCCAGGTCCAGCGGCAAGTGGCCGCACTCCTGCTTACTGTACACAGGAGCTTGGCCACTTGGCATGTTCGCAGTGCATTAGGTCTGCCACTCAGCATGGGACCTGGAAGCAAAGGGCGATCATCAGGGGCATGGGCCAGGTATGGTACAGTATATACATGGTTACATTGGTTTAAGCTGGATCAATATAATTATGTGTAATATAGCCATGCCTGGAATTCTTCTTAAACCAGTTACCGACTGCACTATAGTTGAATGACGGCTACAGTGCTGCTTGATAACTCTGGGAGGGCATACTATGACGTCCTCCTTGAATCTCCCGCTCCCTGGGGCGCGCACACGAGACTATCCATGCTCGCTGGGTTCACGGGACCCGGCGCAACACAGATCGCAGTAAAGGGCCAATGACAGCGGCCCTTTACCACATGATCAGTCCGTCCAATGGTGGAGCGATCACAATGTAACCAGGGGTTCAACCCTCTCCTCTCACCGATACATTGTGAGTGGAGAGGAGAGCAATTATGTGCACAAATGTGAGTTTATTGCTATATTACTGTGCCCAGCAGTGCTACGTCAGTGCTCCACTGTGCTACCTCAGTGCCACTACAGTGCACATCAGTGCTACCCTATCAGTGGATCCTCATTAGTGCACCCTCACCAGCACCCAGCAGTGCAGCCACACCTGTCTTAGTTTACGTATCGCACCACAGTCACCAGTATGGCAAAAAAATATTTTACCAGCGAGGAGGCCTACCAGTGTCTTAGCCTGAGCAATGAGAGCAGCAGGGAGCTCTCTGAGTCTCAGTCCAATTCTGATTCAGCATATGAACCCGTTACAATCAGTGGGTCTGCTACAGAATCGGGAGAAGAGGAACGTGTGCCCATGAAAAGAAGGCGTTCTGGCGTGGAGCAGCAGCCTACTACCAGCAGCTCAGTGCCGTCCACCACGAGTGCAGTGCCACTGCAACAAAGGCCAAGTACCAGTGGAGTGTCATCTAAGCCCCAAAGGGATAGGGCCCATGCCAGCCTTCCCTATGCCCTTCAAAACCCCCTGTGGCTTCCCCCTAATTCCAGAGCAGCAAACATCTCCCCTTTCACCGCCCAGCCAGATGTCCAGGTGAACACCGATGATTTTATCCTGCTTGATTTTTTTCATATAATTTTTGCTGAAGACTTACTATCGTTCATCATGGCCCAGTGAAACCTCTATGCACAGCAGTTCATAGTAAGCAACCCTGGTTCTAGTTACGCCCGTCCCTTTGAGTGGAGAGAACTTACCATAGAGGAATTAAAAATTTTTTAGGCCTAACTTTTACTACAGGACTCACAAAAAAAACCAAAAAACGAATTGTACTCTTATTGGTCCACCAACCCCATCCACTACATGCCAATCTTCTCATGCATTATGCCAAGATCAAGATACCTTATGATTATGCCGTTCCTCCACTATAATGACAACACCCAGTGCCCTCCCCGAAATGACCCAGCTTTTGACAAATTATTAAAAATTCGGCCACTCCTAAATTATTTCTCTGAAAAATGCCCCCAGTTATATACCCCCAACCAGAATACTCCGTGGATGAGTCACTTGTCAAATTCACAGGCAGGCTTGGCTTCAAACAGTTTATCCCCAGCAAAAGGGCCCGATATGGGGTTAAACTGTACAAAATTTGTGACCGAGCCACAGGGTACATCTATGCCTTCCTGGTGTACGAAGGGAAGGACTCCCACTTGCATCCCCCTGAATGCCCAGAGTACATTTGAGCCAACGGAAAAGTTGTCTGGGAGCTTGTCTATCCACTCCTTGGAAAGGAATACCATCTTTATGTGGATAATTTTTATACAAGCTTGCCCCTCTTCTGCAATCTTCATCGGAGGGACACCCCAGCATGTGGTACAGTGAAAGCTAATAGAAAGGGCTTCCTGCAAAAACTCGTCAATGAAAGGCTACGCCGAGGAGAGACAACGTCTTTGTGGAACCAGGAGCTATTGGCTGTCAGGTGGAGGGACAGACGAAACGTTCACATGCTCACATCAATCCATAACGACACCTACGTGGAAGTCCCCAGAAGAAACGGCCCAATCCAGAAACCAACTTGTGTTCATGACTATAATTTGTTCATGGGGGGAGTGGACTTCAATGATCAGATGATCAAACCCAACCTTCCCACAAGAAAATCCCGCCATTGGGATAAAAAGTGTCCATTTATTTTTTCAGTTTGGCCATGTATAACACTTATGTTATTTACCAAAAATCTACCGAGACCCCTGTATTTGCTCTGATTCAGTAAGCAGACTACACGAACGCCACTTTCCTGAGAAAATCCCCCCCCCCCCGTGAAACAGGCCACAGACATCAAAAGAAATGCCAGGTGTACTCCAGAGAAGGGGTTAGAAGAGACACCACGTATTATTGTCCCCAATGTCCGTTTCCTGTTATTTTCCTCCAAACCCCTTATGCCACTGCACTGAACTGTACATACCTCTGCCTTCTTAGGAACCGACCCTGGCCTGTTATATGACCACGTTTCTGATTAACGCCAAATATACCTCTGCCTTCTCCGAAACTGACCCTGGCCTGTTATACAACGCTTCTGCCTAACGCTAAACTGTACCTACCTACCTCTGGAACTGTCCCTGGACTATTTGACCAAGTTTTTTGCCTGCCTCTTGCCTGCCTCTTGGACTGATCTTTTACCCTGCTATGCTAGTGGGAACACAGGGGTCCCACATATGTGAGGTGCTCCAGAATTGTTTTTCTGGATGAAGAAAACAAATTTTTTAGTTTTCTCATTCCAGTATTAGGGTCTGGAGACTTGGAGGCTTCAAAGAGATTTGGGTGGGAGAAGCCTCTACCCCTGTCCCTATTCTTTCCTGGCCTGCTACTTGGACCATGTTCCAGCTTACTACCAGGACCAATATTTGAAAAAATGACAACTTCAAAAAACTAATTATGCATCTTACTAAATACCTTGGAATGTCTACTTTCCAAAAAGGGGTCATTTGGGGGGTATTTGTACTTTCCTGGCTTGTTAGTGTCTCCCGAAATTAGATAGGCCTTCATTACATCAGGTGTGATCAATTTTCAATAATTGGCACCATAGCTTGTAGACTCTATAACTTTCACAAAGACCAAAAAATTTACACTGATTTGGGTTATTTTTACCAAAGATATGTAGCAGTTTAAATTTTGGCCAAAATCTATAAGGAAAAATTACTAATTTGCAAAATTTTATAATAGAAATGAAGAAAAATTAATTTTTTACAAATTTTTCGGTCTTTATTCATTTATAGCACAAAAAATAAAAAACCCAGAGGTGATCAAATACCACCAAAAGAAAGCTCTATTTGTGTGAAAAAAAGGACAAAAATTTTATATGGGTATAGTGTTGCATGAGTGAGTAATTGTCATTCAAAATGTGAGAGCACTGAAAGCTGAAAATTGCTCTGGTTAGAAAGGTGGTTTAAGTGGCCAGTGGGTAAGTGGTTAAAGTGGAGCTATGGGAAACATGGCATATGATGCAGTCTGTTACCACCTTGAAAGCATATCTAAACCCAAAACCAAAATTGTAATATATTGTAGTTCACATGCCCTTAGATATGGTGGCTGCAAAAGTTTTATTTTTATCTTACTTTCCCTTCATGTCTTCACCCATTTCTCCATTGTATCTATGGGGGGGGGGGGCAGCCATGGTTCTCACAGAGGCTGTGGACTGTCTGCCTTTGTTCATCTCTATTACATGGTGGGTTGATGGGACTAGCAGTTTACACAATAAGGATTAGTTTCTTCATGCTTCTAGTTCAGCTCAAAAGAAGTGACAAGGACACAGAATTCCTGGCACTGTACTTGCCGAAACTGTTCTTAGGCCAAAAAGGGAACATGAATGCAGCCACATCTAAGGACTAGTAAGCTGCAATATATTACATTTTTGTTTTTGGGTTTAGCTTAGCTTTAACACAGTGTGTTTGTATTATTCTGACTCTCCCCTATACCCTAGTTTATTACGTATCGCTTGATCCTTTCAGATCCTTTTTTTCCCCCCACACATACCATGACAGTCCACTGTAGTGCGTTTAACACACTCATATTATTTTGTGCGTTAGGACAATCCTTTTGTTCAAATGGGCTTCCAACACACAACAATGGACTGTAAATCACACCTGTAACATTTCTGGTAGCAAAGTGCATCACAAGTCACGGTAATGTTACATTGCATTGTAGATGTCATTTAAAATGAATGTCACCACAACACCCCAGTGCATGCACGGTGCATTGCATAGGCGCACATAGTTTACCATGTTACCCCAGTGTGCTGGTGTGAAAGATCCATGACAGACCAGCTGTCCTACAAGAGTGGTAGTTGAAGGGGTTGGAACAAATCATATTACACTGGTGTTGGAAAGGACAGAAGGGTTGGGGCTTAATCTTAGACTTTGCCCCATGTACAGCCTGGCTCCAAGATCCAGGTCCACTCATCCATTAATATAAAGGGATTGGGAGCCTAGTCCCCAACCAGGCTGCCACAAAGACATGGGGGCAATTGGACTATTGCGGTACAGTAAAGCAATACAATTTGAATTGTATAACAAATATATAAAAAAAACAAAAGATTTTTATTGGTGCAGGAAACAAACGTAATCAATTACAGATTAAAACATGATAAAAGTTCATATAAATCACCAAAATAATTTAACCCCAGAAGGGGAGAATCACAGTGGGACAATTGATCACAGACGGCATCTCTCTCAACCAGTTTCGCGGACAATAGCCGCGTCGTCAGGAGGGTATCTGTAATTTAATTAGCAGATTGATCAGAGAATAATATAGTTGCCTGAAGGCATAAGCGATAAAGAACATATAATAAAGCATAATGATTAAACAAAGTATTTATGTAGATAGAGGGGGAGAAGGAGCAAGGCTGCTTACCCATGTCCCGGCAGGCACCAGGCCCAAGACGCCACCACAAAGAGGGGGTCCCCCGCGGCGACTATCCTTTTTCCCTATAGGTGACTTTGGCATGGGTGGATATGCCTTAACATGCCTCCACCCTTTGCCATTTGTCTGTAGTGCTATATACTGCAGCTGCACGTTGGTACCATCTCCCTCAGTGGGATTGCCTTTCCCGGGACCCCTAAACTTTTTACCTCTTATTACCACGTACATGCTGTGTCTCCTATTTACCTAATATTTCACTTGGTTTCACTCTCTTTTGACTGTCTATCACCCCCCCTTTCCCTTGTTTCCTTCCTCTCCCGTTCTCCACTACTCCTTCCCTTCCTTCTCCCTCCCTCTTCTTCTTACTTCCTCCCTGCTTGGTTTTGTCCCATTCCCCCCTCCCCCCTTCTGTCCCCCACTGGCCTTTCCTTTGCCCTTTTTTCTTGCTTCACTTTCTCCTCCCCCTCCTATTCCCCATCCCTTCGCTCCCCACATCCACCACGCTCATCTTTCAATACCCTTTCTCACTCCACATTCACACATTTTTGAATTCACCTATTAATTATTTCATGTTTTAAATTCACACCTTCCTTAGTGTTCACATTACCTATTTTTTCACCACAATTCAATTCACCCTTTCTATATAATTCTCTCCTCCGATCCCAGTCCTATATCCCTCTTCACCACTCCATTCACAATTTTTCACTGGTCCACTATTTTGTGATTTCGAAAGTCCACAGCATACCTATTCTTCTTGCCCTACTTTATTTACCCAGATTCCAGTTCATCATGATTGGTAGCTCCCCCGAGTCACCGCGGGGGACCCCCTCTTTGTGGTGGAGCCTTGCGCGTGGTGCCTGCCGGGACATGGGTAAGCAGCCTTGCTCCCCCTCCCCCTCTATCTACATAAATACTTTGTTCAATTATTATGCTGTATTATAAGCTCTTTATCGCTTATGCCTTTGGGCAACTATATTGTTTTCTGATCAATCTGCTAATTAAATTACAGATACCCTCCTGACAAAGTGGCTATCGTCCGCGAAGCTAGTTGAGAGAGATGCCATCTGTGACTAATTGTCTCACTGTGATTCTCCCCTTCTGGGGTTAAATTATTTTGGTGATATATATGAACTGTTATCATGTTTTAATCTGTAATTGATTATGTTTCCTGCACCAATAAAAATCTTTTGTATTTTTTATATACTTGTTATATATTCAGATTGTATTGCTTTACTGTACCACGATAGTCCAATTGCCTCCATGTCTTTGTGGTAGCCTGGTTGGGGACTAGGCTCCCAATCCCTTTATTTCTAGATTCCTGGATGATGGTACAAGTCTCTAATGATCTTTACCTTTAGCAATTCACTACAGAGGCCACACTCATTTTCCTCATCCATTAACATGACTTCTTTGCAGTCTGTGGCAGAGTGATTTCATATTTTTCTTCACATGCCCTCTGCTTCCTGATCCTGAAGCCCATACTGCGCAAGTTACTGTTTCTGCTTCATGTAAAGTATTTTTTTGCTTTTTTTTTTATATGTATGTTTTTATGTTTTATATAGTATAACACTATTGGGAGCATTATGTGCTCTGGAAAATTATGCAGTATAAATGACATGGTGGAGAGGTCAAACTTGCAACATAGATGTCGGAAAACTAAAATTTAACCACTTAAGGACTGAGCCTCTTTTTTACACTTGTTGTTTACAAGTTAAAATCATTTTTCTTTGCTAGAAAATTACTTAGAACCCCTTAACATTATATATATTTTTTTCTAACACCCTAGAGAATAAAATGGCGGCTGTTGTAATACTTTCTGTCACACCGTATTCGCGCAGCGGTCTTACAAGCGCACTTTTTAAAAAAAAAAAATACACTTTTTTGAATTAAAAAATAAGACAACAGTGAAGTTAGCCCAATTTTTTTTTATATTGTGAAAGATAATGTTAAATTGATACCCAACATGTCACGCTTCAAAATTGCGCCCGCTCATGGAATGGCGACAAACTTTTACCCTTAAAAATCCACATAGGCGATGTTTAGGCTGAGCCAGAGATCATGATGGCATCCATCTGCTTCAGCCAATCAGAGGAAGCTTTGTATTCATTAAAACGGAACTTCAGACATTTTTTCAACTTCCCATCTATTAAATCTTCTGCTCTTGTTGTTTTAATTTTGGATAGTAAAAATGTTTTTTTTCTGCCAGTAAAATCCCTTATACAGCCCACTTCATGTTTCTTGTCTGGTAAAAAGCCTAGGCTTATGACATCATGCACAGCTCTCTCTCACTCTTGTGGGAGTTTGCCAGGAAGGGAGGGGGGATGAGTCGTAGCAGGGCCAATGAGAGCTGCAGAGTCGGAGGTGTGCCTCTGTGTGTCTGTGTAAATCCAGGAAGTGAACAGGCAGCAGCTTCAGCTGCCCACAGTTAAAATGATTGCAGCCAGACTAAGTGGAGGGGGATTTCTGCAGCATATTTGGCAAGTACAGAAACACAGTATATATATAAAATAATATGCAAAGTGGTTGGAGGGAAGCTTCAGAAAGGCAAATATGTTTTTAATACAAATTATGTGAGCAGACTGCAGTTCCTCAGCTTTCTTTGAATGTCTGAGCAGAACTCAGCCTGATTCTATTTTGTTCTGGGAGTGGGATTGAAAGACCCTGTCTCACTGCTGGAATAGAGCCCTGTATACTGTATGTAGCTGAAACTATATACAATGAATGCAGTGTGCCCAGAAAGGACACCTTTTTAATGCAGTAAAAAGTTTGTTTAAGCCACCTTGACCCAAAGGGACAATATACTTGGAGATCAGCTTTATTGTGTACTTCCTGCGACACATCAATGTAAATCGTTCCTAACACAAATTTTACCTAGCTTAATCATTTTTTGCATTGTTTCTAATGACTTAATTCCCAGGTTCTTAAAGCACTGGGATATCAGCTATTTGTCCCAGCACTGTTTTAAACTAGCACCGGTGCTCATCAGGTCCAGGGTGGCTTCTGTGCTGGAACCACCATCTATCTGGGATTGGAGCTGTCCGTAACATTCCAGTTGATCAGCTAGAAGCACGCTGTCTAATGTGAACACAGGACCCCTGTCTGGGACAGTTAATCTACAGATTGTGAACCTCTAGTTGTTTGTGTTCAGCATTCTACAGGTAAACCATCTGTCCCCAAAACATAAAGATTGCACTCACATAATGGGGAGACAGGATTTCCCTCTTCCCCTATTTATGTTTGCCTACTGACGAAACACATTGGGCAGGGATTGGCTTGTGGCATCATCACATCTGCCGCAAGATCGGCGGTGGCTTTTTCACATTTCAATCCTGTCTCTCCAGTATGTAAATGTAGTACTTATGAATAAATAAATTGGCTTTATGTGGTTTTACACTATGGTTTTTGCTCTTTGTTTTCTTAATTTCCCATGTGGCTTTTAATTAAGAGTGATTGTTTCGGAGGGATTTGGAAACCTTGGCTACCACCATCCTTGTTGCAGAGCACTATTTCGATCTTGTCCTAGGGATCCCACACAGCTGGTAAGTGGCTTGAGCACAGTGGTGGTGCAATCCTTGGTGATTAACACAAGATTGGAGAGTTTCACTTTGATAGTGGCGGTTAGAGCTTTATTTGAGGACTTAATAATTTATATTTTAAATGGGACTTGCACTCTGAATGTTTAAATAAAAACATAAACGTGCAGCGCTTTTCCTAATAAGTTATACCAAAGTGCATATAGAGTAATTTTCCCTTATCCACAGACAGTCCTTGATAGAGTGAATAAGAATGGGGATCCAAAGCAAAAGACCGCCACCTCCAACCGAAACACACACAGCCTTTTACCAGATGAGGTTGACCACCTTATTACAGAGGGTCAAACACTCTCATTAGTATTCCAGGAATGGCACCAGGGATGATCCAATCCATCATCCACCACATCAGCTCAAAGCCCTTCCAGGTCGAGTCCCATCGGTCGCTCCTCCCGGGCAATCGGGTCTCAGGACCTGCTTTCTGATTGGCTGGAAGGAGAAGCAGGAAGACATTAGCGAATATTAATTTGCTAATGTCACACAACTGGGCGGGCTCCGGGCGCCCTGAGCCTACCCTTTTTGAAGCCAATTAGAGCCCCAGGCTCTAATCATGTGCTTCAAAAACAAACAAAAAAAACACTGAAATCCATGCGTCCGGTGCCCTGCATGTAGATTAGGGGCTGGACACATGGATTAGAGGGGAGGTGCCCCTGCATCCTGTATGAGCGGCCGCCACTGCGGGAGAGTCACCTCTGCATACTGTGTGATCATCTTGACCTGGAAGGACTTTGAGCTGATATGGTGGCTGATGGATTGGATTGTCCCTGGAGCCATTTCTGGAGTTTGAATGCATGTGTTTGACCCTCTGTAATAGGGTGGTCGATCTCATATGGTTAGAGGCTGTGTGTGTGTTTTGGTTGGAGGTGGTGGTCTTTTATTTGGGATCCCTATTCACTCTATCATTGACTGTCTGTGGATAAGGAAAAAGGACTCTATATGTACTTTGGTGTATCTTATTAGTTAAAGTGCTGCACTTTTATGTATTTTATATTTGTGACCAGCAAATTGTGTAAGTAGCTTTTGTATGAAACTAAGTGGGTCTGAGCACAGTTTTTTCAATATCTTTTGTGGTTTCCCTCTGAATGTTTGTTTATTTCATCATGGTCATTTATTCACTGTCTTTGTATGTTTACTAATTTATCACAATATATTTAAAGGGATAGTGCACCCATCTTTATGTTTTTAATTTAAGCTGGTCTTATATTCAGACATCTTAAGTGCTGCTTTTACTTTATACACTAAGTGCGGCAATTTCTTTCTTTTTTTTTTATTCTTACTACACCATCTGTCCTGCTGCAACACCCTATGAGAAATACTGCAAACAAGATGGTGAATGCCAACTTCTCTATTTAACCGGGTCCCTTTAAATAAAACTCCTGTATATAGGAAGTAAATGTTGTTTTTCCATCTTCGCTGTGTTCTGTTAAACTCCACATCTGACCAGATGCATAAAAGTCAATATTTATTTTTTCCGTAAAATCTAGGAGTCCATCAGTTACAGAATATTGGTATTTTCTTTTTTTTTTTGGAACCCGACCACTAAAAGGCATACACAACACCGTCACACTAAAAAGCTACAACACAGCTGTAAAGAAAGAATTACAAAAAGAATCATTTTTTACATTCCACTTTGTCTGCCTTATAGAAAGATTTAATGCTGGACTTCTTTAGCGATACAGAAACAATTCCCTTGTAAAACAAATACATCTCATAGCAGATGGCACACCCTGCTGCTGGGGGAACTATAAGTCCCAGCATGTCGTTTTTTGGGGTAACTTGACTTGTATTTCCTGCAACAGCTGGGGGAGCCGTAGCCTGACCATGGCTCAAAGCATCCAATCACATATCAGGATTCAGCAGCTCGGTGTTGTCAAGGACTACTGAAACCTGAAGTCAATTGGCGGTTCACATACTGATATCGTGTTCATTACCATCAAAGGAGAAGTCAGTCATTTTGTGATGAAACTGCTGTCACCGAGTCAATGAGGCTTTTGGAATACAACAAAATGGCTGCCTTCATTTTGTACAAAAATCCCAACATCCTGTTTCCTAGAAATGTGATATGTCCTTCATTTTGTCGATCGTTTTCATTGCTATCAGTTATGGCCCCCTAGAAAAACTCTAAACCAAGGCACTGAAGCCACAGCATATACTTGTGTCTACAGAAAATGACCTTCTAGGCTGGGTTCACACATGTCCGGCTGCAGTTTACAGTCCAGGGTCCGGTGCAGTTTTGTTCCCCAGTTCAGGTGCAAATTTTTACTTGAATTCGCTACTAAACCCAAAATTGCACAGGACCCTTTTCAAAAAAGGACCGCAGTCGCCCTGGACTGTGTGAACCGGCTACATTGAAAGCCAGTCTGGGTTCACATGTTATGCAAATCAAATGCAATTAAAAACGCATCTTTTTTGCACATATGTGAACTGAGGGGAGTATCTAAATAGCTGTATACTATCACCCAGAGCTATCAGTTTAGCTGGTTCTCATAGACATGACATACATTGTAAAAACTGGAGAGAAAGCAGAGCTGAATCTGAATTTTATTTACCAAGTCCATTAAACCTGAGAGCCGTTGCATATGTTCTGATTACCTTATTAATTGACCCTGTGTCTATTTACAGATGTATTTCCCGATGAAGCGGTTCACCCCGTGAAACTAGTCAAAGTACTATATATGACCAAGTCACCCTTGTTTTAATTCTATTGTTATGAAGTTTGTATTAATAAATTTTCGTAATTTTTTACGATTGTCTATATGTTCTATTTATACTTTTTCTACAGTGTACCAAGATACTCCACTTGCTCCTTTGCCCCTGGTAAACCTTGGTTGGGGACCAGGTTCCCAAACCTCTATTCCAGTAAACTTTGGTTGATGGTACAATTTGTTACTTTAAAATTTTACATTTATGGTTATGATTTCAAGAGGCCACTCATTCTCTTCTAAACCTGAGAGCTGATTGGTTGCTGTAGTTTGTACCTTTATTTTGGCTCCATTTTTCGGAGAGGCTGATATGTCTACAATTCACCTACAGCAACAATGGAAAAATAAGTTGGTCTTGGGGACAACAGATGCTTCAAATTTATGTGTACACATAAGAGAACCATGTGAGCGGTAACTTCAATTTACAAATGTTACTTCTCTGTGTTCCAATATCACATTTTAAGAAAGAAGATGTTGGGCTTTTAAGTGGACCTATACACAAGTGCCAACCCCCCAACTTTCCTGACAATCTTGCTTCTTTAAAAGCCATTCGTAGTAGAAGAGGCTGTGAAATGACCCACCAGCAGAAACCAGTGCTTGGGGTGTATGGTCATGTGACCACTGCCAAGCCATTCATCATGAAATTTATTAATGTTGAGTGGAATTGATTTTTCTTTCTCAGACATTTTGGTGAAAATTAGAAGATTTTGGCAATATTTCAATTTTTTTTGCAAAATATATTGGAGTCAAGTCATTGGCCAAGCGGAATTGAAGTGCATGTAAAGGCAATGCTTTTTTTTAAAATTGTGGATAGGGTAAGGAAGGGTTAAAACCCCTATTTGGTGATTTTACTGTCTGTGTCTCACTGGGGAGGATTCCTTCTAAAGCCTCGTACACACAATTGGATTGTTGGCCAACAGAGCGTCAGACTTTTGTCAAAAGGGCATGTACCAGGATCTTGTCTTGCATACTAACGGCACACAATTGTCGGCCAACAAACACGAAGGTGGTGACGTACTACGTGGAATTTGAGATCTTGAGCGCCACCCTTTGGGCACTTTCTGCTAATGGTGTGTTTGGTGAGCATTGATTCCGAGCATGTGTGTTTGTTTTGTGACGGACTTGTGTACAGACGATTCGAAAACCTGACAACAGACCGTTAACTGCTGAAAATTTACTAGCCTGCCATCCAACATTTGTTGGCCGAAAGTTGAACAATCTGAAGGAGCGTACTAACGGACGGATTTTAGGCCAACAGTCTGTCATCACACAATCCCCTGCCAACAATCGGATCGTGTGTACGAGGCTTTAGAAAAGAAAAAGTACATTTTTCCATAGTGTGAGGAAATGAAATCTTAAGCTGGTTAAATACTAGTAAATTTTCATACAAAAATTTGCAAAAACATAATTTCTTCTTTGTATATTTATTGACTAGACAAATGTTGTTCAATAGTACTTCAAAATTGTGTTTGCTTTTAACATTTAATTTTGGAAGGAATGTAATTCCCAGAACAAAAAACACATACACCTTATCATTAGTTCGAAAAAATTGTACATCCTGCTTCCTCGATATTTCTCATCACTGGTCGAAATGCTGATTTGACCCCCACTGATGATTAGAAAATAAAATTAACTTTCTTAAAATAAAAAAAATTGAACAAAATTCTACTAGAATATAGCCAGCTTTAGACAGTTGTACCCCAGATCATTTGTTCTCGTTGAATGATATACACTTACCCATTGGCTGTGGTGGCCACTCTAAAATGTTGGATTTCCCATTACTTTCTGTCTCAATGACAATGGTCTCCACATAAAAAAAATAGAGGCGTGAATCTCCATAATGGGGACACAAACAATCATAAAAACCTAACAGAGGGTCAGACCCTTACTCACTCTTTACAAAACTAAAAAAAGACACAAATTTCAAGGTGTATTGTGTTGGTTTTGTAGGGTGTAAATAGTTTTAAACATATCCCGAGGATTACAGAACTCCTTTCAACTATCCTGGACCTGTTCTACCACAGATATGGCCCCTATGCTATTTCACAGTAAAAAAAAAAAACACAAAAAAGGTAAAATAAAAAGTGTAAAGGAACAGTAACAAATAATAATAAAATACACAAAATAAAAGATAAAAATCAGGACTACAAAAAACACTAATGAATTAAACTGACCTAGTCTAAATACAGTGGTAAGTAAAAGTATGTGAAACCCTTTGGAATTAACTGGTTTTGTGCAGTAAGTGAACCCATATACTAATTACCTCAGTGAAAGCTAATTGGAGTCAGTAGCTTGCACACGTGGAGTCCTATTAATGAAATGAGTTTGGAGGTGTGACTTTGATTAATAAAAGACACTCAAACATTTTAACCACCTCGCGCCCAAGGTATTTCATATGACGTCTTTGACTTTCAGTGGGGATATCTGAATAATGAATATGAATGAATATTAAATGTAGCGCTAGAGAATAAACACATATGCATATGTTTGTGATAAATCCAAAATTATATGGTCATAAAATGATAGTAAAAATGTGGAAAATTTCAGTGCCTGTAACGGTCCTTTGGGACGAAACACGTCGGGATTTGCTTTCTGCTTCTCACATTGCCCCCCATTTTTTACTCTGTGATCACAGTTTTTACTCTTATATAAGTATGCTGGTTTTTAGAAATAAAAAAACCCTCTTTTTTGACCTACACCATATGGAGGCATTTTTTCTTTGCATATACTTTTGGACGAAAGTTCCTGTGTGGTCCAGTCTTACCTCCTGTACCCAAGTTCCAGTCCTGGTGTTTTCAACATCCGAAGTCCGGGACGGCGGCTGTTTACAACATTCCTTGGAGGAATGCATTTGGAGGTCCTTGGTTCCCTGGAGTCCCGATGCTTGGCATCCCTGCCTTTATGACTCGTTGTTGCTGACACTCGAGTCCACCTGTTCTGATAACAGTACATTTACTTTACCTGTTCCCCAAATGAAGATGTACCACCTTTGATGCCCTCATTGTCAGAGTGTTCCAGTGTATTACATCTTTTACCAGCCACTATTTGGTGCTGGACTTTGTATTGGTCCTTTTCAGGACCGTTACAGGCACTGAACTTTTTCACATTTTTACTATCATTGTATGACCATATAATTTTGGATTTATCACAAACATATGCATATGTGTTTATTCCCTAGCACTGCATTTTATATTCACTCACTCTCTAGCATTTTCATCACATGTTTGTGTAGCAGCTTTTCTATTTATTTTTCAGTTAGCACAGTAATATCCACATTCACATATCTGAATGATGCCTGCAGCTACAGGCATCATTCAGATATCGTTCTCTTGAGCCGGCGATTCTGTGCACCATAAGAGCAATCATAGTGGCAGTTCAGCCACTTGATCGTTCTTACAGGCGGCGGGAGGGGACGTCCCCCCCCCCGTGCCACCCTCCGGTGCTTCTCCGGGCTCTCCCGTGCGATCGGTGACCCGGAGAAGGAATCCGCCAGCGCTGGAAGAGAGTCTTAGAGAAATCCGAGGGACATGCAATCTCTATGACTCTTGGAGGCCCAGGCGCGACATTATGACGTCACGCCTGGCGGAAGTAAACAATGCCGGTAGAAAAGCCTTAAATTGTGAATTTTTTTTTTGAAACTCAGCCTTTCCTGCCTAGAGAAAAGATGTGGGGTCTTAGATACCCCACATCTCTCTATAAAGAGGACCTGTCACGCACTATTCCTATTACAAGGGATGTTTACATTCCTTGTAATAGGAATAAAAGTGATCAAAAATATTTTTTTAAAGGGAAAGTGTAAAAAAAGAGAAAATAAAGCGCCCCCGTCCTCGAACACATACGTACGTCTCACCCGCATATGTAAACGACATTCAAATCACACATGTGAGGTATCACCCCAAACGTTAGAGCGAGAGCAATAATTCTAGCCCAAGAAATCCTCTGTAATTCTAAACAGGTAACCTGTAAGAAATTTTAAAGCGCCGCCTACAGAGACCACACCAGACATCCTACAAATGTGTCTGAGCTAAAGCAGTTTAGTAAAGAGGAATAATCAAACATTTCTCCTGAATGTTGTGCAGATCTGATCCAGAACTACCAAAAGCACCTACTTGGAAGTCATTGCTGCCAAAAGAGGTTCGACCAGCTATTTGCGCCAAGGGTTCACTTACTTTTTCCTCCAACGTTGTGCATGTTTAATAGGTTTGTTCAATAAAGAGACCAAGGGGTGCACATACATTGTCTTGCTACTGTATATCCTTCAAAATACACCCTCTAAATTACTGAGAGTTTCTGCTTCAACAAAATTTAGCAGATGGCAAAATGTTAGACCATGTGACGGGCTGCCATAGGGGCTACCATAACCTTAACCTCTTATACTATTTATGTATAAATAACAATGAGATTGTCAGGCTAGGTGGAGTTGTGGTTTGGGTATAGGTTTGAGTTAAATAAGTCCCACAGTTCTCATCTCAGGCTTTATTAGAATCAATGCATCAGAAAGGCACAGCATAGGTTGAAGTTTGGATGTCCATCACTGGCTCCCCGCTTGTCACGGTCACCCTGGAGGACCAAAACTGGACATCCTTCATTGTATATAACAACAGATACAAAAAAATTAATCAGTGAGTCAACAATGTGTCATTCTGCATCTAATGGAGGGTATGATACGGACAGTTATTCTTGTGGTTTCCTGTCTCTGTTCTACACGGATGCCAAAAAACCCCCCCGTAAAGTCTACAAAACTATTGAATATCCCATGTAAGGTCTTTCATTCCCGTGATACTCTGGAAAGAGATAAAATCTTGCAGAACTATACTTGCATTTTCTTTATTTAGAATTTACTGTTTTTTCCTGCAAAATATATATGGCGAGAGCATTCAAGATTTGATGCCATTCTCTTCACTTACATAACAAATCTCTATTATATCTACATTTCAAAATCTACATATTCATTTCGTGTTTTGTATATTCTCCTACAGCTCAGGCAGGCAAACCTATAGCTCTCTAGCTTATCTTGGGCTTATATAAAAAGGCCAAGGGCAGTGTGTAACAAATCAGGTTTTATCTTTCATTGATTAGGAGAGGGTAAAATAAAATCTGATTGGTTGCTGTTGGTTTACAGTGCTTTGTACATCATGATTGTGCTCTGTGAGCTGCATGTGTTCCCTTTAGCAGTGCGGTTATGGGGCCACAACCAGATGCATGTTTATGGTGTGCCATTGCTGTGGCCTATGCAGATCAAGAGCCTACATGCCTAACTCAATGGGAGACTTCCCTAAGGGACACCGCGGTGCCTACTGTGAACTGACAGTAGCTGACCTAGTCACATCTACTCTTGCAGGCCTGAAACTCTTTGGCAGTAAACAATGGCAGAAGTGGAGCCTCTACCCTCCTCTCCAGTCTGGTTCTCAGCCATCAGAAATTGACACTGGTAGGTAATGTGCAGCTTTCCATCAGCAATGGAGCTACAAACTTGAACAAGCTCTGTCCTGTTGTGAGATTGATTTAGGAACATTAATAATAGGATCTGCTATTAAGGCAGCGCCCCGTCTGCTTTATATTTACAGCTTATTTTTAACGCAAAAGGCCAACAAACAAGAGTAAGGAGAGATGGGTTCATGTTTATTAAACAATAGGGAGTCTTCTGACTCCTCTAATCTTCCCTTGCAACCGTTCCCCCCTACAGTATTCAGTCAAAATAGGAAAATCACAATTTGTACCTTTAGAGGCTTGGTGTGACCCACTCCTTCATGTTGCTCTAGGGCGGCACAGGCCCGTAAATGTCTTATTTTGTATACAACTGGTTTACAGTGAATGATGCATAGTGTGTGTGACTACCATTTTCAATATCCCTATACATTGTGTTCACTAACAAACACATCTAAAGGTTTTTCGAATTTATCCAAACTCCCTGCTGACACTACCAAGTGTGGTTAGGAATTCCACATCCTTACAACTCTGATTGTAAAGAACCCTTTAAATAGTTCAAGTTTCAAGTGCTTCTCGTTCCAACATCATTGTGTGGCCATGTGTCTTCTTTAGAGACATTAGGTTAAATAGTTTTCTCCTAATGATACAGTTCCCATTTAAAGAATGGGAGGTCATATCCTCTCTTAGGCCCCTTTCACACTGGGGCGGTTTGCAGGCGTTATTGCGCTAAAAATACCGCCTGCAAACTGCCCCTAAACAGCCTCCGCTGTTTGTTCAGTGTGAAAGCCCAAGGGCTTTCACACTGAAGCGGTGCGCTGGCAGGAGAAGAAAAAATCTCCTGCAAGCCGCATCTTTGGAGCGGTGAAGGATCGGTGTATTCACCGCTCCTGCCCATTGAAATCAATGGGACAGCGCGGCTATACCGCGGCAATACCGCGGCTATAGCCGCGCTATACGAGTGGTTTTAACCCTTTTTCGGCCGCCAGCGGGGGGTTAAAACCGCACCGCTAGCGGCCGAATACCGTGGTAAAACAGCGCTAAAAATAGCGCTGTTTTACCGCCGACGCCCCCTACCGCCCCAGTGTGAAAGCAGATTAAACATATATTTTCCAAGGAGAATAAGTTTAATATGTGTAGTCGTTTCTCATAACTGAGCTCCAGCTCCCTCATTTTGTTGCCTATCTCTGGACCCTCTCCCGTTCAAGCACATCCTTCCTGGAGGACTGGTGACCAGAACTGGAGGGTATACTCAAGATGTGGCTAAACCAGAGTTTTGTAAAGTGGTAGAATTATAGTTTTACTTCTTGAGTAAATTGTACAGTGTAAAGCAAAGCTTTTTATCACAGCACTATAAACCAGGATGTTAATCGGACCTGGTTAGTGTCTGATGCCCTTATCTATTGGATTCAGGCAAATCAGTCCCATCTAGGCTTACAGGGTCCAGTACAAGAGCACTAGTGGAAATCTTGTAACAGACCTTGGATATTTTAAAAATTTGCCCCCAGGCCCTTCTCCTGTCCTGCATTTTGGCACTGGCCGATCAGTGGTTTCCCACAAACCTGATATGATCAGTAACAATTGGATAAGGAAATGATCTTATGTCACGTTTCACCTACCCGTGGACAAAATCAGCGACCCAAAGTGGATTTTCTTTTGTGATGATCACAAACATAAAGTGCTAGTAACTGTATGGGTATCAGGTAAACATGGTCAGCCAAAGCAATTGTGCATGTTTCACATTTCTCAGTTGAATGATTACACTGTAATAGTATTTACTTACTGCTATGTCAGGTCTCTAGATAGACAGAGCTATCCAACTTAGGAAAAGATTCAAAAAGTATATTGTTATATGGTTACCTTAGAGATAAATAACATTTTTGTTTAAAACTATTAAATGCTGCTTGCTGGTCACTTCATAGGGAATGCATTTGAGTAATGGCCGCATAACCGCATATATTTACATGAAGTCTAGCAGGAACTAGCCACCCTAACATGCAGAAACAGCAAGACCATGGGTCTCCAACATCAGTCAGCTTGTGAGCCAAATGACAAGTGACAGAGGGCCACACAAATAAAAGTCCTAGCATTTTAAGGGGCCACTCCATCCAAACATTGTTTATACCTCTGTGAGTCTCTATAATCTCTACACTTGAGTTCTCAGCTTCACCCACACGCTGCAGGCACTATGAAGGAAGGTGGCTTTTCCTACTGGCTTCTTAGTCATATACAACAAAGCATGCTGCAAGGTAAGAGGGATGCCAAAATAGAAGTGCATTTAGCTGGTAATGGTTAGCAGGTTATGTACACAGCCTTCAAATGCTAAAGCAGCTCAAAACAGTGCACAGTAATGCAATGACAAAAAAAAAACACACCTGCTTTAGCTTTCAGCTACTTTGGCCAAGCTTTTGAGGCATGTCTAAGCTAAAATAATACAAAAGGATCTCATGTCTGCCTCTGTGCAATATTATGTTGTTATGTGTTCAGCAGCTTTAAGATTTAGGGGGCATTCACACCTGCGAATACACCCCATCTGCACCCTACAGGAATTTTTGTAGTTAGCTGTGATAGCCAGCAGCCTCCCATTTCTTTTAATTGGGCTCCCTATCACAGCTAACCGTGTCCATTCTCATGTAATCTTTCATACAGCGACTGCATGCGAGTGATTGACCCTGGACCAGAATGTGGGCACAGTTAGTTGCGGAGGCCGGCTGCTAGGGTGCATTCGCAGATGTTAATACACACTTATGCCCCGTACACACGGTCGGACTTTGTTCGGACATTCCGACAACAAAATCCTAGGATTTTTTCCGACGGATGTTGGCTCAAACTTGTCTTGCATACACACGGTCACACAAAGTTGTCGGAAAATCCGATCATTCTGAACGCGGTGACGTAAAACACGTACGTCGGGACTATAAACGGGGCAGTGGCCAATAGCTTTCATCTCTTTATTTATTCTGAGCATGCGTTGCACTTTGTCCGTCGGATTTGTGTACACACGATCGGAATTTCCGACAACGGATTTTGTTGTCGGAAAATTTTATAGCCTGCTCTCAAACTTTGTGTGTCGGAAAATCCGATGGAAAATGTGTGATGGAGCCTACACACGGTCGGAATTTCTGACAACATGGTCCTATCACACATTTTCCGTCGGAAAATCAGACCGTGTGTACGGGGCACTAAAGTCCATAAACTTAAAACCAATTAATTAAAGGGAAACTCTACTTATCGCTGAGTGTGACTTTTCTTACGACTACACTGCGCATGATCATGCTTAGGAGTCAGTTTTAGAAAGTGCTTGCTTTCATCATTAACGAACAAAAATAAAAAATTAGGAATCTGCAATGAACTTTGCCAAAATCCTTGCAAAATAGATAGATAGTTCATCTGTGAGGCTCTGCTTCTTTTTTCTTTTTTTTCTCAACAAAACTGGAGCTTCAACCTTAAATGATATAATTTAGGCATCCTCTTCTTTTAAACATACTGAATGCATACAACACAGCTATGTGGTCTACAGGTACTGAGCCCCTACCATCATAGGTAACTGAAAACCGCATGTGGCTTCCAGGCAACTTTTTAGGGACCGCTATCTTGTGCTAGGTCTATAGGTTGCCTGAGCCTTCTCTACATTACTGGTGCTCTGTCTCTTTAATTGTATTATGCTTCTCTAGGCCAATCAGGTGTAAAACTTACAGTGTGCTCACGTTCCATTAAGCGTTTGACAAAATAATGTACTATACTTATATTTCTTTTTACAGTTTAAAATGTACATATGTACAAAATATGTGTCTACGTCTTTAAAGGATCTAATTTAGGCAAAATAATTGATTTTCAAATTTGGCTTTTTAGAAAATAAAATATGGTACCATGCTTCGTTACAATACAATGTATCTATTCGCAAGTGGTGATTTATGTGCATGCATCCAACACAACTGACCTCAGTGGCCTTGTGCATGGAAAACAACATGGCCGCCCGGACCTCCCACTATACAATGGCTGCTTAATGTCATAAATTTAGACTTCTGCTCTACAGAGTAAGTGATTTTATACCTGACGTTAAAAATTCAGTCATGCATAAGACTTCTCTCTTTGCAGAGTCCATTGAGGTTGATTTTTACAAACTTAAAGATTTGGGGCTTCCTTTAGTCCTCGGGAAGGGGGATAAATGTAAATAAGTGTCAGGAGCCTCTTTGTAAAGGCGGAGGTCTCTGTAAACAGCAATGATTCCTGGTCCTTTATTACTGGATGATGGGGGAGCACTGACTCTCAGTCCAGCAATCTGAAGCCGATTTCCCATGATGAAGATTGATGCTTTACCTAGATTGATGTTTCCCAGAGCTGTCAATATAAAAAAGCGGAGTCATACTTTATTCAAATGCAATGTATTTATGTTCACAACATAAAGAGTTAAAGGCAAATAGGCAAAGTGACAGGTTCTTTTGCTAAACCAACCCCCCACCCATTGATGCTCACTCCCCCACCCATTAAAACATACTCCCCTGCTGCTCCTTTTATTTGATAAAGTCCTTGGAAATATTTAATAATTCTGGGTATGGGGGATGTAATGCTCAGGCCTGAGTGTCCAATCGCCAGGATTAAACACTGTCACTTCGGGGTGGGGGAGGTCATTAACCCTGTGTAAGCTCAGACACAGGCCAATAGGAAGCTTACACAGGGATTAGACCCAGGGCAAAGTAAAAATGAGAACCTTGAATGGACTCAATGTAAGGCTTTCTTGTGTGAATCTGTGCAGGGAAGCTGATTGTTGGGTTAATCCCCTTACACACAGGCCGAATGCCGGGCGACATCGGCTGGTTCAATAAAAACCATCTAACATTCGGCCCGTGTGTAAGGCTGTCGGCCCGACAGAAGCTGGCATCTGTTGGACAAGCATGCTGGAAAACCAGCAGCGGACCAGCTCCCAATGACTGAGAGCGCTGACCAGAGCGTTCTGGCGGGGGGGCAGAACACAACAGCTCAGTGGGGGAGATAGCTGTACTAATGTCAGATCGTTAGTACAGCGGCTCTGATCGGAGTTGACAGGTTTTTTTTCCTTCAACTCGCTGGGTTCAATGGAAAATAAAAATATCATAGTGTACCAGGCTTTGGAAGAATTACTGGCCAGCAGTATCTGCATGAGCAATCATGATAAGCATATCTTGAAGCCCTGATGAAATGGGAGTTCCTTTGACCCACCCCCAAAATGTGTTGGCTGTTTTAGCACAAAATCAATACATTAATTTGGACTCATATATTTTGATCTGGCGCTCCTTCCATGTATCCTCCTGTTTTCTGGTAACTTGCTGGGGTACCCACTGGACTAGCCTTGTTCATCGTTAGCAGCTTAACCTGAGCCAGTGGGCTCTTCAAATGTTTTTGCCCTCTCATTACTTTGTATAAACTCATATCAAAGTTCCAGCACCTCTTGGATAGCTTTTATTCATTGGAGTCTTTAAGGCATCTGTCCATCTAAACAGTTGAGGAAAAAGTCACCAAAGAGCCAATGTTTACTAACCCAATGTTCAAAAGCACTTATTTGCTGTGTAGAGATAGGTAGGTAGCCTTGTGACACAGTGAACACGCTCATGTTTAAAAATGTGCACCTGAAATCATAATAGTGACCCCCCCCCCCCCCCACACACACACAATGGTGTCAAGCGGTATGGAAGAAGCATTCTGCTTGCTCCAGTGCTGGTGAGGCAGGTAGTAAAGGGGACACCACTTAGATATTACAAAAAAAGGAGCATGATTAGGGTATAATGAGTAATGCCTCCTGCTTCTCATTTGCCCCAGTAAATTGCCAGAGTGCATCCAGCCCTTGGGCCCAGAGAGCCCTCATGTAGCTGCCCAGGTTTGTCCGCTCCTGCACCCATTGGTAATATTTATGGCTGGTTAGATATAGCTTCATTAATGCCTTCAATGGGATTGTAGTGTAGACTAATTAATGTCTACAATGGGACATCAATGGGGCTGCCTGCACAGGGAAGCACAAAACACCTGTGCATCCCCATGCAGGTAAACAAGGCCCTGCACAGGCATACACTTTAGTTTGTCCTATGTAAACAAGGCCTAACAATAAACTTTTTAAATTTGCCCTTCTTTGGTCATTTAAATATAGCACTGAAAGTATTTCGTTTTATCTGTTTAATTATTTGAAGAAAAATCTTCCTGAAATCCAGTGAGATAATAACTTCCTCTACTGCTGATTGCTTTCAGTTAGCATTGTTAGAGGTTCTGTACAGAACACCTTCAACCCATGTTATGGAAAATAGGGGAGGGGAGGCCTTCTGTAGTCCTAACACACTTTCTGTCCTAGGAAGGTAATGATGCTTCCTCCTCTGTGCAGTTGGTTTTGCACAGAGCAGCCCCGATCCTCCTTCTCTCGGGTCCCTGGCTGGAGCTCCTGGCCCCTCACTCCTGTTGAATGCCCCCAAAGCATGCAGCTTGCTATGGGGGCACGCGAGCCGAGCTGCAGCTTTGTGTATCCATTTAGACATGGAGCTGCAGTTTGGCCCCGCCACCTTTCTCTCCTGATTGGCTAACTGAATTTGATTGACAGCAGCGGGAGCCAATGGCGCCACTGCTGTGTCTTAGCCAATCAGAAGAGAGAGCCCCAGGCGACTGAGGCATTCGTGGACATCGCTGGATAGAGAAGGGGCTCGCATAGAATGCATTAAGATAAAAAACCTTCTGACTTTACAGCCCCTTTAAGTGGCCCTCGCTCTTCAAAAGGTTAAGCACCCCTGCTTTAAGGGCTCACTGTACAGCAGGGCATGTTAACTCCCAGGCTACCCCACATACATAACATTCAATATTTTATTGTCAAGCAATATAGCAATGCAGGAAACCTAATGACATAATCTGGGGACTGTCACTGCTGACTTTATATGAGAATCCTAGCTGTTTTAGTTATCCAAAGGCTTCAAGAGTTACTGACCCAGTACAATTATGCAAATCAGACTTTCTGACTTTTCTCTGACTTAACTTGCAGTCACCAGGTCGGTGACATGGACTATTCTGCAGCCAATGACAGCTAGTTCGCTAGTATTTATTTATTTTTTTTTATGGCAGCCTCCATACCTCTTTCAGTATAGGCAGGTAAAAAAGATATTTTAAAAATAAATGTCCAATAGAGCCCTACGACACAGTCCCTACCCGTGCACTCTGTTTGCTGGGCTTCTTCTCCTCGTCAGGAAGTGGTGGCATGGGATACGGGTATTTCCTGCTAGAGGCAATGGAACCAGTAGATGATGACGGAGACTTGGCAGGAGACAATGTTCTGTAATAACAAACACACAAAATAACATGACATAGTTGGTGGTAGTAAACTGCAACCCACCCAGGGTCAGTTATAAATGATGGTGCACAGGAACATGGCCAGGTTTTGGAACCCTAGATGCTGCCAGTTCCAACCTGGGCAGATGTCATCGCTTCTGACATAACAATGGTCTTGAAACATTGTTTGTAAAGAACACTTGCTTTCCATGTTTTATGTCCAGCTGGAAATAGCAGCATAGATGTTAAAAACGTAATGAGTTGTTCCGGGTCAATGACCTGCTGGGTCCCTTCCGGTTCTGGTGACAGCGGGACAGGAAATAGAAAAAAATGACCAGTTCCTCCAGGGCAGCACACACATAAGCCATGAAGATGTACCAGAAAAAAAGTGATAGAAGGTAATGAAACAGGTTTAAAAGTTCTTAACAGTACACACCCTCTAAAATGTTTTTTTTTTTTTTGGTGGGTTACTTACTACTGCACTGACCAAAGGCACGATACGGTCCACCCTAAGGACATTGTCTTCAGGGGGTCCTCTTTTTGTTATCATTCCACAATGCCTTTAACAGCTTGTTTGGGTCCCCTCAATCCTTAAAATTCTATAGAGTCTATATTGAGTCTATATAGTCAGATGAAGCTACCCACTCAGAGGAAAAGAACTTTTATGCGAATTATTTCAGTGCCCTATATTTACATGTCTGTTAATGGTTTTCATGGATATTTTATTGCATCCACTTAGATGGATCATTTTTGTAATCTTTTACAATGTGTTAATAAAAATATATTTAACCATAAAAGTTCTTAACAGGACTTCAGTATTAAATCCCAGCTGGAAAAAAAATCCTGTATGACCCCCACCATATAAAATGATGAACTATAGGGTGCAATTTATTAACAGTGTAATCCTGAATTTTGTATCATTTCACCATGCATTTTTTGTTTGCAGACAATGTGAAACATTCATTGTAGTTGTGAATGTTTTTAAAGCATAAGTCCTCCTTTGTGCCTGCCGAATAATGTCCTTAGTCTGCAATGACAGAGAACACATTACTGAACTGACCGCAGCCTGTAGGGTTCCACCTCCACCAATCAGATTCAAAGTTCATTATGGAAAATACTTGGATGTGATTTGTGGCCGTGATGAAATACGCACAGTTCTTACCACTGATCTTAGACTCATATCAATGTATGTAAACCATGGGTTTAGCCGCACGTTCTACTACAGCAAGCCTTTTTTTTTAGGGCCTGTGTCAATAGGCTTTGGGCTTGTGTGGGTGGCATCAGTTTTACACCAGGTTGAGATCCTTCTGAGACCATTCAGAATTCTGCTAATCAATGCATTTGACCTCCTTAGGACCTGTTTGAATTACTTTAATTGGGTTTTGGATTCCCATAGAATAGTCTTGATGTGCCATTCCCCCAAATTGCAAGGGTTTAATGTTTGTTAGTTCTAGGGGTAGAAGATTACACTGTAATACCTACCTTATTTCTAGCTCTGGTGGGCTTCTGATGCTCCAGATTGTCATCCTCACATACAATGCAGAACTATTGGTCTTGTATTGTACGTGATGACATCACAGTACAACCACTGGTTGGAGTGTCAAAGAGAAGAGGCTTCAGGGGAGAAGTCACACAGAAGTCACACAGAAGCCTGCCAGAGTGAGGAATAAGGTGAGTACAGTTTATTCCTCTACCCCTAGACCTAAGAAGTATTTAACCCTTTCAGTGTTTGTAGGTTGGCTCCAGTTCAAGGGTATATCTTGTTCTGGTGCCCAGACTGGGGCTTTAAATCCTTCCGTGACTTAAATCTATACACAGTTGGAGTGTTTGAATCTGATTGGATGTTATGAAGCATTACAGATTTGCCTTCCTTCAGACACATGGACAGAATTGAGTAACAGGATCAGAACTAATAACAAACTCTAAATTCAGTGAATTTATACAGTCGATTTATTTTGTACATTCCTGCTCTCCGATTCATATTTACTTTAAAAGGCTGCAAAGGTGGAATTATCCTTGAAGAGTGTATACATTGCAAATGATCAAAGCAGAGCAATAAGCAGAATGTGTATGATGCATTTCACCCATGCTTCTGTCATCAGAGCAACACAGTGCATTTCTATGTGAGAGAACATGCAGAGAATGCAAAATGATATTCCAATTGCTGGCATTCCACATGTACAGTATGTGTTTAAAGTGCACCTGTCGCTTCGGCACAGGTAAGCATTTTGAGCCTAAACCAATTCTCACATAATTACAGGCTCACTAATTCACTAATAACTACTGACATCATCTGGATTGTGTGTGACCACTACAGAAAAGGGAAGGCATGTCTGTAGCAACCAATCAAGATACTTTGGATAGAGTGGGGAAACACTGCCCCAATGTCTGCGGCCCTGCTGGGGACACTGTCTCCAGGAAAATCTTACAGGTGCAGCTAAATCTAACAACATTTTTTTTTTTTTTTTTTTTAATGAGCTAATCCTAGAACCTCCACTAGGTGTTTATTGCTGTGTCCAATTGGAGATTTCCCCTCAGTTCCTGTCGAAGTGACAACATTGTCATCCAGGTAGGAAGTTAAGAGGAAATTTCCTCAATGGAGACAAGGACCGAAATAAAAACTTCTAACTGACTTGTTCTACTTAAATGGGAGCTAAAGTTACCTTTCCTTCAATGGTCCCCATCCCTCCCTGGCATCTTCTCCTGGGTGTCAGTGTTCGGCCATCTTCATTGGCCAGCGCAAGATGACATCACTCCTGCGTATGCACAGGAGTCAATCATCCTGGCATGTACGTGCAAGCGCAGCTCAGTTGACAAGCTGGAGAAGGCAGTGAGAAGGCAGGTGGGTGTATTTTATTGCAGAAGAGACACTGTATGTCTCTTTTGCAATAAAGAACCTGCCTGCTCACAACTAAAAACATATTTTTGCGTGGAATGATACTTTAATTTTTATTTTCTTGCTCTAGACCAGGGGTCTCCAAACTTTTTAAACAAAGGGCCACTTAACTGTCTTTCAGACTTTAGGGGGGCTGGACTGTGGTCAGTGGGAGTATAAAAAAATTACACAGTGCCCGTGGTCAGTAGGAAGAAGAATTGTGCCCCATAATGGGTATTAGTGATAGGAATAATGCCCCATCTTTGGAGTCAGTGAGAGGAATAGTGCCCCTACGTTGGTGTCAGTGGAAGGAATAGTGCCCCATCGTCCGTATCAGTTAGAGGAATAGCACTTTATATTTGTGAGAGGAATTCCCAAGGGCCGGATAAGGACATTCAAGGGGTTGAATCTGGCCTGTGGGCCGCAGTTTGGAGACCACTGCTCTAGACCAGTGGTTCTCAACCTTTTTCTCAAGTACCCCCAACAGGACATGTTTTGGGTATTTCTCTTAGATAAAAAAAGCTGTCCAAAACACCAAGCCATTGACTCTGATTTAAAGCACCTGTGCAAGATAAAGGAAAACCTGCAAACATGGCCTGTTGGGGGTACTTGAGGACAGGGTTCAGAACCACTGCTTTAGACAAACAGTCTAGTCAGTCTTGTCAACTCATCTTAAATCCAGGGAGTCATCCTTGTTTTTACTCCTCTCTTCTTGCAGGATGTACAAATGTCCCTTGATTCCTCTGACTCACCAGACGCTGAAACCTGCTCACTTCTCAATGCCCTGGGTCTTGTGAGAGAGTCCTGATACGGTCATATGTGTAAAAGGAGGTTAATGTTCCTAAAAAAGGTTTGCAACATTTACAAGGTTTTTATGTAAATATTGCAAACCTTTTTTAGGAACATTAACCTCCTTTTACACATATGACCGTATCAGGACTCTCTCACAAGACCCAGGGCATTGAGAAGTAATATCCGGCTTAGCCACTTTTAAAAGTTGTAAGGTTTGGGTTTTATGTATGCATGCCCAGTGCATATTACCACTTCTCAAAGCCTAGAAGAGATTCTTGCCATCTGTTTTTATTGAGAAGTGCACTTTACAACTGTATATGTCACACCCCCTTTAATGGTTTAGCCTTATCACCCTATTAATTGTTCTCCCAAGTTGACATCTCTGTAACACTAGCTAGAATCTGATTGGCTGCTATGAACAACACCGACCCTTTCTTCTTGGCACATCCAAGAGAAAAAGGGGACTAGGATTGGGGCACATTGTTTCCTAATTTGCTGCATTTTAGTAATCTCTGTGCCTCTGTGATGTCACCAGTTCTAGCAAACGGACAGGCTAATCCTGAATTTAGCACACAAAATGGCCGCCTTAACTGTGGTTAAGCGAAGAACACAGCGAAACCTCACAGAATCCTAAATAAATAAACTGTGCAAAGTGTGTGCTGAAACTGTCTGTCTCGCTTCTCTAAAGAAAAAAAGACGGCACCCTCTTCAAAACACAAACATCTTACCCTGACTGTCCATGGCAGCTTTGTTAAAAAGTAAACTTTGATGGAATATTTTTCATCCCTTTCATCAGAAACATGACATAAAAGCAAGCTATGTTATGTTACTATTATGTTGTTGTTAAATTTAAGCAAGCTTATTTGCAGGGTCATGAAATAAATACAGGTTTGCTCATGACAGTATTACATAGGCATTAAATAGGAGTAGTTCCCCTGTCTTTGTTATGGAATTTCATTTATTCTTCCAATTTTATTTGTTAATCCATCAATGTCTTTTATGGTTCAATATAAAATGGTACATCTTTTATAATATGATTTTATTCATTTTTATTCATATGTACATAAGGACACAAAGCTTATCTTTTTTTTTAGCCCCGATGAAGAGAGAGTATTGTCGCTTTTGAAACGCGTTGGTTATCTTTTATGGTTAAATTGTGATCTATTAAAAACCTTGTTGGACTCTTTACCCTTATCGTTTGGCAAACATTTATGTAGGTTTACAATAAAAGCAAGCTAGTTATTTCCAGTCACCGACCAGCTCAGACTAAAACAAGGCTGACAGTGACTGATGGTTTTCAGTATCTATATGTTGTTTTTTAAAAACAGAAATCAGTCAAAATGATCACATTGTTTTATAGATCTTGTATGCTAAATTAAGCTGCAGAAAGATGCAAATGATTTATACATCAGGAACCATTAGTTATTCTTAGCTGCAGCTTGGGCAGCGGACCTGGTATGATCTGTGCCAGGCCACTTATTGAGAACCTCTAAAGTTAGAAATGTCAGTTGCATTAAAATCCAATGCCTGCTTTTGCAATTAAATAAAAATATAATTGCCCCAGATCTGCTGAAATAAAAAAAGGCTTTCCCAGCAGACATTGTGGGGGTGGATTTACTAAAGGCAAATAGACTGTACATTGGGTATTCTTTGCAAAGTGAAGGTTTACCTAATATGCTAAGCTCTGGAGCAATTGCACTTGTAGAGTGTAACTGCACTTTGTGAAGTGCACAGTCTATTTGCCTTTAGTAAATCAACCCCTGTCTGTCTGTCCATCTTCCAACACCAGTTCCTTTCCAGACTGAATGTTGCCCAATGTCATACAGCTTACTTCCTGGGAGCCCAGGGCATCATGGACACATCTGCTAGGAGAAGGGCCGCTGATAAGGCAGTACAGTCAGCCCTCCTGTACTGGGCACAAGCCCCATCAGTTCAAAAGGGGGGCCCAGGCGCACGCTTAGCAGGAGGTCTGGCTGTGCTGTCTTACAGCAGACACCAATCCTCTTCTGCCCCCCCCCCCCCGCAGTGCTGCCAGCTTCTCCTCTTCCTTCCCTCTCCAGTTGCACTGCAGGGGGATTAATTCTAGCACATGCACCCTTATCATCTGCTGTCCGAGCCCCCCTGTGTGCCCCTTTCCCCTGCAGTGCTGCTGGCTTCCCTCCTCTCCTCTCCCACCGGAAGCTGTTGCAGGCACACAGGGGGATGTTTCAAGATAGAGAGCAGGGAAAGGGGCCGGATCCTTTCCTGAATCAACACAGTGAGCGACTGCTACCAATAATTCCTGTGTCCATTCATCACTGGAGCAATGCAAACTGTGTTTATTATGCTTCAGTTTGTGAATGAGCAGAAAACTTTGGAGCACTTGCTATTCATTCATCTGTACAGCTGAGGCTACAGAGAAAGGGACTGATAAATCAATGTCTTCAGTCACTTTCGGACAGGGGAAGTGGGCCCTGTCCGGTAGGCTGAATGCAGTGCAGCATCATACCAGCCTTTGCTCACAGGAGCATGCCTAAAAGAATGGTGCTCGTACAACATCACAAGGGCCATTTTCTGCCCACCACAGAAGAGAACAAGCTGGAAGGAGACCCCCATCTTGTCATGTGACTGGGCACTGGACTCCTGGAATTAAGATATATGTGTTGGAAAAATTTAAAAAATAGAAGGCTGGAAGGAGCTTTTAGAGCTAAACTTTAGGTAATTAGTATTTTACAAGGCTTCACATTGAATGCTTATAAAAGGAATGCATCTCTTGTTACTTTGATGCTATCTAAAACAGTTCATAGATTACGCAATTTTTTTTGACCAGCTAACGCCGATGTACATCGGCAGAATGGCACTGGTGGGCAAAAGGGCATACAGGTACGTCCCCATTAAGAAGCGGCTGCCGCGTTCTCCGTGAACCGCGGGTCCCACGGACTCGATGTCCGCCGGGTGCCCGCGATCGTGTCACGGAGAGGTACAACGGGGAGATGCTTTTGTAAAGAAAGCATTTCCCCGTTCTGCCTAGTGACATGACAGAGATCACTGCTCTCTGTCATCGAGAACAGTGATCGCCGTCATGTAAGTTGTAGCCCATCCCCCTCATAGTTAGAATCACTCCCTAGGACACACCTAACCCCTTCATCGGTCCCTAGTGGTTAACCCCTTCACTGCCAGTGTCATTTACACAGTAATCAATGCATTTTTATAGCACTGATCGCTGTATAAATGACAATGGTCCCAAAATAGTGTCAAAAATGTCAGATGTGTCCGCCATAATGTCGCAGTCATTAGACCGCGTCATTACTAATAAAAAATACATTTATAATAAAAATGACATAAAACTATCCCCTATTTCGTAGACGCTATAAATTTTGCGCAAACCAATCAATATACGCTTATTGCGATTTTTTTATCAAAAATATGTAGAAGAATACATATCAGCCTAAACTGAGGAAAATGTTTTTTTTATTTATTTTTGGGGGATATTATTATAGCAAAAAGTAAAAAATATTGCTTTTTTTTTTCAAAATTGTCTCTTTTTTTGTTTATAGCGCAAAAAATAAAAAACGCAGAGGCAATCAAATACCACCAAAAGAAAGCTCTATTTGTGGGAAAAAAAGGACGTCAATTTTGTTTGGGTACAACATCGCAGGACCTCGCAATTGTCAGTTAAAGCGACGCAGTGCACTATCGCAAAAAATGGCCCGGTCATTCAGCAGCCAAATCTTCCGGGGGTTAAGTGGTTAAACTGCATCTATTCATGACTTGCCAGGATGAAGCTTTCTCACCCCACTCACAGTAAATGTGTTTCAAGTGAAGACAGGGGTGGGGTAGTGATATCATAAAAACCTTCATCTTGCAGGTAATTCCACCTTTATCTTTAACTACCTCAGCTCTGACCCAGCTTTACCCAGTATGGACCAGAACCATTTAATATATGGAGGAGTTCTCCCTGCCAGGACATTGTATTCTGACAGCAGGACCTGCTGCTGTCAGAATACACAGAGCAGTGGCTGCATGTGCGGATTGAAATTTTTTTCCAGCATGTCCCTTCGATAGAAGTCGATTAATTAATCGAATACTGTTGAGCAGGGACAGCCCCACACTGATAGTAATTTGTTTGGTCCCTGCTGAACCAGGCACATTTCGATCAGTGTATGACCAGCTTCAGTAAGTGATACATTTACTAAGATCACAAGACTTTCTTCTGTTTGTGGTATTGTCCCCAAAGATTACATTTCTATTTATTTTAAAGGCAAAAAGAAACAAACTATAGAAACAGTATGCTACTTTCCAGCTGATCAGTGAGTTTTAAAACTATCATTACTGCAATTCGACACTAAAGTTAAGGTTAAAATAAATCCTGGCAAAGTAATTTACTTACAATACAATAAAGGCCTTTTACATTTTTTTTTACTCGACAAAAAAAGTGTGTGATATAAACATTTTAAAAAGAAAATACTACATTTGGTGAAAAAATAGCATTATTAAAAAAAGAAAGGAGTTAATTAGGGCTATTTAGGGTTAGCCTTTTACTTTTAGGTTTGCTGACATTACAGTATGAGATTCTTGGCATCTTCTGAATCAGCTGTGGACTTAGGTTAGGTTCACGCTGGCCTGCACAGTACGACACAGCATTTTACTATGTGGGCAGTTGTCAAGATTTTAACTCTGATTTGTCACATATAGTGAAACTTCATTCATGTTTCTGCACAGCGAGTGCCTCCACCTAACAACTGTACTTTTATTTTCTCCATCAGCTCATCCCCTACAGTCATTACCAGGGAATTTTTCTCAGCGAATAAGTGCAGGAACTCCCCCTTCTGAGTCACTTCTAGTCTCTGCCCCCTACCCATCCCCAAGCACCGTCCCTTGGTTCCACTTCCCACCCACCTCCCAGTAGCGTCCCTTTTAGAGAAAACAGAGCCAAGTATTATTTTGTGGAGCTAAGTCATTACATACATTCAGTGCTGGGGTTGCCGGAACTGCGTTCCCGTTGAAAAAGCCCTGGTTATTACCCTTTCTATCTCTCGACCTTCCCTCTTAGATTGTAAGCTCTAACAAACAGGGCCCTCCGATTTCTACTGAATTGTAATGTAACTGTACTGTCTGCCCTCATGTTGTAAAGCGCTGCACAAACTGTTGGCGCTATATAAATGCTGTATAATAATAATTACTCATTCACAATAATAAGGTTGTGGTGCATTGCGCTGCTGTACAGTGACATCTAGTGCACTGTGGGAAAAATGCAGATAGACATGCTGTATTTTTCCGCTCATCATCACACCACACATCACACCAGCATTGTGGTGTGAATGAACACATACTGTAGAAAACAATTGTTTTCTATGGGTCTTATCAGTGACCTGCATTTATCCAGTGTGGAAACACACAGTTCACTGCACTAAGCTGAGAATGTAGCCTATTTGTTTATCTTCATCTTTTGGTTAAACTTTGGCAACTGTCTTTTTTTTCCTTGTCAAAAGAAGTTTATTGAGTATACAATGTTATAAAGATACATAAAGTAAGTTTACAAGGATCTATAAAGTAAGCTCATTGTTTTACAGTAGGGTTTATATAGGTAAATATCATGGAATTTCAAATATTAAACATCGGGTTCACGTAAACCTAAATTAAAGATATACCGTATTTATCGGCGTATAACACGCACTTTTTTCCCCTTAAAATAAGGGGAAAATCGTGGGTGCGTGTTATACGCCGATCCCCGCTATTTTGTGATCTGTCGGAGCGATCGCGGCGATCGCTCCGACAGATCACATAGCTTGGATTTTTAAACATGGCGCCGCGGAGTTCAGAGGGACTCGGGGGCGCTCGTTCAGCTGAACGAGCGCCGCCGAGGACACAGTGACTGGGCGGAGCCGAGATACACATAGCCGAGGCTTCTCGGCTATTCTCGGCGCCGTTCACAGTCACGCCCAGTCCCGCCATTGGACCTGTGTTATGTCCATCATAGGGACTGGGCGTGACTGTGAACGGCGCCGAGAATAGCCGAGAAGCCTCGGCTATGTGTATCTCGGCTCCGCCCAGTCACTGTGTCCTCGGCGGCGCTCGTTCAGCTGAACGAGCGCCCCCGAGTCCCTCCGAACTCCGCGGCGCCATGTTTAAAAATACAAACGAAACGTTTGTATGTCGGCGGCGACAAGGCTGCACGGACCACTGGGGACAAGGCTGCACTGGGGCAAAGCTGAACTGGGGCAAAGCTGCACTGGGGACAAGGCTGCACTGGGGCAAAGCTGCACTGGGGACAAGGCTGCACTGGGGCAAAGCTGCACTGGGGACAAGGCTGCACTGACAAGGCTGCACTGGGGCAAAGCTGCACTGACAAGGCTGCACTGACAAGGCTGCACTGGGGCAAAGCTGCACTGACAAGGCTGCACTGGGGCAAAGCTGTACTGACAAGGCTGCACTGACAAGGCTGCACTGGGGCAAAGCTGCACTGACAAGGCTGCACTGGGGCAAAGCTGCACTGGACACTGGGGAAAGGCTGCAGATGAACACTGATGAGGCTGCATTAATGGGCATTTAAATGTAAGTTTTTTTTCCTTAAACTTCCCTCCTAAAAGTTTTTTTCCTTAAAATTGCCTCCTAAACTTGGGGTGCGTGTTATACGCCGGCGCGTGTTATACGCCGATAAATACGGTATATCATTTCCTTAGTTACTTTTGTAGGTATTTAAATGATTTATACCTACTATACATATTGTTTACAAGTAGAGTGTATATAGGTCAAATAAATTCTGATAATGAGCTTTAATCGTAAGGTGGAGAAAAGGAAAGAGAAAGAAGAAAAAGGGTTGAAAGGTAGAGGTATGGTCCACAAGGTTGTCCCGCTCGTCAGTTTATTATTCTTTTTAGTTCTCTTTGAAGCCTTAGAATGGGTGTCTCTGTAAGTCATTTAATCTGTTACCATGGCAACAGGACAGAGTCATTGAAGTTTGACAGGAACTGTTGTTTTATCCAAGGATGCCAAAGTTTTTCAAATTTTGGAATTTGATTTTGATCGATGGCTACCATCTTAGCATGGGACATTGTATTATTCATTCTGTGAATTGTTTCTGCTAGTACCAATGTAGGAGATTTCCATGCCTTGGCCACTGTTTGTTTTGCAGCCGTTATTAGTTGGATCATAAGTTTGAATTGAGAGAGTGTTAACCATTCCGGTTTTAGATTAAGTAAAGTTAAATATGGATCTGGTTGTATTATTTTTTTAAATATTTTAGATGCAATCACGAAGACTTCCTTCCAGAAGGTTTGGATTACTGGGCACATCCACCATATGTGTAAATATGTGCCTATTTCTGGGCATCCTCGAAAACAAAGAGCTGAGGTATTAGGTGAATATTTTGCCACTCTAGCGGGTACAAGGTACCAGCGAGTTAGGACTTTATAATTTGTCTCCAGTGCTAAGATGTTGGGTGAAGATGACTTAGATGTGAGCCATATGTTAGACCAGTCCGTGTCTTCTAAAGTTCGTCCCAGGTCCTCCTCCCACCTCTGAACGTAAGAGGGTCTATTAAGATTTGCTACTCCATATAATTGATTATAAAGTGATGAAATTGTACCTTTAGCAAATGGATCTTTTGTACAGATTGATTCAAAAATGGATAATTGGGATAATGGTGTATCCCCCTTTAGGAATGGTGTATAGAAATTTTTGATTTGGAGATATCTAAATATCTCAGAGTTTGGTAGATCATATTTTTCTCTAAGCGATGGGAATGAAAGGAATGATTTAGATGCTATGAAGTCATTTAATGTCTGAATGCCTGATGTTGCCCAAGCTTTAAAAGAATTTGGGTAGATCCATGCCGGATAAAAGGCCGGATTTCTGATAAAAGAAAGGAGAGGATTGTGTGGAGATTGTAATTGATATTTGGTTTTTAGTTTATCCCAGAGAGATAAGAAGTGTTTAGTTATGGGATTATGAATTTAAAAGCGGTCTTTAGGATCAAGCCATAATAAATTTGATATTAATAGAGGGTCGCAACTGTCTTTTTTTAACCTAACTATGCAGCTATTTGCAACCATAGAGTGGGAGAAGAGTGTTTGGCTGTACAGTGAAGAAAGGGCAGTAGTCCTAGATCCTTAGGCCACTTTCACACTGCCACGTGGTTGCACTGCAGTGTCCCTTCGGTTTTCGTGCAGATTACCCAGTTTCCCACAGACTTTCTATGATGGCCCATCTTTTTGGCATGTTTTCTAAATGCGCACCAAAGATGCAGTATGCAGAACTTTTGATGTGCGTTCAGAAAACACGCCAAAAACGTGTGATAAATAAGAGAAAATTTAGGAGAAACTGCAGATTAACTGTACTGCATCCATGCTGTGGCCAAACGCAGTATGGCAGTATATAAGCAGCCTTAAATAGATCTTCCATAAAAAACTCAGGCTGAAATTTTAGACTATGTTCAGCTTTAAGTGGATCCTAAATAAAAAAGGTCATATTTTTATTAATGAATACAAAGTGTTCTCTAAATGGCGCTCATGCCACAGCAGTGACCTCCTGCGTTCACTAAGCAGCAGGGTAGCCACTCAGGACAAGATCTAGAAGCTAGTGGCAATCACTGGAGTAGCAGTGGCTAATACAGAGATTTCCAGCTTTCACAGGGATCGGCCACGTACGGCACCATACATACTTGTAACTGCAACGTGCTTAATTAGAATTCCTTGGCGCTATATAAATCCTGTATAATAATAATAATGTGAGTTGCAGCACAACTGCTCTTGGGGCTAGAGGTCTGGTCTACAACTGTTGCTATAACTTCTTAAAATGTGTTATCTGGAGTTCAGCTTTAAAAGAGAAGCATGGTCTTTTTTTTAAGGATCATACTTACCTAAGTGGATGCAGCATCATTCCCCCAGCACCTCTAACACTGAGAACCGACTAATCTAACACACTGCAGATCGTTCAGTTCTCACAGCTCCCCAAGCAGAGAGCTGGTGACTGTCCGTCTCTCAGCTCTGAACCCCCCCGAGTCTGGACCAGCTCTGTGACGTCAGCATACAGCGAACTTCAGCCCCCTGTCTGCTGAAAACAGATCACAGAAGTACAGAACAAACTGCACTCCTGTGACCCACAGGAGGACAACCAAACAAGCTTTGGCTCCTCCATCGAAAGTGGAGACAACCTAAAATAGGAAATGTGCTACCAATCAGATCACCAGGTGAAAATAAAGGGAAAAAAAGCCTAAAAAAAAAAAATAGCAAAAAAAAAAAAAACAGCCACCACATTTATGGTTTGGTAATCTGCCATATATTACATTTTTGTTCTTGGGTTTAATACTGCTTTAAAGCACAAAGTATGTCTGTTCAAAGGAGAATTCAAAAAGTACAAATAATGTGCCAAGGGCAGTAACTCAGCAACCAATGAGATTTTATTTCTTAAAAAATAAGTGCATGTTTATACTAACAATACAATACCTGTTCTGTTGCTCCTCATATCAAGTGATCCAATGGTGGAAGACCTAATCATCATTTCTAGGCAGAACATGCTGTAAATGGTTTCTAGAATAAAATACTAAAGGAAATGTGCTGAAGGTACAGGGAGGGAGAATAGTATCATGTGAAAGTAGATTTCCCTAGAATCACTTAATAGGCACCCTGATCATTCCTGCCAGCCATTTTGAGAAGCATAAACACTGCCCTCATCTAAAGGGATACCAAACATACCTTTTCAAGAACTCCAAATGCAGAGAATCCTGAGTCTGTAGAAACTTTAATCCTTAAAAAATTCATCTTGAATTTTGGCTTCTTCAAGCAAGGATCCTTGGTGGTCCCAGCAGGGATGTCAATGGATAGCAAGAGTATTGTAAATTTGGGAGGTTATATTTGAAATGCCTACAAATATTAACCAAGCTAAGACATTTCATACAAAAACCATTTATTTACCCAGTGTGTTCATAGTAAACAAACTCCATACACCAGGTCATTTCATTGCAGTTTGGTGGCTTTCAATAAACTGTCAACTATAATTGTTTCCAAGTTTGCATTGACTAAATTAGGCTTTCTCAACAAGGATTCCATTGAATCCTAGTGTTCTTCCAAAGATTGCTAGGGTTTCTTGAGCAATGAGCAATGTCTGCCTCTTAAAAGAGTAACCACTGACACCAACTATCTTTTAGCTCTCTGTATGGATCGGATTCTTCCCAATGACCACCATTGTAAGGAGCATTCTCCCAGTGATCATCACATTAATGTACCATATGTATAGCTGTAGCTATAGTATTTATTAACAGGGGTCCCGTGAGCCTGGAAAGTTGTTTCAAGGGTTCCTCCATGTTGAAAATGTTGAGAAAGGCAAGTTTATTTGGAACCCAAGTTTGTGGGGACCTCTTCCCATCCTTTGCCCCCCCCCCCACCCCTTGCTTACCTTCCTCTCCTCCTTTTCTTCCCCCCTACCTAGTTCTCAACTCCCACCCACACTATCTGAGGCTTGAGGCATTTCATTATACCAATTGTTTCTAACCTTCAGGCCTCATGCACACTGGACGTTATAAAAAAGCCAGTAACGTTAGCTGTAGAAAGTTGTAGCTGAAGAGTGAGTTTTTCAGCGTTTTTGTAGTAGTGTTTTTTGGTGTCTTTTAGCTGTAGTGTTTTTTAGCTTTTTTTAGCAAAACTATACTCCCATAAAAACTCATGGCTCAAAAACGCTGATAAACGCTGAATAGCCAAGTTTTTCAGCGTTTTTAAGCTGTTTTCAGAGCATTTTTACAGCTGAAAAACTCCTCTCCTCCCAACTCCTCCCACTAGTTATTTGTTTTTTTTTTTGCAGCTAGAAAACGCCCCTGCAAAAAACTGCTGATAACAGCCTATATTTGCATGGACACATGGGATAACATGGTGGGGAGTTTATTGACTGCAGAAAAAAAGTCTGAAGCCAAAAACAGCAGCTGTTAAAAATGTCCAGTGCGCATGAAGCCTCAATGTACACCTGCTTTGTTTGTCTCTTGAAGGCTTTCACTAATTTGTTGATTTGTGGTCTATGTTTTTTGAATAGATTCCATTTGATGCCATTGCCCCTGGCACGGGCTTAACAGTTATGATTTCTAAACTTAAAATTACTAATGAAAATCATTGAACCAGGAGAGAGCCATGATTAAATGAAAACAGGTGGAATGGAAAAGATCAAAACCCACCTGGATGCAACTCAAAAATACATTTTTTATTGATTTCCACTCCAACTGTTATCATTCGGTAGTTCAAAACCGGGAGAATTTGAGGTTAAACTTTTATAGCAACAAAACTGCTAAGTATATAGCCAATAAGGCCTGTGTAAAAGCTGCACGGGTGCCATGGGTTACAACATTTTGCCCATCATCTGTATTTCAAAAAGCCTTATGGTATGCAAGTGAAGTCTTCTGGTGACCTTTGCTGGTTGACATTATGCAGTAAAACTGACAATGGTCACCAGAAGTGATGACATGAGGAGGGGGTCCACTCTCAGTGATGTTATTGGTCATGCATCAGAGCCATGCCTGACCAATCTCAAGGGGGACTGAGAATCCTTGTGCTGTATAATTTCGGGATTTCAGCTTGCATATGGTTTGTAGACCAGACCAGACAACTCATGCCCATGCATCTGCATGAGTAAAGTAAACATTGCAGATGGATGGTGAAAATATAAATAATGTGTGTTTAGACTAGGCATGCAATGGATATAAAGTTTGTACAGACACTGGCAGCTATCAGTAGTGAGAGGCAGCATGCAGATATACCCCAATTTAAAGCAGAACTCTTTACATAAGGAAGAATTAAAACCTCTCTCATGTTATATTGTTGTGTGCATCCCCTTTGGGGAGATTTCCCCATACTTCCTGTGCAAAATACAAGTCACTGGGACAGGAAGTGAGGGGTACAGTAATCTGCCCAGCAACAGAGGTCTTACTCCTTCCCCCACTGTATCCAAGCTACAAGAACTTTTGGCTGGAGTTTCACTGCAACAGCATCATAACTATGTCTACACCACAAGAAGCAAGAGAAGCCCAAAAAGAATGCTATCTATTAAAAGAAAAATGTATCCCCAAAAGAAAGTTATAAATATGTTTTTCACATAGGTGTGCGTAGCCTTTTGCATTAGGGTGTGCACCCCAAAACTCAAAATACATGCGTGTATGTGGGTGTGTGTATGTATGTGTGGTAGTAGGGCAGTGGATGTGTCTGTAGTTTTTTATTTTTTGCATTTTTTTTAGGAGCCCTGTTGGGGGGCTTCAGTGCAATATCAGCAGGGGGAATCTGTGCCGCACAGGGTGATTAGGGTGTGCCCAGGCACACCTGGCACACTCCCTGCGCAAGCCTATGGTTTCTCACTAGGATACTGTGAGGAGCCATCTATTTCACTGAAAGATTCCAGTCTAGCAGAAAAGTAGATATTTCCATTTTTTTTTTCTCTGTAGAAAAATGATCTTGTATGACTACATCTTATGGAATATCTTTGTGTAGCTGACAACAAACTAGCCGTTACAGACAATGCATTTACATCAGCAGCCCCTGCCAAATGTCCATTCTAAACATGTTCAGAGTACTGGATTGTGACCTTTAGCACAGATACTGCTGTTAAAAAAGAAATGTCAAATGCATACAACCTCATATTAAAGCGTGTGTAAACCCTAAGGCCTCGTTCACACAGGAGTACTACAGCTGCATGGACAAAGGCGCTGCTCCCAATTTGACAGCCATGCAGGTGCAAAGCCCCAAAAGCAGGCAGTGTGTGTGTTTAGAGCCACGCACCTTCACCCGCACGGCTATCAAATTGGGAGCAGCAGCTGTGTCCATGCAGCCATGGTTTCCCTCTTGACATGCATGGGACTTACCTGCACAGGGATGCACAAAACACCTCTGCATCGCCATGCAGGCAAACAGGGCCCTTGCATGGGTGTATGCTGTAGTATGCCCACGTAAACGAGGCCCAACAATAAACATATTGTTCCCACGTTTGGACTGTTAAATAAACAATGGAAAGCATTCTGTTATATACAGTACTGTGAAAAAGTTTTAGGCAGGTGTGAAAAAATGTAAAGAAACAGGGATGCGAAAACCTGCGCTCGGATCAACAGACAGCTGCACCAGGTAAAGTCTGAATACAAAACTTATTAAAAAAGAAAAGAAAAAACAGGTGCGCTTATCCCTTTAACGTAAGTATATCACACAATCCATATAATCAAAATAAATGAACCAAAATAAGTATAAATTGAGAAAAAAAGTGTCAAAAAATGCTCTACATTAAGAATGCTTTCAGAAACCGTAGTGTTAATAGTTTATTTTATCAATTATCAAAATGAAAGTAAATGAACAGAAGAGAAATCCAAACCAAATCAATATTTGGTGTGACCACCATTTGCCTTCAAAACAGCATCAATTCTTCTAGGTACACTTGCACACAGTTTTTTTTAAGGAACTAGGCAGTTAGGTTGTTTCAAACATCTTGGAGAACTAACCACAGATTTCCTGTGGATGTAGGCTGCCTGAGATCCTTCTGTCTCTTCATGTAATCCCAGACAGACTGGATGATGTTGAGATCAGGGCTCTGTGAGGGCCAAAGCATCACTTTCAGGACTTCTTGTTCTTCTTTACACTGAAGATAGTTCTTAATGACATTGGCTGTATGTTTAGGGTCTTTCTCCTGCTGCAGAATAAATTTGGGGCCAATCACATGCCTCCCTGGTGGTATGGCATGATGGAGAAATGTCTGCCTGCATTGAGGACATAGACATAGGACTTGGAAACAAGGCTAAGGGACTCAACTATGCACAAAAACATAGGAACTGGGGTGCAGAAAAATGGCAGCAGGTGCTAAGGACTGATGTCAAAATGTGAAATATTTGGCTGTAGCAGGAGGCAGTATGTTGGTGAACGGCTGGAGAGCGGTACAATAATAAGTGTCTGCAGGTAACTGTGAAGTATGGTGGAGGTTCCTGGCAAGTTTGGGGCTGCATTTCTGCAAATAGAATTGGAGATTTGGTCAGGATTAATGGTGTCCTCGATGCTGAGAAATACAGGCAGATAGTTATCCATCATGCCACACCATCAGTGAGGCGTGTGATTGGCCCCAAATGTATTCTGCAGCTGGACAACGACCCCAAACATACACCCAATGTCATTAAGAACTATCTTCAGCGTAAAGAAGAACAAGTGTACCTAGAAGAATTGATGCTGTTTTGAAGGCAAAGGGAGGTCACACCAAATATTGATTTGATTTGGATTTCTCTTCTGTTCATTTACTTTCCATTTTGTTAATGGATAAAAATAAACTATTAACACTTCTATTAATAAAAAGCATTCCCAATTTACAGCATTTTTTCACAACTGCCTAAAACTTTCGTACAGTAGTGTACTGCAGTGTTTCTCAACTCCAGTCCTCAAGGCGCCCCAACAGGTCATGTTTTCAGGCTTTCCATTATTTTGCACAGGTGATTGGATCAATTTCACTGCCTTAGTAATTACCACAGCCGTTTCATCTGAGGGAAATCCTGAAAACATGACTTGTTGGGGCGCCTTGAGGACTGGAGTTGAGAAACACTGGTGTACTGTATGTTATATGTGAAAAAATACCTGTTGATCCTGCCACAAATACAGTGGGTGCATAACTTCCTTTCCACCCTTTTTGTGCTGCACTGAAATATCAAGCAGTGTTATCTACCCTTCATGGTTCTCCTCTGTCACATCAGACCCAATTCAGAAGTGAGCATTCTGGGGTGGCATCTTTGCTCTTCCATAGAGACTGTCCAGTGAGTGAGAGTTGTCACCCTAAGATAGGGCATGTGTTAATGGCAGGATTGCCAGGTGAAAATAAAGGCAAAAATCCTGAAAAAAAGAAAACTACTACAGCCACCACAACTAAGGACTGGCAAGCTGCAATATATTCTATTATATAAGTTTTTTTTTTTTTTTTGTTCTTGGGTTTAGAAACATTTTTGGGGATTGTTTTCTCATTTGAGATAAAGTTGACACTCTCACACTAACAGATATATACATAGAACTTAGGATATATACACATAGTCTATTTGTATATATCCACCTTGTCATGTATATATCTCAAGCTCCACCATAACACTTTATGGCGACATGTCTCAAGCGTCACATTACATAATACCTAATGTATGGTCCATCTGTGTTTTTATTCACATCTTCTACCCATATAGCTACATAATGTTGTCTTTTGTAGGAGGGGTTAAAATACCTGCAGAAAGCGACAGGAGGGACAGAAGAACAGAGAAAGCAGGGTATACAGTCTAATAATACAACACAGGCTTGGATCAGAAAGAAGGGGAAATGAAAATGATTATAAAGAGAGAATGAACACAATAAAATTAAAAACAAGCAAGCAAAGCAGCATTCGGGATAGAAAAGTGCTAGGGTAATATACGATGGATAAATATTAGGAAACGTGGTACAGGTGCTTAAAGGGGCTCTGCTGCAGCTTCATTAATATTTAGTTTCCAACTAACTTGTCTCTGGAAAGAAATATATGTTCTACACAACGTTTGATGCAACTATGGGATCAAACTCCTGTTTTCCTTTAAAGTATATCTAAAGTCAAGACTTTTTCGTTTTTAGACAGAGTAGATAATGGTTGACACCCGTCAACATCTTGAAAGACACATTCAGGAACCAACCAATTCCACCCATAAGGGACTTTAAAGGCTCCATACTAGAGGCAGCATTAGCACAATTAAGAAGTATAAAAATAGATATTTTATTATTTAAAATATGTTAATAAAATAACTAGTTGTAGTGGTATGCTTCCACAATTTTCACAATCATTATAAAACATACAATAGAACGATAACAATACATACTGAAATGTGATTTTGTCGCATTTGGTCCCTGAAGAAGCAGCAGGTCAAGCTGCAAAATGTGTCGGACTTGGAATTTGAAGAATGTGCCAAAAAAAAATCAAACACTATATGGACTATGTATAAATCTTTTTAGCACGGAATGTTGCATTATTTTTTATGATGTTTACGAAAATTGTGGAAGAATATCAATACAACTAGTTATTTTATTACCAGATTGTGATTAATAAAGTTTTTATTTTTATACTTATTAATTGTGTTAATGCTGCCTCTAGTATGGAGCCTTTAAATTCCCTTATTGCTGGAATTGGTTAGTTCCTGAATGTGTCTTGGATAGTTGTTCTGGGATATGGCACTGTACGTTTTTCATCAAGATTTGGTTGGCTATTGCTTTCTTGAAACATCTTGAAAGCTTTTCCTTTACTTTCTGTCTCTGAGATCCAACAGGAAGTGAGATAAAATATATCTAAAATAATGTATACCCCCTCTTAGACATCTGTCAGTAGAACAAGTGAACCCAACTGAAGATTTCCCTCTACTGGTCTAACGAAAACACATTTTGGATTTTTCCTCACAGTGACAGAATGACAGTGGTCACCAGGACAGAGAAGTTGAATGCCCCCAATGGGGACAAAGACTGCAGTAAAAATGCGGCAGAGGCTTTAACCCTTTCCTACTCTATCATATATATTTATAACTAAAACATATTGGCTGATAACCACCCTCCACTCGTCAATCTGCATTTCTCTGCTGTTTCCCAGCACAGTCTTAACCCTTGCTCCATCGCTCTACATGAGTAGAGGGTCTGGGTATGCAAGAGTATGTGACCTGCCCCCACCTGACAGTATTCAAGCCTGAGCTGTCAATTACCAGGCCTCTGTAACATGGGAAGGGGCAGTAATGGAATTCACTCGGTTACGTCTGCCATCTTACCCAGGGTATTCTCCTGCAGCAGGAAGGTGGTGAGAGATCATGGATTGGTGAGTATACCTTGCTGGAGGGGGAGGGGGGGGGTGGCCACCTATTAGTAGGCATAGTGCGGGGGGAACCCCACTGCAAGGATAGTGCTTCATATTCCTGAGTAGGGATGAGCTTCGAGTTCAAGTCGAACTCATGTTCTACTCGAACATTGGCTGTTCGCAAGTTCGCCGAACAGCGAACAATTTGGGGTGTTCGCGGCAAATTCGAATGCCGCGGAACACCCTTTAAAAGTCTATGGGAGAAATCAAAAGTGCTAATTTTAAAGGCTTATATGCAAGTTATTGTCATAAAAAGTGTTTGGGGACCCGGGTCCTGCCCCAGGGGACATGGATCAATGCAAAAAAAAGTTTTAAAAACGGACGTTTTTTCAGGAGCAGTGATTTTATTAATGCTTAAAGTCAAACAATAAAAGTGTAATATCCCTTTAAATTTCGTACCTGGGGGGTGTGTATAGTATGCCTGTAAAGGGGCGCATGTTTCCTGTGTTTAGAACAGTCTGACAGCAAAATGACATTTGGAAGGAAAAAACTCATTTAAAACTACCCGCGGCTATTGCATTGCCGACGATACACATAGAAGTTCATTGATAAAAACGGCATGGGAATTCCCCACAGGGGAACCCCGAACCAAAATAAAAAAAAAAAAAATGATGTGGGGGTCCCCCTAAATTCCATACAAGGCCCTTCAGGTCTGGTATGGATATTAAGGGGAACCCCAGCCAAAATTTAAAAAAAAAATTGACGTGGGGTTCCCCCTAAATTCCATACCAGACCCTTCAGGTCTGGTATGGATTTTAAGGGGAACCCCGCGCCAAAAAAAAAAAAAAAAACGGCGTGGGGTCCCCCTAAAAATCCATACCAGACCCTTATCCGAGCACGCAACCTGGCAGGCCGCAGGAAAAGAGGGGGGACGAGAGTGCGGCCCCCCCCCCTCCTGAACCGTACCAGGCCACATGCCCTCAACATTGGGAGGGTGCTTTGGGGTAGCCCCCCAAAACACCTTGTCCCCATGTTGATGAGGACAAGGGCCTCATCCTCACAACCGTGGCCGGTGGTTGTGGGGGTCTGCGGGCGGGGGGCTTATCGGAATCTGGAAGCCCCCTTTAACAAGGGGACCCCCAGATCCCGCCCCCCCCCCTGTGTGAAATGGTAAGGGGGTACTTACCCCTACCATTTCACTAAAAAACTGTCAAAAATGTTAAAAATGACAAGAGACAGTTTTTGACAATTCCTTTATTTAAATGCTTCTTCTTTCTTCCTTCATCTTCTTCTTCTTCTGGTTCTTCTGGCTCTTCTGGTTCTTCCTCCGGCGTTCTCGTCCAGCATCTTCTCCGCGGCGTCTTCTATCTTCTTCTCCTCGGGCCGCTCCGCACCCATGGCATGAGGGGAGGCTCCCGCTCTTCTCTTCATCTTCTTCTCTTCTTCATCTTCTTCTTCATCTTCTTCTTCATCTCTTCTTCCTTCTTCTCTTCTTCATGTCTTCTGCGGGCCGCTCCGCAGCCATGCTGGCATGGAGGGAGGCTCCCGCTGTGTGACGGCGTCTCTTCGTCTGACGGTTCTTAAATAACGGGGGGCGGGGCCACCCGGTGACCCCGCCCCCCTCTGACGCACGGTGACATGACGGGACCTCTTGTCCTACTGACATCATCATCTATATCTAACCTCAAAAACGTTTTTTTTTTGCTGAATGGTTGCAAATTCCCACAGACACACTCCAACATTTTGTGGAAAGGTTTCCCAAAAAGTGGAGGCTGTTATAGCCACAAATGAAGGTAGAAATTCCATTTTAATGCCCATTGTTTTTGAAATGGGATGTTCAACAAGCTCAAATAGACGTGGTTTTCAGGGGTCTAGACATTTTTGGCCATTTAGTGAAATAAAAACATAGTTGTATGTATTGGGTGTAGATATTATAACTTGGTCATTTCACTGTCATTTATGAGGTTTAAAGTGCAACAGATTCCCTCAACCCCCTCCTTAACCCACTTAATACACACAGCAGTAAATTTACCCCCACTATGGTGAATACTTGGCCTCCTACAATGTCTGTGTTCTTCTGTGCTGTCTGCAGATAGAAAAAATCTAGTTTCGGGCTGCCAACACCTGCTTATTAATGCCTCAGAGACTTGAATGGGCCATACCACACTAATGCCCCGTACACACGGTCGGATTTTCCGATGTAAAATGTCCGATCGGAGCGTGTTGTCGGAAATTCCGACCGTGTGTGGGCTCCATCGGACATTTTCCATCAGATTTTCCGACACACAAAGTTTGAGAGCAGGAGATAAAATTTTCCGACAACAAAATCCGTTGTCGGAAATTCCGATCGTGTGTACACAAATCCGACGGACAAAGTGCCACGCATGCTCAGAATAAATAAAGACATGAAAGCTATTGGCCACTGCCCCGTTTATAGTCCCGACGTACGTGTTTTACGTCACCGCGTTTAGAACGATCGGATTTTCCGACAACTTTGTGCGACCGTGTGTAGACAAAACAAGTTTGAGCCAACATCCGTCGGAAAAAATCCTAGGATTTTGTTGTCGGAATGTCCGAACAAAGTCCGACCGTGTGTACGCCCTATAAGAAGGCAGTTGATTTTTTTTTTAAAGGTGAATGTGTACTTTATTGGCTAAATGGTACAGATTTCACCCTTGTATGTCAGGCCATCCATTATTTGAGAGGTTGCTTTGTCTCCTTATGGTACAGATCTTTCCATTCCTTACTACACTGCACTTTATATACCAAGTTACTTTGCATGTGTTTGGATTCCATGCTGTTTGAATTAAGGTGATTGAGTTACCTAAGTGGACATAAAAATGTCCTTAACATTACAGAACAAGTCCAGTTGTCAGAATGTAGCTGACTTCTTTCTGAGCAATCCCCTAAAAGATACCAACTATCACCTTGAGACTACTGTAACCTAACATGGCACCTAACATAGAATAGGCAGCACAGCAAAACATAAAAGTCAAATAGTGCATGCTCTGTACAGGTGTAGGGACTTTTATATAGATATGAAATGTATTTTGTCTTCATTTTTTAGGAAAATAATTTTAACCAAAGGTTTCCCATTTCCATGTATAAATTCCCCAATTGCAGATTTCACTATTTGCAACTGTTTTCATATGCTACTGCAACTTAACGAAAATATGAGAACCCAAATAATTCAGTTTAGTACACCTCTAAACATCTGAGCACATCATTCCTATATCATATCCTATTATTCCAATCATGTTTCTCCCTTCTTCTGTTATAATTTAGTGCTGGTTTTTCAAGTGCGCCATCTTTATATTTGCTTGACAGTCTCTAACTCACCAATTTTGTTGTACTTCACAAAGTTCTAGTTTGAGAATTATGTGGTAGTTTACCGGTGTTGTTCTGATTTATTAGTTGTAGTTTGCCCATTTCATTATACTGTAGTTTACTGGATTTCAAATTTCCTAGTTTTGTTCTAGTTTGCTAGTTTTTGTGTAGTTTGCCTGTTTTGCTCTAGTTCAGTAGTTATGGTATAGGTTGTAGGTTTTGTCTTAGTCTTGGTTATGTTCTAGGTTGCCTATTTTGATCCAGTTCATCAGTTATATTATAGTTTTTTTGGCTTTGTTCTAGTCTGCTAGTTATGGTGTGGTTTCCTGGTTTTGTTCTAGATCGCTAGTTATGGTATGGTTTACCTGTTTTGTTCTGGATCGCCAGTTATTTTCTAGTTTGTTGGTTTTATTCTAGTTTGGCCGCTATGGTGTAATTTACTAGATTTGTTCAAGTTTATTAGTAATTTTGATGTTTGTGGGTTTTGTTTACTTGTTACAGTATGCTGTTATCTGCCAATTGTTTTCATCTTCACCACGCATGTTTTAGTTTGCCGACTTTGGTTTAATTCACCAATGATATTGTAGCTTGTTGGTTTTGTTCCAGTTTTCTTGTTTTGTGTAATTGGCCAATTTTGTTTGGTTTACTTGTTTTCTTCTGGTTCGCCAGTTATATTGTAGTTTGTTTTTTCCTATTTAACCATTGTGTGCCAGATTTGTCCTTGTTCAATAGCTATGTTGCTAGTTTATTTTGTTCTAGTTTGCTGATATTGTTTATTTTACTGATTTTGCTCTAGTTTGCTATTTATGGTGTAGTTTGCCAGTTATGTTGTAGCTTTCCATTTTCATTACAAGTCACCATTTTTTTCACCTTTTATTGCATCTTTTCTTGAAACAGACGTTTGGGAATAAAAAAAAAAAAAAAATAAATAAATATATATATATATATATATATATATATATATATATATATATATATATATATACATATACACATACACTCACCTAGATGGCTGTAGCATCGATCCCAGCTGCAGCTGTCCTCCGCTGCCTTTAAGACCGAGAACTGAGTGATCAAACACCTCTGATTGCTCAGCCCTCGGTCCTCAACCTGCAAGGAGCTGGTGACTGTCAGTCATTGGGCTCTCTGCTCTGCTCTTCTAGCACTCACTGGAGCACTGGGCTGTGTAGGGGGCGGGAGCAGCTGGCTCATGCTCTCAGAGGCTTTCTGAGAGGCTGAGCCAGCTGCCGGTTACAGTCGGGAACTTTCCCAATCCTGGACCGGCTCTGTGACGTCAGCCGACAGCGGGCTTTAGCCGGCTGTCGGCTGAAAACGGGTTAAAACTAACTGCACTCCTGTGACCCACAGGAGAAGTATAGCCAAAAAAAGCTATGGCCATATTTTTCCTTTAACTTTTAATAAACATGTTTCAGGGTATTTTTTATTTATTTACTTATTTTGTGTAGTTCGCCAGCCTACAGACTGTCTAATGAAGCAGATGATCTTTAAATTTGTTAAAAAAACTGGCAAAAGTTATAAGTTAAACTTGATCATTCTAATAACAGGCCCCTTAGGTATGACGGTCTATTAGCTGCTCTTTCACAAAACTTCTGTCATTGTTTTCAGTTTACTGGTCCTAACCTGTCACAAAATCACTGAGTGACAGGACTGACCTATGTAGAACATTAACATACATGAATAAAATGACATATACCCTATCTCAGACTGAATCTCAGTGAATAGAACTGGTTAGCGTGAACTGCATGCGCTGAAGTAGATGACAGATGGAACATATTGTGACCATTTGTCCTAAGCTGTGTGTGCATAAAGCGAGCTTCAATTCAAATGACAATTAGGCATCCTGCAGCACTAGATGATGCACAGCTACAAGTTCTAGCAAGCTTGCCTGGCTTGCTGGGATTTGCAGTTCTACAACACTTAGCAAGCCACGAATTGCCTAAATTTGAAACAAAGGCTAGCTTGCTGGGTTTTACATAGCATTATCTATTCATGATGTAGGTTCTTACTCAGTGGAGTTGGAGCGGGGTCTGAATCGCTTTCCTCGAAGCTTTTTCCTGCTGCTGCTTATGTTTCCTGGAAGACAAAATGAAACAACTTGGTTGGTGACTTGCCATATACAGTTGAAAATATGATTCTAATTTCTCAAAGTGTCTGATACAAGAACCCCTGTCCTATTCCCCTTTTACTACTATGCACCACTACTGTTAAGTACTGGTGTGCTCTTAGAGTAAGACCATTAAAGGAAAGTTATCATAAGAGAATATTGGAGATGGTCATTGTCGACCACTCCTTTTGAGAATACTGGTTGTCTGGTTGCCATTCTGATGCTTTGGCTTCATGTCAAAATAGCTGATCTGGAGCAAGTACAGAGATGCAGAATTCTGACTCTCTCTTGCAGTACGTAGTAAGCACCATTTTGTTCCAGGTCTGTGATTAATCTCCCATTCGCATTGGCACGATTTGACATGTCAAAACGCATGCCAAATCGCAGCCTGTTGCCAGCAATGGCACTGTCCCAATCGGTGCGGCGCCGACTTTGTGGCGCCACACTGATTTCCAAAAGTAGTTCCTGCATTACTTTTGGAGACTTCGGGGGCAATTTCAATAGATATCTGTGCATGAACCCGCACAGATGTCTTTCAAATTGCCCCTGAACTCACACTGAAATGCAGGTTTGAAATCGTCCCTGAACTCGCATGATTTCAAACCTGGGTTCAGTGTGAACGAGGGCTAAGGCTGGGTTCACACCTATGTGAATTGGATGCGGATTTTCCCGCATCCAATTCACATAGCAGGAGAATGTGACTGGCTCTTTATTGAGCCGGTTCACATATCTCCGCAGCAGGTCCGGTGCGTTTTGCATGGAAAATGTGTGCCTTTTTTGGTCCGTTTCAGGTCCGAATTCAACCCAAAATTCGGGCTGGAATCGGACCTGAAACTGTGAACCAGCACGCAGCGGACCCCTGCTGTGCGACAGATGCGGCGATGGTGTGAACCCAGCCTAAATCTATAACAAAAGACAGTCAAGTCTCTCAATATGCGTTGGTTACCTGACTTCCTTGGGTGTATACTAAGTTGGCATCACAGCATGAAGCCATCCGTTGCATCCTTTTTTTAAAGATGATACAGCTGCAACATTGCACGTGGCTGCATTGAAACAATGAGGTGGCGACCCTTCCAATTGATATATAGCGGAAACCTCTTGATTGATGGCCTGTTTGCAGTTGATGACATTCAGGCACATGGGCCTTATCTATTAATGTATATGAGAACTTATCTCTTGTTTAAATTGGATAACTTTTCTTGTACAAAGGTTTTTATTAAACATAAGAATCGTCAAGACAAATACAAAGAAAACAATAATAAAAAAAAGAAACAATAGTGAGCACATCATGTGGGCAATTCCGTAATAAAGATGCGGATATACATCAAGCATAGCGAATTAAGGCATAACAAAACTTACACGGTCTTGAGGTTCAGGAGAGTGTACATGAGGTCAGACTTTGTCTGTTTGGTATCTTAATGAAAAAGACCTTATGGTGCTGGAAAACAATTTTTCATGTCTTTAGAACGTTTGCTCATCAGTTGTCCAACCTGACAGAGGTTGGTCTGTAAATCAATCGAGTTGTGAGGTAGAATATAAACAGGGAGATACGTAAGAGGAAAGGACAAGGAAAGAGGAAAGAAATAAGCGTAACAGAGAAGAGAGAGAAAGAAGGGGATGGAGAGAGAGGGGAGAGGGGGGGGGGGGTCCCCGGGGCTGGAGGACGGAGGTGTCTCAAAGCGAGAGTAGCGTAGGATCAAATCTGGAAGGGTGGACATGGGACACCCAAGGCCGCCATGTCCGAAGGAATTTATCATGTGTGTCAGATAGGATAGCTGTCAGTTTTTCATTAATCATGATATCATTAACGAGATTTTTGACTGCTTCAAAACTGAGAACTGGGGTTTTCCACGCCTTTGCTATGGTCAGTTTAGCTGCAGTAAAGACATGTGACGCCAGTTGGCGTTCCGGTTTCAATAGTTCTATAATTGGTTTTCCCAAGAGAGCTTCATAAGGGTCCCTTCTTATGTTTGTGTTAAAGAGGTTACGGAGAAGGGCGTAGATTCTGACCCACAATCTGCAAACCTTGGGACATTTCCACCAGATATGTGCCATTGTTCCCTCCTGGTTACACCCACGAAAACATAAGGGGGAATAGGATGGAATAAAGCTTGCGAGTCTGGCTGGGGTATAATACCATCGATAGAGTATTTTGTAGGCGTTTTCTAGGTGTAACACATTTTTGGAGCATTTGGAGATAGCAGCAGTCATGGCCTGCCAGTCCTCTGGATCTAGTTTTTTCCCCAATTCAGCCTCCCATTGGAGGTGATATGGTCTCAAGGGTGGTTTCTTGGAGCCTATTATGGCTGCGTATATTAAGGAGATCAGACCTGAGGAGTGGGGTCGTGACCTGCATAAGCTTTCAAAAGGGGTCAAAGTAAAGGGAGATGGTAAAGATTGAATGAGCTGTTGTAGGAAATGGCGGATCTGCATGTAGCTATAATGCTCCCTGAGGGGAATATCGTGGGAGGACCGCAATGCTGCGAATGGGATAATCCTGGTGGGGGTAAACATAGAGTGGATATCTACAAACCCGTTTTCGGACCACCACCTGAATTGCATCGGATTGTCACGTCCGGGTGGGAACAACGGGCAGTGAAGGAGGTGGAGTAGAGGAAGATGCGGGGAAATCAGGTTCGCTGAGTATTTGATTGAGTCCCACAACTTAAGTGAGTGGGCCAAACAAGGGCCTATATTGGTTGGGCGGTGAGCCTTGGGAAGCCAGGGGATGGAGGCCAGTGGTGTTGGGTGGGCGTCCACAAGGTCGACGACGGCCCACAGCGGCATCTGCTGTTTTTCATGGAGACGCGATAGCGGGGCAATAGCCGCCGCCGTGTAGTAGGCTTGTAGGTTAGGAACCGAGAAGCCGCCATCGACCCTGCGGGCGTACAGCACCCGTTTATTAATTCTGGGTCTGGTGGAACCCCATATAAATTGCATTATTTTCCGTTGTTGAATGCGTAAAATGTGGGGTGGAACATGGACCGGTAGGACTCTGAAATAATAGAGTAGTTTTGAAAGATAGGTCATTCGTATAGTAACAATCCTTCCGAACCAGGATAGTGGGAGGGTAGACCAAGAGCTGAGCATTGCTGTCAATTTCGTAAAGAGCGAGGGGAAGTTGGCCTGGTAGAGGTTTGAATAACTCGGGGTAAGTTTAATCCCCAGGTAGGGTAGGGAGGGCAGCCAGTGAAAGGAGAAAGTAGCTTTTAAGTGTTCTAATTCAGGGGGCACTAGATTAATTGACATCGCCTTGGACTTAGAGGGATTGACAACTAAGCCCGAGATCGCGGCAAAGGTATTTAAGAGGGACAGCAGGTTAGGCAAAGTGATTCTAGGTTTGGTAATAGACAACAGGATGTCATCTGCGAACAAGGATAATTTATGAGGGGAGCCCGCGATTTCTACCCCCTCTATGTCCGGGTGGGATCGAATCGCCTCAGCCAGAGGTTCCAGCGCTAGTATAAATAGAAGTGGAGAGAGGGGGCAGCCCTGACGGGTCCCCCTTAGGATAGGAAAGGTGGGAGACTCAAAACCATAATATTTCACTTTAGCTTGGGGGGTGTCATAAATAGCTAAAATCCATTTCATAAAGGACTCACCAAACCCATAGCGATTCAATACTTGTATAAGGTAGGGCCAGGACAGGGTGTCGAAGGCTTTGGTGATGTCAAGAGACAAAAACATTGTCTCCAAAGATCTGTTGTGTACAATGTGTTGTATTTGTAGGAGGCGACGGATAGCGTCTCCAGCCTGTCTCCCCGGGACAAAGCCCACCTGGTCTTTTTTTATAAGCCGTGGAAGGAAGGAGTTAAGGCGTTTGGCCAGAATTTTTGTCAAAACCTTCATGTCTATGTTGATTAGGGAGATCGGCCTAAAGTTGGCCCAGGAGGAGTGATCTTTGTCAGGCTTAGGGATCATCACTATGTTGGCTGTTAATAGATTTGGTGTGAAAGAACGACCATCTTTAACCGAGTTATACATATTAGTGAGGTGAGGAGCGATGACATCAGCTAGTTTCCGGTAGTAAAGAGCCGAGAAACCATCGGGGCCTGGTCTTTTACCCACTTTCAGTTCTTTAATACATTGAAGGACTTCTGAGACTTGGATGTCTCGGTCCATGAGTGATTTGTGGGTCTCAGATAGAGAAGGTAAAGAAAGGTTTGTCAGAAAGTCATTGGGGGATTGGGGGGGAGGGTGGTCAGGAGATGAGTATAGTTTTGTAAGACGGTATCTAAATTCATCTAGAACTCGCTGTGGGTTACCCGTTAGGATATTGTGGCGGGTGCGGAGGGTGATGGGAGTGAATTTCGGGGTGAAGGTGCGTAATCTATTGGACAACATTGCGTTGGGTTTATTGGCTTTGGCGTACCATTTTTGTTTGGCCCAGCGTAGTGTGCGCTCTGCCTCATCTGTTAAGCATAAGTCTAAATCTGTACGGGCCTTATCAAGGAGCCTACGGTTATCCGGGGTGGGAGATTGTTTAAAGGTCTCCGAAAGGGTCTCCAATTGGTGTTCTAACGTTCGGCGGGTTTGCGCCCGTTCCCGTTTACGTCGGGATGCGATCCTAATTACATGGCCACGAAGGACTGCTTTATAAGCTTCCCAAAGTGTGACCGGGGATGCGACCGACCCTACATTAAGTTTAAAGTATTCCTCAGAGGTATCGTGGATATCTTTAAAAATGTCTTTGAAGGAGAGAAGAGAGTCATTCATGATCCAGGGAGAGTGTTGGGGTTTGCTCAGAATAGAGTGGAGCACTGTTACAGTAGGGTCATGATCCGTCCATGGAGTGGCGAGCACAGAGCATGAATCCACTAGTGAGAGGTGTTTTCTTAGCACAAACATGTGATCTATTCTTGAGTGAGAGTTATGGGGATGTGAGTAGTGGGTAAAGTCCCTGCCTCGGGGGTGCAATTCCCTCCACACATCTACTAGGTCATGAGATTGCAGGGAGTTTTTAAATATTTTGGCGGCAGGGGAGGGAGACTTATGATCCGGTGGGTAGTTGTCGATAGAGGGATTCAATGACACATTGGAATCTCCTGCTAGCAGGAGGGTGCCTTTCTGATGCGACTTCAAGAGGGAGCAGATGTGGGTCAAGAAGGGTCCCGGGTTTCTATTTGGGGCATAGTAAGACATTATGGTTACATCGTTGTCTTGAACAGTGCCTTGAACTATTAAGTACCTGCCATCTGGGTCAGCAATTTGTTTACTGCAAACAAACGGAACAGATTTATGTATGGCAATCAGGACTCCTTTTTGCTTGGTAGGGCCGTTAGCTAGATAGACCTGGGGGTAGTCTGCGGCAAAATATTTGGGGCAGGAGGAAGAAGAGAAATGCGTTTCCTGTAGGCACGCAATATCTATTTTTTGTTGTTTAAGGTATTTAAATATCTTGACCCTCTTTTGAGGAGAGTTCATGCCCTGAACATTCAGGGATAACCAGTGGAGAGTCATGGGATCAAGGATGTGCTGCTATATAAAGCTCCATCCGCGAACCCCGGGGACCAAAAGGGGAGAGTGGAGAAGGAGAGGAGAAAGAGAATAGCAGGAAGCAGAAGAGAAAAAAGGAGAGCATGTGGTTTAAATTTACCAAAATACATTTGAAGTAGGACGTGTAATGTAAACCAAATTGCATCAAGTTGTGAACTCTGAGGTTCACGGTGGAGTGGGTCGTTGGCCTAGACTTTCGTCGCAGCCAAGTACCTACTGGTGGGGGGAGCAGTGGTCCGCTGGAACCACCGGCCGATATATAAAAAAGATAATTACAAGTTAGACAGTAACTTAGCACAGAGCCTAAACTGAGAAACAAAAAATAAGTACAATAAAAGAAAATCTTAGAGTGATTCAGTCTTTAGGAACCATATGAAGCCCTTCTGTTAAAAGTGTACATGGGAAGGAGCATAAAAAATAGAAAAATAACCAAGAAGAGTATAAAAGTAACTCTAAACAAACATCAGGGTATCTTTACCTGCAACTTCAGGACCCCAGGCGGCAGCGGCCAAGAATATGCCGCCGCCGGGTGGGCCAGTAGACCCACCCAGGCCGTATCTACCCACGGGCCCCCCGCACCACCTGGTGTGGGCGAGGGACCCGTGGGCAGAAACCAAGACCACAGCCGTCCCACCCGGCCAATCAAAAAAAAAAAAAAAAAAAAAAAAAAATAAAAAATTTACTTCGTACAGGGGTGTGCCCCTCTCTAGCGATATTCTAGTTCCGGAAACATTGGTGCAAGGGAATAAAAATGAGGATAAATAAAAAGTAAATAAATAAAATTGGGGAGAAAAAGGTGTAGTAAGCCAGTTCCTGTCCTTCTAGAAAACAGCCGTATAATAAAAGGGTAGTGGCTTTCCAGAGCTCACGCTATTATGTGTTGCCTGAGGGGGGGGTCAGCTTCCCTGACTGCCATCACACAACTGGGGCAGTCTGTAGTGGGACGCATCATCCTGGGCAAAAAGTCAGGCTTGATAGATGGTACAGGACGAGCAGAGAGTTCTTTTCAGGGTAGCACATTTGTTCCGGGAGCAAGTGGCTGTGGGCAGGCCGAGCTCGTTGGTCAAGTCTGGGGTCCGAGCCGTGCAGAGACAAGTTAAGTCACAGAAAGAGATGTTGAGGAGGCGGCTTCAGCCATTGTTGGACTTGTGGAACTTTTGGGCTTGGAGATCCCTCAGAGCCTGGGATCCGGGCGTAGATCGCTGGGAGACCTGTGAGAGCTGACGAGAGGACCTGGTAGTGCCAGGTTTAGAGGAAGAGGACGGCGCCTCTGCGGAGGGTGAGGGCAAATCTAGGTGTAATTCTTGAAAGTGGCGTCTCAACTCAGACGGGGAGGTGGCCTGGAACTGGCGGCCCAGATGAGAAAATGATAGCTTAAAGGGGAACCCCCATCTGTACCGGATCCCCTGGGTCTGGAGAATCTGCAGGTAGGGTTTGAGGCCCCGTCTTCTGGCAATAGTAACTGGCGATAGGTCAGCAAACAATTGTAGGGGGTTACCTTGAAAGGAGATGTCTTGTTGCTCCCTGGCGGCCTGCAAGAGTTTCTCCTTAGTACGGTAAAAATGGAATTTAATGATAATGTCTCTTGGTGGACCGTCAGAGGGTTTAGGGGCTAGGGAGCGGTGTATGCGATCGAATTCTAATCTTTCAACCGGAATCCCAGGGGCCAGTTCCTGAAAAAAGGCAGTTGCCATACCTTGTAAATCAGTGATGTTCTCAGGGACACCGCGGATGCGGAGGTTGTCCCTGCGGGCTCTGTTCTCTGCCTCCTCCAGCTTATCCTTTAAAGTTTCAATCTCAGCGTTCATTTTGTCTACTTCTTCCTCATGCCCCTCTAGTACTGTGGTGGCCAGGTCCATACGCTGTTCTAGCTGGTTAGTGCGGTGGCCTATCTCCTTAAGCCCCCTCACCATGTCAGAAGAAAGCTTGCGGGATGCCGCGGTGATCTCGTCCCTGACTATGCTGCGGAATTTAGCTAGCATGTTATCAGTGTCTGTGGGGAGAGGGCTCACCAGGTCTGAGGGGAACTGGTGCAGGCTGTCAGCAGGTGATGCAGGATCTTCTGCAGAGTGCTGCGTTGTATCATCTGGCTCCGGAGGGTCGGGCGCCATCTTGCCTCTCACCTTCCCTGGGGCTGGAGCAGGCCTGTGAGCTTGCCGGTTCCTGGGCTTCGTTTTAGCCGCTTTGTACATCCCCAGAAGCGGCACAAGGGGATCCGAGAGCCGCCGCTGTGTGTATCAGGCGGCGATGTGCGCTCTGTGCTTTGTACGGCCGGTTAGTGTGTGCCAGCGGCGCGGAGCGGAGATCTCAGGCGGCCATCTCGTTCGCTCGCGCGCATGCGCCCCCCTAAATTGGATAACTTTTCAATGCACATTTTCTAGACATACTCTCTTATTAGCACAGAGTTATCATTTTGTTGCTATTTCCACTGCTCAGTTTGTTGTAGAAATGTAGATTGCTAAAAGTATTCTACTTTATATCTACTAAATGATAATACTGGGGGCTAAGTACTTTCTGATGAAAGAATATCCTTAAAGAATCGTATTATCAGTAATATACAGGGGGCAAAAAAGTACTTAGTCAGCCACCAATTGTGCAAGTTCTCCCACTTAAAAAGATGAGAGAGGCCTGTAATTGTCATCATAGGTATACCTCAACTATGAGAGACAAAATGTGGAAACAAATCCAGACAATCACATTGTCTGATTTTTGAAAGAATTTATTTGCAAATTATGGTGGAAAATAAGTATTTGGTCACCTACAAACAAGCAAGATTTCTGGCTCTCACAGACCTGTATCTTCTTCTTTAAGAGGCTCCTCTGTCCTCCACTCATTACCTGTATTAATGGCACTTGTTTGAACTTGTTATCAGTATAAAAGACACCTAGCCACAACCTCAAACAGTCACACTCCAAACTCCACTATGGTGAAGACCAAAGAGCTGTCGAAGGACACCAGAAACAAAACTGTAGACCTGCACCAGGCTGGGAAGACTGAATCTGCAATAGGCAAGCAGCTTGGTGTGAAGTAATCAACTGTGGGAGCAATAATTAGAAAATGGAAGACATACAAGACCACTGATAATCTCCCTTGATCTGGGGCTCCACGCAAGATCTCACCCTGTGGGGTCAAAATGATCACAAGAACGGTGAGCAAAAATCCCAGAACCACACGGGGGGACCTAGTGAATGACCTGCAGAGAGCTGGGACCAACGTAACAAAGGCTACCATCAGTAACACACAACGCTGCCAGGGACTCAGATCCTGCAGTGCCAGACGTGTCCCCCTGCTTAAGCCAGTACATGTCCGGGCCCATCTGAGGTTTACTAGAGAGCATTTGGATGATCCAGAAGAGGATTGGGAGAATGTCATATGGTCAGATGAAACCAAAGTAGAACTGTTTGGTAGAAACACAACTCATCGTGTTTGGAGGAGAGAGAATGCTAAGTTGCAACCAAAGAACACCATACCTACTGTGAAGCATGAGGGTGGCAACATCATGCTTTGCGGCTCTTTCTCTGCAAAGGGAACAGGACGACTGATCTGTGTACATGAAAGAATTAATGGGGTCATGTATCGTGATATTTTGAGTGCAAACCTCCTCCCATCAGCAAGGGCATTAAAGATGAAATGTAGCTCGGTCTTTCAGCATGACAATGATCCCAAACACACTAAGGAGTGGCTTTGTAAGAAGCATTTCAAGGTCCTGGAGTGGCCTAGCCAGTCTCCAGATCTCAACCTCATAGAAAACCTTTGGAGGGAGTTGAAAGTCCGTGTTGCCCAGTGACAGCCCCAAAACATCACTGCTCTAGAAGAGATCTGCATTAAGGAATGAGCCAACATACCAGCAATAGTGTGTGACAACCTTGTGAAGACTTACAGAAAACATTTGACCTCTGTCATTGCCAACAAAGGATATATAACAAAGTATTGAGATGAACTTTTGATATTGACCAAATACTTATTTTCCACCATAATTTGCAAATACATTTCATGTGATGTGTGTAATGTGATTGTCTAGATTTGTTTCCACATATTGTCTCTCATAGTTGAGATATACCTATGATGACAATTACAGGCCTCTCATCTCTTTATGTGGGAGAACTTGCACAATTGGTGGCTGACTAAATACTTTTTTGCCCCACTGTAGTTATACTGAGAAGGCTGCCAGGCATCTCATTGTGCTTTTCTTAAAGAGGAAATAAACGTTCCTCTATAACTTTTACCTATAGGTAAGCCTATAATAAGGCTTACCTATAGGTAGTGTAAATATCTCCTTTAGGAGATATTTACATTACATGCAGCCAGTGACGTCATTGGTGCATGCACTCTGAAGAAATGGGCAGCTGTGCTGTCTCTTACGCTAAACCCTGTGCCATAATCGGCGGCATGCACAGGAGTGATATCATCGCGGCTCCAGCGAGTCACAGAGCCGAAGTCCGCAAACCCGGAAGCAAGACGGGTGAAGATGGGAGCCCGCTGTGGCTCTGAGATCTCAGTGCGGGAGGGCTTTGTTTTAAGGTACGATTAACATAATGTGCTAGTTTGTGATGCATACTAGCACATTATGCCTTTACCTTGCAGGGTGTGAAAATAAAAAGGTCCAGCGGTTTACAACCGCTTTAATGTGTAATTACCATTTAGTTTTTGAAGTGTATTTCTTTTTGTTTTATTACAAAAGGGAATCGGCTGTTTGAATTCTTTTAACTGCTGCCAATATACTAAAAATATTTTTTATTTACTATTAGCTCCAAAACTAGTACCTTGTTTTATATCATACATTCACATCAAGGCTAGTATTACATTCTTACTAATGTCAGAGACTCACAATTTATGATTACAAGCATCAAAGCTTGCTATTATATGCTTACCCAAACAATACCTTGGGCAAAATATGGTATAACAAAGACTGCAGAGTTTCACATCTGTCTTAGAATTGAGAACTACAGTATATATCGATGTTTGTTTTGTATACTCTGCCAACTAATTGATCTCTTTATAGGCTGATTCAAAGTATAGGGTCAGTTATGTTATCCAGAGAGTTAATGCACCTCAGGGATAACCATACCTTTTAAGCTTTATATCTGGGCAACAAAAAAACAAACATATTCAGTGCATTTCTGCAATACAATCACATGTCCCCATGCTTTGTGCCTTTACAAATGCTGCAAGGGGAGAAAAATACCTGTTGATCCTGCTGGAGATCCAGTGAGCTTCTAATCCCACCCTATTAGATTGTAAGTTCTTCTGAGCAGAGCCCTCTTAACTCTCTTGTATTTTAGTGTACTGTAACTGTATTGCTTCCCTTTTATATTGTAAAGTGATGCATAAACTGTTGGTGCTTAATAGATCCTGTATAATAATAATAACTTACATCTGTAGTAGGGATGAGCCGAACACCCCCCGGCTCGGTTTGCGGCAGAACATGCGAACAGGCCGAAATTTCGCTCGAAAATTTGAACACTATTAAAGTCTATGGGACCCGAACGTGAAAAATCAAAAGTGCGAATTTTAAAGGCTAATATGCAAGTTATTGTCCTAAAAAGTGTTTGGGGACATGCAAAAAAAAAGTTTTAAAAACGTTTTTTTTTAAAGTCAAAATATAAAAGTGAAATATTCCTCTAAATATCGTACCTGGGGGGGGGTGTGTGACTATAGTATGCCTGTAAAGTGACGTGTGTTTCCCGTGTTTAGAACAGTCCCAGCACAAAATGACATTTCTAAAGGAATACAAGTCATTTAAAACTGCTTGCGGCTGTAATGTAATGTCGGCTCCCGGCAATATAGATGAAAATTATTGAGAAAAATGGCATGGGTACCCCCCCCCAGCCCATTACCAGGCACTTTGGGTCTTGTATTATTAAGGGGAACCCCCCCCACCCAAATTAAAAAAAGAAAAGGCATGGGGCCCCCAGGCCCTATATACTCTGAACAGCAGTATACAGGCGGTTCAAACAAGACAGGGACTGTAAGTTTGTTCTTAAGTTGACTCTGTTTGTAATTTGGAACAGGAACATTTTGTAAGTGTAGCTCCAGCCAAAAAAAAAATCAATTTTTAAGCTTTTTGGATAACATTGGGAAGGGTTATCACCCCTGTAACATTTGTTTTGCTGTCTGTGCCCCTGTTCAGAAGATTTCACCTCACTTTCTGTCCCAATGACAATTGGATTTTCAAAATTTGGGATTATTAGGGAAAAGAGGATTGGTGATAAAGCATCAGTGGAGACACCTTTTTCCCATATTAACTCTTACAGGAGAGAATTTCCCTTCCTAGGGGTAGATTTTCTCTCACTTCCTGTTGTCTCGCTCCGTTTGTAAGTCAGATGTTTGAAAGTAGGGGACCGCCTGTATATACTATACGGCCTGCCCTATATACTCAGCAGAAAATTGGGCCTTAGGTGTTGGTGATACCAGAACACTGTAAGCCCTCACAGTTGCTCTTGGTGGGCGCTGGAATGGGCCCTGCTGTGATATATTATATCAAGAATTGTAATTACATGCCCCTGTTGAACAGGGGCAGAAAAATTGGGCCTTTGGTGGTGGTGTGGTGGTGGTGCCACAACACTGTAAGCCCTCACAGTTACTCTTGGTGTGCGCAGGAACGGGCCCTGCTGTAAAATATTAGATTAAAAATTGTAATTACACGCCCCTGTTAAACAGGGGTAGGAAAATTGGGTCTTAGGCAGTCGTGGTGGTGCCACAACACTGTAACCCCTCACAGATTCTGTTGCTGAGCACAGGAATGAGCCCGGCTGTGAAATAATAGAGCAAATATTGTAATTATATGACCCTGTTAAACAGGGGCAGAAAAATTAGGCCTTAGGCGATGGTGGTACAACACTGTAAAGCCTCACAGATACTCTTGTTGAGCGCAGGAACGGGCCCTGCTGTGAAATATTAGAGCAAATATTGTAATTACATGCCCCTGTTAAACAGGGGCAGAACAATTGGGCCTTAGGCACTGGTGGTGAGGTCACAACACTGCAATCCCTCACAGATACTCTAGTTGAGCGCAGGAATGAGCCCTGCTGTTAAATATTTGATCAAAAATTGTAATTACACGCCCCTGTTAAACAGGGGCAGAAAAATTGGGTCTTAAGCAGTGGTGGTGGTGCCACAACACTGTAACCCCTCACAGATACTCTAGTTGAGTGCAAGAACGAGCCCTGCTGCGAAATATTACAGCAAAAATGTAATTACAAGCCCCTGTTAAACAGGGGCAGAAAAATTGGGCCTTAGGCACTGGTGGTGGTGCCACAACACTGCAACCCCTCACAGATATTGTAGTTGAGCGCAAGAATGAGCCCTGCTGCGAAATATTACAGCAAAAATTATAACTATACGCCCCTGTTAAAGAGGGGCAGAAAAATTGGGCCTTAGGCACTGGTGGTGGTGTCCTGAAACAAAAATGTTCTTAGAAGCTATCAACATGAACATTGAGGAGGAATAGGATAGTCACTCAGCATAACAGGATAGTCACTCAGCATAGGCAGTCTTCAAGGGATCTCACATTCATTGAAAAATTATTCGGTTACATCAGCATCAGGTGCTTGGTAGCTGGTGATCCAAGACTGATTAATTTTTTATGAAGGTGAGCCGATCAACTGAGTCTGTGGACAGGCGCACTCTGTGATTGGTTACAAAGCCTCCAGCAGCACTGAATGTGCCTTCAGAAAGAACACTGGATGCAGGACAGGCCAGTAGCTCAATTGCATATTGTGCAAGCTCTGGCCAGTGATCCATCCTCAAGACCCAGTAACCCAGTGGATTTTCGGTTGGAAAGGTCTTCAAGTCTGATCTTGCCCCTAGGTATTCCTGCACCATGTAAATCAGACGCTGGCGATGGTTGCTGGAACTAATCAGACCTTGGGGCTGCGGACTAAAGAATTTTCTGAATGCATCGGCCAGGTGGCCACCTTCTCCACCGCTCCTTCTGTGACTGACCTCAGCAACACGTTGTCCAGGAGCACCGGGAAATTGTAACCTCCCAGGCTCTGGAAACGCATTGCACAAACCTTTCTGCAAAGCCTCCTGAAGATGTTTCATCTTCTGCTCCCTCTGCGAAGGCTGGATAAGTTCCGCAACCTTACCCTTGTAACGTGGATCAAGAAGGGTTGCCAGCTAGTAATGATCCCTCTCCTTGATACTACAAATCCGAGGGTCCTTTCGCAGGCTTTGCAGGATCAGGGAGGCCATCCAGCGAAGGTTTGCTAAGGCATTTGATCCGGAGTCCTCTGGGTCACTAAGGATGACATGATCCACAGCCACCTCCTCCCAGCCACGTACAAGTCCATGCGTTTCTGGGGACTGAAAACAATCCCTTGAAGACTGCTGCTGATTCTGAGTGCTAGGCTCCACCTCCATGCTGACACAATCCTCCTCCTCCTCTTCCTGTGTGATCGGCGGGCACGCAGGAACACTGTCTGGATAAAGGGGGCCTTGAGAGGTAAGGAAGTCCTCCTCTTCCTCCCTCTGTTCCCGCAAGTGTCCTGTCCATTATTCCACGCAGCGTGTGCTCCAATAGGTGGACAAGAGGGACAGTGTCACTGATGCATGCACTGTCACTGCTCACCATCCTTGTGGCCTCCTCAAATGGTGACAGGACAGTGCATGCATCCTTGATCACTAGCCACTGGCGTGGCAAAAAAAAGCTAAGCTCCCCTGACCCTGTCCTGGTGCCATACTCACACAGGTACCCATTGATGGCCCTCTGCTGCATGTGCAGCCGCCGCAGCATTGCCAACCTTGAGTTCTACCTGGTAGGCATGTCACAAATGAGGCGGTTCTTGCATTCCTTTTAAAGGTCAGCCAGCCGAGCACTGGCATTATATGACCGGCGGAAATGCTTACAGACTTTCCTGGCCTGCCTCAGGAGATCCTGTTAGCCCGGGTACCTGCACAAGAACCGCTGCACCACCAAATTAAGGACGTGAGCCAAACAGGGAACATGGGTCAAGTGTTCCTGTCGGAGGGCGGAGAGGAGGTCAAGCTGGCGTGGCATCAACCACCTCTGAGTCTGCACCTGCAGAGCTGACAGAATCTCCGCCCCAGTGTGGCTCCTGTCCCCTAAGCAGACCAACTAAAGCACCGCATGGCATCTTTTTGCCTGAGTGCTTGGTAGCCCCTTGAATGCCTACAGAGCACCGCTGGTTCCAAGGACAAATTTGGAGAGGAAGAGGCCATAGAGGAAGAAGAAAAGGAGGGGGTGGAAGAGAGCGGTGTGGCAGAATCACCACTACTAGCATTTTGGAAGCGTTGTGGCGCAACAAGCTCCAACAATACTGCACCCTGTCCTGCATCCTTCCTAGCTGCCAGCAGAGTTACCCAGTGCGCTGTGAAAGAAAGGTAACGTCCCTGTTCATGCCTGCTGGACCATGAGTCAGCGGTAATATGCACCTTACCGCTGACCGCCCTGTCCAACAAGGCCAAGACATTGCCTTCCACGTGCCGGTAGAGAGCCAGAATGGCCTTCCGTGAAAAGAAATGGCATTTGGGAACCTGCCACTGAGATACCGCACATTCCACAAATTCAGGAAAGGGGGCAGAATCTACCAGCTGAAAAGGCAGCAGTTAGAGTGCTAGCAATTTAGCCAAGCTAGCATTCAGCCGCTGAGCATGTGGATGGCTGGGACCGAATTTTTTTGGACGGTTTAGCAACTGGGCTAGGGAAATTTGCCTGCTACAATCGGATGTTGGTGTAGCGATAGCAGATTGCCCGCAAGTACTTGGCACACCTAATTCTACACCTTCATTCCTCTCAGTGCAGGTTTCTGAGAGGACTGATGGTATAGTGGGGTTGGAGATCCCAGCTGATGAGGAGCAAGGAGAGGTCCGCCTTGTTCTTTGGTGTGGGTCTTTTAAGTACTGTTGCCAACAGACTGCATGTGTCACGAAGGACAAATCGCCTCCGTTCGCCGGGCTGCGGGGCGCATGCGCAGGGGGTTGCTGTTGAGACGTGCACCCGTTCGCGGCCTGATGGTGCGGCGCGCGCGGGTGCACGACGGCCCACGTGTGCGCGCCGTCGCCCGTGCGGGTGCCCGGTAGCGCGTCATGCTGACGCGCCCACTGGGAGGCTACTTTAGACGTCACCAGCACCCAGTCGGGTTGCTGGTTTGTCGTCAGTCTACCCTGCCTGTGTTTGAACTTCTGCTTCCTGTCTCTTGTGAAACCGACCTCCTGCCTGTACCTACGACCACTCTCTGCTTGCTAGATACCCCGACCTTCGGCCTGAACAACGACCACTCTTCGCTTGCTGGATACCTTGACCCTCTGCCTGAATAACAACCACTCTCTGTTTGCTGGATACCCTGATCTTCTGCCTGAATACGACCACTCTCTGTCTGCCGGATACCCTGACCTTCTGCCTGTTTAAGGATCACTCCAGCCCTGCTGAACCTCCTGGCTTCTGCCTGTGTCTCCAACCAATCTACTCACGGGGCTGCCACCTCTCCTGATCCCCTCAGTCATAGGACTTCCTAACCACCAGTCTGATCTCTCTTAACCTTGTTCTTGCACTTCCAGGCACTCCTCCAGAAGACTTCCTGCCTTCCAGGCCATCCGGAGTCCTCCCATCAGCTTTACCGGAGACCCGTGCCTCCGCGTGCTCTCGATCCCCTGTCTCACTTTCGGGGGTTCGGGTGCGCGTGGTCGTAAGGGCAAGCCGCTCTCGGCATCTCGGCCTCGGTGAGTATTGACTTGTGACAGTACAAACCAGCCAGATGTCCGAGGCCGACAGAGCGCGCTCTCCCTTGGAGATCTTATGCCAACAAGTCTCCGCCTTGGCCGACTCAGTACAGAGGCTGCAAGAGGGATATACGCAAGTTGATAGCCGCCTCCAACAACTAACGGGGGCACTCCCCCCTGCTGCCGCAGCTCCTGCACCTAGTAATGAAGGCCCGCTCCCTCAGGCCGCTGCCAGCCCTACAGTAGTAATGGCACTTCCGGAACCCAGGGTCCCCACACCGGAACGGTTCTCGGGGGACCGTAAGAAGTTCAGGGCCTTTAAGAATGCCTGTACCCTTTACTTCGCGTTGCAACCCCGAACCTTCGCATCAGAAGTGGTCAAGGTGGGATTTGCGATTTCTCTGCTATCAGAGGAACCTCAGGCCTGGGCGCACGGTCTGATGGAATCAGGGAGTCCGGTGCTTAATACTATTGACACATTCTTTGAAAGTATGGCCCAGCTGTATGATGACCCACAGCGTATGGCCACCGCCGAAGCTATCCTGCATCATCTTGTCCAGGGAAGGAGACCAATCGAGGATTACACGGTGGAATTCCGCAAATGGGCGGCCGACACTAACTGGAATGAGCCAGCCTTACGCTACCAGTACCGCCAAGGTCTATCAGAGCTCCTCAAGGATGAGCTAGCCAGGATGGAAACCCCCACATCTTTGGAGGAGTTAATTCAGGCAGCTACCAAATTAGATAGGCGCCTGAGGGAACGCCGGTCAGAACGTTTCCAAAATCCTCGCCCAGCATGGGCAACTCCAAGACTCCAACCCATTCCAGGATCTTCACCCATTACAGCGGGGCCTACTACACTTCTCGATTCCGAACCGATGCAGCTTGGTTTAGTACGACCACCACTCACCTCCGAAGAGAGACAACGTAGACGGCAGTCCAACCTGTGTCTCTATTGCGGGGGTGCCGGTCACTTTCTGCGCAACTGCCCGATAAGGCCTAGTAAGTCTTTTCAACCCAAAACAATGACCTACCAAGATAACAATACCTCTAAGTCTTACGTAATGTTATTTATCTCATTACAGCTACCGGAAGGGGAATCCCGCCTACCGGCGATCATTGACTCAGGAGCATGTAGCTGCTTTATGGACGCTGCTCTGGCCCGAACCTTGCATGTGCCTTTACAACCCAAAACGCAACACCTACAGGTCCACTTGGCGGATGGGTCCCTTCCCAGCTCAGGCCCAATCACCCAAGAGACTCGACCTATTCTAGCCACCACCGATTCAGGACACCAAGAACTTCTACGCCTGGACCTTATCCACTCTCCCATGTTCCCAGTCATCCTAGGCTTACCTTGGCTACAAGCCCACGATCCTCTTATTCAATGGAGTTCTAAGATGGTCTCATTTCCCTCCTCTTACTGTTCCCAGCACTGCCGCCCTCCGAAACCCAAGATCTGTGCTACAATCTCAGCTCCTTCAGTTAACCTCCAGCATGTCCCTCAGGAGTATCATGAGTTCCAGGAAGTTTTCAGCAAACAAATGGCCGATCGCCTTCCACCTCATCGTCCATACGACTGTCCAATCGACCTATTGCCAGGATCAGCAATTCCTTTTGGTCGCATCTTCCCCCTTTCCGAAACAGAGCTGGAGGCCCTCAAGCAATATATAGACGAGAACCTGGAAAAGGGATTCATCCGTCCCTCATCTTCACCTGCCGGAGCAGGTATCTTCTTTGTCGGTAAGAAGGACGGTTCTCTTAGGCCCTGTGTGGATTACCGGCAGTTGAACAACATTACTATCAAGAATCGGTACCCGCTGCCGCTCATCCCAGAGTTGTTTCAACGCTTTCGGTCAGCCAGAATTTTCTCCAAATTGGATCTCCGAGGGGCATATAATCTTATCAGAATTAGAGCCGGAGATGAATCGAAGACGGCCTTCAGATCAAGGTTCGGGCACTTCGAATACTTGGTGATGCCCTTTGGGCTCTGTAACGCCCCGGCTACATTCCAACACCTGGTGAATGACATTTTCAGCAAATACCTAGATGACTTCCTTGTAGTCTACCTGGATGATATCTTAGTTTTTTCATCTACACTGGAACTTCATAGGGATCACGTCAGAACAGTCCTGACCATTTTGAGACAGCACAAGCTTTATCTAAAAATGGAGAAGTGCGAATTTGAGAGATCAGTGGTGCAATTTTTAGGGTTCATCATTTCGGCAAATGGAGTAGAGATGGATCCTCAAAAGATACAGGCTATCCAGGAGTGGCCAGCTCCTTCTGATAAGAAAGGGGTCCAGCGCTTTATAGGGTTCGCTAACTTCTATCGGAAGTTCATTGTTGGATTCTCTGCCATAGTGGCACCCATCACTCAGTTAACCCGTCGACACGGTTCATTCCAGTGGTCCCAAGAAGCACAAGAAGCTTTCATAAAGCTAAAGGGTCTCTTCAGTTCCGCCCCTATTCTCCGGCATCCTGATCCTTCTCATCCATTCATATTGGAAGTGGATGCGTCAGAAATAGCCACGGGAGCAATCCTTTCTCAGAGACAAGGACCCAAGGCCATCTTACATCCAGTTGCATTTGCTTCTCGGAAACTCAGTGCGGCAGAACTAAACTACGACGTAGGTGACAGGGAGCTGCTGGCAATAAAATTTGCCCTGGAAGAATGGAGGTACTTACTTGAGGGGGCACTTCATCCAGTGATGATTTTCACAGACCACAAAAATCTTGAGTACCTCCGAACAGCAAAACGCCTCAAACCCAGACAAGCCCGTTGGGCCCTGTTCTTTTCGCGCTTCAATTTCCATATCTCCTACAGGCCTGGCAGTAAGAATGGAAAAGCAGATGCCCTTTCCCGGATGTTCTCAGCAGACCTCCAGACTTCAGAACCTAGTACAATCCTTGCACCTCAAAATTTTCTTGGGGTGACACAAACAGACCTAATGTCTTCAATCAAGAGATCGTCCAATACATGTACTGATCCGGGGGTACAATCCCTGAGGAAAGACGAGGGTCTCTTCTGGGTCCGGGGCAAAATCTTTGTACCCCAACAGACTCGGTTAACCACCCTCAAGATGTGCCACGACCATAAATTGGCCGGTCACTTTGGAGTTAGGAAGACAGCTGACTTGATCTCTCGCTCCTTCTGGTGGCCGGGTTGGAGACGAGATTGCAGGGAATATGTGGCCTCTTGTCTCCGTTGCTAACGCAACAAGGGCCAGAACACCAAATCCTGGGGTTTACTTAAACCACTACCCATTCCAGAACGACCATGGTCTGACGTGTCTATGGACTTTATTGTGGATCTACCAGTCTCAGAAGGCTACACTACCATCTTCGTTGTGGTCGACCGTCTGTCTAAGATGGCCCACTTTCTACCTATGATAGGTACTCCTTCCGCAGTAGAAACAGCCAACGTTTTTCTGAAAGAAGTCATAAGACTTCACGGGGTACCAAAGAATATAGTGTCTGACAGAGGCGCGCAATTCACGTCCAAATTTTGGAAAGAACTTGGATATTAAAGTATGCCTCTCATCAGCCTATCACCCTCAGAGCAATGGCCAAACGGAGAGGACAAATCAAACTTTGGAGCAGTACCTCCGTTGCTTCTGTTCAGGATCTCAGGATGATTGGGCAAAACTCCTTCCATACGCGGAATTTGCGTATAATAACTCAGTTCACGCGGCTACCAACCAAACGCCCTTTTGGGCCAATTGCGGGTTTCACCCCACGTTGCTGACTGAGGACACCCCTGAAATAACAGTTCCTGCAGTACAGGACAGAATCATAACCTTACAAACTAACTTCCAAGAAATCCAAAGTATGCTACAGAAAGCTCAAAAGGCCTACAAGGAGCAGTATGACCGAGGCAGGAAGGAGAATCCAACATTTAACATAGGGGAGGAGGTTTGGTTGTCCACCTCTAATCTCAAGCTGCAGTTGCCATCCCGAAAATTAGGACCTAAATTTATTGGCCCTTTTCCTATCAAAAGGATCATCAACCCTGTGGCCATGGAGTTAGCCCTGCCTAAAACATACAAGATTCATCCTGTCTTTCATGTATCTTTACTGAAGCCTGTGGTACCCAGTCCGTTTCCAGAAAGAAGAGAGGTTCCTCCCCCACCAATCAGGGTGGACGGTGAGAACGAGTTCGAGCTGGAGGCTATCCTGGGCTGTAGAAAGAAGGGCAGACAATTACAGTACCTGATCCAATGGAAGGGATACCCACCTGAAGACAATTCATGGGAGCCTGCGAAGAACCTACATGCCCCTCGCTTGATTCAAACCTTTCATCAAGACCATCCGGAGTTGATGTCTAGCCTGGGCGTCCAGTGTCCGCCCTTAGGAGGGGGGCACTGTCACGAAGGACAAATCGCCTCCGTTCGCCGGGCTGCGGGGCGCATGCGCAGGGGGTTGCTGTTGAGACGTGCACCCGTGCGCGGCCTGATGGTGCGGCGCGCGCGGGTGCACGACGGCCCACGTGTGCGCGCCGTCGCCCGTGCGGGTGCCCGGTAGCGCGTCATGCTGACGCGCCCACTGGGAGGCTACTTTAGACGTCACCAGCACCCAGTCGGGTTGCTGGTTTGTCGTCAGTCTACCCTGCCTGTGTTTGAACTTCTGCTTCCTGTCTCTTGTGAAACCGACCTCCTGCCTGTACCTACGACCACTCTCTGCTTGCTAGATACCCCGACCTTCGGCCTGAACAACGACCACTCTTCGCTTGCTGGATACCTTGACCCTCTGCCTGAATAACAACCACTCTCTGTTTGCTGGATACCCTGATCTTCTGCCTGAATACGACCACTCTCTGTCTGCCGGATACCCTGACCTTCTGCCTGTTTAAGGATCACTCCAGCCCTGCTGAACCTCCTGGCTTCTGCCTGTGTCTCCAACTAATCTACTCACGGGGCTGCCACCTCTCCTGATCCCCTCAGTCATAGGACTTCCTAACCACCAGTCTGATCTCTCTTAACCTTGTTCTTGCACTTCCAGGCACTCCTCCAGAAGACTTCCTGCCTTCCAGGCCATCCGGAGTCCTCCCATCAGCTTTACCGGAGACCCGTGCCTCCGCGTGCTCTCGATCCCCTGTCTCACTTTCGGGGGTTCGGGTGCGCGTGGTCGTAAGGGCAAGCCGCTCTCGGCATCTCGGCCTCGGTGAGTATTGACTTGTGACAGCATGGGAGGTCGACTTATGTCTGGTCAAGCATGTGGTGCCCAAGCGGCTGCTGTTTTGGCCACGCTTGATACGCTTTAGACATATGTTGCAAACAGCAACAGTGCGATTGCTGCACACATATCAAAAAAGGCCCACACCAAAGAACTTTTCGAAATACGCTGAGAGTCAGCAGTGCCCTGCACATTCGGAGCTCTGCAGTGTGATGCAGACGGGTGGCTGCCCTTAAGCTGGCCACTGGAGGGCATCCTGCCTCATTGGAGATGTGCCTCCTCCTCCTCTCTTCTATCAGGCACCCACGTAGTGGGTAGGAGTCAGTGACCGCATCCCCTCCCTCTTCGTCACTGGAGCAAACCTGGCAGTATGCTGCAGCTGGGGGAACATGGCTGCCAGTTTCTTGTCCTTCTTGGGCACCCCCTCTCTCTGGGATCACGTTACTGCCTTCCTCAACCTGGGTACCATCATCGGAGCCTTCAAAACGCAGCGCATCCTCCTGCAGCATGTACCCGACACTGTGGTCGAACAGTTCGAGGGACTCCTCTATGCATGATGGTGGGGCTAGGGAAGGAGTGACTGATGACATTGAGCCGATGGAATAGGCCTCTTTGGCAGCTGCATTGGCAAGCAAACTACTATGAGCCTGGGTGACAGAGGATGAGGAAGATGGGGAAGGCTTAGTTATCCACTCTACCAACTCTTCTGCATGTTATGGATCAACACAGCCAGCTGCCAAAAAAAAGGAAAAGCGTGCCCCACGGCCACATGCTGAGGATGCACCGTGTCCACGACCAGCACTGTTGGCTGTAGACACAGAGCCTGCTTGCCCTCTTTTAGTGGCCTGTGAGCGTCTGCCTCTCCTTGGTGGCCTTCCAGACATGCTGTAAAATTTTATTAGCAAAACACCACCTGAAGTTTACTAGAAAAAGTAAACCAGGAATGGCCTGCAGTCAGATATAGGCTTGGCTAGACTAGAATGCAGTGGATATATATATGTAGGAGACTGTATATATATATTTTATTCACTGCAGATCACTGAATCACCTGCCTGCCTGAAAGTATATTTGAAAACGTACACCAGGAATAGCCTGCAGGCAGATATAAGCTTGGCTAGACTGGAATGCAGTGGATATATATATGTAGGAGAATGTATATATATTTAATGCACTCCAGATCACTGAATCACCTGCCTGCCTGAAAGTGTATTTGAAAACATACACCAGGAATAGCCTGCAGTCAGATATAGGCTTGGCTAGACTAGAATGCAGTGGATATATACATGTAGGAGACTGTATATTTATTTTTTGCACTGCAGCTCACTGAATCACCTGCCTGCCAGAAGTATATTAGAAACAGTACACCAGGAACGGCTTGCAGTGAGATATAGTTAAACTGTATGCAGTGGATATATATATATATATTTATATATACGAGACTGACTGTATAGATATATATTAAATACACTGCAGCTAACTGAATCACCTGCCTGCCTGAAGTATAATAGAAACAGTACACCAGGAATGGCCTGTAGTCAGATCTAGCTAAAATGGATACAGCGTGTGTGTATATATATATATATATATATATATATATATATATATATATACGGTGGGGCAAAAAAGTATTTAGTCAGCCACCAATTGTGCAAGTTCTCCCACTTAAAAGATGAGAGATGAGAGAGGCCTGTAATTGTCATCATAGGTATACCTCAGCTATGAGAGACAAAATGTGGCAACAAATCCAGACAATCACATTGTCTGATTTTTGAAAGAATTTATTTGCAAATTATGGTGGAAAATAAGTATTTGGTCACCTACAAACAAGCAAGATTTCTGGCTCTCACAGACCTGTATCTTCTTCTTTAAGGGGCTCCTCTGTCCTCCACTCATTACCTGTATTAATGGCACCTGTTTGAACTTGTTATCACTATAAAAACACCTGTCCACAACCTCAAACAGTCACACTCCAAACTCCACTATGGTGAAGACCAAAGAGCTGTCGAAGGACACCAGAAACAAAATTGTAGACCTGCACCAGGCTGGGAAGACTGAATCTGCAATGGAAGACATACAAGACCACTGATAACCTCCCTCGATCTGGGGCTCCACGCAAGATCTCACCCCGTTGGGTCAAAATGATCACAAGAACGGTGAGCAAAAATCCCAGAACCACACGGGGGGACCTAGTGAATGACTTGCAGAGAGCTGGGACCAACGTAACAGAGGCTACCTTCAATAACACACTACCCCGCCAGGGACTCAGATCCTGCAGTGCCAGACGTGTCCCCCTGCTTAAGCCAGTACATGTCCGGGCCCGTCTGAGGTTTGCTAGAGAGCATTTGGATGATCCAGAAGAGGATTGGGAGAATGTCATATGGTCAGATGCAACCAAAGTAGAACTGTTTGGTAGAAACACAACTCGTCGTGTTTGGAGGAGAGAGAATGCTGAGTTGCAACCAAAGAACACCATACCTACTGTGAAGCATGGGGGTGGCAACATCATGCTTTAGGGCTGTTTCTCTGCAAAGGGAACAGGACGTCTGATCCGTGTACATGAAATGAATGGGGCCATGTATCGTGAGATTTTGAGTGCAAACCTCCTCCCATCAGCAAGGGCATTGAAGATAAACGTGGCTGGGTCTTTCAGCATGACAATGATCCCAAACACACTGCCTGGGCAATGAAGGAGTGGCTTTGTAAGAAGCATTTCAAGGTCCTGGAGTGGCCTAGCCAGTCTCCAGATCTCAACCCCATAGAAAACCTTTGGAAGGAGTTGAAAGTCCGTGTTGCCCAGCGACAGCCCCAAAACATCACTGCTCTAGAGGAGATCTGCATGGAGGAATGGGCCAACATACCAGCAACAGTGTGTGACAACCTTGTGAAGACTTACAGAAAACGTTTGACCTCTGTCATTGCCAACAAAGGATATATAACAAAGTATTGAGATGAACTTTTGATATTGACAAAATACTTATTTTCCACCATAATTTGCAAATAAATGCTTTCAAAAATCAGACAATGTGATTGTCTGGATTTGTTTCCACATTTTGTCTCTCATAGTTGAGGTATACCTATGATGACAATTACAGGCCTCTCTCATCTTTTTAAGTGGGAGAACTTGCACAATTGGTGGCTGACTAAATATTTTTTTGTCCCGCTGTACAAGCCTGGATGTATATATATATATACTAAATACACTGCAGCTAACTGAATCGCCTGTCTGCTCAATCTAAATGAAATGACACTCTCTCTCGGTTAACGCCAGTAACACACTACACAGGGCCAACGTGCAGGCGGCCTTATATGGTATGGGGGGTGGACTTAACCCCCTGAGCCATAATTGGCCAAAGGCACCCTGCCTTTGGCCAATTATGGCTCTCTTTGCTGACGGCGCTGTGATTGGCCAAAGCATGCGGGTCATAGTGCATGCTTGGCCAATCATCAGACAGCAATGCACTGCGATGTCGCAGTGCATTATGGGGCATGACCTGCTGCTCGAATTTGGCGCGAACGCCCCATGATGTTCGTATTTTGACGAACAATCGAACAGCCAATGTTCGACCTGAACATAAAGCTCATCCCTAATCTGTAGTACTGACAACAAGTAGTGCTGCACTGAAATCGCAAGCAGTGGTCTCAGCCCTGTCCTTCTCGTGGACTACAGAGACAAAAGGGACTCCTAGACAGAACATGGATAAATGTGCATGTATTGCAGAGGTAAATTGCATATGATTTTTTTTTTTTTTTAAAAACCTCAAATACTGGCTAGCATAGTCATGAGACCATGAGATTCATTGGCCAAGTAGGTGGAGTTCTTTCTTGACCAATTAATGGCTCAGTTTTGATCAGTTTAAGACTTTTTTCCATTCCCTCTTTTAAAAAAAAAAACCTTTAAAATTAGATTTGTATCCCAATTCGAAGGCTCAGAACTTACCTTGCCAGGAATTGCTCCTCGGTCGTCCATTTTCACAGACATCAGAGACATGTTTGGTGTCAGGTATCCTCTCACTCCATGAGTGGGACAGACCATTCGATCTGAAAACAGAACAGATACCACTAAATCCTACTACATGTGGTGATCACAGCCATGCCCATGATTATTACACTAAACAATCATCACAAAAATAACACATGGTAACAAAAACATATTAAAAAATAAACTAGACAAAATTACATAGACATCTGTTACCTATTAACTAACATCTGTCTTATTACTGACCAGGAAACTGCTATTTTAAAAGAAACAGATGCTATTCTGTGGTCTTTTATATTATTACCAAAATATGGCCAATTAATTTACAAGCAATCAAGGACATCATTCTCAGTGATGTCAGCCTAGGTCATCTCCCTTATCAAGCACACTAATGTCTCTTTGGGCTTATTAACATACACCTTGATGCTAGTAATGTCACAAAATTAAGATAAAACTAATTTATGGGTAGATGTGGGTCAACTGATTCACTAAGGGGTCACTCACACTGGGCACGGTTGAACTGAACCATGCCCGAGTTTGATTTCCCCCCCCCACTGAACTGCATTTACACTGGGCCATAAGCAAGAGTTCCCTGGTAAACTTACATCATCACCTCTGCCAACCAGGCCACAGTGATCCCTACTTGTTTGCTTAGACATCTATGGAGAGTTCTGTGCTCGGGCACTGTTTGCACTCACACTGAAGTGAACTCTACGGGTCGCTGCCTCAGTCCACATCGTTTTTGTAGTGTGAGTGCTCTCATCCTTGCCCAAGAATGGTTAAGTGTACCATGCCCAGAACCACTAGTGGTCTATTATGGTTGCTTCAGTATGAGTGCAAATCGTACTTGAGCACATAACTCTACATAGATGCCTGGGCACAGAACTTTCCACAGATGACTGTGCACAGAAGCGGGGAACACTGTGGTAAGTCTGGTAGAGGAGATGATGCAAGTGTGCCTAGGAATACTTGCTTATCGCCCAGTGTGAGTGCAGACCAGTGGGGGAGTGTGGAGGGGGACAATGGAACATGGGCAAAGTTCAGTTCAAACATGCCCAGTGTGAATGCACCCTAGGAGGCTTCCTATATTTTTAGGGACTCTTTTTTTAGATCTATGTTTTGAAATTCACAGTTCTAACAACTTCCAGTATGAGGTTCTTCTCTCCTTGTTGGATGGTAATTTATTGGCTGTTATAGGAATGCAAAAGAAGGTGTATATTTTTGTGTGTACATGGAGTGGGAAGGGTAGGAAGGACACAATTGGGTAAGTGCTGAGGGGGATCTCACTATTTGAGTCTCTGAGATGTCTTAAAAGAAAGACAGCTCACTAAAAAAATTCAGTTTTGGGTGGGTTAAAGTGACATCTTTAACTTCAGTAAACTGGCTTAATGCAAATATTTCCTCTGTCTAAACAAAGTAAAGTAGTTGCCTGAACGGAATGCAGATGCCCGCTGATGCCTGCATGTACCATTGTCCAATGTCTTCAGCCCCCTGAGAGCCAGTTATGGAAGTTCTAATATGTAAACCTCAATTTTTGTTGAGGAAGTAGAGAAAGTGTGGCCCCTGATTAATCCCTTTCTGCTAATCACTATTTGCTGTTCAATCTGATGGGCAGCCTTATCGTCCAATAAGGAGTTATAGAGGGAGCGTGGGACTTTCTCAACTTTCTCAGGAAAGGTGGGGATTTGCATATTGAATCACCCTTGGATAAGGGGCTCCCAGAATGTTGAAGTCCAAAGGTGAAGGCAGGAACCTGAGAAACTGATGCACTGCATTAAGGCAGCAGCTTTATACAGACTAAAGCTTAGCTTTGACGATCCACCCAAAATGTCCTATGGTGGGAAAGTTTTTTTTTTTTAGGTTTATTCTTTTCCGTGTTTCAGGGTGCAGTACTTAAAAAGTCCCCATTTGTAAAATGCTGCACTTGTTAATTTACAAAGAATCTACCTTGATGATTTATTGAAGGATAACAAGACCAGCTTTGATTTTCTAAGTGTACACATAACACAGAGACAAAGCACAGTTACAAGTGGCATCCTTCATAACCTCAAAGAAACAATAGATTCTCGTATTCTATAGAATGACTCTTCTTCTGGTCTGGACCAAAGATTTTACGGTAAAACCTTATTAGTTCAATGAACAGTAATTGATAGCTTAGAAAACCTAAAAGCATGCTTGTCTGATGTGGAACATAATGGTGCCCAGCATGGAAAAATGTTATGGCTGTCTAAGTCCCTGTTGAGGAGCTTCGCCCTGTCTGTTTGTCCTAATGACCATTGTTTAATGACCATTTTTACAGGACTAAAAATGAGGGAAAATAAAAATATTTTAGTTGTCACTGGAACAAGGACAAATAATCCAAAGGGGACTCTTGTTGAAGTGACAACTGTCTAAGGCTGGGTTCACACTATTGTGAATTGGATGCGCATTTTGCCGCATCCAATTCGCATAGCAGGAGATTGTGACCGGCTCTCTATGTAGCCGGTTCACACATGTCCGGTGTGAATTACACAGGAGTCCTGTGCGTCTTTTGGTCCGTTTCAGGTCCGAATTCAGCCACAAATTTGGGCTGAAATTGGACCTGAACCGGTGAGTGGAGACGCACCGGACCCCTTGCTGTGAGCCGCTCCGTGCTCTAGTGTGAACCCAGCCTAAGAGGAGATTTCCCTCACTTTGGAATGATTTCTTCTCACTTCCTGCTGTGTCCACTGGACAGGAAGTGAATAGAAATCTTCCCGATGGGGAAGAGAGTAAAGATAAAAAAACAAAGATTTTAACCAATTTCTTTCCCTATGAAAAAAAATTACTTTGGATTTACTTTAATGGTCTGAATTAACATATTACTGTTCTAGATCTCAGTACTACACTGAAACTTTTTGTCTAAATTGCAATCATGCAACAGCCACTATAAACTATATCAAAGTCATTGCATATTATGACAATAGTTGTCTCTTTGACTATAAAGTAGCAGGTTGATAATTAATGGCAGAAGCTTCGTAACCAGCTCAGAGAATCAAAGTGTGTCTCGTCTGCCCAAGACAGCTAATAAAATACGATTTACAAGATATTTTAAACTGCAAATGATCCAATGGACGACTTCATGTTTTGAAAAATGAATAGGTACTTTAAATGACCACTTAAAACTTTCTTTAAAAAAATGATGAAACAAAAAAAAAAAACTTACTTTAAACACTGTCACATAGCAATGGCACACCTTTGTCCAGCTAGGTTAATGCTTCAGACAATACATTGCATCAATCCAGGAGAAGCCAGAGACACATCACAAGCTTCTAGTGATGCAGATTAGCTGCAAACACTGTGTGCATGCAACACAAGCTTACCCAGTCATTTTGTAGCCATCATAACACTGAAGGAACAAGGTTCCTCAAAGTGGATGCTGTGCTCAGTTCTTCCAATGATGTATATTTCAGTGTAGTTTAAAATGTGGAGGGAACATTTTTCCATTGAGTGCACTTAGCATTAGGTGTAAGTCCAAAGCTATTATATTTGATAAGCCTTTTGCCAGTGCTAGCATAGTAGGCTGCATACGCTGAGCATAACAGGACAAAATAGGCTTTTTTTGTTGTTCTGTGGATTGCCTTGGGTTTTGTACAGACACACAATGGAGTTCTTTAGTTGCCTTGTACAAGTCTAGACATCTGGTCCAAAACATACCTGTTATTAATGTATTTATTGCAGTATACAGTAACTATCCTCTAAGTTGGGAGCTCATATAGTCTAGAGCAGTGGTCTTCAAACTGGATGTGGCCCTGTGCTTACATTTATCCGGCCCTTGGAGCACAAAATTTCCAACTGATACAGGTCACTATTCCTCATACTAACAACCAACGATGGGGTTCTCTTCCTCCCACTGACATCAACAAGGGGGCACCCATCCTCCCACTGATACCATCAATGGGGCACTATTTCTCCCACAGAAATTAACAAGGGGCACTATTCTTCCCAATGATGGGGCATTTAATTCTATTGATGCTGGGATATTTTCTATTCCTACTAGCAACAGTCCGCCCCCCTAAAGTCTTAAGGACAGAAAACTGACAAATAAAACAACCTCCTGCACTCAAGAGCGATGTCCCAGTACTAATAGACCTTTACTCTTCCACAGTTCAAGCATATGTGTGTTTGCAAGACTTTGCGGCCCTCTTGGGACTGGGGAGCCCATATACAACACTTAAAAGACAAAAGGAGAGGGCGCACCAGCCTTGCACATTACCCTAATAGATCCTTATATTCAAGTATTAAAACGGCTGTATACTCACAAGCAAGCTCATCGATATCAACTGGGATCCATATCACCCAATCCACTGCGCAAATTCCAGTCTAGGGAAAACACCTCCTGGACTCAAATGCCAAATGCTGCCACGTTTCGAGGGGGGTCCCCTCTTCATCAGAGCCAAATCTTTGAGTATACATCTGTTTTAATACTTGAACAAAAGGATCAATAACTGTAATGTGCAAGGCTAATGTATCCTCTTCTTTTGTCTTTTCAGGACAGCAAACTCCCCCTTTGTTTAGAAAGATTAGATATCCCTGGTCTAGAGTTAGGCCAGCCATACAGACTAATATTTTTCTTGTTCAGCCTGTGGAGTCTCTCATCAACGCTTAACAGTGTGGGCTGAGGAATTTGTGCTGCTAACTATTGTACCCAGGCACTGCAGTTGCTTGAATACCCAAACAGTGACTGCAGCTTTGACTTGACATCATTGCTCTGGAGTTACTTCATAATGGTAACAATAGTGAACCATGCCTGTGCAATGTCTGTCAATATGGCTGCTTGTATTCTCCATGCAAGCCAGGCTGTCAATGCAGAAGCACAAATGGGATCCAGTTGACACCCCATAGTAGAAAGTAATTGAACAAGGATCTTAAAGTGTTACTAAACCCACAACAGTAAAATCAGTCTGTATATGCAGCATAGCATGCTTGTTATACTCACTGTGGAAGCTAAGGGGTTAATCCTCTGCATTGTGTAAAAGGACTGTTTTATCCTGTATGCACAGATCCTTCCCCTCCTGCACTGTCTATCTGGGGAAGGCCAGCTAACACAGGCAGAGCAGCTGACTTACACATGCTCAGTTGTGTCTTTTATGCTGGAGAGAACTTTTTCTTGTTCTCAGAGATAGCCAGTTCACATGATATTGACATCACACATGTGGGCGTGTATACAGGCTGCAGGGAAAATCTCCTCCTTCCTGAATTCTCAGCACATGTAACCGTGGTATACATATCATCCAAAAAGGTGTATAGTGGCAGTATTTTAATGAAAAAAGACGATTTATAAGCTGTGGGCACTGTGGGGTGGCGGATGAATTATTTTCATATTACTGGGTTTAGTAACACTTTAATGGCAGGATCATCACAATTTCTTTTGAAGAAAGACTGTAGATTTAAGAACAACTTTTGAAATTACATCCATCTCTTGCTGACTGCATATGTGCGGCAGCAAAGAAGGTGGGCTTTAATGCCTATGTGCCGCACATATGTGTCCATAGCCGAGGTTTCCGTGCTGACAGCACGCTAACTGCAAACTCCCAGCTCACTGACTGAGCTGTCAAAGCTGTCTCTCGCTATGACTGGGGCTGGCAAGACAAGTTTCCCTTATCAGGTGACCACTGTTACAGCCAATCACAATGGTCATGTGATCAGGAAGTCTGTCCAGCTCCAGTGTATAGAGCCAATTTGGTTTAGCTCTGCCATAACAGTGTAGGATTTGTATAGAACAAAATACACTAAAACCTTCATAACTGGAAAAAATGTTGAAGCATAGCCCCCCACCTGACATTTTCGTGTACTGTTGGCTACAAAGCAACAATGGAGCTTTTAATGCACATAAGGTACCCTAGCCACTGCCACTTTCTAGTCAAAGATTTAGGGAAAGCCCCTTATTCAATATTCCACAAAGTAGGAAATAAAAAAGTGATCAAACCTTCGGCAAAACAATGAAATGTTCTGACTAATGGAATAATGTGGGATGGAACAGGCAGATATCTGAAAATGCGACAGAATAGCAGACCTCTTCTTAGAACTAGATGCTGAGTTGGAGCTGACTCCAGGAGGCAAGTCGCTATAAAAAGAGTCGACATCTCCAGCCTTTTTTACATAATCTCCCTGGGGTATTTGTCTAAAGCACAATAGATATCGTAAAGTCAGAAAACAAGACAAACACACACAGAAAACGACACAGACATAAAGGCAATATTAGTTCAGAAGGAAAAGACAGAGAGGGAAGATGGGACATGTAGCGTTCACTTTGTAGAACAAAGAAGTTGACAATATGTGGATTCCCACCAGCATTCTGTAAAAACATCTTAGTCAATGTTTCAGTTGTAACGAGTAGGGAGACACTAATAAAGCCCAGGAAAAAACACTGACATTAAGAGACCTTGCTGCCAGACCATTAATTTCAACATAATATTATACGTGCATTTATTGTATTATATGCATGTTATTTACCTGTAAAAGCCTCTCACGTAAAGATATCCAAAAACTGTCAGACTGCTGCTGGGTGCCGCCATCTTGGTTGTAATGTCAGCAGCCCCAGTAGACACTCAAAAGTATTCCCCTTGACTACTAAATAAAGCTAATTTAGGGGGGTAAGGGGAGGGGCAGAGGAGCTTGGCCAGCACAGAAAGTAATTAGACACTCATAGAAGAGGAAAGAGCTATGATGTGAAAGGCTTCCTTGACTTCCACATAAAAGGTTATGGAGGGAGATGGGATGGGGGCGGAGGACCTGGGTCAGAACATAGAGTAATTAAACATTCACAAAAGAGGAGAGGGCTAAAACATAGGAAGGAGGGGGCTGTCTCCAGTGCCAGTCACTTGACCAATGCCAAGACACTGATCACATGGTCTCTGTTGACAAAAAGGTTCCATGTTTAGGCAACTTTCATTGGTAAACTAACCCTGGAGGGGGGGGAGGTACGCAACATTTGTTGGATTTATATAGACTACCAGCAAATGTTGCACAGAGTGAACGCAAACAAAGAAATCTTCAGGATTTGTACAGGTGAATGTGTGTCAATTGTATAGGTAATGTAGACTGAGACAAACAAGCGGTGGGTGTCCCTGTAGGTAGTCCTTGGCATGTTCTTTAATTTCACCAAATTTAGAGAGGGGGGGGGATGTTAAATGTAATTATGAAATTAGTATTTCTGTTTTAGACCCCATTGGTGAATCATAGGTTTGTAAACTTTAAGGTAGAAGTCTACGTAAACATTTTTTACCCTGCTTAAACCCCTACTGATAAAGCACTATGCTGATTCTCCTTTGAAGATATAACTGAGTATATTGTGACTTAAATATCACTAGATTTTTATGGAATGCTGTTCATTAGTTAATGAAGGAAGTTTTCTGTTATAGTAATTAAATTGCACTTGATTGGATTGATTATCACTATGATCAGTGATGGCTTTCACTACTGCCTTGGCTACCTTCACCAATTTACACAACGTACCAGTAACAACACAGGGGTTTCTGCTATTCCTGGGCATTACAAATGTCCCTTCTGTTACTTTACCTGTTATTTAAATCTGAAATTGTGGTTTATTAAAGCAGACCTATTGATAATACATGACTATGACAGGGTTTTAATCCAGATTATCAATCCATCAATGACAGTACTAAGGGAAATGTAAACAATGTACCCATTGTAGAGAAATTGCCAATTGTTTTTTCCCTAGCAATTGGTCTCTTTCAGTGGTGGTTCTGTTGGCTCTACCTGAATGTATAAGTCATCAGAAATCACTTGACTAGTGACTCAACACCTATCAAATGTCCCAGAAGACAGAGAAGCACCAAGTTCTTCATACAAGGTGCGTTTTGAAAGATCAGTCATTTTTTGAGCTGAGCCACCACACCAGAAGTTAATACTTCCAGTGTCCCGACCATTATGTACATATTGCCTTTTTGGTACCACGAGGACCATACCCCAGAATACTTATTGGCATATGGGTATGTGTGTAGAATTTATACTGATGCTTAGGATGGGTGAATCTCTAGGTGGGACCAGATGGGGTTTGGTGGACGGGTCGGGGGATGGGATATTCTTCACACCACAACCCCTTTTACAGAACAGTTACCCCTTTATATCAGTGTCCCCAGTTCCCCTTCGCATCACAGCCCCCTTTACATTACAGTGCCCATTTACAGTGCAGTCCCCTTTACATCACAGTGCCCCTTTACATTAATGTAATGGGGACTGCTCTGTAAATGGGGCAATGTGATGTAAAAGGGACTGCTCTGTAAATTGGGCACTGTGATGTAAAGGGGACTGCTCTGTAAAGGGGGATGTGATGTAAAGGGGGCTGCTCTGTAAAAGGGGCACTGTAATGTAAAGGGGACTGCTCTGTAAAGGGGGCACTGTAATGTAAATGGGGGCTATGATGTAAAGGGGACACTGTAATATAAAGGAGACTGCAGTGTAAAAGGGCACTGTAATGATTACAGTGCAGTCCTCTTTATATTACAGTGCCCCTAGCAATCACAGCCTCCTCCATCACAGTGCCCCTGCAGTCTGCCCACCCTTTCCTCTCTCCCTATTCTAATCTCTGCCTCCCCTGCTTAGGACTCCTACCTTTGGCAGGGCAGAGGCTATGCTCAGTCCGTGTGTCAAGTCGCGGCTCCCCTGCCCGCCCGACAATGTCATCCTATCAGCAGGGGAGGGGACAGGAGAAGCTCTCCATTCTGATCTGCAGCACCTCCCGCCCCCTGCCCTGCTGATAGGAGGCCATTGTTGGCCAGGTGGGCAGAGAAGCCAGGAGATGACATTCGGGCATGGTAGCACAGCAGGTGGTGAGCGGCGACCGAGGTCTGTGGTAGCCCCATGCGGACTGCCGTTCACCTCCCACTGTGCAGCTCGTTCATCAACAAGCTGCGGACTGGCCCTGGTTGGTGACCCTTGTCCTAAACAGTGCACGTTTAGGAGATTTACTGTACCTATAGGTAAGCCATATTATAGACAAGGCGGGCTTTACTATCCCTTTAAGGTTAGGTTAACAAGGAGAGGTCCAGATCAGGGACACTTAGGGGCACTGAGTAATTTTTACATATTTTCTGCACCCAGACCTCCAGAAGAATTATTGTGTTTAAAACACTTCCATTGCTTTGTTTCTTGTTGGATTGACAATCTTATTTAAATTCAACAAAGTATACCAATTTAAGAATAAGTCTGTTTAAAAACTCTTTTTGATAAATGGGACAAAATTACATGAGCCTTGTAATAAACGTATAACTGTTGTTACACAGTTAAATGCTTTTATGGCAGGTTAAAGAGATCAGCAACACACAGAGTGCAAGTGCTAGGTACAAAATATTTCATTTCAGCTGCACAGAAGATGTTTTTTTCACAGCAAAAGCAAATTGGAAAAAAAATCAATTGTGTTTATGTTTCTAAAAGCATATCTTTGTTTAAGGAAAATTGTCATCAATGCACAATTCATAGAGGCTTCTGTATGGCAGTTCATTCAAGTATCAAATTCAGTTACTATGTGATGCAAAATCCTCAAAGTAAACAGAAAAACACTTACCCATGAATGCCTTCTCTTGGAGTTCAGTACGAGATATAGGACAGGTATAGACCAAAGGTTATATGCCGCTACCTTCAGGTGATTGTACAATGGTACAAACTCTTGCTAAGGCTACCTCCAATGTGTACCCACATAACCCCACCTCTGTGAGGCTCCAGTCTTTAGCAAGCAATAAGGAGTAATCAAGACACGGGGGGGGGGGGGGGATTACTGTGTCCTGTACTGTACTTCAAGATAAGAAATTTACTGGTTAAGTCCACATTCCTATTTTCTTAATCGTACAGTATGAGACTGGTATTCATAGACCCTGGGACATACCCAAGTAATAAAACTGAGGGGTGGGCAACAACATACTGTCAACAGGTCCACAAGAAACACAAAGGTTTAAGGAACCTTAACAAAATACTCAAATAACAGCTTGAAGAACCTTGCGGACAAAGCTCACATCAGATGAGACCTGAACATCCATCTGGTAGAACTTGGAAAACGTGTGAACAGAGACCAGGTGATGGTCTTGAAAATCTGGGATACATGTCATTGATGATGAAAAGCCCAGGAGACACCAACTGTTGTGGTGACATGGACTCTGATGGGAAAGGGAGGAACTTTTTCCTTAAAGGCATAAGCCCTGGAAGTTAGTGTTTCCTGTTCCACCATTGCCTGGTGGATCAGACGACTGTGTGCCCACAGTGCACACAGGGCCCATGAGCAGGAAAAAGAGGAAATTAGTCTTGTGAATAGTGGCTGTAGCTTTCACATAAACCCTGACAGCCCTAACCACTTTCAGCATTTTTTTGTCATGTTTTGGGTTGGGACAGAGGGAAGGGAAGACAATGTTCTTATTGCAGTGGAAGGAGAACACTATCAAAAATGAATGCTTTGGTATCAAAACCACCTTGTCCTTGTGCAAAATAATAAATGCTCTTTACAAGAGAGAGCTGCTAAGTCAGAAACATACCTGCATGATGTGATGACAACCAAGAGAGCCACCTTAAAAGTTGAGGTCTTCCAAAGGAATGTCTTTAATCGGTTCAAAAGGGAAGAGGGGCTCTGAAGAATAGTGAACATCTGACTAAGTGAGCATCTGACTAAGATCCCTAGGTGACACAGGAGGTCAAAATAGGGGAAAGTCATGAGCAACTCCCTATAGAAATGTCATGATAAAGATATGCAAGGCAAGGGGTTTCTGGAAAAGGATGGATAAAGCAGAAACCTCCTCCCTGACAGTACTCAGCACCAGACACTTGTCAAGACCAGAAGAAAGGCCAACATATGAGTATTCCTTGGTTAAGTCTTCTGTCCTTCCATTAGCAATAGTGAATTTTGCAGGAGTTGGATTTCCTTGCTCAGAGTTAGATATAGAAATAATCAAATCAGTGATGCACCTATCATTTAGGACTTGCCATTAAATCCAGTGACTGAGAAGCAGGGTGGAACAGGGGGCCTTGAGCCAGAGAGTCTGGTCTGCTTGAAAGAGGCCAGGGCTTCCATACAAAAAGTCTGAGTTTGACTGTGTACCCCTTTCTTCCAATTTGGTGTAATGAGAATCAGCGATGCCCTTTTCTCCCTTCTCTTGCACAGCATTCGAGGGATGATCTTCATCAGACGGAAGGTATAAACCAGTTGGATTTGAGTCAAAATAACCAGAGCATTTATTGTGAAGGCTAGAGGATCCTTAGTCTTGGCTACAAATTTGTTCAGCTTGATGTTAACAGGGAAAACCAGGATGTCAACATCTGGTCTTCCCCACCTTTGACGGGGATTTTGAAAATCTCTGGGTGCAGAGACCAATCCTCCAGGTTTAGGTATTGACGGCTTGGAAAATCCACCTGCCAATTGTCTATTTCCAGAATTAGGGCAGCCAAGAGAGCTAGAATGTAAGTGTCTGCGAATGACAGTATTAGACTTGTTTCTTTCAGAGCTGCTAGGTTTCTGATGCCCCTTGATGATTTATATAGCCCATTGCTGTGGCACTGTCCCACTGTACTCTGACTGGGTGACCCTGTAGACAGGAGTTCTGATATTGTAGAGATAGTCTGTTGGATCTCAGTTCAAGAATGCCGATGAGTAGATTTGACTGTGCAAGACTTACAATTTGTAAGACTCACATCTATCATTACCACGTTCCAAGTCCTGTGAAGGAATGGCTTTTCTATTTCCAGTGCAGGATTGGAGATTCACCATGCCAGGGAGATCTTCACTTGACTGGCGCATGCTTCCTAGGATTGGGTCTGCTTGTTCCACGTCTTGGGGATGCTGGATTGAAGGGGTCTGGAGTGAAAATGGGCACTGAGACTGTTTTGAAGCCCAGGACCCTCATACAGAAGTAAAATGAGGGGTGATATAGCGAACTGAGAGTCCGAGAGCTGGACCTTACAAAGGCAATCACCTCCTGAGGAAGGATGTTTCTTGCTTCAGCTGTGTCCAAGATTAGACTCAGGTACTTCAGATAGTATGAGGGCGGGTAAACAGACTTTGGAAAGTTGATTATCCAGCCAAAGGTTTGAGGGAACTGGATATTCCTTTGGACATTGGCAGACAAGGTCTTGGCTGAGGAGTACTGGCAGTAGAAGGTTATCCAAATAACCTGTGATATGAATACCCTGGGTTCACAGAGAAGCCAGAAGTGAGGCAAGGACTTATGCAACACTCAGGGTGCAGAACAGAGTCCAAATAGCAGTGCCACAAACTGGTCGTGCCGGCCTCCCACAGCAAAATGTCGGAAGCATTGGTGTGATGGGAGAATGGAAATTTTGGAAATAGGCTTCTACCGGTGCACTAAATTTCCCTTTTCTAAGAAAAGCAATCACAAATCTTGTAGGTTGCATCAAGAATTTTTGTACACAAAGAAATTTGTTTAAGTATTTGAGTCCAGTATTGGGTGGATGTTCCTATTTGGTTTTGGGGCTGTGAATAGGATTGAGTAAAACCTTGAAACTGTTCTTCTGAAGGACCTGGTACAACCACTACTTGTACCTGAAGATGGTGTTTCAGGGTTATATAGCTATTGCTAGTGTCAAATCACCTGAAAGTAGCAGCATATAACTCATGGTCTATAAATACCTGCCCTGAGTTCTGTACTTCTTTTGCCTTCCCTGACTGAGCCAAATCTCCTTTATTTGTGTCTCATGCTAGTCCTCCCTGACACTGCAGCTCACAGTAGGAGGTTTCAGCAGCAAAGACTGTGCTGACAATCCAATTGCAGTGGGCAGGACTGGGTGTAGCCAGGTGCTGATTGACAAGCAGCAATGTAAAGCTGTAGTGCAAGAAGACACAGCCTACACAAGAGTGGCAACTCTGCTCTGAACTTAGGAGCCATGCAGCATCATTTCCACACCATCACAGGAAGCTGAATTAGGTGAAATTCACTGGTAGGATCAACAGGTGTTTGTTTGACACTGCAGGAGGAGTAAGAGAAAGCTGAAAGTGTAGATGCACTTATACGATGCAGAACATATTTTTTTTTCAATGGGAGGCCATTCAATGTCACCAGTATGGCAAATTGTTCAGTAAGAGCTTTTATTAATCACAGAAAGGCATGCATGTCTTTCTATAAAAATAAATGGTCTTATTGAGCAGTTTGGTGCACTTGCTGATTATTGGATATGTTGACAACGGCATCATTCAGTGGGTAGTCACTACAGCACCCAATTTTTAAGGGCCTACACACTGTATGTAGTGTACCAGGCTTCCCTTATTCTGCCCAATTGATGTTTTCCAACATGTTTGGTGGTAGGTTGGATACCTGCCCCCCCCCCCCCCCCCCATAGACAAGAGATCAAAAACAGCGGCTTTAGTAGTTGTCATTGCATGTCTATGGTCATTTTCATTTATATCTTGAGCTACCCTGTGACTTGGCTGTGCTAGGGCTCTTTCACATACTGATGTCCATTTTTACAGACTCCGCTTGCTCAGCAGGGATGAATCCGTTGATCCCCGCTAAGCCGGCGGATGACAGGTCCGTCTCTGCTTACTGTGGAGAGATGGACCTATCAGATCTCCACTCTCCTCTATGGGGATCGGATGAAAACGGATCCGCCGGTCCCTTTTCATCTGATCTGATAGACGGATATAAAATAGGGTTTCCATCTGTCTGAATTTAGCGAATAGGATGTCAGCGGACATGTCACCGCTGACATCCGTTGCTCCATAGAACTGCATGGAGCATCCGTTCAGGTTCGCCTAAAAAACTGACAGGCGGACCTGAACGGTCCACATATGTGAAGGGGCATAAAGTGTTAAAAAGGATACTTCAAACCGTCACAATTTTGCTTTTTTCGAGCCATGTATAAACCACCTCTACTATCTACAAAGAAGAAAGGTCTTCCAATAATAATCCAGGACAGGCATAATATGTCTAACTTTTTTAACTGTTATTTAAAGTTATGTAATAGTTAATGAACTATACATGTAAAAAGACAGATTTTTGAAGACTACTTTTTTTTTTACTTTTGAATCAGAGCAATTAAAAGTGAGGAAGTTTATTTTACAGAACTACAGCTCTATACACTGCTATAATGAAAGCTTGACATTAAAATTTAATCCACCAGTTTGCATATCTAAAACAGTAATGGAAATATAGTAGATCAAGCATGTAAAAACATGTAAAAAATGGAATACACATTGCAAAAGAAAAATGTTACAAAAACAAAAACATGCACTCACTAAAAATCCAGTAAAGAATGCTCTGTAACATTTTTATTTTAGTGCCATACAAAAGAAAATGAAAATAAACAGAAATACATAAAATGCGTAACAATTGTACCTTGCTGACAATTTTCCTTCCGTTAGACCAAAGTAAAGTTATACTATAGTTGTGTTTATCTTTTGTTTTTTACCCATGTTAGGACACAAAGCACAGAGACAACTTCTAAAATTTTCTATAACAATAAATTTTAAATCCTGCAGACAAACATTGAAACAAATAAAATTAGACTGTTATAATCCTGCTCCGTTGTTATTGTGATATCAAACCATCAAGGATGAACCTGAACATGATGAAACGGCAGGAAGTATGGCCTTGTATTGTTATCTGACAAGGATATAGATGTGGGGATGGCGTGCTGCTTGGGCGACATACAGCCCGAATGGGTACTATACAATAGAAGCCTACAATTTACTATTTCGAAAACATCTCTCTCTCTTTTTTTTATTCTGTACAGCACAGCATAATGTAAATTGCATTTCAAATATCAAATAAATGTATCATTAGCCTGCAGATTTTTCATTCAATTTCTATTTTCTCTAAAGCAGAGCAGACATCAGGACTACCCACCAGTGAAAACAGCATGGTACATACAAATGTAAACTGTGAAAGACAGGTAACTACACATGAAAGTGATGAAATGCAACTAAATGAAAAGGCAGCCTACTTACCTCTCTCTCCGATAGTTTCTTTTCATGTTAAAGAAGAGAACAAAGAATTACTAAATTATACATTCCTGTTTTTTTTGTTTTTTTATAATTAGGTATTTTGATTTTTTTAAGGTAGAAGTTATTGAGAATTTTAGTAGAACAAAATTGTACAAGAATTGAAAGCAAAGAGAACAATAATGTACACTACTGTATATGGCCAAACATTTTACGGACATTTGACATAACACCTTTATGAGTTTGTTTGACATCCCATTTCAAAACCATGAACATTTATACTGCACTGTTAATGCTTTCCCCCAAGAGTTTGAAGTGTTTCCTGTTGAAATGTGTCCCCATTTAGCAAAAAGTGTGTGTCACAAAGTTAAAAAGTGCACCATTTTCAAAATGTATGTGGTTCACAGTAAACAAATGAACTTCACATACGTTTGTCCATATAGTTTGGGTGTCCAGAAACTTTTGGTTAATAGTGTAAATTAATCTAGTTTCATTATAACATGGTCATTTTGGTCTGTTTGCCTGTGAACCAGCACTGGGATGCAGTATCCCTTGTGGTAATCTTTATCGCTGTGATGAAGGTAGGACAGTAAACAGCCAATGGTTGACCCTCAAAGTCAGCAATTCTTAAAAAGACAGAGGGGGAAGGTTCCTTCTGCAAAGTGTAAAAATAAACCTTTTATAGATTTATATGAAGATATTAAAAAATATTGTTTTAGAGTTTTAAATTATACCTCGATGAAGGACTGAATGTGGAATGTCTCCTGTAGAAGTGCATATTTGTTTATATCAAAAATCTATCCAAGGTTGTCTGAAATTTTAGTGTAAACCCCAGCTTATTCACTTTGCAAACTGAACATTTTCTACTCATTTATTAAACCACCCCTGTTGAATTAACAAGAGTATATTTTTAGGATAAATTGGTGATAAAAAGTCATTCTGTTTTCTTCTGAAAGGAATAATGGGTTGAAAATATTATTTTCCCACTAATTGCACTGGATTCATTTAAGCCCGTGAAGCCTACTTTTTTTTTTTTAGAATACATTAGTGCAGGTAATATTTGAGTTAATCTAATTGCAATGAACTTGGTATAAATTATTATTTAAAGGAGAAACATGGCCAAAGCTATTTTGGCCATACTTTTCCTGTGTGTCACAGGAGTACACTTAGTACGGGCTGCTTTTATGCAAAACCATTGCATAGAGCAGGTAAGTATGACATGTTTATTATTTTTTTTAAATGGAAGATTTACAGTCACTTTAATTTAGTGGATCTGTGCATCTTCCACTACTCCTGCTGCTTCTTAAAAATCCCCCACCAATCATCAGATCACCAATCGGCAGAGGCAGTTCCGACATGAGAAGGCAAAGCTTTCTCTTCCACTTAGATGGCCACCTCCATAAAGAGACACAGTTGTGGAACAAGGCACCGTAATTTAGTATTGATCTCTAAATCTACTTGCAGCCACAGTCTAAAAAAATTGATATACATACCTTTTCTGCAGCCGATCCGATGCTGAGCTGTCAGTGGCGGCTTCTGTGTGTAAGCAAGTGTAGCTGACAGAGGAATGCCCCATAACAAGTCTATGACGTCACTTGTTGGCTGCCTCCTGCACACAGCTTCCATCGCTGGAGACCGTACCGGATCGGCTGAAGAAAAGGTATGTATAGCAACTTTTGCTTTACAGGGTTAGATAGATTAATCTAATGCCCCGTATACACGGTCGGACATTGATCGAACATTCCGACAACAAAATCCTAGGATTTTTTCAGACGGATGTTGGCTCAAACTTGTCTTGCATACACACGGTCACACAAAGTTGTCGGAAAATCCGATCATTCTGAACGCGGTGACGTAAACCACAGACGTCGGGACTATAAACAGGGCAGTAGCCAATAGCTTTCATCTCTTTATTTATTCTGAGCATGCGTGGCACTTTGTGCGTCGGATTTGTGTACACACGATCGGAAATTCCGACAACGGATTTTGTTGTCGGAAAATTTTATAGCCTGCTCTCAAACTTTGTGTGTCGGAAAATCCGATGGAAAATGTGTGATGGAGCCCACACACAGTCATAATTTCCGACAACAAGGTCCTATCACACATTTTCCGTCCGAAAATCCGACCGTGTGCACGGGGCATTACAATGTGGCTGCCAGTAGATTTAGAGTTAGCCAGTTTTAGGCTGAACTTCACTTTAAGTCACCTTGTGAAAAAAAAAAAGCAAATCATTGGTTTGCTTCGGCCTGGAGATTGTATGCTCTCCACATGTTTAGTGAGTTTCCAAAACACACTTGTAGGTAAATCTACCTAAACTGCCCCTACATCGTACTTGTGTGCACATTAGATTGCAAGCACCTTGAACCATGAACTGATGAGATTGAGTTCTTTAATAAGGAAAACTTGTTGGTCAAAAAATATCAAAAAAAGTAATTGTATTGTTTGCGGTAGGTTACTGCACTTTATGTATCTGTTTTGTAAAGCAGTTTTCCTTGCATCTCATAAATCTCTGAGCTCCTGGGGCTGTATGTCTCCACTAACTACATTGATCTAATGAAAGAGTTTAAATCAGAATACATGCTGTGTCGTCACTTACTTGTAACCCCAAGCTGTAATTCCTAATACCAACACCAACACTAGCATGGTACCAGCAATTGCTCCTATGATTATGTTTGTGCTAACCACACCTGAAAGAAGCATACAAGTCAATTAGTCATTATTAGTGTTATCTTAAATTCATACAGGGTTAGTTAATAACACAATACAGTACAAGAAGATTAAAAGTTGTTTTGCACTTTGGGACAGGGAAAACTATCCATCACCCCCCACGATGTTGCTGCTCAGTAGGGGTCTTAACACATGAAGCCTTCACTGGCCAGTTGTTCCAACAATGCTAGCAACAAGCATTTTTTTTTTCATATAGTGGGGTTGATTTACTAAAACTGGGAAGTGCAAAATCTGGAGTAGCTCTGCATAGAAACCAATCAGCTTCCAGGTTTTAATGTCAAAGCTTAATTGAACAAGCTGAAGTTAGAAGCTAATTGGCTACCATGCACAGTTGCACCAGATTTCAAACTCTCCAGTTTTAGTAAATCAATCCAATAGACATGTGCACAGCCAAAAAATTCGTTCATTTTCGTTTCATTAGTTTATTTTTATTTTTTTTTCGGGTCATTCGTTACGATCGCGACTCGTAAATTTGTTCATTCGTAAATTCGTAAATGCGTTCGTTCGTACATTCGTACATTCGTAAATTCGAACATTTGTTCATTCGTACATTCGTTCATTCGTACATTTTTACATTTGTTCATTTGTAAATTCGTACATTCGTAAATTCGTACATTTGTAAATTAGAACATTCAGAAATTTGTAAATTCGAAGTTTGAAAATCCAAAAACCCGAAAATTCAAAAATCTGAAATAGTAACTAACTATTAAATTATAGGTATTGTAATTTCCTTTCAAATTTGACTGTCAGTGAACGTAACAAATACGAATTTATCCGAAGTTACGAATTATCCAAAACGAATGCTGCATCTAAACAAATGGAACAGAACAAATTAATAATAAATAATAATAATAAAACGTTGTTATTATTATTATTGTTTATTATTATTAATTCATTACGTTCCATTCCGTTTTTTCGGATCATTCATAACTTCGGATAAATTTGTATGTGTTACGTTCACTAACAGCCAAATTTGAAAGGAAATTACAATACCTATAATTTAAAAGTTACTAGTAATTACTAATAGTTAAGTTATTATTAGTTAACTATTATTTCAGATTTCCGAATTTTCGAATTTAAAAATTTAAGAATTCACTAATTTACTAATGTACGAATGTACGAATGCCCGAATTTACGAATGTCCAATTTTATCGAATTTACGAATATTTGGAAAAAATTTGTTAAACAAGTTTTCGTTAATTCGGATATTCCCGAATTAACGAATTTGTCGAAATTCGTTAAAAAACTAATTTGGAACGAAACGAATTGCACATGCCCACAATCCAATTGTGTCCATTATTTTGTATCTTAACAGACTAAAGACAACTCACTTAATTTAGGCAGGCCATAGACGGTGCAAATTTCTTTCCTGCAACCAAGGTTGTGCCAAAGTTGATCGATCGATCAACTTGGTAAATTTAGCCTGTCCATTAATGGTTTGACTCTCGGGCAGTTCCTGCTCAACCGCCCGAGATTCGAACCGTGTATGGCCGGCCTTAGCTACTGAGGAATTAACTGCAATTCATTGTTTCATTTGTAAAAGTGCTTCAATTGAATCTACAATTATTCTATGAAAAATACTCTTAAAATCAAATAAAAAGTGTATGTATAGCCGAAACATCTACTGTGTCCTCTTGGATCGATTTCCCTTCATTTCCTGTCCTGAACACGCAAGAGAAACTGCAAAGAAATCTCTCCTAAGTAATATGAATTCCCCATTTAGACAATTGTCAACAGTCCTCTCACCTCTTGTTCTGGTGACAATGCTAATGTTTTAGATTTCCCATAACTTTCGCTCTTAGCAACAATGGTCTTTAGGACAAACAGATAACAGCGGGGACACAGACAGCAAAATAGAAACTTGACAAGGGTTCTTACAGTTCCCAACTCTAACTGAAACAAAACAATACGTTTTGGCTACAGATTAACTTCATTTTTTTGGGTTCGTTTCTATGCTGCTCTGAAACCAATTTCCTGCCGGGTGAAAAAAATGCTTATTTTTAGGCTACAAACTCAGATGACTGCATCTGAAGTGCCAGGAGAACTATCCACCTTCACCTGTAGACAGACAAGTCAACAATTAGGAATACGTACAGGTAAGGTATTTGCTACACTAACAAGCTCTGCACAGTACGCTATGACAGCAAACAGAAAGTAAATTAAGGGCAGGCCACATACATTGCCTTTCATTTACAATATTTTCATTTATATTAGACACAAATGTTAAAATTAATTAGTTATTTTATATGTAGTATAATTTTTTTTTTTTCAAATACTTTATTTAGGGTTCAAACTGTAACCAACCAGTCGCATCAAATTTTGAACAGCGAACAAGTAGTCAAATAAGATAAGTGCATTAAAAGGTACAAAAGTGCAGATCTAGACTGTACAGAGATGAATAGCACCAACATGTAAGCTAAAATAAGACTACTAAATGCACCCATGGTTAGGGTACCAACATTTTTTTATATAATGGATAGAAAGGAAAAAGGACCTGAGAGGAGAGAAAGGATACAGATGGATAAAGGGAGAGAAAGGGGAGAAGGAGAGAGAAAAAAAAGGGGTTTAGAAAGGGCAAACAAACAGACTTGCTGGCCAGGGTGGGATGTTTAAGTTGGTTGTGTGGTACCATCTATCAGATATCTGCCCTCATCTGAGTATATAAACATATTCCAGGGAAGCTAAGTTTTCTTATAACTAATGTGTTTGATTGTTGCATAATTATTTTTGTCTGCACAGACAACTCCCTCTAAATGGGAGGGAAAAAGCAATAAATTCACCTAAAGTCCAACTTCCAAGCTACTTATACTCATCTTCCCTTTGCATTCGAACCAATTTGCTTGCCTGGTTGTTTTGGTCAAAGCATAGACCCCACTGAAATCGCTGCGGCTTGGTGATTGGCTGCTCAAACCCTCAGTGTTGCATCCTTGGAGGTAAGGAAACAAGTGTTTCATACCCACCTGGAACTACTGAGCACTTCAAGTATACACCAGGCAGCTGAACGGTGTAGCAGGGAAACTTAAGGAAAGTGCATGGGCATGGACAAAGCACAGGTTCACTTTACATAAGCTAAAGGTAGAGAGAGGACATATGAGGGGAAGATTTGTTAAAACTAGAGCGTGCAAAATCTTGTACAGCTCTGCACAGCTTCCAGGTTTTACTGCCAAAGCTAAAAGAGAAGTTAAGGGATTTTTTTTTTTTAAAGAATCATACTTACCTACCGACATAGGTGTGCGCAGCCTATTGTATTAGGGTGTGCACCCCAAAGCTCAAACCCACACTACCGATCGCTCACTGTGTTCATTCAGAAAGGGAAGGAATCAGTTAATTTACATATTTACTGGCCTCTTCCCCCATTCATCCTAAAACATCCCCGCAGCAACAGCCATCGGGAGAGGAGAGGAGGGAAGCCAGCAGCGGTTTGGGGGGAAGGGGGGGAGCTAGGGCAGTAGGGGGAATTTATGCTGCACAGGGTGATTAGGGTGTGGCTGGGCACACCTGGCACACTCTGTGCGCACGGCTATGCCTACCGATGCTGCATCTGTCGCCCGCCGGCTGAGAACCGAGTGCCCAAACACCGCTGATCGTTCAGTTCTCAGAGTTCCGTGAGCATAGAGCTGGTGACTGTCACTCACTGCTGTCTGCTCTGACCCACCTCCCCCATGCGCTCACTGGAGCGCTGGGCTGTGGAGGGGGCGGGTGCGGCAGGCCCAGGCTGGCTGAAAGGCTGTGCCAGGTGCCAGTCCAGGGTTCTGGGAAAATCCCGATCATATTGCAATCTTTCCCCAGCCTGGAACGGCTTTGTGACGTCAGCCAACAGTGGGCTATAGCCCACTGTCTGCTAATAATGGGTAACAGGAGTGCAGAATGGACTGCACTCCTGTGATCCACACAAGTACAGCCAAATGAGCTTTAGCTGTACTTCTCCCTTAACTGAACAAGCTGAAGTTAGAAGCTGATTGGCTACCATGCACAGCTGCACCAGATTCTGAGTGCTCCAGTTTTAGTAAACTCCCCCCTCCCCCCCATTGCAATATTATTCATTATAGAACTGCTACTGGATTAGAATGAAAAAATTAAATAAAAAAATTAAAAGTAACAATTACAAAAGGAAAATGAAGCAATAATGAAAAGAATGATGTAAAATTAAATGCTTGCAAGGTTAAGCTAGAAAACAGAGATGTACCCAGCAGTACAGGCTTAGAATGGGCATACTGACCATCATCAATTACATCTGGCTTGGACGTGCTTTTATATGGAAAAAATGTGCTGCAGTCCTCCCCAATATAGTACTTGTCACAGATACACTTCACTTCACTGCTACAGATCTGCAAATGACAACAGAAGTGTTTTTAATATCAATGTGTGGCAATTGGTTTATTGTGCAAATGCAGCTAAAAATGCATGCCCTGAGGAGTAACTACATTGCTCAGACCCACAATGCAAATTGACAGGTCTAAAAAATATCTTGTCATAGGTAAAGCGTATATCTAACCAAAAAGTTGCTTTTTTGTGGATGAGGTAAGAAATACCGTAGTTAAAACATGAATTTGTTTTCTGCTTTGCTGTCCCCTTGGGGAGCTTTCCCTTCACTTCCTGCTATACAGACACAAGAGAAAGTGGCATTTTCCAACGTTAGAGCTGTTAGAAGATGTCCTCTCTATTTCTGTCATAAAACAAATCTCTCCTGCGCTCAGGTGTCCAGGAACTGAATATGTGGTGCGACCACCTATAACGAGGTATTGCCTAGCGTCTTGCAGCCCTCCTCTGAACAATGGGTATTCATGCTAGAAAAAACAGAAAAAGAAGGAGGGCGCACTAACCTAGTGCATTACCACTAATAAACTTTATTGCAGCATAAAAACAGCAAAGATTATACTCACAAACGAGCTATCGAAACCAGCTTTAAAAAAGGGCGCAAGTGCGCTGTCCTATGGATCGACACACCAGGACCTATTGCCAAGAGGATCAGACCGGTGCAAATGGCCAATGGCTAACGCGTTTCAGGGGAGCACCCCCTTCTTCAGAGCCTGAACGGGCAATGGTTGGTCTCTCAAAGTTTCCTCTCTATAGATGTATATATGTGTGTGCATAAGTGCCTATGTCTACCACACCCAATTGGTAGCGACGCCCCCTCACAAACAGCAACACCTACCCATTTAGGCTTATTCTCCCTGGACCCCTCCCTCTAGGTACAAGCCCCATTTGCAGCCAGAGGATAGTACTAGTAAAAACAAGCAACAGGCCTCGCTCTGTGTTGCTTGCTATATCTTGAGCTAGCAGAAACGTAACAGAATCAGTATGGGCCACAAAAACAAAAGAGGGGGGGGGGGTGGCGCCACCGACCACACATACCTCTCCTCCTACATGCAGCTCAATAGGTATTCCCATGCCGAGGACAAACCGCAGTGAATGATACGGGGCTTCTCTGGCTCCCAGGAGCCATATGAATGCTGCACACAGCGTGTGGAACGCACGCCGCCCGAAGGACCAGGAAGTGCGGGCGTTCCTGCGTTCCACCCGCAGCTTCCGGCCGATCGTGACGTCAGTTCCCCCTCTACAAGCATCAGAAGACGCTGTGTGCAGGGGGCACGGCCCGGAAGCGCGGGTGTGTTTGCGTTCCACCCGCTGCTTCCTGCCTTCATGGGGATGCCTGTGAGTGGCCAGAACAGTCGGTGCGCGCGCATCCCCATTGGTCCGCGCGCCTCCCACCAATGACTCCACTGCTGACAGCCATCAAAGGCTGATATTGCCTGCACAGTACAGGCAGCATTCAAGTTCCAGCCACAGGCAGCTCGCAGCCCACATCACTCTAAAAAGACCATTCATAGGATGGAAATAGAGGGTAGAGATGTGGTTAATAGACGGCACATATGTATGGTAAAAAATAGAGATTAATCTCAAATGGGGAGGTAGGTGAGGAGATCAAAATCGATACCAAGTGGAAATGCTAGTGGATGATATTCCGTTAATGTGATCCGCAGAGGTATCCTTCCAAGGTGCAATAAGTTAATACAACACATAATATATATATGGTTCATAAATTTAAAACACGGTTGATTAGACAGCATAATATATATTTTTCTTTCCCCCATAAAGTATAGTATCGTAAAAAGGTCAAACCATAAAAATCCATAGCTATTTGTCGCTGATCGTAAAATTAAAATCCAAAAGAAATCCGTGCATTATGATAACTAAATAATGCTGGTCAGAAAATAATAATAGCAATAAAATAGGGGATCTAAAAACAAATGCTCATCGGCCTAAACCATTAATAACACCATTAAAAAACAATGATAAAAAAATATGATAAAAAATGCCGGCTAAGAGACTACACACCGCTCTATATAGATATAATAAAATATAGATATAGTGAAATAAATAACCTATGGCAGGATATAACATACTAAGTCAAATGACCATAGTTACCGCCCCCCCAAGCAAATGCCAAGGAGGGTACCTCTGCGGACTGGCATACCAAAAACGAGAGAGACCATTGCCCGTTTGCACCTAATGGAAAATGAACCCTATACCCCAATGGCGATGAAGTACATAAAATGACATGGACTACATAATGTTAACAAATTTAACCACTGTCTAAACACCAACCACAGCCTGGTAACTAGCTTCTACACATTAAGATAAAAACTGTAAAACTACTACTACATCTGACAAACCTATCTACCCCAATTCCTGGTCACTACACCCAATGTACCCCATATGACCCAAAAAAGAGCCCCAACCTGCACATTGGTGGCAATATCCACACTTGAAAGGTCAAGCCCCAATTGACCTGGCTAGTGCCACCAATGACTCGGGGGCTTTTTCGGGAACTGAAGGAGTTAGACAACATTGTGCAGTTCGATTTCCTCGTTCAGGCCTTTTGGGGCCAGAGTTCCTAAGGAAAAAATCCAGAAGGCCTCTCTATTACATAGCATTTGATGTTTTTTGCCGCTATCCAAGTCGCTCGGCATTGCCTCTATACCGAACACTTTGAGGCCGTCTGTACTGCTACTATGAATTTCTTTAAAGTGTTTTGGTATTGAATAGTTGTCCTTCTCCGTAAGGATACTGCTCCTGTGCTCGTTCATTCTGGTCCTCATAGGTCTTGACGTCCGTCCTACATAAAGGAGGCCACAAGGACACAGAAGGCCATAGATGACATACGGGGTACCGCAGTTGATGAACTGCTTCATCTTGTGAATCCTACCGTCTGTTCCAATGACTTCTTTCTTTCTATGGCACATATGCACGCAGTTCCCACAAGTATTGCTCCCACATCTGTAGCTTCCCTTCTGGTCAAAAATCGTGCTCCAAATACTACTGAGCCCTCCATTTCTTTGTTTTCTCACTCTACTTGGGGCAATAATGCTCCTTAAGTCCTTCGGTCTCCTAGTGCAAAATCGTACGATTTTGCACTAGGTATAACAACAAGGCCCTCTCAATACAAAAAATCCTCAAAAAGAACTGGAGGATCCTTGAATCAGACCCTATCTTGAGGACAAGCCTTCCTTCGCACCCCAATTTGGTCTTTAGGAGACCGAAGGACTTAAGGAGCATTATTGCCCCAAGTAGAGTGAGAAAACAAAGAAATGGAGGGCTCAGTAGTATTTGGAGCACGATTTTTGACCAGAAGGGAAGCTACAGATGTGGGAGCAATACTTGTGGGAACTGCGTGCATATGTGCCATAGAAAGAAAGAAGTCATTGGAACAGACGGTAGGATTCACAAGATGAAGCAGTTCATCAACTGCGGTACCCCGTATGTCATCTATGGCCTTCTGTGTCCTTGTGGCCTCCTTTATGTAGGACGGACGTCAAGACCTATGAGGACCAGAATGAACGAGCACAGGAGCAGTATCCTTACGGAGAAGGACAACTATTCAATACCAAAACACTTTAAAGAAATTCATAGTAGCAGTACAGACGGCCTCAAAGTGTTCGGTATAGAGGCAATGCCGAGCGACTTGGATAGCGGCAAAAAACATCAAATGCTATGTAATAGAGAGGCCTTCTGGATTTTTTCCTTAGGAACTCTGGCCCCAAAAGGCCTGAACGAGGAAATCGAACTGCACAATGTTGTCTAACTCCTTCAGTTCCCGAAAAAGCCCCCGAGTCATTGGTGGCACTAGCCAGGTCAATTGGGGCTTGACCTTTCAAGTGTGGATATTGCCACCAATGTGCAGGTTGGGGCTCTTTTTTGGGTCATATGGGGTACATTGGGTGTAGTGACCAGGAATTGGGGTAGATAGGTTTGTCAGATGTAGTAGTAGTTTTACAGTTTTTATCTTAATGTGTAGAAGCTAGTTACCAGGCTGTGGTTGGTGTTTAGACAGTGGTTAAATTTGTTAACATTATGTAGTCCATGTCATTTTATGTACTTCATCGCCATTGGGGTATAGGGTTCATTTTCCATTAGGTGCAAACGGGCAATGGTCTCTCTCGTTTTTGGTATGCCAGTCCGCAGAGGTACCCTCCTTGGCATTTGCTTGGGGGGGCGGTAACTATGGTCATTTGACTTAGTATGTTATATCCTGCCATAGGTTATTTATTTCACTATATCTATATTTTATTATATCTATATAGAGCGGTGTGTAGTCTCTTAGCCGGCATTTTTTATCATATTTTTTTATCATTGTTTTTTAATGGTGTTATTAATGGTTTAGGCCGATGAGCATTTGTTTTTAGATCCCCTATTTTATTGCTATTATTATTTTCTGACCAGCATTATTTAGTTATCATAATGCACGGATTTCTTTTGGATTTTAATTTTACGATCAGCGACAAATAGCTATGGATTTTTATGGTTTGACCTTTTTACGATACTATACTTTATGGGGGAAAGAAAAATATATATTATGCTGTCTAATCAACCGTGTTTTAAATTTATGAACCATATATATATTATGTGTTGTATTAACTTATTGCACCTTGGAAGGATACCTCTGCGGATCACATTAACGGAATATCATCCACTAGCATTTCCACTTGGTATCGATTTTGATCTCCTCACCTACCTCCCCATTTGAGATTAATCTCTATTTTTTACCATACATATGTGCCGTCTATTAACCACATCTCTACCCTCTATTTCCATCCTATGAATGGTCTTTTTAGAGTGATGTGGGCTGCGAGCTGCCTGTGGCTGGAACTTGAATGCTGCCTGTACTGTGCAGGCAATATCAGCCTTTGATGGCTGTCAGCAGTGGAGTCATTGGTGGGAGGCGCGCGGACCAATGGGGATGCGCGCGCACCGACTGTTCTGGCCACTCACAGGCATCCCCATGAAGGCAGGAAGCAGCGGGTGGAACGCAAACACACCCGCGCTTCCGGGCCGTGCCCCCTGCACACAGCGTCTTCTGATGCTTGTAGAGGGGGAACTGACGTCACGATCGGCCGGAAGCTGCGGGTGGAACGCAGGAACGCCCGCACTTCCTGGTCCTTCGGGCGGCGTGCGTTCCACACGCTGTGTGCAGCATTCATATGGCTCCTGGGAGCCAGAGAAGCCCCGTATCATTCACTGCGGTTTGTCCTCGGCATGGGAATACCTATTGAGCTGCATGTAGGAGGAGAGGTATGTGTGGTCGGTGGCGCCACCCCCCCCCCCTCTTTTGTTTTTGTGGCCCATACTGATTCTGTTACGTTTCTGCTAGCTCAAGATATAGCAAGCAACACAGAGCGAGGCCTGTTGCTTGTTTTTACTAGTACTATCCTCTGGCTGCAAATGGGGCTTGTACCTAGAGGGAGGGGTCCAGGGAGAATAAGCCTAAATGGGTAGGTGTTGCTGTTTGTGAGGGGGCGTCGCTACCAATTGGGTGTGGTAGACATAGGCACTTATGCACACACATATATACATCTATAGAGAGGAAACTTTGAGAGACCAACCATTGCCCGTTCAGGCTCTGAAGAAGGGGGTGCTCCCCTGAAACGCGTTAGCCATTGGCCATTTGCACCGGTCTGATCCTCTTGGCAATAGGTCCTGGTGTGTCGATCCATAGGACAGCGCACTTGCGCCCTTTTTTAAAGCTGGTTTCGATAGCTCGTTTGTGAGTATAATCTTTGCTGTTTTTATGCTGCAATAAAGTTTATTAGTGGTAATGCACTAGGTTAGTGCGCCCTCCTTCTTTTTCTGTTCTCTCTATTTCTGTTGCATGGACAAGTGTAAAATTTTAGATTTCTCAACACTTTCTGTTCTGGTTGTGGCTAGTGGTACACTGTATTAACAACACCTATCATTACACATGAAATAAACAAAACAACAGACTATGGAAGTGTCTGTGAAGTTTTTATTTACACACCACCTGTTACCCGCATATGATGCCTTTTTCAAATTTTTTTGCTGTCAAATTGACAGCAAGTCATAAGTTATTTGAGTTATAGCCATGGACAGGGTTGGTCCGCAAACCAAAAAAAAAAAAAAAAATGTTCTGCTATAAAACACATCCAATAAAAAAATACTAAGTTCTTCATAAATTTTGGCCAAAATGTATTCTGCTACATGTAAAAAAAAAAGCGTATATTGATTGGTTTGTGTGAAAGTTATAGCGTCTGCAAACTATGGTATATATATATTGGAAATGTTATGTATTTGCTTTTTATACTACTAATGGCGGTGATCAGCGACTTATAAAGGGACTGAGATAGTGTGGCAGATATCTGACACTAACTGATGCTGGGGTGGACTAACTGTCACTGGCATTACCAGTAACACTAATATACTGATCAGTGCAAATAATATGCACTGTCACTGTACTAATGACACTAGCCCGGAAGGGGTTAACATCTAGGGCGATCAAGGGGTTAGATGCGTGCCTAACAATGTTTACTGTGTGTGTTTTACTAAGCAATGTGCCGGTGTTTACTCCCTGCTTTGCAGGGAGAAAACAAATAGCACATCACTGATGACAGTAGAGAGCCTTGTGTTGTTTACCTACACAGGGCTCTCTTCTGTCATTTGCTCAGCCGATCGGCGAGTTCCGTCCATAAATCATTGGCCGGGACCCGCTGATCAGCTTGTGCTGTGGCGAATGGCAGCACAGCCAGGGTGGCAGGTGCAAAAGTGCGCTTGCTCTACTCGGGAGTGCTGGATCACATACATGTATGTGATCCAGCATAGCGGGGCTGCTTTGCCACAGCAAATCTTTGGTAGGTGATCGGCAAATCGTTAAGGAATTATCACCAGTGCACATAGCATTTTGTCCCATTAAAGCGGAACTAAACTCTCTCAATCAATGTTAACTATTTTCAATCCTTATTCTGCTAGCCTTGATAATAAGATAGAAAGGTATATTTTCCTTTTTTTTTACATTTCTTCAGTTGCTTCCTGGTTTCTGGACTAGGCCATAATGATGTCATACATCCCAGGAGTTTTCATGAGCATTTTTTTTCTTTCACCTGAGGAGGGGCTTTATCAGCTAAGCACACCCTGCCTGCGTGCCTGAGCTAAGGGCATATGGATTTCAATATGTAAATGCTGAATGAATACAGTCGGCACCCACTTCTGAATCAGATACAATCTTTTATTTTATTCCAGGATAAAATACAGCATTGGGTCCCGTGCGCATTTCTGCCCTCAGCAAGCCGTAGTCATGATTACATCCCACTGAAGGCAGAAAATAGTGCGGGAGACCATGCTGTATTTTATCCTGGAATAAAGTAAGAATTGTATGTGATTCAGAAGCGGGTGCCGACTGTATTCATTCAGATGGAAGATGGGCTGACAGGAGCCCTGCCGTGCACCGCATTTCACACAGGCTGGAGTTTGTCTCAGGTGAGCGGCAGTTTGCTCTTATCTAATAAGTAAATGCTACAAGAATCATCTACCCTTATTTAACCACTTCAGCCCTGGAAGATTTGGCTGCTGAATGACCAGGCCATTTTTTGCGATTCGTCACTTTAACTGACAATTGCGCGGTCGTGCGACGCTGCACCCAAACAAAATTCATGTCCTTTTTTTCCCACAAATAGAGCTTTCTTCTTTCTTTTGGTGATATTTGATCACCTCTGCGTTTTTTATTTCTTGTGCTATAAACAAAAAAAGAGCGCCAATTTTGAAAAAAACAATATTTTGTACTTTTTGCTGTAATAAATATCCCCATTTTTTTTTAAAAAAAGCTAATTTTTTCTCAGTTTAGGCCGATATGTATTCTTCTACATATTTTTGGTAAAAAAAAAAATCGCAATAAGCGTATATTGATTGGTTTGCGCAAAAGTTATAGCGTCTACAAAATAGGGGATAGATTTATAGCATTTTTTATTTTTTTTTACTAGTAATGGCGGCGATCTGTGATTTTTATCGTGACTGTAACATTATGGCGGACACATCAGACAATTTTGACACATTTTTGGGACCATTGGCATTTATACAGCGATCAGTGCTATAAAAATGCATTGATTACTGTATAAATGTCACTGGCAGTGAAGGGGTTAACAGTAGGGGGCGATCAAGGGGTTAACTGTGTTCCCTGGGAGGTGATTCTAACTGAAGGAGGAGGGGACTGACTAGAGGAAGTGACAGATCGTAGTTCCTAGCTAAAAGGAACACACGATCTGTCATTCCTCTCAGAGGAGAACACGGATTTGTGTGTTTACACACACACTTCTGTGTTCTGTCCCTCGTTCTCACGATCGCTTGTGGCCCGGCGGTCATCGCGACCGTCGGCCACGAGCATCGGCACCCCCACTGTGCAGCGGGCGCGTGTGCGCGCCTGCTATTCCGATCCCGCGAGCCGACGTATAGCTACGACGGTTCGCGGGACCGTGCTGACCTGCCGCAGTATAATGACGGCGGCTGGTTGCCAAGCGGTTAAGATGGCTGCAGCTAAAATTGTTGGGGGTGTGCTTTTTGAAGTGATTTCTCAGCAAAATAAAGGCATGGAGACATGGATAGATGGGGGAGTTTGATTTGAATATTAAAAATGAATTAAATAGCATTTTCAGTTTGTGGTGCTCAGGGTGGTTTAGGAAAAAAACATGACTTTATTTTTCTGTCAGTGATGTGTTGTAGCTCCACCCTAGGCTGTCTGACCACACTGCAACCAAGGTATGAATAAGAATGGCACTAAGGCCCCTTTCACACTATTGTTAGGGGCGCTTTACCGTCGGTATTCGGCCGCTAGCGGGGCGGCTATACCCCCCGCTAGCGGCCGAGAAAGGGTTAAAAACAACCGCAAAGCACCTCTGCAGAGGCGCTTTGCCGGCGGTATAGCCACGCCGTCCCATTGATTTCAATGGACAGCAGCGGTGAAGGAGCGGTGTATACACCGCTCCTTCACCGCCCCGAAGATGCTGCTAGCAGGACTTTTTTTCCCGTCCTGCTAGTGCACCGCTCCAGTGTGAAAGCCCTCGGGGCTTTCACACTGGAGAGACAGCAGCGGCTGTTTCGGGTCGGTTTGCAGGCGCTATTTTTAGCGCAATAGCGCCTGCAAACCGCCCCAGTGTGAAAGGGGCCTTAGTGATACATGGACTTGATTCCCAGCTGGAGGATTTCATTAAAATTTAAGCTAAATAGTTAAGTTTAGAGTTTAGGAATGTTAAGGTGTAGTATTAAAGTTAAGAGTCAGTGAATATTTCTAGGGGCTGTGGTATATTATTTTTTGTGATATAAGTCTATAACACATGTGATTAAATATATACAGCGGGTAAAATAAGTATTGAACATATCACCATTTTTTTTGGTAAATATATATCTAAAGGTGCTATTGACATTAAATTTTTACCACATATCGGTAACAATCCATGCAATCCATAAAAACTAAGAAACCAAAACAAATAAGTTCAGAAATTAAGCTATGTGTAATAAAATGGAATGACACAGGGAAAAAGTATTGAAAAGGCATGGAAAGCCAAGACACCAGCTAAATTCTATCAGTAATTAGAAAGCAATCCTGCCCCTTGTCAGTGCAAATGAATATCAGCTGGTTCAGTCTCGACTGATGGCCTTTATAAAGGTGTCTCATTACCAAGAAACATCTCATGATGGACCTTCACAACCTTATTGTTGCAAAAACATATTGATGGGATTGGTTAGAGAAGGATTTCTAAACTTCTGAATGTTCCAGTGAGCACTGTTGGGGCCATAATCTGGAAGTGGAAAGAACATAATTTCATCGTAACCCAGACACCACCAGGTGCTTCTCGCAAAATTTCTGACAGAGGAGTGAAAAGAATTATCAGAAGAGTTTTCCAAGAGCCAAGAATCACTTGTGTGGAGCTTTAAAAAGACGAGAAATTAGCAGGTACAATTGTTTCAAATAAAACTATAAGTAATGCACTCAACTGCCATGGCCTGTATGCACGCTCACCACATAAGATTCCATTACTGAAGAAAAAGCATGTTGAAGCTCGTTTAACGTTTGCTGCACAACATTTGGAGAAGCCTGTGAAATGCTGGGAGAATATAGGATGAGACCAAAATTGAACTCTTTGGATGCTACAATCCACACGTTTGGAGGTCAAATGGCACTGCACATCACCCCAAAAACACCCCCATACCAACTGTGAAGTTTTGAGGTGGGAACATTGTGTTGTGGGGCTGTTTCTCAGCATACGGTACTGGCAAATTTCATATCGTTGAAGGAAGCATGAATGGAAAAATGTATCATTCTTAAAGTGGTTGTATGAATGTAGACATTCTTAAAGTGGTTGTAAATGTTCATATATATATATTTTTTTAAAACAAACATGGCATACTTACCTCCTCTGTGCAAGGGTTTTGCACAGAGCAGCCCCGATCCTCCTCTTCTGGGGTCCCTCAGTGGCGCTTCTCCTCTTCTCGAGTGCCCCCTCGGAGAGCCGCTTTTCAAGGGGGCACTCATGCGAGCGCGCTCCCGAGTCCTGCTGATGCGTCCATTGACACAGACAGCAGGACTCGGCCCTGCCCCCCCAGCTGCCATGTAACTGGATTTGATTGAGAGCAGTGGGTGCCAATGGCTCCTGCTGCTCTCAATCTATCCAATGAGGACCCAAGACAGTGAATGGAGCTGCTGTGCTCATCCCCTTCGCTGGAACGATCAGGTTCAGATAAGTAAAAGGGGGGCTCTGGGGAGCAGCTGCACTACAGAAGGTTTTTCACCTTAATGCAAAGAATGTGTTAAGGTGAAAACCCTTTAATAAAATTCTACTGCCATCTACCAGGATGCTGAAGATGAAACGAGGGTGGACATTTCAGCCAAGCCAAGGAAACTCTCAATTGGTTTCAAAGAAAGTAAATAAAGCTGCCAGAATGGCCCAGCCAATCACCTGACTTACATAGTTACATAGTAGGTGAGGTTGAAAATGGACACAAGTCCATCAAGTCCAACCTATGTGTGTGATTATATGTCAGTATTACATTGTATATCGCTGTAGGTTGCGGTCGTTCAGGTGCTTATCTAATAGTTTTTTGAAACTTTCGATGCCCCCCGCTGAAACCACCCAGGACTTGAATCCAATAGAAAATCTATGGAAAGAACTAAAGATGCAGAGTTCATAGAAGAGGTGCACAGAACTTTCAAGATTTGAAGACTGCGTGGAAGAATGGGCCAAAATCGCACCTGAGCAATGCATTCGACTAGTTTCTCTAGAGGCGTCTTGAAGCTGTCATTACCAACAAAGGATTTTGTACGAAGTATTAAATACATTTCAGTTAGCGTGTTCAGTACTTTTCCCACTTTGTCATTCCATTTTATTACACATAACTTAATTTCTGAACTTATTTGTTTTGGTTTCTTTGTATGTATAGATTGCATGGGTTGTTACCGACATGTGGTGAAAATGTACTGTCAATAGCAACTTTAGAAATATATTTACCTAGAAAAATGGTGACGTGTTCAACACTTATTTTACCCGCTGTACATGCTGAAAATGTGTGCACCAAAATCTCTGGTGTCAATACAGGGTCTTACAGCAAACAGAAGACTATCATTGCTCTGTTGTTCATCTCTACACGGTCTTATTTTCCTCCAGACAAAATAGTTTAGAATCATCCCTTGTAAGAATTGGGCTTTGTACGACTACCTGATGACTTTGTTGTCTGTGCAATCAATAGTGAAAGGTGTCTGACTCTTGGAAGGTTGTTCAAGGTTTTTTACTGCAGACTATGTATTTTTACTGGGTGTGCAACATGGGTCTACGCTTAGCGGCAGTACATAATGAGACATGAACTCCACCTACCCCATTTCCAGAACAAATCTTGTTTGTGCTGCCCATGCATGAGCTGAAATTGAAAGGATCAATAGGAAGACATCTGTGATCTAGACACATCATTCCCTCTCCACATGGAGTGCCATCTTCCACGTATCCCAGATCAGTTTCCTCATCCAGTTTCACATAGCCACCACTGAAAAGGTAATGGACAATGAATCAATATTAAAAATCAGTAAATGGCCTTTATTACTGCTCGTTTTATTATGTTAAGGCTTCCTAAAGTGAATCGAACGCTACCTCCATTCATAGAAAATTAACAGGTTCTTTTGCTAGCCCACTTCCCCTACCAATTCATATTTACTTTTTCTGCAACCACCCCCCCCCCCCCCCACCACCGCCTTATTTGCCTGCTGGAGGCCTGAGACTAATACTCATATAAACTCCATGTTGGCGTGTCAGAGCTTGCAAAATGATTACCAACACTGTCCCTTTCCTAAGTAACAGGTACCAGTTATATAAGAGGGCTCTAACAGATGAACAAAGTGTTTGGGCAGCATGGTGATAATAGGTGGTGGTGCGGGGGTGCGGGGGGGGGGGGGGGGGTCAGGGGTTTGGGTGTGCTATTAGGAACATGTGTTACTTTGCCCTCAGAGGGCAAAGTGACAGGAGCCTTTTAAGCTTAAAACCGAAACATCACTTTCCATTATTGGGCTGAGTACAGTGGCCCCATAAAGGGTCCATATGATCAAAGATGTTGTTTTGTGATATACTCTTATTATTTCTAATTTTGTTTTCAATTCCCTCAAGGCTTTAACATATGGATCAGTTGAATTTACCATGCTTGCTATATTGTGTATTGTGTGTGTAAAAGGGAACATCATTAGCTAAAGAATGATCACAGTTGAAATAACTCATATAGGGCGTACACGCGGTCGGACTTTGTTCGGACAACAAAATCCTAGGATTTTTTCCAACGGATGTTAGCTCAAACTTGTCTTGCATACACACGGTCACACAAAGTTGTCGGAAAATCCGATCGTTCTGAACGCGGTGGCGTAAAACACGTACGTCGGGACTCTAAACGGGGCAGTGGCCAATAGCTTTCATCTTTTTATTTATTCTGAGCATGCGTGGCACTTTGTCCGTCGGATTTGTGTACACACGATCGGAATTTCCGACAACGGATTTTGTTGTCGGAAAATTTTATCTCCTGCTCTCCAACTTTGTGTGTCGGAAAATCCGATGGAAAATGTCCGATGGAGCCCACACACGGTCGGAATTTCCGACAACACGCTCCGATCGGACATTTTCCATCGGAAAATCCGACCGTGTGTAGGGGGCATTACAGCTTACAGAAATGACCCCAAGCAGTGCTGGGACAAGGCCATTTGGTGCCCAGGGCGAAGATGGCAAACTGTGCCCCCCCCCCCCCCCGTTTTTAAGAGTGAATCAATGTCATTTCAAAACAAGAATATACTTGTTATTATTATATTAAGGGACACTCTGATGGGCAAATTGTATGTTAAGGGGTACCCTGATGGGCACATTTTATATAAAGGGGCACTCTGATGGGCACAACAAAACATGCCCCTTAATGTAAAATGTGCCCATCAGATTGCCCTTTAATACAAAATGTGCCCATCAGTGTTGCGCTTAAAATAAAATATGTCCATTAGAGTGCCTCTTAACATAAAATGTGTCCATCAGCATGCCCCTTAACATAAAATAAGGGTCACGCTGATGGGCACCTTTTATGTTAAGGGGCACTCTGATGGGCATATTTTATTTTAAGGGGCACGCTGATGGGTATTTTTTTAATGTGCACGCTGATGGGCACATTTTATGTTTAGGGGCACTCTGATGGGCACAACAAAATGTGTCCATCAGTGTGCCCCTTAAGAAAATATGCCCATCAGTGTGCACATTAAAAATATACCCATCAGCGTGCCCCTTAAAATAAAAATTGTCCATCAGAGTGCCTCTTAACATAAAAAAAGGTGCCTATCAGTGTGACCTTTAACAAAATATGCCCAGCAGCGTGTACAATAAAAATATGCCCATTAGTGATCACTAGTTAACATGTGGCCCACATACCTCGAATGCAGGAGGGCACAACTGAAATAGAGAAGGGGTGGAAGCTGCGAGATATAAAGAGCCAGGACCCGGGAACCGCGAGTAGCAGGGGGGCGGGGCGCGCACGTGACGTCACGCCCCTACTCGCGGCCCGTGAGTGCGAGCTGGTCTTCTGTCAACTCCGAGACCTGCGGTGAGGAGCAGGGGGCGGGCGCACGCACACAGCGTCACTGGTTGCTGGAGAAGCCCACGGTCCCAGCAAACCAACGCTTGCTGACATTCACAATTGTACTGGCGGTCTGGACAGAAGCGTCACTCGGTCCGGACTCGAACTGCCGGCCGCCATTTAGTGACGGCTGTTTCAGAAGGACACTTCACCGCCCAGGGCATCCGCCCCTCCCCCCCCCCCCTCCCTTTGTACCAGCTCTGACCCCAAGGTTAGTAAAATCAGCATTTCTAGAAAGGTTCACTTTATTGCTTAGCCCTAAGACCCTCTCCACTGCATATACACACACAAAAGATCGCTCATCTGTGAACCAGAAACTCCTCCGTGTAAAGTCTGGGAACCTCCACCTGTGGACAGTGGCAGGGGTTAGCTTCTCGAGCAGAGTAGGAGGTTCCTGGACTTCGCTTATCTGTAACCCAGAAACTTTCCTCTGTGTGAAGGAACCTCCTATGTCACACAAGGTGCTAACCCCTGCCACTGACCACAGCCAGAGGCTCCTGGACTTCGCATGGAGTAGCGTCAGGGCCACAGATAAGCGATGTCTATATTTTGCTTTTGTGAGTGCATTTTATTAATGGTTTAACCTTTTCAGCAAAATAATCTGATGAAAAGATTGGGGCACTTTATCTGTAGGCAAGCGATTCAAAAACAGAGTTGGGCATACACTGTACAATTTCCCCATCCACAATATACAACATGGATGGAGGAATCTTTCCTGCCACTACTGTATTCTGATAGTCAGCATCCATGGCTGTCAGAACACCCAAAGAGTGACTGCATCTGATTGGATGCAGTCACTGTTTGAACAACAATTTTCTGTCCAGTTCCTTCAATTTTCTGATCAAAGAATGTTGAGCGATGACGACAGGGACACCCATGGCATGAATTTCAGCCGGCTCATCAGGAATCAGCTGAAATTCGTTCCATGTATGGCCGGCTCAGAGAGTAAGGGGTGAAACCAAAATATAACGACCATTCACCTGCAGTTTAAAAATTTTCCTTGATGCGAGAGAGAAGCTGATGTAAGAGATTCCAGCTCACCCAGCCTTGGCACACTCGAAGTGTCGGTACACAACAGATAACCACAAAGGACATCCCTGTAAAAACATTTTATAGAGACTATAGTATTTTCTTTATTATAAACCCAACCTCCACAATGAAGAAGATTGTAAAATAACAAAACTTTTGCAAAGTTCAAAAAACAGACACTTGCATAATGAATCATTTTAATAACCTGTGCGCCAAAAAAAAGGAAAACAACAGCTGCCACCCTATACTGTGTTTATACACTTGTATAAATAGAATGAAAACAAAAAAAGATGAGCTAATGTAATAAACTTCTATGTATTCATTCAAAAAAAGGATAAATAGCAATTAGCACCGTAAAGTAAAAGTCCCAAGAAAAATCCCCAAATCCTTCCCAACGCCAGTAAGTGATCTTCTCTTTCCATTTCCAGCCAAAATGTGGCTGCACCCGTTTGCAAATTAAATCAATATTTGGTGGGATCACCCTTTGCCTTTAAAACAGCGTCAATACACTTGGACACAGTTTTTGAAGAAACTCGGCAGGTAGGTTGTTCCAAACATCTTGGAGAACTAACCACAGATCTTCTGTGGATGTAGGCTGCCTCAACTCTGTGGCGTACCAATGGGGGGGCGTTCTGCCCCAGGTGCCACACATTAGGGGGGGTGTCAGCCCGGCGCGAGCGAAGCCTGGCGACAGGCAGCAGCAGTGGCGCTGTGACAACCAGGGCAGGGAGAGGTGAGCTGTGATAAGGGTGCGGGGGTGCCCGTGTGCAGACCGTACCCGGGTGACTGACACCCAGGGCCAGCCACCTCTTTCTTCGCACAGCAGGGGGGAGAGACAGTGAGCGGAGCTTGAGAGAGAGGACAGCAACTGCTGGACTTAACTTTTCAAGTTTAACCAGCAGGTGATTGGTTGCTAGGTGGTCCTAGCAACCAATCATTAGCATTGTTAATATGAAAAATTAACTCCAGCTGTTCCGGTCCTCTGTTCTGTGCTGCTGTGTCTCCAGCTCTACATGCATGCCCTAGTAAGGTAGGAAGGGGCAATGTGCAGGGGTCCAGAGGTGGGGGGCAATGTGCAATGTTCAGGGGTCCAGAGATGGGGGTGGGGGCAATGTGTAATGTGCAGGGGTCCCGAGCTGGGGGGCAATGTGCAGGGGTCCCGGGCTGGGGGGGCAATGTACAGGGGTCCGGGGGTAGGGGGGGTAACGTGCAGGGGTCCAGAGCTGGGGGTGGGGGGCAATGTGTAACGTGCAGGGGTTCCAAGCTGAGGGGGGCAATGTGTAATGTGCAGGGGTCCAGAGCTGGGGGGCTGTGTAATGTACAGGGGTACAGAGCTGGGGGGTGTAATATGCAGGGGTCCGGAGCTAGGGGGGGCTGTGTGTAATGTGCAGGGGTCCCGAGCTGGTGGTGAGATGTAATGTGTAATGTGCAGGGGTCTGGAGCTGGGGGGAGCAATGTGCAGGGGTCCAGAACTGGGGGTGGGAGGCAATGTGTAATGTGCAGGGGTCCCGAGCTGGGGGGGCAATGTTCAGGGGTCCTGAGTTGGGGGGGCAATGTTCAGGGGTCCCGAGCTGGGGGGGACAATGTGCAGGGGTCCAGAGCTGGGGGGCAATGTGTAATGTGCAGGGATCCCGAGCTGGGGGTGGGGCAATGTGCAGGGGTCCAGAGCTGGGGGTGGGCGGCAATTTGTAATGTGCAGGGGTCCGGAGCTGGGGGGAGCAATGTGCAGGGGTCCAGAGCTGGGGGTGGGGGCAATGTGTAAGATGCAGGGGTCCCGAGCTGGGGGCCAATGTGTAATATGCAGGGGTCCAGAGCTGGGGGGGGCTGTGTAATGTACAGGGGTACAGAGCTGGGGGGGTGTAATATGCAGGGGTCCGGAGCTGTGGGGGATGGTGTTTAATGTACAGAGGTCCAGAGCAGGGGGGGCTGTGTGTAATGTGCAGGGGTCCAGAGCTGGAGGAGGGGGCAATGTGTAATGTGCAGGGGTCCAGAGCTGGAGGGGGGGCAATGTGTAATGTACAGGGGTCCAGAGCTGGAGGGGGAGGCAATGTGCAGGGGTCCAAAGCTGGGGTGGGGGGAACAATGTGCAGGGGTCCAGAGCTGGGGGTGGGGGGCAATGTATAAGATGCAGGGGTCCCGAGCTGGGGGGCAATGTGTAATGTGCAGGGGTCCAGAGCTAGGGGGGCTGTGTAATGTATAGGGGTACAGAGCTGGGGGGGTGTAATATGCAGGGGTCCGGAGCTGTGGGGGATGGTGTGGGTCCGGAGCTGTGGGGGATGTTGTTTAATGTACAGAGGTCCAGAGCAGGGGGGGCTGTGTGTAATGTGCAGGGGTCCAGAGCTGGAGGGGGGGCAATGTGTAATGTGCAGGGGTCCAGAGCTGGAGGGGGGGCAATGTGTAATGTGCAGGGGTCCAGATCTGAAAGGGGAGGCAATGTGTAATGCGCAGGGGTCCAGAGCTGCGGGGGATGTGTAATATGCAGGGGTCCAGAGCTGGGGTGGGGGGCTGTGTAATCTAAAGGGGTCCAGTGCTGTGGGGGCTGTGTAATGTGCAGGGGTCCAAAGCTGGGGTGGGGGGCTGTGTAATGTACAGGGGTACAGAGCTGGGGGGGGTGTAATATGCAGGGGTCCAGAGCTGGGGGGGTGTAATGTACAGAGGTCCAGAGCTGGGGGGCTGTGTGTAATGTGCAGGGGTCCAGAGCTGGAGGGGGACAATGTGTAATGTGCAGGGGTCCAGAGCTGCAGGGGGAGGCAATGTGTAATGCGCAGGGGTCCAGAGCTGGGGGGTGTAATATGCAGGGGTCCAGAGCTGGGGTGGGGGGGCTGTGTAATCTGCAGGGGTACAGAGCTGTGGGGGGGGGTGTAATGTGCAGGGGTCCAAAGCTGGGGTGGGGGGCTGTGTAATGTGCAAGGGTCCAGAGATAATGTGGGGGGGGGGGCTGTGTAATCAATGTAACCATTGATCCTGACCAAATCTCCAACTCTATTTGCAGAAATGCAGCCCAAAACGTGCAAGGAACCTCTACCATGCTTCACAGTTGTCTGCAGACATTCATTCTTATACCACTCTCCAGCCCTCCACCAACAAACTGCCTCCTGCTACAGCCAAATGTTTAAAATTTTGACTCATCAGTTCAGAGCATTTTTCTGCCCCCAGTTCCTATGTTTTCGTGCAAAGTGGAGTCGCTTAGCCTTGTTTCCACGTCTGAGGTATGGCTTTTTGGCTGCAATTCTTCCATGAAAACCACTTCTGGCCAGACTTCTCTGGATAGTAGATGGGTGTACCTGGGTCCCACTGGTTTACACCAGTTCTGTGCTGATGGCACTGCTGGACATCTTCCAGTGTTAAAGGGAAGTAAGGGTGATGTGTCTTTTGTTCTTTTCTTTGTGCTTCTTCAAAAGAGCTAGAGCATCTTGAAACCCCAGTCTGTTTTGAAATCTTTGCCTGGGAGAGACCTTGCTAATGCAGTATAACTACCTTATGTCTTGTTGCTCTGCTCAGTCCTGCCATGGTGTATGACCTGTGACCTGAAACTGTCTTCCACAACCTCACCTTCGTAGCAGAGTCTGTCCTTTCCTCACCCAGTTTTAAGCCTCTTAGGCCTCGTACACACGATACGAAAATCAGAAGGCAAAATTCGTAAGACAAGCTGTCTGCGGATTTTCGGATCGTTAGTACGGTGCTTTCGACAGCCGATTTGACTTTTTCGTCAGACAAAAGCTGGATGTGCAGGCTATAAAATTTTTGTCGGATGTGAACTCAACGTCTGATTTTCGGATAGTCAGTACAGAAATCGTCACACAAAAGTCGAAAGTACAAACACACATGCTCGGAATCAAGGATCGACTGGGAAGAGTTTGGTCTTGTAAACTTCTGTTCGTAATCTAGAATTAACATCCGTGACGCGGCAATTGATGAAATGTCAAAATGCAGCGCACATTCTCATCTTCTTTAATGGGATAATAATGAAGCTGCTTTTCTGGTGATACTGATGTAGTTATGCCAAACGTATTTTAAAAGGCATTTGTTTTGTACGATCTGAAAATCGCGAATCAACGCTCACCAAACTTCTACTAACCTGAAATTAGCAGAAGGGGCCCAAAGGGTGGCGCTTGAGAAATGAACTTCCTCTTTATACTCTCATAGTACATCACTACGTTCGTGTTTGTCAAACGATAATTTAGTATGCTAGACAAAATCCTGCACACGCACTTTTCCCAAAAATTAGACGCTCGGTCGTACAACAATCAAACCGTGTGTACGAGGCCTTACACAGCTGTTTCTGTTTCTACCTACATATGAAATTGATGATCATTAGCCCCTGCTTGGTATAGATCATTGGTATACACCTGACTCTAATCCTACAAAATCCCTGAGTTTGTGCAAGTGTTATGCCCCGTACACACGGTCGGACTTTGTTCGGACATTCCGACAACAAAATCCTAGGATTTTTTCCGACGGATGTTGGCTCAAACTTGTCTTGCATACACACGGTCACACAAAGTTGTCGGAAAATCCGATCATTCTGAACGCGGTGACGTAAAACACGTACGTCGGGACTATAAACGGGGCGGTGGCCAATAGCTTTCATCTCTTTATTTATTCTGAGCATGCGTGGCACTTTGTCCATCGGATTTGTGTACACACGATCGGAATTTCCGACAACGGATTTTGTTGTCGGAAAATTTTATCTCCTGCTGTCCAACTTTGTGTGTCGGAAAATCCGATGGAAAATGTCCGATGGCGCCCACACACAGTCGGAATTTCCGACAACACGCTCCGATCGGACATTGTCCATCGGAAAATCCGACCGTGTGTACGGGGCATAAGAATTGATGCTGGTTTGCAGCCAAAGGGTAGTCACACCAAATATTGATTTGATTAAAAAAAAATTCTGTTCGATTATTTTGCATTTTGTAAATTGATAAAAATAAACAATTCAAATATATATCTTTGAAAGCATTCTTACTTTACAGCATTTCTTTACACCTGCCTACAACATTTGCACAGTACCGTATATTCTTTAGGATTTTAATGAATATATTTCAATAAAAGTTTTAGTGGTCTCTGTTTCTTGAGGGATTACCTTGCACATTTTTGAGCAGTTAGTGAAACAGGAAGTGAGACAGAATCATCCCAACAGGCAGCAATAAAAACCTGATGGAGGTTCTAACCCTGACACACTGTATATAAAACTAAACAAAAATCATACCTGGAGTTACAATTTTGAGTATAGACTCACTTTAAGCTTAAAAACACTTCACAAAATATTCAGTAATGTAGAGCAAAGTCACAGGATATACTTCTTACTGTTTGCTGCACTGTATGTAGGTGTCTTTATTCTTCCCACAATTGCCTTTTTCAGTGCCTTCGATGTTCAGCTTTTCATAGCAATACCTGTCTGCAGCTGCCACTTCTGGAAGACACAATATGTTTTTAATAGAAACAAATGTCTGCTAACAGCTACTGGATACATTGAAGTAATGTATCTGATACACGGATTATACAAGAACTATGGAGACAGGTTTTAAAATCTGGTGCAAATAATAGAGCTGCTACCCATAGTAACTAAACAGGATTCATGTTTTATTTTTATCAGCAATCAAGAACATTTTAATACACAGAAGACAAAGAAAAAATACAAACTAAATGATAAGCAAAGGAAGCTACAAATTATATTTACAGGTATTTTAATATTTTTTATACAAAGGGCAATGGTACAAATAAGGGAAAATAAAGATACTCCTTAAATTAAATCTATGATAAAAGTGGTAGTCATTCTCAAAAATTAGTTTTATCTGATGAATATCTACTTATTTCATTATTACGGTTATGTTGTGGAGAGTAATTTAACCAATTAATGACTAATAATGATCTTCCAGATACTTACTGTCACCCCAGACATACTTGCACTGTCTGTCTCTAGTTTTACACCTTCCTCCAAAGCAAAGGCCCTAGAACAGTAAGAGATCGGAGGAGGGGCAGACAGTAAGTTAGTAAGACAGGATAAGAGACAGAGAAACAATAAAAAGAGAAAGAAAAAGCAGACAGAAGCAAAGGGGAAGGAAATGGTGAAGAAAGAGGGAAGACAGGAAAATAAAATGTAAGGGAGGGGAGGGGCAGGGCAAAAAAATGGAAGAAACAGGTATATAGATAGTATATAGTTAGGAAGGGAAGGAGAAGGTAAGGGAACAGAGGTGAGGGTAGTGGAAAAGAGGAGGGGAGAAGAGGAGTGCAGAAAGAAGGGGAAGTGAGAGGAGAGAAGAAGAGTGGGCAGAAGAAAAGATCAGGGGAAGAGTGGTGAAGGGAAGGAAAGGGAAGGGAGCGGAAAGTAGAGGGGAGGGTGGGAGAGGAAGGAATAGGACAGATGAAGAGGGGAGGAGTGTAGAAGTGAAGGGAGAGGATAAGAGAAGGGAAAGAAGGAAAAGGAAGAGGAGAGAGAAAGAGAAGGGAGGACAGAGAGGGAAAGGGAGATGAAGAAGGCATAGGAGGGGAATGATGAGAAAGAGGGAGAAGGAGGGGAAGGGAAGAGACATCATTTTATTAAACATTAAGATAACAGCTGTGTTGTAAAGTGTTTTTTCATGAAAAGTTATCTTTACATTACCTCCTTATCTTCACATGGGTACCCATCCAGTTTATGGATATTTGGAGGACACTAAAAGAAATGTAAAACAAGTATTTATCAATAACATAGTCTTTATACCTAGACATTAGAATTCATATTCAAACACATTCTGAAAATGTATGGCCTGTATTGCCCATAAGATTTATTTTCCAGCTTTGGTCTAGAAATATAAAAAGGAAGTCATCACTTGCTGTGGGCAATACAGACTGATAATTCAGCAAACTCGTGTAATTACGAGTCCATTCCCCATATTAGGAAATTTTCCTATGCTCTTCCAGTGCACTTGTCAAAAATTTTTATAATAAGTGGAAGGCTCTGCCACATGATCAATCCCAGAGGTATATTAAGAAACACTGCAACCCTGGCATCCCTAAAAATTACCATATTCCATTTCATATGTTGCTTGTAATTTCATATCAAGTTCTGTACAGTCTTCTGGAACATGCAGCAGGCCAATTAAAAGTGCAAAGCAAAGCAAAGGTGTTCTGGGAAATACTGTCTATAATCGGAGGACTGTTGTCATAGCTGCAATGCGGAAAAATGTGAGTTTTTTTTTTATATTAAACTGTAGCTTGCTGCAGACTGACACCTTGTTTAGCAATTATGCATAACAATGTTTAGCAAAAAAACAAGAATTTCGTTTTTTAGGCCTCTTGCACACTGCTGTTCAAATACGTAGCGTTTTTAGGGATTCATGTAAAATTTTTGACTTATGTAGCACTACCCCCAAAGGGGTTGCAGATGACAGGGTTCCCCACTCCTACACAGCCAGGCAAATAGCATTTTTAGCTTTCACCCAGAGACAAGGAACAGTCTCTGAGCTTTGTTTTGATGTTTTATTAGGGGTGATAACTTGGATGGGTAATAGGGATTATGGAATGCCCAATTTGACAGTAATAAAACCAGGGACAACTTCCTCCCTATGTACAACTCCGATTGATTTTTCTCCTTTACTTTGTAGAACACTAAATGATTCCTCTCTTGGCGGCTAACAGTCTCTGTTAGAAAAGTAAAAGCCCCTAGGAACTCGCAGTCCCTTTGGAAAGTAGCCCAAAGTATTAGACATGTGCATTCGTTTTCATCCGAATGCATTTTCGTCCGAATTTCAGGTATTTTCGTTATCGTTTTAACAAACGATAGCGAAAGTGCAGAATCCGAAAAACGAAAGATCCGACATAAACAAATGCTTTATTTTCGTTTTCGTTGCTACAACAGTTCGATATAAATAGGAGATTCGACATGATGATGACAATAACAATCTGTGTCCATCAAACCTGTGGTCGAATGTGCCTAACCTTAACTCTATTAGTCCAAGATTATTCTACATAGACAGAAAAGATTCGACATAGAGAGAAAAGATTCGACATAGAGAGAAAAGATTCGACATAGACAGAAAAGATTCGACATAGAGAGAAAAGATTCGACGTACGGGAGAAAAGATTCGACGTAGAGGAGAAAAGAATCGACGTAGGGGAGAAAAGATAAATAAAAATAATGATGATGATGATGAATGTTATTGGCTGATTGTAACCAAAGAGGAGGAGCAGTAAAATAGCTAGAACTAAGTACACACGTACTTTGGTTTATGGTGTCTATTGAAAGTTCTAAGAGGATTCGGCGTCGTACAGTTTAGCTGCTCCGTCGAATCTTCTTTGAATATTTGACAGACACCATAAGCCTTCAATGACAGATTCGACCTTAATTTGGATTTTCGAACGAATGCAATTTTTAATGAAAAACAAAATTTATAAAAACGAATTCAGGGAGTAACTAAATTAATTTATTTTTTGGACGAAAACGAAATTCCGAAACAAAATATTTCAGTGTGCACATGTCTACAAAGTATTGTAAGCTGAATCCTGGTTTACCAACTGCAGGAAATGCCAGCCCACCTGGCTGCTTTTCCCCCAGCGCCCCCCCCCCCCAGGCTAGGGGGTTCGCCTCTAGGGCCACCGACAGTCCCCTCAGCACGTCAAGCTCCCCTGAGTATGCAGAACAACCCTCCTAGCCTCTGCCCTCCAGCTTTCAGAATGTTCTCCAACAATCCAGAACCAGGGGAAGGCACCAGAGAGCTGCCTGAAAGTCATTCAGCCCTGAACTCCAGTAAACACTGAGCCAGATTTCATAACTTAGTCTTAGCCCTGAATCAGACTATGTTTTACCTACTCTGACACTAGTAGCACACTAGAGGGTGTTACATTTATCTAAGCTCAGCTCATTGTTTTCAAGGAGTCTGTACACACAGGCACGTAAAACATGCTCTGCATATGGAGGAGCAAAAAAAATAAAATAAATACAGAAATCTAAGTTGCCAGTCAGTATTCTATGCACTTACGTGCATATGCACGCAAATACTTGCATACGTGTGTAAAATGTTAATTTGATGAGGTTAAAATTCCATTCTGAGAGTTAGAATTTATTTTACTCATGTACATGCAAATATACACGCAAATACACATAAATACAAGCAAAATATATGCAAGAAATGTTGACCAATACCGAGTGCAAGTAGCTGTATCTAAACCGAAGAATAAAAATGTAATGTATTAGAACTTATCAGTCTTCAGATATGGTGTCTGCATTAGTTTTTTTTCCCCAGAATCTTTCTTCTTTATTTTCACCTGATAATCCTGCCAATAACACACTTCCTGTCCTAGGGAGATACCACTCACTCGTCTTCTGTATGTATAGAGAAGCAGCATTGTCACCCAAGGACGGTATGTGTGTTAGGACTACAGAACACTTACTCCATCTTCTTACCTCCATAACATACAGCTGTGCTCAAAAGTTTGCATAGTGAAAATATGACTGATCATGCCAAAAAAACTGGCTTTTATTTTATGATAGTGACCATATGATGCCATTTATTATCACATAGTTGTTTGGCTCCTTTTAAAATCATGATGATAACAGAAATCACCCAAATGGCTCTGATCGAAAATTTCCATCCCCTGGAATGTTTGGCCTCGGTACAGACACACAAGGTGACACACACAGGTTGAAATGGCAATTAAAGGTAAAAGTGATTGTAAAGTCTCGTTTTTTTTTCTTTAAAAATAACAAACATATTATACTGACCTGCTCTGTGAAATGGTTTTGCACAGCCCAGATCCTCCTATTCTTGGGTCCCTTGCCGGCTTTCTTGCCCTCCCCCTTCCTGTTGAGTGCCCCCACAGAAAGCAGCTTGCTATGGGGGCACCCGAGCCGAGCCGCAGCTCCCAGTGTCCATTCAGACACAGCGCCCCATATCGGCCCTGCTCCTTCCCTTCTGATTGGCTAACTGCATTTGATTGACAGCAGCGGAAGCCAATGGCGCCACTGCTGTGTCTCAGCCAATCAGGAGGGAGAGTCCCTGGCGGCTGAGACACTTGTGCACATCGCTGGAGAAAGGTCGGGCTCAGGTAAGTATTTGGGGGCTGAGGGGGGCTGCTGCACACAGAAGGGTTTTTTATCCTAATGCAAGTGTCTGTGTATAAAAAGTCAATGAGTTTGTTATTTCTCACGTGAATGCACTGAGCAGGCTAGACACTGAGCCATGGGCAGCAGAAAAGAACTGTCAAAAGAATTGCTTAACAAGGTAATAGAACTTTATAAAGATGGAAAAAGATATACAGTAAAAAAATATCCAAAGCTTTGAATATGGCAGTCAGTACCATTTAATCACTTATTAAAAAGTGAAAAATTCGGGGATCTCTTGATACCAAGCAAAGGTCAGGTAGACCAAGAAAGATTGCAGCCACAACTCCCAGAGAAATTGTTTGGGATACAAAGAAAAACCCACAGGTAACCTCAGGAGAAATACAGGCTGCTCTGGAAAAAGACAGTGTGGTCACCTGTGGGTTTTTCTTATGCTGAACAATTCCCCTGGCAGTTGTAACTGCAATCCTTCTTGGTCTACCGGACCTTGGCTTGGTATCAAGAGATTCCTGGATTTTTCACTTCTTAATAAGTGATTGAACAGTACTGACTGGCATATTCAAGGCTTTGGATATCTTTTTATATCCTTTTCCATCTTTATAAAGTTCCATTACCTTGTTAGGCAGGTCTTTTGACAGTTCTTTTCTGCTTCCCACGCCACAATACCTAGCCTGCTCAGTGCATCCATGTAAGAGATAAACTCATTGACTATTTATACACAGACACTAACTGCAATTTAAAAAGCCACAAATGTGAAAAATTGTGACCAGGGTATGTAAACTTTTGATCGGGGCCATTTGGGCGATTTCTGTTATTATGGTTTAAAAAGAAGCCAAAACAACTATGTGATAATAAATGGCTTTATATGATCAATATACAGTTTTTTGGCATGATCAGTCATATTTTTAATATCAATGCCAAAATGTCACGATTTCTGCCAGGGTATGCAAACTTTTGGGGACAACTGTAGAAGGGGTAGCTTTTTCTGTAGAGGAAAACTAACACAGGAATGATAATATTTGAAATAACAGTGCATAGTGTTCGGGACATAAGACAACACTGGATTTCGAACAGGATAAACAGGTATTTGTTTGCTCTTATGGAACAGATATTACACAACTTTATCAATTCCATTAACAGATCAAAAGGGAGCAAATAAGAGAAGTTTGTTATTTACATACTTTAACGTTTTACTTGTGCTGATATTGTAGTGGAGTGGCTGCCATCGCTCCCTTCAGAGCCTGAAGGGAGCAGGTCTTGCCTTTGGAGTGTTCTTGTGGGCAGCAGAATAATCTTAATGCCGCGTACACACGGTCGGACTTTTCGTCTACAAAAGTCAGACAGCCTGTCCGACAGACTTCCGGCAGACTTTCGGCGGACTTGCGGCGGACTTGCGGCATACTTTCTAACGAACGGACTTGCCTACACACGACCACACAAAAGTCCGACGGATTCGTACGTGATGACGTACACCGGACTAAAATAAGGAAGTTCATAGCCAGTAGCCAATAGGTGCCCTAGCGTGGCTTTTTGTCCGTCGGACTAGCACACAGACGAGCGGATTTCGGGGTCCGTCGTAGTTACGAAGTAAAGATTTGAAGCATGTTTCAAATCTAAAGTACGTCGGATTTGAGGCTAAAAAAGTATGTTGAAAGTCCGGAGAAGCCCACACACGATCGGATTACCAGCCAGCTTTAGTCCGTCAGCGTCCGTTGGACTTTTGTAGACGAAAAGTACGACCGTGTGTACGCGGCATAATTCATTCTTTCTTCTTTCCACATATCCTGGGGAACTGAGAAACCACTTTGTTTTCGGAATTCATTTTGGCTCTGCTTCGGTGGATAAAGAGGGGACGTCCCGGCCTTGCAGAGGCTCTACCCTTGCCTCCAACACTTCACCACTTTGCCCTGGGTGGCACTAAGCTCCATTGATTCTATGCTTATGGCAGTAGAATCCAACCTCTCTGGTAAGCGTATTCCATCTATTCGCTAAAGTTGATGACATACAAGTTGACGGTTGGGAAGCAGACAGGATTGATACACGGATTATTCACTTTCACTGTGGACTATCGTCCTTTTGGATTATATATTACTTTTGGGACATTACGTTTACATGCACTTAGAATTTTTTATTTATTTTCAGTGTATGTGTGTTTTTAGCGCTACAATTTATTCAGCATGAGAAGAACTGGCCCACAATCCACATTCCAATTTATCTCAAAGGTAATTAGGGTTGAAGTCAGGGCTTTGTGCAGGCCATTCACGCTGATCCACACCAAACCCATCAAACTTTGTCTTTATGGTTTTGACTTTCCCTAAACTGTTACCACAAAGTTGGAAACGCGCAATTCTCTAAAATTACTTTGTATATTGTAACTTCAATAATACAGAAACACCTGAGCGTAATAATTTGGAGGGTTATCCACATACTTTTAGCCATATAGTGTAGGTGTGATGGACAGGTGCCACAAATATTTGGTCATATAGTGTAATTATCCAAGTGCAGGATATTAAAGTAGGAGGAATTATTTACTGGCCTAAGTGTGCTGGAAATAAAGCAAAACATATTTATTTTAAAGAAAGCAAAAATGTTCTTATTACCTGGCTGGAATTTCCTGTACACATTTCTGGGATATCACAGTCATTCACTGCTTCCCGGCATAACATTTCTTTAGGATTGAACTTCAAGAGAAATTGAAATGAAAGTTGTCAATGCAAAGATTAAAATCAACTTGTGGCCCGATAATTTATTATTAAATCCCGACAAATATAACAAACTTACATAGCTAAATAATTAGTCAGGGTTGAAAAAAGACATCTAGTTCAACGAACATGACTGAATATAGTGCAATTAGATTGGCAGTGATTCCTAAAATATAATTCTAAACATAAAACTAGGCACAAGGACAGGTAATTTGTTAATGAGAAATAAAATACAATTGCGTTGGTAAGCTGAGTCAGGTCCGCTCATCCCCTTCTTTCTAGACTTCTACTGACAAAGCTCTTAAAACAATCACATATCCATTGCCAGCTCCCCCATCAACGCAGTATTGAAATGCTAAAAACCAACTCTGGGAAACAAGTAAAAATGCTGATGATATGAAGAAATAGCTGAGGAAGTCAGAACACTGACACATAAGCTAGCTACAACAAGATTTTTGCTGTTGTATTTGCACTTTTAAACCATAAAATGGAGGCCCAGTTACTGATCATGTTACACGCATGTCATCTGACATATCAAGTAAATGTTTGCACTTTAATTTCAGGTTTAAAAAATCCTATTTTTTTTTTTTTTACACAATCCCTTTCACCAAAAGCTGGATTTACCAAGTACAGTTGTGTTCAAAGGTGCTCAAAAGTTTGCATACCCTGGCAGAAACGATGAAATGTTGGCATTGATATTGAAAATATGACTGATCATGCCAAAATATTAACTTTTATTTAAGAATAGTGATCATATAAAGCCATTAATTATCATATATTATCATATAGTTGTTTGGCTCCTTTTTAACCACTTATCGACCGGCCGCAGTACATATACAGTGGCAGGGCGGCTCTATTGCGCCAAACGCCGTACCTGTACGTCATTTCGTGCAATAGCCAGCGGGGGGACGCGCGCGCCACTGATTGGCCAGAGGGGGAGCCAATCAGCAGGTCAGGCGGACGCAATGTTCGTCAGTTACCCACGATCGCTCCCCAGAGAGACAGGACGGCGGTCTGCTGTTGTAAACAAAGCAGATCGCCGTCCTGTCAGGTATGAACAGCTAAGCAGGAACACGGATCTCTCTGTTCATACAGTGAGTCCATCCGCCACACAGAAAGAAAGCATCCCCTAGGGACACACTTATTCCTTTGATCGCCCCTTCCTTGCCAGTGTCATTAGTACAGTAAGACCCCTTTCACACTGGGGCGGTTTGCAGGCGTTATTGCGCTAAAAATACCGCCTGCAAACCGCCCCTAAACAGCCTCCGCTGTTTGTTCAGTATTGGCTTAAATGGATGAAGAAATTCTTTTTTTTTTTTTTTTTTTCATTGGGTAAGTTTTATAGCAGAAAGTAAAAAAATATTGTTTTTTTTTTTTTCAAAATTGTCGGACTTTTTTGTTTATAGCGCAAAAAATAAAAACTGCAGAGGTGATCAAATACCACCAAAAGAAAGCTCTATTTGTGGGAAAAAAGGACATACATTCTATTTGGGTACAGCGTTGCACGTAAAGTAACGCAGTGCCATATCGCAAAAAATGGCCTGGTCGTAAAGGGGTAAAACCTTCTAGGGCTGAAGTGGTTAAATTCTAATGATAACAGAAATAACCCAAATGGCCCTGATCAAAAGTTTACATACCCTGTAATGTTTGGCCTTGGTACAGACACATAAGGTGACACACACACAGGTTAAATGGCAATAAAGGTTAATTTGCCACATCTGTTGCTTTTCAAATTGCAATTAGTGTCTATGTATAAATTGTCAATGAGTTTGTTAGCTCTTGTGAATGCACTGAGCAGACTAGATCCTGAGCTAATGGGGAGCAGAAAAGAAATGTAAAAAGACCTGCGGAACAAGGTAATGAAACTTTATAAGGATGGAAAATAATATTTAATATAATATTATATAATAATAATATTTAATATATAATATTCAAGAAGATATCCAAAGTCTTAAATTTGCCAGTCAGCACTGTTCAATCACTTATTAAGAAGTGGAAAATTCGGGGATCTCTTGATATCAAACCAAGGTCAGGTAGATCAAGAAAGATTTCAGCTACAACTGCCACAGGAATTGTTTGGGATACACAGAAAAATCCCACAGGTAACCTCAGGAGAAATACAGGCTGCTCTGGATAAATACAGTGTGGTTGTTTTAAAGGAACACAATATGATGATACTTGAATAAAAATTATTTGCATGGTCTAATTGCCACAAAGACGATTTTACTGTGCCAATGTCACTGACGCAGTAAAGGCTTCTTTCTGGCAATTAGACCATGCAAATCATTTTTATTCAAGTATCATCGTATTGTGTTCCTTAAAAACAACCACACTGTATTTATCCAGAGCAGCCTGTATTTCTCCTGAGGTTACCTGTGGGGGTTATTTTTGTATACCAAACAATTCCAACGGCAGTTGTGGCTGCAATCTTTCTTGGTCTACCTGAACTTGGTTTGGGACCAAAAGATCCCCGAATTTTCCACTTCTTAATAAGTGATTGAACAGAACTTACTGGCAAATTTAAGGCTTTGGATATCTTTTCAAATCCTTTTCCATCTTTATAAAGGTCCATAGGTGTGTGTGTCACCTTGTGTGTCTGTACCAAGGCCAAACATTCCAGGGCATGGAAACTTTTGATCAGGGCCATTTGGGCGATTTCTGTTATCGTTATGATTTAAAAAGGAGCCAAACAACTACGTAACAATAAATGACTTTATATGATCACTATCCTTAAATAAAAGTTTTTTGGCATGATCAGTTATACTTTCAATATCAATGCCAAAATGTCATGATTTCTGGCAGGGTATGCAAACTTTTGAGCACAACTATAAATGCAAATAAGCAACCTAAAAGCAACTCAGACACATCTCAAAATTCAAACTATTGTTCCCTGAAAGCATGTTATTGTTGACTTGCTTCTGAGCCTAATGCCCGTCCACACCTATCCGATGGCAGTCAGTTAGCAACAAATGCTCAGCAAGCTCAGACAAATATTTAAGCAAACACTGTAAAAGAGAGGTCTGAGGAAACAGGCATCTGCAAATCTGCCCGCAGTGACATCATCGACCTCATCTAAAAATATCACCCAAACCATCTACTTCCCTCCTTCCAAGTCTTCCTGCTCTTTAGCCCCCTCATCATCATCTACCATGTTCACCTCCAGGACTTCCCTAGAGCCTCTCCCATGATCTGGAGCTCCCTACATCAATGTGTCTGGGTGTCTCCTACTCTGTCTGCCTTTAGATGATCCCTAAAAAACTATTTTTTTTAGGAAAGCCTGTCCTGCCTCCACCTAAAAATGTACTTTTATTTTCTCCATCAGCTCATTTCTAACAGGTATTGCTTTTTGCTTCATTTGCCCCTCCTTTTAGGATAGCAAGCTGTCTAGAGAAGGGCCCCCTAACCCTCTTGTATTGAATTGTATGGTAACTGGACTATCTACCTTTACTTTGTAAAAGGCTGTGCAAACTGTTGGTGCTATATAACTCCTCAATAATAATAAATACGCACAGAGGGCCCATCACTGACCACCATATACAGACATTCCCTGGAATTCATAAAGACTGGTGCAAGCAGATTTTGTGAAAGTGTCTCATGCATTCTAAAAGTGGTGAAGAATGCGCCAAATTCATGTAACCTGTCTAGAGCTTGTACTTGAATTTGGCTCATGCTGCTCCACATTTAGAATGCATGGGAGACACTTTCACAAAATCTGTCTGTGTTAGTATTTCTCCCTGTATGTCAAAAGGGAGTTGGTCTTAATTAGCTCCACTTTTACATTTGGTGCATTCAATGCTACACAATTCAAAAGTGATGCATTTTAGAACTATCTTTATTTGGTGCACGAGTCGCTGTCAGAACCAAGAGTGTCACAAATTCTTTATGAATTTGGTGCAATACATTAACAAGAGGGATTAACGCCAGAAAATTGGCGCAGCAGCTTTATTGAATTCGCCCTATTATCTTTTTAAGGCTCCATTCACATTAGCGCAGCTTTTGGTGCAAGTTTAATCTGACTTTACATTCTGTGGATCAAAGTTGCATCAAAAGTCACACCAAAGTAGTGCAGGCACCTTTTTAACCGGTTCCTGACCAGCCCCCGCAGTTTTACTGCGACAGAATGGCACAGGTGGGCGAAACTATGTTACCTTACGACGGTTCGCCTTTTGACCACTAGGGGGCGTGTGCACGTGGACGCAGCACTACGCCAGAGCTGATGCACATGCCCGGCGGTCGCGATGACCACTGGGCACCCGTGATCAATCCACACAGAGACAGAAAGAAGATCTGTCAATGTAAACAGACAGAGCTCCGTGCTGTCAGGGGTGAGGAGAACGATCTGTTAATCATACTAAGTATGAACAACGATCGCTCTCCTCACTCAGGCAGTCCCACTCCCCCACAGTTAGAATCACTCCCTAGAACACACAATTAATCCCTTGATCGCCCCCTAGTGTTAACCCCTTCCCTGCCAGTGATATTTAATGAAGCATTAAGGATAAATGCACCTTTGTTATAATAATAAAACTTTGCTTTGGGTTCAATTTTAAACCCATGTGACATTGTGCAGGCAAGTGGTTCGTAACTCCTGTCTTCAGGACCGAGTAACAGGCAAGATTTTAAGGATTACCTTGGGGAGATACAGGGTTAGTTTTTAGAATCATATAATAACAATGCACATCTAAAGGGATTCTGTACTGTCTTGTTTTAAATGATATGTTCACTTTTTTTTTTATTAAATGCACATTTTTTTGCAGGTAAAAGAATGGGCATTTATTTATTTTTTTGTTGCAGGAGCCTGTAAAGCATTGCACCAGCGAGCCATGTGGGTCTCCTGCAGATCTGTCAGCGTATCAGCTTCCTCGTACCTTGTACGAGGAAGCCAAAACATTCTGATAGGAGGACCCAATGAATGGAGCACCGTGATAGTTTTTTGAAAACTACAAGCCGACTGCTACAAAGGCTGCCAGACCTTGTTGTTTTCCATTCACAGGACACTGTGAATGAGTGATGCGGAGAGCGGGGGGGTGCGGGAGCCGGTCCGTTCGTAACATGTTACACCCTGAATACGAGTGTAAAATGTTACAAAAGGTGAACTTATTCTTTAAATAATTGTGTACAAATATCCTGCTTCTTTCAAGAACAAAATAATGTTTATTTGGAGATCTGAACTGGATGTTCTGGTGACAACTTGCATTTGAGGAGGAAAGTTTACAGAAAATATCAAATTTTCAAACCTTAACAAGGTATAAAAGGGGAGCCTTTAAGCAATGTTAAACAGAAAAACAGACATTTATTATATTGCAGCTTACCAATTCTTAGATGTGGTGGCTGCATTAGTTTTAATTTCAAGGCTTTTTTCACTTTATTTTTACCTGGTGATCCTGCAAGTAAGTCTGTTATTTTTCAATTCCCTCTACATACCAAGCTGTCCAGCGCAAGTGTCAGAGGAATGAGACAAACCATTTACCATCAACAGGGGTGCTTATAATGATCAGCTTTTATACATTTATGTAAAATCTTTATCTCAAAAGGAAGAAAGTGTTGCTGTAACTGCTTAAAAAGTGTTAGCTGGAGGTCAGCTTTAATTTGTTAGTCAAGTCCATCTAAATCTGCTAGTCCATCTAACACTACCCTTTCCCCAGATTGACAATGCTGCTGTCCAAGCGCCTCCCCTGAGAATGGAAACACCCTAAGACAGGAAGTGTGTTAGGCTGGGTTCACTAGAACACGCAGCGGCACACAGCAGGAGTCCGGTGCGTCTCCATTCACCGTTTCAGGTCCGATTTCAACCCGAATTTTGGGCTGAATTCAGACCTGAAACAGACCAAAAGACGCACAAGGCTCCGGTGCAATTCGCACTGGAGCCGTTGCTGAGATGTGTGAAGCGGCTGCAAAGAGAGCCGGTCACAATCTCCTGCTCTGCAAATTGGATGCGGAGAAACCCGCATTCATTTCGCATAAGTGTGAACCCAGCCAGACTTGCTGAATCACCGAGTAAAAATAAAGAAAAAAGGCTTAATAAAAAATAAAAAATAATGCAGCAACCACATTTAGGGATTAGTGAGCTGTAATATTTACATTTTTTTTGGTTTTGGGTTTAATACTGCTTTAAATGCATTTTTTAATATTCCCTTGCATTCAGTGCTTGAAACGGGCCTATCCTCCATGGCTTCTTTTGCCGAAGGAACACTTGTGAAAGGGGGAGACTTTAATTTCACAATTGATCTGCATAAAGATTCTTCAACGGGCTCCTCTGCCCTATCCCAAAGATCCAGAATCCCACTAAAGGAACCGTTTCATCTTCACCAACTGGTTGACAAATGACGTATAGTTCACCCACAGGAAAGGGACTATGCATTTTTCTCGTCGGTACACAGATTGTATTCCAGGATAAACCTCTTCTTGGTCTCCCACGCTGCGATCCCGATGGTTTCTAGGGCACACATTAGCCATTTTGGTCAGATCATGCTCCAATCTCACTAAAATTAGCCTTACAACACCCGCCATCCAGATCTGCTAATTGGCGGCTAAATAAATCACTCTTACAAGACCCTGAAGTTAAAGCAGATATTCTGTGAGAACTGGACCTCTTTTTTTGTGCTGAATAAAGATTCAGTCTCCAACCCTCTTTCCTTATGGGCCATACATACACAAGTGCTACACTAGAGGAGTGTTTATGGTCACAGAATCAAGATAGATGGAGCGAAAACGCTGTCTGGGCTATTATCCAAACTACATGACTGTGAAAAGCCTCATAAGAGCCATTCAGACCCACTCATGGATGCAGAGTTATGCCGCGTACACACGAGCGGAATTTCCGTCGGAAAAATCTTGGATGGTTTTTCCGACGAAATTCCGCTCCAGCTTAGCTTGCATACACACGGTCATACAAAAGTTTGCTGAACTTTCGACTGTCAAGAACGCGGTGACGTACAACACTACAACGAGCCGAGAAAATGAAGTTTAATGCTTCCGAGCATGTGTCGAATTGTTTCCGAGCATGCCTAGGAATTTTGCGCATCGGAATTGGTACAGACGATCAGGAATTTCCGCTCTGAACTTTTTCTGACCGAAAAATGCTCTCAATCTTTTGCTGGGTGGAATTCCGCCAGCAAAAGTCCGATGGAGCATACACACAGTCACATTTTCGGACCAAAAGCTCTCATCGGACTTTTGCTGGCGGAATTTCTGCTCGTGTGTACGGGCCAGTAGTGCGACTATGGGAGTAGATTAGAGATCACTCGTTGTTTCAGGCTAAAACTATGCTTCTGAAAGCACGTCAAGTTTTTTACGAATTTGGTGACAAGTGCAGCAGGTCATTGACGAATGCTATAAGATTCCAGCGTAAATTGTCCCATATCCCTGCTTTGTCCACTTCTATGGGCACCAAAATACATACATCTCTTATTTTACAAACGGCACCCCTCTTCTTCCTTGGACCGGGCCCCTTACAGGTTGAAAGCTGTAGATGCCTACCTTAGATAAGCGAATGTACCCTCTCTTAATGAGGAAGAAATAGAACTGCTTTCTCAACCTATCACTACAGAGGAACTCTCGATTGCATTAGCTGGATCCCCAGGGGGGAAAGCTCCTGCTTTACGGTCTCATATTATAAAGCCTTTCACGAACAACTAGTAGCTAATTTCATTGCCACCTTTAATCGCAATATTAGATGACAACGCCATGCCTCCTGACCTCCTGAAAGCAAGTGTCTCAATAATCCCCAAGCAAGGGAAAGACTCACTCCTTTGTGCCAGTTATAGGCCTATCTCATTGCTTAATTGAGACCTCAAGTTGTTAACAAAAAAATTTGAGCTGAGAGACTGGGGACAGTTCTACAGCATATCATTACCCTTGACTAGGTCAGGTTCATCTGCAATAGGGAGGCCCGAGATAATACAATCAGGACCATTGATGTTATAGCACGGGCCAGGCATCTTAATACTCCATTCATCCTCTTATCAACCGACGCTGAAAAAGCATTCAACAGGCTAAACTGGACCTTGCTACTGGCCACATTGAGACACATTGGGATGCCAGCCCCTCTCCTATCTTGGATTTCGGCGCTTTACTCGACCCCTACTGCTACTGTCAAGGTTAATGGCGTTGCCTCAAGTTCCTTTGCCATTGGCAACGGAACGAGACAGGGGTGCCCACTTTCCCCGCTCCCTTTAATACTTTCTCTGGAACCCCTATTGCAGCATGTGAGGCTCAATCCTGACATCAGAGGACTAGAGACTAGTTCATACCATTCCAAAATTGCTACTTACGCAGGTGATCTACTCTTTTATATAGCATACCCCTTTGTATCCCTACTGATACTTTTATCTGAATTACGAGTTTATGGTGACTTGTCAGACTTTAAAGTCAACCTACAAAAGTCTGAAGCCCTCAATATTACTCTCACGCCTGGTTCCCTTGCTCGTTTCAGTAGCAACTTCCCATTCCGTTGGGCCTCACAGTCCATTCAATACCTGGGGACCAAGATTCCTTTTAATCTCCACCTCATTTTCCAATACAACTTCCAACCTTTACTGAACATTTTTTTCCGCCGACCTGGGCAAATGGAAAACTTTGGCTGTTACGTGGTTTGGTAGATGCAACGTTTTAAAGATGAAAGTCATGCTGCGACTTCTACATCTTTTACAAGCTCTGCCAGTTAAGATTCCCTGGGGTTTCTTTTGTAAGCTTCAGACAATCTTTATTAACTATGTATGGCAAGGTAAACCCTCCCATCTTAAGAGATCACTTTTAAAGCAAGCAAAGCTTAGAGGAGGGGTGGGCCTTCCCAACTTGTCCTTATATTGCATGGCGGTCCATATGAACAGAGTGGTCGAATGGTGTAGACACTCGCCTTATAAATTATGGGTATCCCTGGAACAGGAATCAATACCGGTCCCATTAGCTGGCCTTCCATGGGCTGGGATTCGTTACTCCCGATTTTCCTCTCCACACCCTTTGATTGAACCTACAATACTTGAACTTCGCAGATACTACCGGTTAGCTGAGATGTCCAGTTTTCTCTCTCCGTTGACACCTATTATTGCCCACCCAGACTTTGTGCCTGGTTTCTCTGACAAAGCTTCTCAGCTCCAGCCGGACTTGAACCTGGTCAGAGCTTCTAGCTTCCTTGGTCCTTCTGAATGGGTCAGTCCATCAGTCTTATATCCCACCCTCAATTCTTCAGCATTAGGCAAGTGGTAGATTTTACAATTGACCCATTTTCTTTGATCCCTCCCAGACCCTGCTTGTTTCTGCAGACAGCCCAATTCGTTTGAAGACCTCTGTCTGGGAGACGAGCCCTTGTGGAAATCTCTTTCCTACTCCTATGGTATTTTACTTGCAGCCTCTTCCCAACACGACCCACTGTATTTGCGTAAATGGTAAAGAGATCTTAATACTTCATTACCGGAAGACCAAAAGAACTGCATACATTTTTTTGCTCACAAGTCTTCCCTGTGTAGCAAATACCAGGAGATCCCATTTAAAATCTTGACATGCTGGTACAGGACGCCAGCCGTGTTGGCGTCTATTTTCCCTGGCCATAGCCCACTGTGCTGGAGATGTGGTTCCCAGACAGGCACACTACTCCACATCTTCTGGGATTGTCCGCTGCTTGCCCCATTCTGGCAACAGGTCCTACAGATTGTTTATAGGCTTACAGACGTTTCCCTTTTGGATGACCCAGCGGCAGTTCTTCTAAACCTAACCCTGATGTCCAGTAAGAGATATTGTAAATCCCTGTTGAAGCATCTGCTAAATGCAGCTAGGGCATGCGTACACAGCATGTGGAAACAACAATCTCTACCTACAGTGCTACAATGGTTTGCCAAGGTGAACGGCATTCAACAGATGGAAGCCCTGACTGCCCTCAGGGATAAGACAGAGGAGCATAACACACACTGGCTATACTGGGACACGTTTCGGTTCTCGGATGACTATTTGACCTATTCTTAAACTGATCCCTCCATGGGATCTCAACGCCTCGCGCCGCCAACCCTGCCGAAACACCCTTCCTTTTCTGCTCCTTCACTTTTCCGTTTCTTTTTATTCCTTCCCTCGACACCTTGGGTGTCATCTTTTTCCTCCAAAATATGCCTTAATCACCAGGTGCAGCTACTGTGAGGATGGGACAGAGAGACCTATATCGTGTAGGGTCCACGTTATGTTCCCCACCCTGCAGTGGTTCAATACCTGCTAGCTAGTGTTTACCTTTCTTTTCTGGTATGTTCATGACTACTGAGTTTCAATATTTGTTTTCTGCCACACTACAAGACCGGATACAGGATATATTTGTTGTAGAGGCTATTGCTATTGCCCACAGTTTACGGATATTCTATATTGTAATGGTGGAACCTTGTCTGTTATTTATTTGATATCCATTCATACCTGCTGTGGTTGTATTGCTATTTATATTTGGATTTCATCGACCCTGTTTGGTCATGTCATACTGTTATGTCTTATTGCATACCTTTAATTAAAAAAAAAATGCTCTTATTCTTTAATTTGTGCCTTAATAATAGGTTTATGTTAACCTAAGGCGACTTTAGGGTCCCCGCTTCGACACCTATGTCCCCCATTTGGTGTATTCCACTGATGGGGGAAGGTCAGGCTAGGGGTCCGCCCTGACTCTATGTAATCTGCAGAACAAGGAGAAAAAAATCTCAGCCACCGCACACCAAACAAGTCTGGCATGTAAAAAGGTGATAACAGCCTCAGCCCATCTTTAATAGGTTGGGAGTCAAATACGACCAGAAGAGGCTGCTGGCTGCATAAATCCATCCCCACCCTCCATCCTGTGCAGCGCTCCCTGTTCTCACCCCGACACCCCCTTCCTATATGGAGGATGAGGATAGATTTTTGTGGCCGACGGCCACTTCTGGTCTTCTTCATGCATGGCAGGTAGTGTGTTATGTGTTGGCATGGATTTTGAGGTGCATTTGACTCCCAACCCATTAGAGTTGGCCTAAAACCGTTTACACCTATTACCCATCCGGCTTCAGTGGCGTTGCTATGGGGGTGTGGGGGGTGCGGCCCACAACCGGGTGACACCCGCCAGAGGGTGACGCCAGGCTCAGACTGACATCGACGCCCCGCCTCCCTCCTTCCCTTCCGGGATCTCTTCTGCTCCATGCAATGTGCGGGGAGATTGGGGGAGGAGGGAATGAGGCAGAGACATACTGGGTGCCTGGGATCCAACCGTCTCCACACACACCCCCACAAGGCGCGGCCGCAATCACATCTCTGTCCCCGCCGGCTGCACTCACTGCCGCTTCCTCCTCGGCTCTGACATGTACACAGGCCAGGAGGAAGAGCGGAGGATGAGGAAGGACACCATCCACGCTACAGCACCTGCCCTGAGGTATGCAACAGGAGTATTGCAGAGGAGGGTGCCATAGTGTTTGGGGGGCATTGGCAGGTAACAATTATGCTGTCAGGAGTGATTTTAGGGGCGTTAGTGGATAGGTGCTAGGGGGTGCCCTTTTTTTTGGGTAGAGAGGACTTGTACTTGAAGTAGAAGGAGGGGGGCAGATTTGAAGTTTGACCCCCCCCCCCCAGCGCAATTCCTCTCCCCTCCCAAAGCACTCCCTAGCATATATCCTCTAACCTCCCCCCAATCAAAGATCCCATCCTGGCTCCATCCACCTCCCAGATCCCATCCAGCTCCATCCCCCCGATCCCATACCTGCTCCACCCATCCCTCTAAGCCCATTCTGGCTCCATCCATCCCCCTGATCCCATACCCGCTCCATTCATCCCTCCTGATCTTATACCCGCTCCATCCATCCCCCTGATCCTATTTCTGCGCCATCCACCCCCCTGATCCCACCCCAGCTCCATCCATTCTCCCTGATCCCATACCCACTCCATCCATCCAAAAGGGGGGAGAGCCTCACCAACGCACTAACCTGTTTAGTGCCGGGGGGTGGGGGTGGGGGGGTGACACCATGTATTACCGCACCAGGTGACACCAACCCTAGTGACGCCACTGTCCAGCTTGTATGGTGTGCAGTGGCTGAGATTTTTTTTCTCCTTGTTCTGTGAATGATAGGTTTAGAATAAAGTTTTAGGACATTCTGCCCCGCATGCTTTATATATTAAATAAAGTTTGTGTTACCTGGCACTTGGTACAACACAGGCCATCGCTGCACTGTGAGTCTTCTGTTAACTTACAGTGCTTGCAGCAATCTTCTCCCTCTTTCGCACATTCCTACCAAACATTAAAATGAACAAGTAAGAATAAATCATAACAATACAACCAGTTACAAATATTAAACATTGGCAGCCAGTAATGACAGGTCTATTCCAGGACTCAGAATATATACCTCAACAGTTCCGCAGTCACATTCTTCACCAGCTTCCACAATGCCGTTACCACACTCCGGAGGATCCAAAGGCTGCACCAGTAAAACAAAATGATATTAAATTAATATACACTGTCACTGTACTAATGAAACTGGCTGGGAAGGGGTTAAACATCTAGGGCGATCAAAGGGTTAACTGTGTGCCTAACCAGTGTTTGTGTTTACTCCGTGTACTGCTTTTGCTAGGGAAAGAAATGTATTTAAGTTCCTGTTTTGCAGAAACACAAAATCCATCCCTTCCCCCTGTCAGAACAGAACTCTGCCTTGTTTACAGTTCTGAGTCTCTGCCCGACGATCTGTGGGTGTCGGAAGACATTGAGTGCCCGGTACCCGCAGATTGGCTTCTGCTGTGAATAATCCTTTTCACTGCAAGGTGTCCTTAAAGTCCCATCATTACAACATTTGCTGAGGGATAGTGACAAATTTTTGGAAATTAGATCAATCTATACCCCCTACTTGATTTTTTTTTAACAATCAGGATTGCTTTATTGAAAAAATATCAATACAGTGTATATGAAGAACAAAGAACATAAACAGTATAACATGGTGTAATACAATTAGATGAGCAGAAGGAAAATATAGACAAAATCCAAACAATAATCAAGCAGCGAAGCAGTCGAATAATATGTTTAAGAATACTTTAGATTCCCAATAGGACGGGCCCAGCGGGGGGGGGGGGGGGGGGCCACAGAAACACTACTATCTATTAATCAGGGGGGATGGAAGGGGGGCACAGGAGTCTACTCTATTGAGAAGTCAACGGCAACCATACCTTGTTGAATTTCCAAGGGCAGTCAATGTACATCAACCTATAAAGAGGCAATGCAGTATTGATCCTGGCTTCCCAAGATGACAAAGCAGGAGAGGTAGGGGAGGACCATCTACAAAGAATTTATTTTTTTGCATAGAATAACAGGTATGAAATCAATAGTTTGCTATAGTAGGATCTTTGGGCGTCATCATGGATCCTCAACAGGGCCAACTCCGGTGACATAGGGAAGATAACTCGAGACGAAGATTAAGCAGCTCAAATACATTTGACCAGAAGGTAAAGATTATGGGGCACTCCCAAAATATGTGAAGATAGGTACCCAGCTGCGTCAAACAACGGTGACAGTGGGGATCCCTATTTGGATTTATTCTGCGGAGTCTCACTGGGGTAAAGTAAACACGATATAAAAATGTTATTTGTATTAGTTTATCCCTAGAGGAGATTACCAGTTTGGGACACTGCTCCAGACAATCCTCCCAGTCCTCTTTGTCCAAAGAGGGAATATCCTGTTTCCATAAATCCCACAGTTTATCTATTTTTGGAGAGTCAGTAGCTAGCAGGGTACTATATAAAGCAGAGAGAGGCTTCTCAAGACTACTCTGAGACAGCAATTCTTCGACAGGGTCTAGTTGGAGGAGCGGAGGTTTGGGGAACTGGGCCATGGTGGCATGGCGGAGTTGAGCATAGTAGAAAAACATCCAGCCTGGCAGTCTGAACAACTGAGAGAGTTAGGGGAACCCTAAAATTAACTTTTAATAAAACAAACCTTTAAAGTGAACCTGTGCATTGCTCATATAAAGGCAAATACATAGATTTCATAGGATTCACAGGATTTCATATCCACCTGACTATAAAAGAAATATTAAAAAAGTGTTTTGAGCCCAGAACATATTGAATAAAAATGTAATTTAGCATTTCCATAAAAAGTATGTTCAGTATAACAACCAGAGTGGTCTATTAATAGGAGATGAAAAGTACAATAGGAAAGGAAGGGAGTACACACCTTTGAGGGCTTATTAAACAAGCAGGCTCCTCCACCACTATTCAGAAATTCATTGTATTCTTCTATGTCACAGTTGGAAAACTTGCTGGGAAGATAGTATCTGTGAAAAGGGATCATATTGTATAATATGAATTGCTTTATTTAGAAATATATACTTTCTACTTTATTATTTTAGGACTCTACAGATTGCGGTTCTGAGGGGAGATATACAGTGACTACAATCAGACGTCCTTAGTTTTATTTGGAGCAATAGAAAACCTTGAATGAATAAAATGACGTACATCTCAAAATCGTCTGGTGGGCTTGGCCTCCCTAATTTACAAGCTTATTATCAAGTGGTTCAAATAACTCAGCTTCCTTACACAACAGCCAAAGGATCTACACCCTCTTGGTCTCTATTAAGGCTCTTTTGTGCCATCCTTTCGCCATAGGTTCTCTAATGTGGCTCCCTAGCTGCCTTCGGCCTCCTATTTTGTGTCCTACCCTGTCTCATTCCCTAGCGGTCTGGGATAGAGTACGACATCGCAAACCTTTGTCCTCCCCGCATACTCCACTAACTCCCATATTCTTTAACCCTGAGTTCTCTCCCGGAATGACTCCAACGCTATTCCTATGGTGGCTCAACAAAGGGTTTTTTAGGATAGGAGACTACCTTAATGGGGATCAACCACACTCATTGCAATATTTTAAAGACACATTTCAGATGCCCTCCGGCAAACTATTTAGATATAATCAGATTATTTCTTTTGTACGATCTAAACTTAACCTGTTAGATGGACCCCTTATACTTACAAATTTTGAACTATCTTGTCAAATGCAGGGCCTCTTATGGGGAAGGATATCTACAATATATACTACCATTACTGACCCAAATGCTAAGCTCCCTTACATGACTCAATGGGAACGGGACTTGAACACCACGTGGGAATTATCGGCTTGGGAAGATATTGCCAATGCTTTATCCAAAATATCTATCAACACCACATTAATTGAAGCAAATTACCAAACACTTCTACGTTGGTATTTGGTCCCGACTAGAGTCGCAAAGATGTGACTAGATGAGTACAATGTTTCATGTTTGGTGGCAGTGCCCTGTAGTCACTAGATTTTGGATTTGTATATTTAACCTAGTATACTCTGTGACGGGGGTTGATATACGTAGATCCCCGAAACCAGCGCTTTTTCAAAGGTTTTCTGATGAGGTCCCCAAAAAAATCTAATTACATATATATTTTTGGCAGCTAGAATAACTATTGCTAAATATTGGAAGCAGTCGTTGGTTCCCCTTGACCACGTGAAGAAAAAAATTAACTGGAACATGGTTAATGATAGACTTACCTATATACTTCGCAATTCCACTAAGAAATTTGATGCGACATGGGATCCATGGATACGTTATTTATCTACACCTTAAAATACTTCTGGCTGACCCTCTTCCTTCCTCTCTCTTTCTTCTTTCCTCCTTTTCTCTCTCTCTCTTTTCCCTTTTCTTGATCTATTTCCATTTTTTTTTCTTCTTTTATTGTTTAGATTTTTGCTGACTTGGTTATTGTTGCTAACTACAAGATGCTTTGACAGAACACATATCCCTAGACTGACGTGATCCTAGTGGAAATGTACACAGGGGTTCCCTTTCTTTCTTTCAAAATATTTTATTTTTAAAATACATAGAATACAATACGATACATTTATTAATTATTTTAAAGATTCATTAACAATAAATCCTGGAAAATTACGAGTCCACGACAGTAAGCTATTAACCAATGGGGATAAAATAAAAATGGATATTCCAATCCTGTTAGTCCGTCTTAATATATGGATTCCCTTTCTTTGATCTCTTTTCCTTCCCCTTCCCCACCCTTCCCCATTTCCTTACCCCCCTCCCTTTTTTCCTCTATTCCTTATAACATATTACTTTCTCCCTGTGAAAGTCACTTCTAATGTTATAAGTTAAAGTAGCTTGATGGGACAACCTGTAACTGGTCCTTAGTTGATCGGAGATGTATTTCTTGATTTTACAGTGAACGACTTAAGATTTTATTTTTTTGTTTATGTTATACAGTTATGTTAATGGGCACTCCCACCAAACACATTTCATGTTGAGATTGCTCTGTCTCTTATTCAATGGTCCTATGTTCATGATCACTTAAAACAAAGGCACTCTCTAGGGGTGCTCGATTTTCACTTCTGTTTTTGTTACTGTTTATCTATCGTGCCTTAAATAACATTGTTACTTCAATAAAAATATTGAATAGTAGAAATATATACTTTCTTTATCCAATATGTTAACAAGATTACCTCCTGTACGGGGCCCGGACCTCATCAGTTCAGCAGTGGGCGTGATCAGAGTGGTGAACACAGTGAGTGATTGGTACTATCACTATACAGAGCGCTTTCTGTTCATTTATCTACAGTGCAGCTGAGGCTGCAGATAAAGGTAATGAGTAGTCTTTGCCCTCAATCTTTGTCCTCAGTAACTTTCTCTGTCTCAAATGTGAGAATTCAGGGATCTATTTAGACCACTCATATATCACCAAAGCCCCCAACAGGGCTGCTAAAAAAAATAAAAATAAAACAAAATAGTAATAAAGTACAGTAATTAAAGAAACACAATAGTGGGATTGGTCACAATAGCTTCCCTCTCTGAAGAGTGATCTGCGTTTTGATTGCTCTCCAGAGAGCATTTGACAGGGGGTGAGGAGGGGTTGTTTTGCCTCTTCACTGCCTGCTTTCACCTCTTCAACCCAAGACTAGTGTACTGCAACTCTGTGCAATGGACAGGGTTGCGGGGTGCTTTCAGAGCAGTGCCATTCCCTTGAATGTGTCATGTTTTGTGGATGCTACTCCCGGGGCATAATTCCTGCTGCAGCCACGAAGCAAAGCATTGCCATTGCCGCGTCAGCCACTGCCTCTGCAGCTAAAGGGGATAGTGATTGGGGGGCGCAGCTTAAGCGCAGAGTTTTACCACTCTAGGGGCTCTTTCACATAGGTACTTTGGCTGTGTGAATGAGTGGTTTGTTCATGCAGCTGGATGAAGCCACACTATGGGGACACAGCAGCCGCAGGTCCTAATTTGACAAGTGTGCAAGTGTGGGTAAGTGGCCCTAAATGCACACTGTCTGTGTTTGGGGCTCATACACCTACACCCACACACCTATCAAATTAGGACCTGTGTCCCAGTAGTGTACCTGCACACAACTCCAAACTCCAAGAGAAATACCTGTCGGCCATAGATGGTACAATAACTTGATTCCCTCATCAACACAGTCAGTGTTGATGGGGGAATCCCTCCCATGGAGCTATTGCATTCTCCAGGGGCAAGGGGAGCCATTCCTACCGGTAGAACACAGTGATTATTGCTAGAAGCTAAAGCCACTGGCAATAATTGCATGCCGAAAATTCAACAGCCTGCCCATAGATGGTTCAAGTCTAGGCCAGTCCCTGCTGAACCAGCCGCAATTCGAACCATCCATGGCCAAATTTAATCTTGTTGTGGCCTGACAACGCACAGCATTTTTGTGGACTGAGTGTTGTCAGCCCTTCTCAGTTGTTTTTTGCTAAAGTTCTCAAGCCATCCTATTTTCTTCAACATAGACACTTATGATTTTATAGTCCAACATAAGAACTAAGTGGGCTAATATGACTCCTTGAGATAATACAGGAAGTGAGCAGAGGATACAAGACAGTTCGGAATTTCTGACATGGTTTTCTTTGCACTTACTGAACACATAATCAAAATACTTTAGATGGTATGTTTTACAAACCAAAAATGAGAAAATAAGAGAATTTCATTGTTGAGGTTTACAAATACCCCTTGTCGTCACTTTCTGCCAGCCAGTGGCAGCTAGTGCTCCATTTTTTGGGGGGGGGGGAGCAAACAAACCCCCCCCCGACCGCCCGCCCACTTGCCCGCACTTACCCCATCCAGGTTGTGGGAGGCTTCGGCAGCTTCCATGGCTTCTCCTCATGGGCCAATCCGGTTGATTCTCTTCCCGGGCAATCCGGTCTTAGGACCCGCTTCCTGTCCTGATTGGCCGGGAGGAGAAGCAGGAAGACTATAGCGAATGTTATTTCGCTAATCTCACAAGTGGGTGGGCTCGGGGCGCAGTGCTCTGCACCCCAAGCCCAACTTTTTTGAAGCCATATAGGCTCTAATAATGTGCTTCAAAAAAAAAAAAAAAACCATTGTAGAAATCCATGCGTTTGGTGCCCCGCATAGAGATTAGGGGCTGGCGCACAGAGATTAAGGGGGAAGCACCCCTGCGCCCATTATGGACCGGCCGCCGCTGCTACCATCCCTTTAAGGGGTTCTGAACCCTTGGGAGGCAGAGACAGAGTTCCGAAACATGAATGGTGGCCGGGAACTACCGGTGACAGCTTGGTTAGTATGTCAGTAGGTTGGGAGCATGATCTGGGCACAGAACAGTGTTACACCATGGACACATACTGTATGTGTGCCATGTTGGCGTTAAGGCCCACCTGTCCTGCAGTCACACATATGCATTAGGCGTGAGGTTCAATTATTTTTAACAAGTAACTTAATTCTTGGTGTTTTGTCTGGAGTCCAGATTTAAGATCTTATTTCTTATTCAACCAGGCCACTCACTCCCTATTAACTGTACTAGTAAATTGAATTTTAAAAAAACAGCATCTATATGCTTTTAAAGCCTAAAATACTATGACAACAATGTACGATCATGAATCAGGTACTTGTTATTCAAAGAGAGGGACACACAATTAGCTACGGTAGTAGTAATAAACTACAATTATTATCTGCAGACGTACAATGTTATGAAGTTTCAATGAACACGTCTAACTTTTAAAGAACAAAGAAAACAATTGGAAATGGCAACAAACTAATATAACCTCGTTAGCTAAAGACATTATTAGCTGATGATGAATCAGGCTATTATTCTTCAGGTCTTTCATCATTTTGTTCAATTTATGTCTGATATGTTAGTGCTGAACAAACATTTGTTTACAGAATTAATGTGATCAATAGAAGTGGCAGCTCAGTAGAAGGATGCGATGTTAAAAGCAAAAAAAATAAACTGCTTTGATAAGTAATGTGGAACAGGGCACTTCATTAGACATCAAGGAGAGGGATCCAAGTGATGGAGGACACTGGGGTTAGGACAGAGAATGAGTCAGCCTTTAGAAAAAATAATTGCTTTGGGGGAAAAAAGACAGTAAATTGCTATCGTAAAAAGATAGTTATTCGTTGTTAGGTCAAAAACAAAATAAGGAGATACACTTAAGGCCTAAAAGTTGTGGACACCTTACTTACTATTACACATGTATGGGCTTGCTGGACACCCCATTCCAAAACTATGGTCATTAATATGGAATTTCTTCTCACCCACTTTGCAGCTCCATTTTTCTGGGAAGGCTTTTCATAAGATTTTAGAATGTGTCTGTGGAAATGTGTGTATATTTAACCAAAAGAGCATTTGTGAACTCAAGTACTGATGTTGAACGAGGAGACCTGGAACCCAATTCATACAAAGGTTGTTCAGTAGGGTTGAGGTCAGGGCTCTGTGTAGACCACTCAAGGTCCCTCTACACCAAACTCATAAAACAATGGGGTTAATTTACTAAAGGCAAATCCACTGTGCACTACAAGTGCACTTGAAAGTGCAGTTGCTGTAGATCTGAGAGGGGGACATGCAAGTAAAATAAAAAACAGCATTTTTGCTTGCACATGATTGGATGATAGAAATCAGTAGAGCTTCCCCTCATTTCAGATCTTCCCCTCAGATCTAGTTGCAGTGCACTTAGTGCAGTTGTAGTGCACAGTGGATTTGCCTAAAACTGAAAGACCATTTAACAGTTGATAAGAAACTAAGCCTGAGACATAATATAAACCTCTTTCTTGCTTGGAACATCCTTACAATCCTCAATCATGACAGACAGAGCTTCTCTGAAGATTCATCAATGAGCACTCCGGTGCAAAGCAGCCACATAAGCATTACTTTAAGTATAATGACAGTATAAACAGCATGATCACTCAGTATTTCAAAACAGTTGGTAATCATGAGTATAGTTATAAATGGTGCAGGCTTCAAGTGTGTGCCAAGAAACATAGCAGAGAAAGGAAATCACTCCACTGATTAATGTGACCCTGTTTCTAACTTTCCAGCATGTAACTAAACACCTACTGTAAAAGAGGAAGATAAATACTTACTTTTCTATCTGTGCAGTGTGGTAAATCTTTGATTCCTTACAGAGTTATGGCCACCGCTGATATCTGACACTTTCAGGGGTGTCGGATACCTGGTCCCACACTCTAGGGGGAAGTAATATAGGGGCTTAGTAGTTACTGGGCAGCACTAGGGCTTGAGGTTGACTTCCTTAAAAAAAAAAACACTTTCATGGAGCTGGCATGTTCTGTCTTTATTTAGATTTCCTAGCCTTCTAAATTCACCCCAAAATCCATAGTAGTAGCATCAGTTCTGTGCCTTGTTAACGATCGACAAAAGTAGTAGTTTAGATTTAGGGTGATACCATTTATTAATTAAAGATTCTAGCATAAGCTTTCACGGCTCTCTGGCCTCTTCTTCGAGCTTGCACTAGAATCCATTTTATCTAATAAATGGTATCACCCTAAACTTTAAACTAACCCAAAATCCCAAAAAATACAGTGCCTCGAAAAAGTATTCATACCCCTTGATATTTTCCACATTTTGTCATGTTACAACCAAAAACGTAAATGTATTTTATTGGGATTTTATGTGATAGACCAACACAAAGTGGCACATAGATGTAAAGTGGAAGGAAAATGATAAATGGCTTTCAACATTTTTTACAAATAAATATCTGAAAAGTGTGGCGTGGATTTGTGTTCAGCTCCCTTTACACATAAAATCCCAATAAAATACATTTATGTTTTTGGTTGTAACATGACAAAATGTGGAAAATTGCAAGGGGTATGAATACTTTTTCAAGGCACTGTGCATGTATAAATACACTATGGATATTCGAACATGAGCTTCTATGGAAGGCAGGGACTGATGGAAGGATCTGTGTTCTCTGCAAGAAAGTGTGGAATACGGCACAGATGTGAATTTTCTGTATGTTAAGGTGTGCTGCATTCCCAAAAATAGTGCAGGTTGTTTTATTTTTTTGTGCCCTGAGGTGCATTGAGATCCTGTGCAAAATAAACTGACTGCTTTAATGTAGCACTCCTCAACACTGGGTGGTGAAAAGACCATTTGGAGACCAGCAAGAACACCTCGTCACCAGTGGCAGTTTGGGGAATCAGCTGCTACAACTGCCACTGGTGACAAGGAAGACTGTGGGCTTGTGGATTAAAGGTAAACATTCCTCTGTATTAGAACATTCTCTGGTAAAACAAGCATTATACGCCACATCAGCAGGATGAGAGGTTAAGCGCATGATGACTTTACTGTCCTACGCTGACTCCTTATTGTCTAGATCAGCATTTCTCAACCATTTTCAACCCTTGAAATAACTTTCCGGTCTCAGGGAACCCCTGCTAAAAATTACTATATCTACAACTCAGGATACATTAGTGTGATGATCAGTGGAAAGAATACTCCTTACACCTGTGGTCATTGGGAAGAATTACCCCCTTACAGATAGCTAAAAAGATCAATGGTGTCAGGGGGAACTCATCTGAGAGGCAGAAATTGCTCATTGCTCAACCCCAATGGAGGAACCCTGGTTGAGAAACCCCGTTCTAGACAATCTAATAATATGGACCAAATTCTACAGTCTGATTTAACATCCTTAAGACTGAAACCTGATTCCCTAAAACCTGAGATTCTCCTGTTTATTTTTATGTTATGGTTAAGCCCCGTACACATGGGCCGAATGCCGGGCGACATCGGCCAACATTCTGTGTGTATGGCATCCGGTCCGTTTGGCATCAGCGCGGGACCCGAGAAGAGGAGGATGCGGGCTGCTCTGTGCAAAGCCTTTAATATCACTTTAAGAAACCTGAAACTGAGACAACTGTTGGTTCTTGTGAGTAACAGAATGAACTTATTTCCATCATAAGACTCAACATCTTTTTCCCACACTGTGACTGTATAACATCCAGCAAGAAGAAAATTAGGTTACAGCAAAAAGAGAAGATTGTTTTAGGCCTTACCCAATGTCTTCCATGATACATCCATGCCACCTGTCTTCACAGGTACATTCCCCTAAAGATACAATCCAGACAATTACCAGAAAAACCTCACTGTAATACTGACAATAAATATTTACAAAATATGACCCAAGGTGATCACACATATTACATTCTGATTGTATAATCTTTCTTAGGTCTACCAACAACTAAATAGCGCAAGGGCTCCCTGATTTTGTTTTTACAAAGCCTAAGGGCTCTTTCACACGGGGCAGATCAGTCATGATCCGCCCCGTGAACATCCGCTTGCTCAGCGGGGATCGCTCCGCCGATCCCCGCTGAGCAGGAAGATGACAGGTGCATCGCTGCACACTGTGCAGGGACAGACCTGTCAGAGCGCCGCTCTCCCCTATAGGGGGATCGGATGATGACGGACCGTAGAGTCCGTCGTCACACGATCCGATCCGAAAACGGATGGAAAAGTAGGTTTTTCCTCCGTTACACTTTTCGGATCGGAGCGGGTCGGATGTCAGCGGACGTGTCACCGCTGACATCCGACGCTCCATAGGGATGAATGTATGTCCGTTTTTCATCCGAAAACGGAAGGATGAAAAACGGACATACGGATCGTCCATGTGAAAGAGGCCTAAGCCTCCAGAAGTAATGAGGAATGGTGTCCCATCATTGATGGCAGTAGTAGGAATAGTGCCTTGTATAAGTGGAAGGAAAAGTGCCCCAAGGGCCAGATAAAGGCAAGCCAAGGGCCACATCCAGCCCACTGGCCGCAGTTTGGAGACCAGTATCTAAGGTCACAACACATGATAATGTCAAAAGTCGGTACTACTCGAGGACTGTGCCCGATTCTATAGATAGGTTGGGTAACATATAGAAAAAATTTGACAGGGATTGATGTCAGTGTTCTCTGCAAAACATTGCTAAAAAGTTTTACTGTAGCAATATATAAAATATTAAAACAAAAAAAAAACAACTACTATATTTTATCCCAATTGGAGGATACAATGCTGTACATCATAAAAAATATCAGTTACATACCTCTCTTCATCTTCTCCTTATCAGAAAAAATGCCCAAATTATAAGCCAGGGATTGTACCATTGTGATTGCCAGGACATCCACCCTTCCAAACTGAAACATTAAACAAAATAGAGATAAATATCACTGATGCCAAAAACACATTGGGGGATACAGCATAAAACAGGGAGGCTGTTGCCATCTTTATGTTCAGAATTCATTGAAGCCTAGATACCCAGTTCAAATCTACAACTCTATGGCTAATTTGTCTAGCTAAATAATTATACATAATTTTTAAGGACTTTTCTTTACTGCATGGTTTTAATAAATACCCTGTTTAAGCTGACAATTTGACCAAAAAAAAGTTAAAAAAATAAAAAATGTAATTTTAAATAAATGAATAAACATATGCTTACCTGCTCTGTGCAATGGTATTGCATAGCGTAGCCCTGAACGTCCTCTTCTGGGGTTCCCTGCCGACACTCTAGCCTCCTCCTCTTTTTCGTGTGCCATAATATTAAGACGCTTCTTATGGGGGCACACGTGCGGGCTTGCTCCCACGGCCAGGCTGTGTGCGTCTATAGATACACACAACGCAGATTGGCCCCCGCTCCCCCTCCTTACAGGGTTTGACTGACAGCAGCAGGAGCCAATGGCTCCTTCTACTCTCGGCCAAGCCTGAGAGACCAGGTAGACAGGGAGAGAGGGCCTGCAGACGGGCACAGCACTCGATTAAAAAAGGACTTTAGGGAAGGGGGGGGATGAACAGCAACTGAAAGTTGTTTTACCCTAATGCAGAAAATGCATTAAGGCAATAAAACTGTTGACTTTAGGAGCACTGTAATATTCTTCATACAGTACTGAGTAATGGAACTTTACCAAGACAGTAATGTTTGCCGCTGTACCTCTTACCTCGTTCACACCGCCTCCTTTTAGAAGTGAACATACTCCACCAATATATGCTGCTCCACTTCTGCTGCTTTCAAATTGACTCCCCCTGAAAAAAGTGGATGTGAATTAAAAAAAAATAATATCCTGTAGCTTATCCACTGTTATTCGGCTCTCTGTTCTGCCCCTCTAGTGCTCACTGGAGCGCCGGACTGTGGAGGGGGCAGGAGCAGGTGCGCCGAGAGACTGAGCCAGCTGCTGGTCAGGCATCTGGGTGCATCCCAACATTATTGTTGGGATCCCTGCAGAGCCTGGACTGGCCCTGTGATGCTAGTAGGCAGTTTACTTTAGCCTGCTGTCCACTTAATCTGGGTCACAGGAGTGAAGAACTAAGTGCACCAGAGGACACATATGTCCAAAAGAGCTTTGGCCATACTTCTTATTTAAACAAAAGTTAGAATTTGACCTGTTGGTCCTGACACTCCCTGACCTAGGGTGACAACACCAACAGAGCCCCTGCTTCTGCAGATGTAGCGTTGTCACCCTAGGATGCGCAAATTGCTGGTTGGCTATGTGCTTACATGTGTATGTGTCAAGCTTATTTTGCACAGCTTCCAGGTCCACCGCTATGACGTGCACACTCATAACTAAACATGGAGCACACAGGTGGATAGCCATGCATGGTGCACAACTTTCTTTGGTAAATAAAGTTAGTTTAAAAAAGAGAAAAAAACAATGCACATTGTTAATACATGGAGAGTTTAAAGTGCATTCTCTTGCCACTGGCATGTATGGTGGTCAGTGTGGTTTGGCATGTAATAACAAAACACACTAGCCTTAGGGCTCCATCCAATGATTAATCCATATGTTAGGTTACACTTATAAAACACACCAGCTTATATCAGTGAAAGGTTTAGTTGATAAGGAGTGGAAAGTCAGAGTCACCCAAAATGTATCATATATTTCTAAAAGCATCATTCACCAACTGTAGGGCTCTTTCACACGGGGCGGATCAGTGATGATCCGCCCCGTGAACACCCGCTTGCTCAGCGGGGATCGCTCCGCCGATCCCCGCTGAGCAGGAAGATGACAGGTCCATCGCTGCACACTGTGCAGCGACGGACCTGTCAGAGTGCCGCTCTCCCCTATGGGGGATCGGATGATGACGGACCGTAGTGTCCGTCGTCACCCGATCCGATCCGAAAACGGATGGAAAAGTAGGGTTTTCCTCCGTTACACTTTTCGGATCGGGTCGGATGTCAGCGGACATGTCACCGCTGACATCCGACGCTCCATAGGGATACATGTGTGACCGTTTTTCATCCGAAAACGGAAGGATGAAAAACGGACATACGGATCCCTCGGGTGAAAGAGGCCTTAGGCACTTCATTCTTTGCTGACACTTTCATCAAGTAGTTTTACCAACATATACACATTTTCTTATGATGGTTAATGTCTGTTCCTGTACCAAAAATCTTGCTGGGGGAGGGAAAACTTCTAAAGACCGCAACTTTAAATGCCCAAAAAAAAGTTCTATCCCTTCCCCATTTCTTCCCCAAAACTTAAAGCGTATGTGAGGACAAACTAAAGAAAAACATATGTAGTACATCTCTACAATACATGCACCATTTCCTGTGTTTTATCACTATAAAGACTGTGCAAGTACAGAGGAATACCCTTTGATCTGTCAGAAATACACTTAGCTCCCAATTCCTGCTGTGGGCTGACAACACAGAGCATTTTTGTGGATTGAGTGGTGTCAGCCCTGCCCAGTTTATTTCTGTTAAACTACTGATTCACACCCCTGATTCACACTCCTTATACTTTAAAAAAATGTAAAAAAATCGAATTTCTTCATCAATTTAGGCCAATATGTATTCTGCTACATATTTTTGGTGAAAAAAACCCAATAAGTGTATATTGATTGGTTTGCGCAAAAAGTTATACCGCCTACAAACTATGGGATATTTTTATAGAATTTTTATTTAATTTTTTTTACTAGTAATGGCAGCGATCAGCGACTCATAGTGGGACTGCAACATTGTGGCGGACAAATCGGACACTAAGTGACACTTTTGATACTTTGTGGGGACCAGTGACACCAATACAGTGATAGGTGCTAAAAAATATGCACTGTCACTGTACTTCTGACACTGGCAGTGAAGGGATTAACATCAGGGGTGATCAAAGGGTTAAATGTGTCCCTAGGGGGTGCTTGCTAACTGTGGGGGAGGTGCTTTAACTGTGGGAAGACAGAGATCCTTGTTCCTGCTTAGCTGAAACACAGGATCTCTGTCTTCCATACTAGCAGAACGGCAATCTGCCTTGTTTACATAAGAAGACCGCCGTTCTGCCTCTGTGGAGAACGATCGGTGGGTCCCGGCAGACATCGCGTGCACGCCGCAGGCCCAGAAGTGCAGAATCACGTACATGTATGTGATTTGGCGCAAAGGAGCCACCGCCCCGCAGTAAATGTACGTGGGCCGGTCGGCAAGACGTTAATGAATAATGAGACTCACCTGCCTTGAATTCTTGTTAATTAGGACTTTGCTGTCTAAAATATAGCTTTGCTCCTAAGGGTCGGTTCACACAGGGGCGGCACGACTTGCAGGTCGCCTCACCGAGGCGACCTGCACACGACATGCACGGCGACTTGCAAAACGACTTCTGTATAGAAGTCTATGCAAGTCGCCTCAAGTCGCCCCAAAAGAAGTACAGGAACCTTTTTCTAAGTCGGAGCGACTTGCGTCGCTCCTATTAGAACGGTTCCATTGTACAGAACGGGAGGCGACTTGTCAGGCGACTAGGTCGCCTGACAAGTCGCCCCTGTGTGAACCGGCACTAAGACTTTCATTGGGGTGTATTCATTTTTCCAACATGGTCTTGAATAAAAATTTTTTACGAAAAATACTTTTTTTGTGTGTACAAATTAACAAATCTTGGTTGCAATCAATGGCCCGCCTTTGTGGGAGTATTTTGTAGTATAGTGTCCCATAGAAAATGTTGATTCTGAAAGAAAAATAAAGGTTTTCTGACAAATCTATTGGGTTTTGTAGTCCAGCAGGCAGGGCTGCTTTGGATTTCAGTGCAGTATAGGCATTGTGGTTGATTTACTAAAACTGAAGAGTGCAAAATCTGGCGCAGCTTCTGCATAAAAACCAATCAGCTCCCAGTTTTTTTTTTTCGTCAATGCTTGATTGAACAAGCTGAAGTTAGAAGCGGATTGGCTGCTATGCACAGCTGCACCAGATTTTGCACTCTCCAGGTTTAGTAAATTAACTCCAATGTGTTAGCTTAAAGTGGTGCTCCAGCCCCTCCCCCCCACGGAAAAATTAAAAGTCAGCAGCTACACATACTTTAGCTGCTGACTTTTAATATTAGGACACTTACCTGTCCTGGAATCCAGCGATGTCGGCACCCCAGCCAATGTTTCCATCGGCTCTCGGGTGCTGTCGCCACCATTCGTAGTAAGGGAACCCATCACAGCCTGTTCCCTACTGCGCATGCGTGAAGCACACGTCGCTTTCTGAATGGCCCAGCAGCGGAGAAGGAGGAGGGGGGCCGAACTTCTGACGTACCTCGCGCGGGCGAGGTCCGACTGAAGTGGGGGCAGGTACCTGCCCCCCCCCCCCCCCCCGTATGTGGCACCGGAAGGAGGGGGGGTGGGGGTGGAGACTGATAAGCAGAGCTTTCACTTTAAACAAGAAGTTATAAGCACACTTGCTGTTTCTTAAAGGGATAGCACACAGGGAAATGTGTATGTACTGTAGAGATGTACTGAAAATATTTTTATTTATGTATTTATTTATTAATTTTCAATAAATCTTGATAGAAAATGACCCAAATCTAAAAAAAAAAACAAAACAAAAAAAACAGCTAGATTCTGGGACCCTGCTGATGGCCCCATCATAACCTACATATTAGAAAAAAGTAAGCATAAAAAGCACAGAATAAACATTACGTACGAGAAGAGATGTATAGCATCACTTTTGTCTTTGATAAAATCCCTCCTGTATTTCATAAACTCTTTTAGCGTCTTGAGAGGATTTCCATCAATGCTAATTCTACTGTTATCAGCCCAGGTTTCCATGGCGACCAGCACAATCCGCGTGTTTAGCTGCTCCTTATATAGCTAGTACATGAAAGAGAGAGAGAGAGAGAGAGATAGAGAGAGAGAGAGAGAGAGAGAGAGCGCTTTGTCAGGCCTGCTGGAAAGACGTCACTTCAGTACAAATCCAAATTACTGCGCTGAGAACACGAGACCCTGTAGCTTAAAGTGTAACTTTACCCATAACCGTTTGAAAAACAATTAATGTTCTCTAGCGAAAAAAACTACATTCCACATTATTAATTATGCTACCAAAATTAGTGTGGGCTGTAAACTGCCTCCAGGGTTTCTCCCGTTTCTTTTTGCCGGAGGCTGCTATTTTGTTAATCCCCAGAGCAGTCACATTCTTATTGAATGCATTCCCCTTTCCTTAGTCCCAAAATCTATATGTCACTCTGTAATTAAAATGTGCACAATTTTAGCCTTGATGGTATTGTATGTCTTGGCTCTGCTAGAAAGGAAGCCTGACAGAAGCTTTACAGTACTGAAGTTCACAGGCTGCCTGCCAAGGTAGAAAGGAGAGAATATCAGGGAGATATGATGAGACAATATCCATGTAAGTCTAAAGCAGGCCATAGACCATGCGATTCTCTTTCTTTGCCCGCTGAGCTATTGTGTTCTCCCGGCAGGGGGAGCACAGTGATTATTGCTAGTGGCTATAGACACTGGCAATGATCGCACGCTAGAAATCTGATATGCTGGTTGTACCCAAGTCGATCAATAGCCTGCCCATACATGGACTGAATCTCAGCAGGTCCCAGCTGAACTGGCTGAGATTTAAACCATCTACAGCCAGCTTTAAGTGATTGTAAAGTCGTTTTTTGTTTTTTTTAATAACAAACATGTTATACTTACCTCCTCTGTGCAATTGGTTTTGCACAGGGCAGCCTGGATCCTCCACTTCTCGGGTCCCTCTTCCGTGCCCCTAGCCCCTCTCTCCTGTGAAGTGCTCCCACAGCAAGCAGCTTGCTATGGGGGCACCTGAGTTGAGCTGCAGCTCCACGTGTCCATTTAGACATGGAGCTGCTGTTCGGCCTCACCGCCTCTCTCCTGATTGGCTAACTGTCTGATTGACAGCCACGGGAGCCAATGGCGCTGCTGCCGTGTCTCAGCCAATCAGAAGGGAGAGTTCTGGAGGGCCGAAGGGACTCGTGGACATCGCTGGACAGAGATGAGGCTCAGGTAAGTATTAGGAGGGTGCTGGGGTGGCTGCTACACCAAGAAGGCTTTAACATAAAAAAACTTCTGTCTTTACAACTCCTTTAACCCTTTTGTGTCTCCCTGGCAGCAGAGTTTGTCCTGTCACCTCTCCTGCTTTTCTCCCTCCCTAATCTGTGTTCCCTCATCACAGTCTGTGTCATTCCTGTTTCTCTCCCCCCGATTAGTAGTAAATCTTTAGTCTGTTAGTGGATTGGCCTCTAGTGTCTCACAGATTATTGGCACAGTACTCAAAATACAGGACAGCTCTGGCTGTGTGAAGCAATATGAATCCATGCATTACTGGATTTTAAACAGTATAGGTACTTTTTTTGTAATGTTTTACATATCTGCAAAAGAGGGCACCATGAAGTGATCTATCAGGACTTAATTTTCTGGGTAAAACTCCACTTTAAAGAAAACCTGTAAAAAGAGCAGCATGGGTGGGGGCTACCATTATTGGCTTGTTTTTAAAGGTGCAGGCTTTGGTGCTGTCAATCTGGCATTGGCTTTATCTAGTACCTGGAACAAGGAAGCAGAACAAGAGTTCAAACTTATAGACTTTATTGGGCACATGCTTGTTTCAGATCAATCACTCACTAGTTAGATAAGTCAAGACGAGGGTCACTAGGCTTTAAAAACAAATTGCTGATCCCATATCTCACAGCTTCACTTCATCAACTATCACAATATCACTATATGCATATAATTATAGATATTTTAAAGAAATTTGATGGGAATCGCTTAACAAAAAATACCCTTAATGTGGGCCCCCCCAAGACTGCAAGGGTTAAATGTTTTTCAAGTCCAAAAGGCTGCAGAAGAGGCTGTATTACTTACCTTTTTTCTCACTCCAGTAATGTGACTGGTCCCGCCAGCCTTCTTTCTAAGTGGCTCTTGCCTGTAGTTGCACGCTCCCCTATATACAATACAGGGTTATCAGCCCTGCATTGTATGTGATGACACAGGGAAAGCACCCAAAGACTGGAGCTTCAAGAAGCAGCAGCCCCCTTGAAAGCAATGGGAGACTGACAGCTCCTGCAGCTAATTGCGGCCATTCGCATATAATTACCCACCGAAGGATTATCTGCATATGATCGGCCCTGGATGCAGTCTGTCTGCATACAGGAACGATCATTTGCAGGTAATCGTTCCATGAACTATTACTTGCGAGCAGCCACATTTAGCTGTGGAAGCTCTCAGCCTTCCATTGTTTTCAATGTGGCTTCCTCCCACAGCTAATCACCAGGAACCCCACCCGCAATCGCCAACAGTCCCATTCACAAGTTAAATGGGGCCTTACTGAAGCCCACTCCTTGATGTAACTTTAACCGCTTACCGACCAGCGCACGACGATGTACGTTGGCACAATGGCACGGCTGCGCAAATTCGCGTACCTGTACGTCCCCTTTAAATCGCAGGCTAGTGGACGCGCATACGCCGCACGAGTGTGCCCGCGGGCTCGATGTCCGCCGGTGGCCCGCGATCGTGACACATAGAGGCAAAACGGGGAGATGCCTATGTAAACAAAGCATTTCCCTGTTCTGCCTAGCAACATGACAGGGATCTACTGCTCATGTTCTAGTGAGCCTATGACCCCTACCGTTAGAACACACTGAGGGAACACAGTTAACCCCTTGATCGCCCCCTAGTGTTTAACCCCTTCCCTGCCAGTGCCATTTACACAGTAATCAATGCATTTTTATAGCACTGATAGCTGTATAAATGCCAATGGTCCCAAAATAGTGTCAAAAGTGTCCGATGTGTCAGCCGCAATGTCGCAGTCATGATAAAAATCGCAGATCGCCGCCATTACTACTAAAAAAAAATTTATAATAAAAATGCCATAAATCTATCCCCTATTTTGTAGATGCTTTAAATTTTGTGCAAACCAATCAATATACGCTTATTGCGTTTTTCTTTAACCAAAAATATGTATTAGAATACATATCGGCCTAAACTGAGGAAGAAATTTGTTTTTTTATATATTTTTTGGGGATATTTATTATAACAAAAAGTAAAAAAGAGGTGATTAAATACCACCAAAGGAAAGCTCTATTTGTGGGGAAAAAAAGTATGTGAATTTTGTTTGGGTGCAACGTTGCATGACCGCGCAATTGTTAGTTAAAGTGACGCAGTGGCGTATCGCAAAAAGTGCTCTGGTCAGGAAGGGGGTAAATCCTTCCGGGGCTGAAGTGGTCAACCAACACCTAATGCCACGTACACATAAGTGGAATTTCCGACAGAAAGAGTCCGAAGGGAGCTTTTCATTGTATATTCCGACCGTGTGTATGCCCCATCGGACTTTTTCTGTCGAAAATTCAGACGAACTTAGATAGAGAACATGTTCTATATTTTTCCGACGGAACAAATTACTATCGGAAAAAACGCTCGTCTGTATGCTGTTCCGATGCACCAAAAATGACGCATGCTCTGAAGCAAGTACGAGACGGAAGCTATTGGCTACTGGCTATTGAGCTTCAGTTTTCTAGTCCCGTCGTACGTGTTGTACGTCACCACGTTCTGGACGGTCAGAATTTGGTGTGACCGTGTGTATGCAAGACAGCTTGAGCGGAATTCCGTCAGAACTCCATCGTAAAAACCTTCAGAGTTTATTCCGATGGCAAAACCGGTCGTGTGTACAGGGCATAAGACGTATCCCTGAGGCTGGGTTCACACTTATGTGAATTGAATGCGGGTTTGCCTTGAACATCTCTGAAGAGATCTGAAAATGGCTGTGCACCAACACTCCCCATCCAACCTGATGGAGCTTGAGAGGTCCTGCAAAGAAGAATGGGAGAAACTGCCCAAAAATAGGTGTGCCAAGCTTGTATCATCATACTCAAAAAGACTTGAGGCTGTAATTGGTGCCAAAGGTGCTTCAACAAAGTACTGCGCAAAGGCTGTGAATACTGATGTACATGGGATTTTTTTTCATTTTTTATTTTTAATAAATTTGCAAAGGATTCAAACAAACTTCTTTCACAATGTTAATTATGGGGTATTGTTTGTAGAAGTTTGAGGAAAATAATTAATTTAATCAATTTTGGAATAAGGCTGTAACATAACAAAATGTGGAAAAAGTGAAGCGCTGTGAATACTTTCCGTATGCACTGTACACTTGACTTTGATATGTGGCCTTATCAGGTCAGTGATATCTTGAGCATCCCCACCCCTTTGTGTACCTGCAGCTTCAGGATGGGGAATGCCCCAGCATCAGCTGATTGGACCCGGACTGACAGCTTCCTTCTGGGTTTGCCAAAACATAGGTTCAAAACAAACCCAAGCTCATCCCTACTCTCATAGGGCGTACACACGGTCGGACTTTGTTCGGACATTCCGACAACAAAATCCTAGGATTTTTTCCGACGGATGTTGGCTCAAACTTGTTTTGTCTACACACGGTCACACAAAGTTGTCGGAAAATCCGATCGTTCTAAACGCGGTGACGTAAAACATGTACGTCGGGACTATAAACGGGGCAGTAGCCAATAGCTTTCATCTCTTTATTTATTCTGAGCATGCGTGGCACTTTGTCCGTCGGATTTGTGTACACACGATCGGAATTTCCGACAACGGATTTTGTTGTCCGAAAATTTTATCTCCTGCTCTCCAACTTTGTGTGTCGGAAAATCCGATGGAAAATGTCCGATGGAGCCCACACGCGGTCGGAATTTCCGACAACACGCTCCGATCGGACATTTTCCATCGGAAAATCCGACCGTGTGTACGGGGCATCAGTGTGTTCATTGCTATATATATGTCCCAGGTTGGGTGCTCAAGTGCTTTAGAGTTAGTGAGTTAGTTTGCAGAGGTGCCTTGATGGGTGTGGCTTTACACATTATTTATGCAGCAAAGCCCCTGTTCGTGCAACCTCTATTTTGAACCTAAAATGTTGAAACAGGTATAGTGACTGTCGCTTAAATATGTAAACCCAACATTTTCATATTCCTGATATGTGCCCTTCTGTACCATGTATTTGTATGAGAAAGTATCCTGTACTCTTTATATTGCTTCCTTTGTGTGAAACTCCTGCGTTCCTGCCAGTCCCTCTGCTTTCCTATTAAAAACTAACCACACTAAGCAGGAGAACATACCGTGGTCAGTTCTCTGGCGGTGCCAATGATCAGACTTGCCCCGCACAGCCATTCATTGTGATTTAGTGTGCTGCTGTTTCTCTTCCCCCAGCTCTTATGCAGCTGAGAACAGAGGGAATGCAATCACTTATAAAAAAAAAAAAGGGAAAAACAGTGTTTATAATGTTTATTATGTCTATGTCTATGTTGTGTCTATTTTAAACTGAATGGGTTGTTTTACAAGTTAAGGGTTTACATATACTTTAAATAGAAGTACCTGTAAAGAACATTGTAAATACTTAAAGTGGTTGTAAACCCTTTACAACCACTTTTTACTACAGATAGGCCTATAATTAGGCTTACCTGTAGCTACTGTGGATATCTCCTAAACCTACACGATTTAGGAGATATCCCCTGTATCAGCATGTGCCTATGTCATCGGGATTCGGCACATGCGCACTGAAGCAACGGCTCGTTCGTGCCATTGCTTCAGCTGACGTGCCGTTACCGGCGGCTCCCACGCGCCTGCATGAGTGATCTCATCGCGGCTCCGGCCAATCACAGCAGCGGAGCCCGCAATACCTGGAAGTAACTTCGGGAGTCATGTCCCCTGGCAGAACAGTGTGTCAGGACCGCTGCGGGGGCTTCGATCTAAGGTGAGTATTTCATAATGAGCTAGTATGCTATGCATACTAGCTCATTATGCCTTTGTCTTGCAGGTTTTTTTTGTGAGTTTACAACCACTTTAATTCTCCTGTTCTGCCTAATGCTGCTCTCTTCAAGAGGAATCCTCTGATTGTGTTTCTTCTGAAACAGGCATTGCTGTACCCCACTGCGATCGGTTGCGCCCTTCGACCTTCATGTCAGTACTCTGTGCTGTAGTGACCCATAGACCGTTTGAATGAACAACAGAATGTGGCAGGGGGCACAGGAGATTGACGCTACCAGAAGGGTCCATTTCAGAGTCGAGGAAGAGTAAGGGGTTGATTTACTAAAGGCCAATAGACTGTGCACCTTGGAAAGTGCAGTTGCCCTCTGCAAGTGCAGTTGCTCCAGAGCTTAGTAAATGAGGTAAAGCTTCACTTTGCAAAGAATACCCAATCTCATGCAAGGAAAATAAAAAAAAACAGCATTTTTGCTTGCACATGATTGGTTGCTGAAAGTCAGCTGAGCCTCTGCTCATTTACTAAACTCTGGAGCAACTGCTCTTGCCGTGTGCAACTGCACTTTCCAAAGTGCACAGTCTTTTTGCCTTTAGTAAATCAACCCCTAAGTCTCCATAACAGAGCCTCAGATAGCAGTAAGAAAACTCACAGAAGTTTTAACCTGATCTTACTCTGTCCAACACTAGGAAAAATTGTTTTGGCTGAACATACAGTACAACCCTTTCCCGCCGGCATATACAGTATGTGACAGCACAGAGCCGGGCCTTGCTCTGTGCTGTCACATATGTGCACCACTGTTTTGTGCTGGAAGTGTGCTCAATCAGGCAGCCCCCAGAACTGTGACAGGTGACAGCTCCTTGTCATACGGTGATGAAAGGGATCTGGTAGGATCAGGTGATCACTGTGACAGCCAACTGCAGTCAGATTGCCTATTAAAAGGTTTTGGCATTTAGATTTCTTTAAATGGGAAGGGGTTAAACCTCATCTCCGGAGAAAGAACAAAATGGTCCATTGCAGTGGGACTGCCCCATCTACTGTATGGGCTAAATGAGCATTTAGGTCTAGGGGGCTGCTAAAATTGGAAAAAAGGAAATGCAGCTCACAAACACTCTTGCTCTGGAATGACACCGCCCTAGTAAGAACTGGTTCCAGGTGCTGGCTTTGCTGGTTTGCAGTGAGGTAGAAAGAAATCCTGGATAGCCACACTCTGGGATAAGGACATCTTTATTTCAATAAAATCCAACAATACAGTCAGTTGCAGAGACGTACAGGGTGGTAGACTGCTAACGCGTTTCACATCATTTGGATGCTTATTCGTAGCTTGCTAAAATTATTTTTACTTATGTGATCCTCCTCTCCCCCTAGCACTCTTCTCCACTCCCTTACGCTCCTGCAATTGACTGTCCCACGGCTTCCTCACATCCAGTAAAGGCATATGATTTCTGACTTCGTCTTGATGATGTCAGGGGATTGCTCATGCAGATACAGGAAAGCCCCATTTTGAGTCCATTTAAGTTTTTCATTTTAACTGAAAGTGTTACTAAACCCAGTAATATGAAAATAGTTGATCCGCCCCCTCCCCCTCTCCCGCCGTGGTGCCCATAGCTTATAAATCTTCTTTTTACATTAAAATACTGCCACTATATACCAATTTGGCTGATCCATTTACCACAGTCATGTGATAAACTGCAGGGTCCGCCCGAGTGCTGAGTGTTCAGGTAGGAGGAGGTTTTCACTACAGCCTTTGTCCTTGTGCTGTTATGGGAGGCGGATCATCTATGAATCAAGATGTGACATCCCACCCACTGTGTTCTGTTTTAGTTACTGGGCATGGAGGAGGGAGGGGCTGGGCTGTCATTAAGGATCTGTATACATACCCAAAAGTGTGATATCAATACCTTTCGACTTGAAAAGCACAGCTCAACAAGCAAATGTTCTCTCCAGCACTATAGACCAAGCTAAGCATGTGCAGCCTTACTACTCTGACTGTGTCTTCTCTGGTCTTGCCAAGAGAGACCCTGCAGAAGGGGGAGGATCTGTCCATACAGGATCAAAGAGCCTTTCTACACAATACAGAGGATTAACCCCTTAAGTTCCACAGTGAGTATAACAAGCATGCTATTCTGCATATACAGACAGATTTTACTGTTATGGGTTTAGTAACACTTGAAACCCTGATGAAGGGGGAGATCCTTTGACCCCTCAAACACGTTGGCTGTTTTTTTTTTTAATATATTACTAATAAATGAATATGAACTCTTATATTTTGATTTTTGGCTCCTTCCTTTTATGCATGTGTTGAAGATGTCAGAGGGCATCCAACAATAGGAGCAAAATAGAGAATAGGTCAGGGTTGCCAGCTGTCAGTAAATTTACAAACAGTTTGTAAAATCCGTAGTTTTTGCATCTGTCCTGAATGTCCGTTACGGACATGCATCCTGGGACAGGCTGTGGGGAATGGTATTACAGCCTTGGGGGAGTAGAAGATCAGGTAAGTAAAAGAGCATTTTTCACCTGCCTAGATCTAAAGGAGGCAGCCCCACTACGAAGGGAGCATGTTTTCTTTCCCCAAAGTTCAGCATTAAGTAGGCTTTTTGTGACGACTAGCTTTTGAGTGTGCTAGAAAGATAGAATATTTGCACTCCATGCCAGACCTTCAGGGCTCCATGCTGGAGAGGAGGGCTCCCGGGCGCACGTGCAGGAGTGACGCCATTGCGCCTCTGGCCACTCATACAATTGGTGCCTGTGAACACGGAAGAAAGACCGGGGCAAGATGGAAGTCCTGTCAGCGGTGACAGCCTACCGCTGGAGGGCTTAGTTCTAAGGTAAGTATTTCATAATGTGCTAGTATGCAATGCATACTAGCAAATTATGCAATTGCCTTACAGGTGTTTTTTTGTTTTTTTTTAACTGTACCAGTTTTCTACCGCTTTAAAAAATGATCTGAGGGGTTGCAAATATTGCTTTATTGTAGATTAGACATCAGGCTAAAAAATACTATGTTTTCTCCTTACCCTTTTCCACCCTCTAACTGCAGAATTTTCCATCACTTATTTTGGAGCTTTTCAAAAGAAAACATCAGAGCAAGTGAATTGAAATCAAAGCAAACACAGCAAATCAATGCAGAGCTTGTTATAGATGTAAGATCAGAAAATCCAAGACCTGTGGGGTTTTTCTTTAGAATGACTGTGGCACATACACCCATGGCTGTGTCCGCTGAGTGAGTGTGTGTGCATGAATCAGGCACCGCTGGCACTGGCCTCATCTTCCAAGGAACTACAGCCGCTGAATGTGAAACTCACTTTGGACTATGGATTTCTTTACCCTAAGATTACTGAGCCAGTAATCCCCACTGATATACAATGGTTTTATGACTGGACAGTGATTGGTCAGATCAGAGATCACATCTACAGGTAGCCCGGCAGAAGCAAAAACTGGCCTATGATTTACTGTAGGTGTTAATGACACAACAATAAGAAGTCTTCTGCAAACAAGTTTTAAATAAATTCAAGGCTTTTTGATGGCACTTACCATATCTGCAAAATTCACAACAGACTTTGCGTAATTGTTTGTCTGGCCAACAGATAAACGGTGCTTTTTATACTGCAAGAAGAGTTAAAGATATGTGAGATAGATAGATAGAGATAGATAGATAGATAGATAGATAGATAGATAGATAGATAGATAGATAGATAGATAGATAGATAGATAGATAGATAATAGATAGATAAGATAGATAAGATAGATAAGATAGATAGATAAGATAGATAGATAGACAGATAGATAGATAGATAGATAGATAGATAGATAGATAGATAGATAGATAGATAGATAGATAGATAGATAGATAGATAGATAGATAATAGATAGATAAGATAGATAGATAGATAATAGATAGATAAGATAGATAGCCCTCTAATAACCAAGAGGACGTCGGGTATCAGAGACGTGCTGGCTCCATATAGTGCTCTGTAATGTGTGGAGTTGGCACTGATACCACAATGACAGCAGCTCTGGCATGTATGGTTACTATGTGAAGAGAGAGCTGACTGCAGGAAAGGTAAGTCGTGGATTTTTTTTATTTTTTTTTTACAGACAATTCCACTAGACCACCAGCAAATAAAAGGGACCGCTTCCCCACTAGACCACTAGGGAATTTTTCTAGGGGGCCCCAATAATTCTTATGATGACCCTGGCTACAGCCATTGACTATCAATGCTGTGGGGGAGTTATCGTTCCAGCTTGTCACTGACTACCAGTGCTAGGAGAGGTTTATTTGTACAGCGAGCCAATGAACAACAATGTTGGAGGGGGCTTAAGCCAACCATAGATGGAGCAATTTTCTTTCCTGCAACCATGGGAAAGAAGATTGCTCGATTCCCCTATGAACACAGTCAGTGTTGATAGGGAAATCCCTCCCGCGGAGCTATTGTGTTCTCCTGGCGGGGAGACAGGGGGGGGGGGGGGGGGCCTGGGGCTGAGGAAGTGTTCTGTCAAATCAGCCAACTTGTCAAAAACTCCAACCACGTTTCTTTAAACCATCAGTAATTAGAGATTTTGACTAATTGCTGTTTGAACACAACACCAGCAACTGAATACAGTCCAGTACAGGAAGAATTAGCTGTTTTTACAGCACAGCGGCTAACGAAGACAAAGTTGTCGCCGCCTCAGAGGCGGGCATTTTGTTGGCTAGTATTGAAGCAGAGCAACAATCTCTGCTCATAATATCTTGCACCAGACTCTATTCGGTTACCGGTGTTGAGTCCAAACAGCAATTCATCAAAATCTTCAATTACTGATGGTTTAAAGAAACCGGAAGTTAAGTAGTTGGAGTTTCTGATGAGTTGGCTATTTTGACAGAACAGAGGCCATCCCCGCTAGGAGAACACAGTGATTACTGCTAGTGTCTATAATAGCCACTAGCAATAATCATATGTAAAATCCGACAGGGTGGTTGTACCCAAGTTGATCGATCAATCAACTTGAGTTATATTCTGCCAGCCTATACATGGTTCGAAACCATCTATGGCTGGCTTTATTTTTTTATTTTCATTCTCTGACTACCAATGCTGGGGAGAGTTATTTTTACAGCAAGCCTTCTTATGAAGTTCTTCTATCTATAGGGTATGCTTAAAATGAATATGTAATAGAAGAGTTTCATTTTTTTGAGTATTGTGCATGTCTGTTAGACTTGTGTTAGTGGCATAGCATATTGTGTTGGTACAAGGATTGTGGCATATGTGTGCCAAGTATACGGCCAGTAAATTCTTTTTAAATCATGGCCCCAAAAGACCCTCCCAGCTTCATTGCAATCTAGCCATACACACAATTTGGAACTGCTTTACTACTCCCCTACATTGCCCAGGGATGTAGTTTGGAGTACCTGCACCCATTCTCTGACAATAAAAACCCCTGAATAGATAGCTAGTAAATAGATAGAGTATATGGGTATAAAGGACAATAAATAGGTACATAGAGGAATTGACAGAGAGATGTACCATACAGTAGATGGAAAACCAGATAGACACTAGATAGATAGATAGATAGATAGATAGATAGATAGATAGATAGATAGATAGATAGATAGATAGATAGATAGATAGATAGATAGATAGATAAATAGATAAATAGATAGATTTTACGTCATGTCCATATATTCTTTATTAATAAAAATATCATACCATCAGGTGATCATTAACAATCATCAGCTCAACGTATTTTGTCTCATCCATGACACTGCCAGATAACGGCGGAGTCTAAAAGTTAAAATGATTGGTGACAATGGAGTCAAAAATATAACTTCCATAATGCAGAATGCAAAGGACTATTCACCAGAACAAAAAAATATATCTGTTTTTATAGAGATCAAAGAAGATAGAACAAGCAAAAGTAAACACTAGTAAAGCCTGGTCATATGTATGTCATGATAGTAGGTTAATGCTGAAATCTGACCACCTCAAGGCATATTATCATATGGCAATTACCTAAATCCTGAGGGTTTAGTTTATCCGAAAGGGAGTGGAAGGAGAAACTGGTAGAGAGTGCCCGTCATTGGTTATGTTTGGGAAATCTGTCCATTCAATCTCCATTCAATCTCTCCAACAAGAGTGGTCAACTGGTGGGTGTAGTCTACTGGCATAGAACCTTTGCAATTTAAAGCTAACCTTAACCTTTATTAACCCTTACACATATTAGATCAGGTATTCCCCTCTCCCAAGCCTCTCTTTGGCCTAAAAAAATGATAAAAACCCTGCTAGGTTGCTTAACTTTTTCCAGCTACAAGATCCCCCAAGGTTCTGCTGCCAAGATGTAAAAGGCACAAATTAATTATCCACTTGCCTACTGAGCACTTTCACCCCCTTCCTGCCCAGGCCAATTTTCGGTATGCGGCCGCTAGCGGGGCGGTTTTACCCCCCTGCTAGCGGCCAAGAAAGGGTTAAAACCACCGCAAAGCGCCTCTGCAGAGGCGCTTTGCCGGCGGTATAGCCGCGCCGTCCCATTGTTTTCAATAGGCAGGAGCGGTAAAGGAGCGGTATATACTCCGCTCCTTCACCGCTCCGAAGATGCTGCTGGCAGGACTTTTTTTACCGTCCTGCCAGCGCATCGCTCCAGTGTGAAAGCCCTCGGGGCTTTCACACTGGATACACAGCAGCGGCACTTTCGGGTCGGTTTGCAGGCGCTATTATTAGCGCAATAGTCCCTGCAAACCGCCCCAGTGTGAAAGGGCTCTTATGTGCGCTGATGAAGCTGCACTGATAGGCTGCATTGATGGGCACTGATGAGGCTCCACTGATGGGCACTGATAGGTGGCACTGGTAGGAGGCACTGATAGGTGGCACTGGTAGGAGGCAATGATGGGCACTGATAGGTGGCACTAATGGGCACTGCTAGGCAGCACTGATGTGCACTGATTGGTAGTACTGATGAGCACTAATTGGCAGCACTGGTGGATACTAATGGGACTGCACTTATAATAAGGACACTGATTATCAGTGCCTTGATTATCAGTATCGATGTCCTTTCAACACAAGCTAGTTATCGGCTCTCTTTTTCTCTCCTCACGCTGTCAGCGTGAGGAAAGAAAAGTCAATAACCGGCTTGTGTTGACATCCATGACAGCTGATCACGTGGTAAAGGGCCGCTTTACCCCGATCTGTGATCAACTGAGTCCAAAGCGGTTAAACGCTGTATTATTGAGAAAATTATTAAAGCCTAAGTTCAGTCAAGATTACAGACAGAAAAATCAGCACAGGGGCCATAACTTACAGTCAGTAGGATGCGTCCCTTATGCTGATTCCTCTTCTCTTCTGTTAGTAATAATCTTCCTAACGTACTGTCAAAGGTTATTATCTAAAAACCCGACTATGCCCACCCTCCCCACAGCGTTAGCTGTCTTTTGTCCTATGTATCCACCTTGATGTGACCTTCAACATTTTACTACAATAAAGGTGCTTTTTCACGGAAGTGCGGCCATCCAGACCTCTTCGATTCATTGTCTACTCATCGTGCAGAGCCAGCACCTGTGTGGCTGTGGGAGTATATCTTATATGGCTTAATGGTTGTTATCCTGGGAGCGGTTTTGCTGTTTCTTATGCCCACCCTTTCCGCCCAGCTGCTCCATTAACAGAAGCTGTATTACTTTTGACAGCCTGTTGGTTGAATTAATCCCTGCTTCTTACTTTTCTCTCTATTATCCCTTCCTTCTAATCTTTCCCTCTTTTCCTTCTTTCCTCTTGTCTAGCTCAGGTGGCAGAATCTTTATTTATTTTATTTGGTCTCATTGTGTTTATGTTATAAGCTCCAATAAGTTTCATAACACTAGACAATCTTTTAACATTAGCTCAAAGGTAATATTCATGATAATTAACGCTAATGCCCTGTACACACGGTCGGATTTTCCGCCGGAAAATGTGTGATAGGACCTTCTTGTCGGAAATTCCGACCGTGTGTGGGCTCCATCACACATTTTCCATCGGATTTTCCGACACACAAAGTTTGAGAGCAGGATATAAAATTTTCCGACAACAAAATCCGTTGTCGGAAATTCCAATCGTGTGTACACCAATCCGACGCACAAAGTGCCACGCATGCTCAGAATAAATAAAGAGATGAAAGCTATTGGCCACTGCCCCGTTTATAGTCCCGATGTACGTGTTTTACGTCACCGCGTTCAGAACGATCGGATTTTCCGACAACTTTGTGTGACCGTGTGTATGCAAGACAAGTTTGAGCCAACATCCATCGGAAAAAATCCTAGGATTTTGTTGTCGGAATGTCCGAACAAAGTCCGACCGTGTGTACGGGGCATTACTCTTAATCTGAGGCTACATTATATTATATTCTAATGGCGCGTACACACGATCGTAAATTCGGCCAGCAAAAGACTGACGAGAGCTTTTGGTCGTAAAATACGACCGTGTGTATGCTCCATCGGACTTTTGCTGGCGGAATTCCCGCCAGAAAAAGATTGAGAGCAGGTTCTTAATTTTTAGGTCGGAAAAAGTTCCTATCCGAAAATGCGATCGTCTGTACAAATTCCGCCGCGCAAAATTCCTACGCATGCTTGGAAACAATTCGATGCATGCTCGGAAGCATTGAAGTTAATTTTCTCGGCTCGTCGTAGTGTTGTACGTCACCGCGTTCTTGACGGTCGAAAGTTCAGAGAACTTTTGTGTGATCATGTGTATGCAAGGCAAGCTTGAGCGCAATTCCGCCGGAAAAACCATCCAAGTTTTTTTTCAGACGGAAAATCCGCTCGTGTGTACCCGGCATTATTGTTCATATTGGTTTTAGCCTCTCTTGTATAACACAAGGAATTGTCTTTTAAATTGTTAGACATATGTTAAGCCAAGGTCAAGCTATTTAAATCATCTTTAGTTTATCTTTGGAGCTACAATCCTATTTTATAACCTTGTACTTTGTTCTTTTATTCTTCTACTGCATATGTACATTTATATGTAAATTATTAAACTTCAATAAACAAATTTCACCAGAATTAATCCCTGCTGCACTGGAAGACTACGGTGGTAGGGGGAAGATTTTCAGTAACAGAAGAAGAATAAGCACAAGGGACACATCCTACTGACTGTAAGTTTTGGCCCTTCTGCTGATTTCGTTTTTGTGATTTTGGCTGCACTAAGGCTTTAAAGCTGAACTTCAGCTTTTGATACACTTAACATAAACTAACTATGTCCCTCACTAACTTGTGAGGCCGCTGGATGTGCTGTATAAGCTGTGTGCAGCTGAGGCCACATACAGCATATCGAACTGTGTTCCGGGTTCGAGCCGAGACTTTCTGTCTCATACCTGGAGCACAGTAGAGTCTATCTCAGCGGTGCTCAGCCATTCACAGAAAGTGATGTATTCTAGCAATGAATATAAAGCTTCCTCTGATTGGCTAACTCAGAAAGGTGGGCTGATTATGTCACAACCTCTGACTCAGCCAATCAGAGGAAGATTTGTATTCATTGCTAGAATACATCACTTTCTCTGAATGGCTGAGCGCCGATCAGATAGACTGGAAGTCTCGGCTCGAACCGAGGCTACATACAATTTATGCCGCACGTCCAGCAGCCTCACAGGCTAGTGAGGGACATGGACTGTTTGGGTCAAACAAACTATGTAAAGCGTATCAAAAGCTGGAGATCAGCTTTAAAAGAGATGTATGGGATTTTTTTTTGTATCCCATATTCATACTTACCTAGGTGGATGCAGCATCTATCCCCCACTGCCTCTTCACCGAGAACCGAGCCACCGGTTCTCTCACCTCCCTGAGTGGAGAGCTGCTGCCTGTCAGTCAGCAGCTCACCTGCTCTGCTCCTCCACGCTCATTGGAGCGCTGAGCTGTGGAGGGGCAGGGAGCGGCCTTCTCAGCGGCTCGCTGAGAGGCTGAGACGGCCATCAGTCCAGGCACCTGGCGGATCCAGACTTCCGAAGTCAGGATGACGCGGTGCCTGGACTGATCCTGGTGACGTCAGCAGAAAGCGGACTTCAGACCGCTCTCTGCTGAAAACGGATCACAGAATTGCACTCCTGTGACCTATAGGAGAAGCCCAGCAGAATGAGCTCAGGCTGGACTTCTCCTTTAAGTCTTTGTTTTAATGCAGCTATTGTAAGTACCTGAATACGACTTGGTATTAGTCTCTAGTTATACACTGTACTGTACCAAATGGTTGAGTTTCATGGGAATGTACTGATAAGGAAAAAGGTGATAGGAGGTGAGAGTAGATTGAGCAAAAAGACAATCTCATCCGTCTGCCGCAGATCCTTCACTGCCCAGTCAGCAGGTTGGGGGTGGAGAAAGGACACCACTGTTTAACTGTAAAAGTGAATGCGGTGTCATTCACCTGGCTATGCTTTGTGATGGGACTTGGTAAATCTCAGGACTGGATAGTCAGAAAAAAAAATCCTTTGGCAGGTGAACCTATTACTATTATGTATTCAATCTGTGCATTTCGATGTTTGCATCGAATTCAGCTCTTATTGTTTATCCCCTGGAGAAGATACAGCAATATCTTTTTCATAATTACTGTATATTTAAATGGTAATTTTAAACAGTAATTCCGCTCTAAAAGCCCCACAGAAACATGCTGTACTCACTTGTCTCTTCTTCCGGCGAGATCTTCTTGTCTGTGGAAGCTTTACAATTGTCTCATTCAAAGACCAGAATTCTAAATAAGAAAAAAGCTTTTCATAGTTGTGATTGAAAACCTCACTGCGTCCTCTGCCAGAGCTATGCACAGCTCAGCAATCTGTACTTTATACTTTACATTTTGTGAAGTCTTCTGTAATGTGGTCAGAAGACACATGATGATGATCTAAGATGATGCTTCTACTTAAAGCAGAACTACACTGAATCTGAGCACCACAAACCAAAAATTCTATTTAATTTATTTTTAATATTCAAAGCAATCTCCCCCATCTGCTGCTGCTGGGACTGCCATTGGCTCCCTCTGCTGTCAATCACAGCAAAAATAAAAGGCTCAAATTGCACTGCTACAGAATCACGTGTGATTTGAACAGGAATGCGGTGTGATTCTTGTCCGAATCACATGTGGTTCCCGCACCAGACCAGTGTGAACTGAATCTAAGGGTTACATCGACCTTTAAATTCAGATGGGTGTTTATAGATTCTCTCGACCTGTATCCGTTTTGTAGCAGCGTTCATGAACATGGTGTGTATAGAGAGAATCATACACATATAAAGGGTGATAGCATAGCTGACTCTGGCCAACTCCTCTGAAGAATTTCAACAATATGCTGTATGTTTATAGGATGGGAGATAATGCCCACATCCCTGGATCAAGCAAGTTACAACAAAGGTTTTCCTCTAATGCACTGTACACACGGTCGGTCTTTCCGACAGAAAAGTGTGCGATCGGAGTTTGTTGTCGGAAATTCCGACCGTGTGTGGGCTCCATCTGACTTTTTCCATCAGAATTTCCGACACACAAAGTTTGAGAGCTAAAATTTTCCAACAACAAAATCCGTTTGCGTAAATTCCGGTCGTGTGTAGACAATTCCGACGCACAAATTGCCACGCATGCTCGGAATCAAGCAGAAGAGCCACACTGGCTATTGAACATCATTTTTCTCGGCTCGTCGTACGTGTTGTACGTCACCGCGTTCTTGACGTTGGGAATTTCCGACAAACCTTGTGTGACCGTGTATGCAAGACAAGTTTGAGCCAACATCGGTCGGAAAAAATCCGATGGATTTTGATGTCAGAATGTCCGATTGTGTGTACAGGGCATAATGGGACTTTATAAGGCAAGAGCTCCCCAAAAATATGCAGTGGTTTATATAAAATACATTTTACATTTTTTCTAATAAAATAAATTTTATTAGAAAAAGTTAAAAGCAGGAAGGAAGATGCCTAATGGTGAAACTACAATTAATGCAAATACAAACATGAATGCACAATAAATGACATGCAGAAAACCACTTGCTCTGTCTGGTGATCACACACACAACAGAGTGTTACCAACGCATTTTGAGTTACAGCGTTAATCCTGTTCATCAGGGGTAAGTGGTTATGGGTAAAGCATTAATATCTATAAATAACAAAAACAGATAAGAAATTGTCTAACTTCATAATAGAAATATTGTTCAACAACAATATCAGTATACACTAACCATGTGGTTGTGTAGAGTATCATGGGTATTGCATCATATTAAAAAAACAATCATTGTTTTTTTAATATGATGCAATACCCATGATACTCTACACAACCACATGGTTAGTGTATACTGATATTATTGTTGAACACTTTTTCTAGTGTGAATTAGAAAAATGTGAATTTAGTTCATGACAATTTCTTATACAGTGTATTATCTGTTTTTGTTAAGTATAGATATTAATGCTTTACCCATAACCACTTACCCCTGATGAAGAGGATTAACGCTGAAACGTGTTGGGTACACCAGATCACCAGACAGATCAAGTGGTTTTCTGCATGTCATTCATTGTGCATTCATGTTTGTATTTGCATTAATTGTAGCTTCACCACTACGCATCTTCCTTCCTGCTTTTAACTTTTTCTAATAAAATGTATTTTCTATAAACCACTGCTTATTTTTGGGGAGCTTTTACCTTATAAAGTCCCATTAGAGGAAAAACTTCTTTGTAACTTGCCTAATTCCTCTGACGAAACCTGAGTTGGGCAAAGGCCTACATGTGACGACTTGACGCTATCTGACTGCCGAAACACTGGTGTTTTGGGATTGCCTGCTCGGGAAACAACTCGGTTAATGCGATTTTACTGTGGAATATATGTAAATGCACTTCTATTATTAAAGATACAGATTTTTTGAACACATTGCGCTATGAGATGTTGTTTTCTTGCTTTGCATTACTTTGCTAGGAGAGTTCGCAGCAAGAGGATGAGGAGTGACAGAAAGACATGCTGGATATTTTCAATGCGCTGTTGACCATTTAATATGGTCCATGCTATCTGGTAAGGCGCCTACCTTATCTTATATCATGGGTGATATCACTGTAGTGATCAGCACTGTATGTATCAACAATTTATCTCTTGGATTGTTTATATTTATTGGATAAGAGCGGCATTCACTTGCACTTGGATATGGGACTATACACCAATATTTTTTTGGATGTTGCACATGAATTACTCTTTTTTTATTTTATTTTTTTATATTAATAAATTGGTACTTATTATTTGTTTATAGGATTTGAATATTGATTTCATTATGTTGGTGTATTTTATTTGAAATGTAAATTTTCAATTATTTCACATTTTGCACTTTATGAATTGAGATTTTTATCATGAATTTATATTAGAGTTTTATGCACAGTAAGTATGGTATATTTTCTATCATGTTGTATTAATTTAGCGCCACACTATTTCATTTATTTATGCACAAATTTGGTATCACAGATTTTGGTGTACGCTGCTTTTATGTATTAAAATCTTCCCCAGTGCAAAATTATTTTTGTTTTTAGAATCATACGCTTGCATGCTGCTATCGTCTAAGAGCAAATATTTATATACTGGGCGAATCCAGACCTGACCTGACTTAGGCTGGACATACAGTATACCATATAATATGAGGTCAAACCTAAACACTTTCAATTTACATGCAATCAGGCAGGCTCTTGCACTACAGTGCATCCGGAAAGTATTCACAGCGCTTCACTTTTTCCACAATTTGTTATGTTACAGCCTTATTCCAAAATGGATTAAATTCATTATTTTCCTCAAAATTCTACAAACCACATCCAATAATGACAACGTGAAAGAAGTTTGTTTGGAATCTTTGCATATTTAGTTAAAAATAAATAAATAAATAAAAATCCCATGAACATAAGTATTCACAGCCTTTGGTCAGTACTTTGTACTCAGCACCTTTGGGACCAATTACAGCCTCATTTTTTTTTTTTTTTGAGTATGATGCTACAAGCTTGGCACACCTATTTTTGGGTAATTTCTCCTATTCTTCTCTGCAGGACCTCTCAAGTTGGATGGGGAGCGTCGGTGCACAGCCATTTTCAGATCTCTCCAAAGATGTTCAATCGGGTTCAAGTCTGGGCTCTGGCTGGGCCACTCAATTACATTCACAGAGTTGTCCTGTAGTCACTCCTTTGTTATCTTGGCTGTGTGCTTAGGGTCTTTATCCTGTTGAAAGATGAAACTTCGCCCCAATGTGAGGTCCAAAGTGCTCTGGAACAGGTTTTCATCAAGGATGTCTCTGTACATTGCTGTATTTATCTTTCCCTCGATCCTGACTAGTCTCCCAATCCCTGCCACTGTCATGTGCCTTTTACTAACGAGTGGCTTCTCTCTGGCCGCTCTACCATACAGGCCTGATTGGTGGAGTGCCACAGAGATGGTTGTTCTTCTCGAAGGTTCTCCTCTCTTCACAGAGAAACCCTGGGGCTCTGTCAGAGTGACCATCGGGTTTTTGGTCACCTCCCTGACTAAGGCCCTTCTCCCCCAATCACTTTGTTTGGCCGGGCAGCCCGTTCTAGGAAGAGTCCTGGTGATTCCAAACTTCTTCCATTTACGGATGATGGAGGCCACTGTACTCATTGGGATCTTCAATGCTCAAGAAATTCTTCTGTACCCTTCCCCAGATCTGTGCATCAATACAATCCTGTCTTGGAGGTGCTCTGACATGCACTGTTAACTGTAGGACCTTATATAGACAGGTGTGTGCCTTTTCTAATCATGTCCAATCAACTGAATTTACCACAGGTGGACTCCAATCAAGTTGTAGAAACAGCTCAGGAATGATCAGTGGAAACAGAAAGCACCTGAGCTCAATTTTGAGTGTCATGACAAAGGCTGTGAATACTTGTGCATGTGATTTTTTCAATTTTTTTTTTTTATAAATTCGCAAATATTTCAAACAAACTTCTTTCATGTTGTCATTATGGGGTATTTTTTGTAGAATTTTGAGGACAAAAATTAATTTAAAGGGGTTGTAAACCCTCATGGTTTTTGACCTTAATGCATTCTATGCACTAGGGTAAAAAACCTTCTGTAGTGCTGCAGCCCCCCCCCCCCCCATTTTACTTACCTGAACGCTGTCATCCTCTGTCCGGGAATGAGCTCACCATCTCCAGCTGGTGTCTCGTGTCCAGATTGGATAGATTGATAGTAGCACAGCCATTGGCTCCTGCTGCTGTCAATCAAATCCAAAGACGTGGCGCCGGGGGGCCCAGGTCCTGCATTCTGTATAAAATGGACACAGATGTGGGACTCGGGAGCGCACCCGAACAGGTGTCCACCAAGGAGATTGCTTCTCCAACGTGGACACTCAATGTGGGGAGAAGGCACCAGCGCTGCTGAAGGACCCCAGCAGCTAACTAACTAATAATAACTAACTAATAAATTATAGGTATTGAAACTTCCTTTCAAATTTAGCTGTTAGTCAACGTAGCGAATCCGAATTTATCCAAAGTTACGAATTATCCAAAATAACGAATGCCGCATCTAAACCAATTGAACGGAACAAATTAATAATAAATAATAATAACAAAAAGGTTTTATTATTATTAATTAGTTACGCTCTATTTGTTTAGATGCGGCATTCGTTATTTTGGATAATTCGTAACTTCGGATAAATTCATATTCTTTTTTTTTTTTTTTTTTTTTTTTTAAATTTGAAAGCTTTATTAAAGAGCAGTGCAGTACATTGATGGACATCAGATACATAGGAATGTTGGAAGAATCCCTTGTAAGTATGGGACATATATTATGCATGTATAACGCAAGTAAACAAAGGTTCAAAACCCATTACAGTAGCCATTGGTACAGTAGGTAAAACTAATGTTGATGTCCCCTGTATGGGTAGACAGTCCCAACACCCCTAACGGGATCACACTGTGTTAGGATTCCACCCACCACAGGGAAAGCAATGAGGTTAACCCAGAAAACCTACTGTCCCCACTCCCGGGGACTTGCCACCGCCCCGGAGGTGGGGAGAAAAGACCCCCAATGAGGCCAGAAGACCCCTCCATCGGATAACCTTCAACAAGCAGTAATCCGTTCTGAGTCTATAGCTAGAACTCGTTAAAGTCAAATTCATATTCTTTACGTTCACGAACAGTTAGATTTGAAAGGAAATTTCAATACCTATAATTTATTAGTTAGTAATCGTTAAGTTATTAACAGTTATTATTTCAGATTTTTGGGTTTTCAAATTTTGGTTCTTATTTTTTGGATTTTCATTCTTTTGAATTTTCATTCTTATTTCGGATTTTTGAATTTTCGGATTTTCGAGTTTCCGAAATATCAAATTTTCGAATTTACAAATATTCTAATATTCTAATGTCCGAATTTTTGAATATTCAAATTCACGAATATTCAGAAAAATTTGTTAAACGGGTTTTCGTTAATTCGGATATTTCCGAATTAACAAATTGGATGAAATTCGTTAAAAAACTAATTCAGAACGAAATGAATTGCACATGTCTAGACAGCTTTATTCTTGGGGAAATAGCTGCAATCAGCCCAGAAAATACAGAAAATACACAATACATAAATATACAATAACACAATCAAAGTCGGAGTCGGATCAACTTTCTCAAAAAAAATGAAAACGTAGTGATGTCTGATTTGGCCAAAATCTGATCAAGAATGATAGTCTTATAATAAAGAGAATTAAAAAAAAAAAAAAAAAAAGAACGATCGTCTTATGTCGACAGAAATCTTTACAGTGAGGTTAGACAGGCAAAACACAACTCATTCAAGGGGTATAATAGAATGAGATCCGGGAACACAGAAAAAAAAATGTATTTTCCGTTTCGATCTCTCATTCTATTATCCTGTTGAGTAATTTCCCTGGAGAGAGCACACAGAAATGTATTTTTAGGTATCGGTCTAGACTGTTTTTTCCAAACAAAACTTACCAGAAGGCAGTTCATCAAGGGGGAATTCAAGTATTTTCGATTTGTAAACAGAGTGTAAGTGGTATTCCTCCTGAAATAAACAAGAAAAAAAAAATGTTATTCCATAAAATCTTTATTATACAGCAATCATTCCTTAAAATGTATGTAGCACCATTATTTATTTATTTATCTTCATTTTGAAAGGGGTACACATGGGTTTGAGCCCCTGTCAAGTTTTTATTGCTGTCTGTGCTCCTTCTAGGAAGAGTCACCCTCCTTATTGATCCAGGTAGCCACTGTCACTGAGACAGAAAGCGATGGGAAATCCTACATTTTAGCGTTGTCACCAGAGGTGTGGGTTCATTTTCCAATTCGGACATCTGTTCTGGTTAGAACTTTGATTGACTGTATTGATGGGCTTTTGTGTGCTTTAATTGAGTTTAAAGCAGAATTCCACCCACTTTTGAGAGATGGTCTTAAATGAAAGACCAACTCTCCACCCCTCATTTTTGGCTAGTTAAAAAAAAGTTTTTTTCTTCTAACTTACCTTTTTATGAAGTACAGCCTGTACTTCCGATCCTTCCGGTACGCGTTGCAGGACGTCATATCTTCTTCTTCGGTGAGCCCCCCCCATGTCTTCTGGGACATGTGTGTGTCACAGAAGACAGCCGGCCATTCACAAAGCGCCGCGTGACTCGCGCATGCGCAGTAGGAAACAGGCAGTGAAGCTGCAAGGCTCCACTGCCGGTTTCCCTTAAAGTGGAGTTCTGCCTGATTTTTTTTTTTAAGTCAGCAGCTACAAATACTGCAGCTGCTGACTTTTAAAATAAGGACACTTACCTGTCCGCAATGTTGGCACTAGGGATGGACCGAACACCCCCCGGTTCGGTTCGCATCCAGAACATGCGAACAGGCAAAAAATGTGTTCGAACACGCGGACACCGTTAAAGTCTATGGGACTCGAATGTGAAAAATCATTAGTGCTAATTTTAATGGCTTATATGCAAGTTATTGTCATATAAAGTGTTTGGGGACCCGTGTCCTGCCCCAGGGGACATGTATCAATGCAAAAAAAAGTTTTAAAAACAGCCATTTTTTCGGGAGCAGTGATTTTAATAATGCTTAAAGTGAAACAATAAAAGTGAAATATTCCTTTAAATTTCGTACCTGGGGGGTGTCTATAGTATGCCTGTAAAGTAGCGCATGTTTCCCGTGTTTATAACTGTCCGAGAGCGAAATGACATTTCTAAAGGAAAAAAAAGTAATTTAAAAGTGCTAGCGCTAGTGCCGGCTATTAATGAATTGTCGGTCCCGACAATACACATAAAAGTCATTGAAAGTCATTAAGAAATAAAAAAAAATGCGTGGGGGTCCCCCAAAATTCCATTACCAGGCTCTTCAGGTCTGGTATGGATATTAAGGGGAACTCTGCGCCCAAATTTTAAAAAAAAATGGCATGGGGTTCCCCCCAAAAATCCATACTATTTTTTTTTCCTTTAGATTGCTCTCGGACTGTTATAAACACGGGAAACATGCGCCCCTTTACAGGCATACTATAGACACCCCCCAGGTATGAAATTTAAAGGAATATTTAACTTTTATTGTTTCACTTTAAGCATTATTAAAATCACTGCTCCCGAAAAAACGGCCGTTTTTAAAACTTTTTTTTGCATTGATACATGTCCCCTGGGGCAGGACCCGGGTCCCCAAACACTTTTTATAACAATAATTTGCATATTAGCCTTTAAAATTAGCACTTTTGATTTCTCCCATAGACTTTTAAAGGGTGATCCGCGGCTTTCGAATTTGTTCGCTATTCGGCGAACGGGTGAACAGCCAGTGTTCGAGTCGAACTCATGTTCGACTCGAACAGACAGCCCATCCCTAGTCGGCACCTGAAGCCGACCCGTCCCTCGGCTCTTGGGTGGAGGCGCGGGTGGTTCGGCTATCTATGCCCGGAAGTGGGAGCAAAATACCTGTATTAGACTCCCCCCTGAAAGGTGCCAAATGTGACACCGGAGGGGGGGAGGAATCCTGAAAAGCAGAAGTTCCATTTTTGGGTGGAACTCCGCTTTAATTAGAATGGCGGCGCCTGCACCTGATCCGATGGATGGATCGGCCAGGGGGGGGCGACATTGCGGGCTCCCTGGACAGGTAAGTGTCCTTATTAAAAATCAGCAGCTACAGTAGCTGCTGACTTAAAAAAAAAAAAAATTGCGGGTGGAACACCGCTTTAACATTGCAATACAAATCTATAGGAATGCAAAACATGCTTTAAGCAGGTCAAATGCAGGCCAGAAAGAGGTCAACTGAAGGTCAAATGCAACTGTCAATGAATTCTCAATGATCTCAGAAGCTTCCCAAACAGATGCCATTGACAGAAATCCAAAGTGAGTTTACACAGGCCCTAAGAGAGGAACTCCCTTCATATTGTAACCTCTTACTTCCTGTTGCGTTTCTAGGGCAAGGAATGGCAATCTCCCAATGGGACACACACAGCCTCTATGGTTTCTCAGTAGTTTCTTTTACTGAACAAATTTGGTTGATGAAACTTGTCTTTGTTCTTGTAGAGATGCAGACACCAATGATGGGCAGGGAAAATATGTGCACTTTCCTCCATTCATTTTTATCCTCTTTGGGTACACATGAAAGTAGCTTTGTGCTTACTGGAACTGAGCCCATAATTGCAAATATATTTTGCATCAAAGGGAGAATACATTACAGCACAACAGATTACAAGCCCATCTGGGGAAATCAAGACATACACAATAAATAAAAGCATTACCATATGACAGTCCTGACAACTGAGAATAAAAGATACATACATACTGTACTGTGTGTATATATAGATATATCTATATATATACACACACACACAGTATATATACTGTTTATATACATACATACACAGGTCTTATTTTCAGCGGGAATGCAGTTCCGGCACCTCCAGAATTGAACTTAAGTAATGCCAAGGGGTGCTGGGGGGTCTACTGTTGCTGGCTGCTGGGGGATCTATTGTTGCAAGGGCGGATCCATTGTCGAAGGGAGGTCTATGGTTGCTGGGGAACTCTGTTTGTTGCTGGTGGGGGATTTGTTACTAGAAGGGGGGGGGGGTCGGTTGTTGATGGGAGTGATCTACTGTTAAGAGAGGGGTCTATTGATGCTGGATGTTAAGATGTTGCTGGGAAGTCTATTGTTGCTGACTGCTGTGGGATCTATTGTCGCTGGGGGAATTTATTGCTGGAGGGGAGGGACTACTGTTAAGGGAGGGGTCTATTGATGCTGACTACTAGAATATCTATTGTTGCCAGAGGTCTTTGATTGATGGGGGAGGTCTATTACTGCTGGGGGAATTTATTGTTGCTGGCTGCAGGGGATCTATTTTACTGCTTTTATTGTTATCATTAGCAAATTCCATACAAATGACGTTGCACCACAAATGATACTTGGTTTTGTATTCTCTAAAAGGGGCAGTACTTGGTATTTGGTGGGTAGGGGGTGGAACCAAGGGACCGTGCTTGGAGGTGACAAGGGGTAACTCAGAAGGGGGGAGTACATGCACCTATTCTCTGAGAAAAAAGCCCTGTAAATATCTGTGTGTATGCGTATATATATATCTATATATATATAGATATATATATACAGTATCTCCCAAAAATGAGTACACCCCTGACATTTTTGTAAATATTTTATTAAATCTTTTCATGTGACAACACTGAAGAAATGACACTTTGCTACAATGTAAAGTAGTGAGTGTACAGCTTGTATAACAGTGTAAATTTGCTGTCCCCTCAAAATAACTCAACACACAGCCATTAATGTCTAAACCGCTGGCAACAAAAGTGAGTACACCCCTAAGTGAAAATGTCCAAATTGGGCCCAATTAGCCATTTTCCCTCCCCGATGTCATGTGACTCGTTAGTGTTACAAGATCTCAGGTGTGAATGGGGAGCAGGTGTGTTAAATTTGGTGTTATCGCTCTCACTCTCTCATACTGGTCACTGGAAGTTCAACATGGCACCTCATGGCAAAGAACTCTCTGAGGATCTGAAAAAAAGAATTGTTGCTCTACATAAAGATGGCCTAGGCTATAAGAAGATTGCCAAAAGCCTAAAACTGAGCTGAAGCACGGTGGCCATACAGCGGTTTAACAGGACAGGCTCCACTCAGAACAGGCCTCGTCATGGTTGACCAAAGAAGTTGAGTGCACATGCTCAGCGTCATATCCAGAGGTTGTCTTTGGGAAATAGACGTATGAGTGCTGCCAGCATTGCTGCAGAGGTTGAAGGGGTGGGGGGTCAGCCTGTCAGTGCTCAGACCATACACCGCACACTGCATCAAATTGGTCTGCATGGCTGTCATCCCAGAAGGAAGCCTCTTCTAAGGATGATGCACAAAAAAGCCTGCAAACAGTTTGCTGAAGACAAGCAGACTAAGGACATGGATTACTGGAACCATGTCCTGTGGTCTGATGAGACCAAGATAAATTTATTTGGTTCAGATGGTGTCAAGTGTGTGTGGTGGCAACCAGGTGAGGAGTACAAAGACAAGTGTGTCTTGCCTACAGTCAAGCATTGTGGTGGGAGTGTCCTGGTCTGGGGCTGCATGAGTGCTGCCGGCACTGGGGAGCTACAGTTCATTGAGGGAACCATGAATGCCAACATGTACTGTGACATACTGAAGCAGAGCATGATCCCCTTTCTTCGGAGACTGGACAACAGAGAAGTATTCCTACATGATAACGACCCCAAACACACCTCCAAGACGACCATTGCCTTGCTAAACAAGCTGAGGGTAAAGGTGATGGACTGGCCAAGCATGTCTCCAGACCTAAACCCTATTGAGCATCTGTGGGGCATCCTCAAACAGAAGGTGGAGGAGCGCAAGGTCTCTAACATACACCAGCTCAGTGATGTCGTCATGGAGGAGAGGAAAAGGACTCCAGTGGCAACCTGTGAAGCTCTGGTGAACTCCATGCCTAAGAGGGTTAAGGCAGTGCTGGAAAATAATGGCGGCCACACAAAATATTGACACTTTGGGCCCAATTTGGACATTTTCACTTAGGGGTGTACTCACTTTTGTTGCCAGCGGTTTAGACAAATTTACATTGGTGTAAAGTGTCATTTCTTCAGTGTTGTCACATGAAAAGATATAATAAAATATTTACAAAAATGTGAGGAGTGTACTCACTTTTGTGAGATACTATATATACAGGTAAAAGCCAGTAAATTAGAATATTTTGAAAAACTTGATTTATTTCAGTAATTGCATTCAAAAGGTGTAACTTGTACATTATATTTATTCATTGCACACAGACTGATGCATTCAAATGTTTATTTCATTTAATTTTGATGATTTGAAGTGGCAACAAATGAAAATCCAAAATTCCGTGTGTCACAAAATTAGAATATTACTTAAGGCTAATACAAAAAAGGGATTTTTTAGAAATGTTGGCCAACTGAAAAGTATGAAAATGAAAAATATGAGCATGTACAATACTCAATACTTGGTTGGAGCTCCTTTTGCCTCAATTACTGCATTAATGCGGCGTGGCATGGAGTCGATGAGTTTCTGGCACTGCTCAGGTGTTATGAGAGCCCAGGTTGCTCTGATAGTGGCCTTCAACTCTTCTGCGTTGTTGGGTCTGGCATTCTGCATCTTCCTTTTCACAATACCCCACAGATTTTCTATGGGGCTAAGGTCAGGGGAGTTGGCTGGCCAATTTAGAACAGAAATACCATGGTCCTGTTGGAACCTGAAATCTCCATCTCCATAGAGCAGGTCAGCAGCAGGAAGCATGAAGTGCTCTAAAACTTGCTGGTAGACGGCTGCGTTGACCCTGGATCTCAGGAAACAGAGTGGACCGACACCAGCAGATGACATGGCACCCCAAACCATCACTGATGGTGGAAACTTTACACTAGACTTCAGGCAACGTGGATCCTGTGCCTCTCCTGTCTTCCTCCAGACTCTGGGACCTCGATTTCCAAAGGAAATGCAAAATTTGCTTTCGTCAGAAAACATGACTTTGGACCACTCAGCAGCAGTCCAGCTCTTTTTTTCCTTAGCCCAGGTGAGACGCTTTTTGCGCTGTTTCTTGGTCAACAGTGGCTTGACACGAGGTATGCGGCAGTTGAAACCCATGTCTTTCAAGCGTCTCTTGGTGGTGGATCTTGAAGCACTGACTCCAGCAGCTGTCCACTCCTTGTGAATCTCCCCCACATTTTTGAAGGGTTTTTTTTTCACAATCTTGACTAGGGCGCGGTGATCCCTATCGCTTGTACACTTTTTCTGACCACAGTTTTTCCTTCCCTTTGCCTCTCTATTAATGTGTTTGGACACAGAGCTCTGAGAACAGCCAGCCTCTTCAGCAATAACCTTTTGTGTCTTTCCCTCCTTGTGCAATGTGTCGATGGTCGCCTTTTGGACAGCTGTCAAATCTGAAGTCTTCCCCATGTTTGTGTAGGCTTCAGAACTGGACTGAGAGACCATTTAAAGCTCTTTGCAGGTGTTTTGAGTTAATCAGCTGATTAGTTTGTGGCACCAGGTGTCTTCAAAATTTAACCCTTACACAATATTCTAATTTTGTGACACACGGAATTTTGGATTTTCATTTGTTGCCACTTCAAATCATCAAAATTAAATGAAATAAACATTTGAATGCATCAGTCTGTGTGCAATGAATAAATATAATGTACAAGTTACACCTTTTGAATGCAATTACTGAAATAAATCAAGTTTTTCAAAATATTCTAATTTACTGGCTTTCACCTGTATATATACAGTGGCTTGCGAAAGTATTCGGCCCCCTTGAACTTTTCAACCTTTTGCCACATTTCAGGCTTCAAACATAAAGATATAAAATTTTTATTTTTTGTGAAGAATCACCAACAAGTGGGACACAATTGTGAAGTGGAACGAAATCTTTTGGATTTTTGAAACTTTTTTAACTAATAAAAAAATGAAAAGTGGGGCGTGCAAAATTATTCGGTCCCCTTGCGTTAATACTTTGTAGAGCCACCTTTTGCTGCAATTACAGCTGCAAGTCGCTTGGGGTATGTCTCTATCAGTTTTGCACATCGAGAGACTGAAATTCTTGCCCATTCTTCCTTGCAAAACAGCTCGAGCTCAGTGAGGTTGGATGGAGAGCGTTTGTGAACAGCAGTTTTCAGCTCTTTCCACAGATTCTCGATTGGAATCAGGTCTGGACTTTGACTTGGCCATTCTAACACCTGGATACGTTTATTTGTGAACCATGGTGCCACCACCATGTTTCACGGTGGGGATGGTGTGTTGAGTGTGATGAGCTGTGTTGCTTTTACGCCAAACATATCGTTTTGCATTGTGGCCAAAAAGTTCGATTTTGGTTTCATCGGACCAGAGCACCTTCTTCCACATGTTTGGTGTGTCTCCCAGGTGGCTTGTGGCAAACTTTAGACGAGACTTTTTATGGATATCTTTGAGAAATGGCTTTCTTCTTGCCACTCTTCCATAAAGGCCAGATTTGTGCAGTGTACGACTGATTGTTGTCCTATGGACAGACTCTCCCACCTCAGCTGTAGTTCTCTGCAGTTCATCCAGAGTGATCATGGGCCTCTTGCCTGCATCTCTGATCAGTCTTCTCCTTGTCTGAGCTGATAGTTTAGAGGGACAGCCAGGTCTTGGTAGATTTGCAGTGGTCTGATACTCCTTCCATTTCAAAATGATCGCTTGCACAGTGCTCCTTGGGGTGTTTAAAGCTTGGGAAATCTTTTTGTATCCAAATCCGGCTTTAAACTTCTCCACAACAGTATTACGGACCTGCCTGGTGTGTTCCTTGGTCTTCATGATGCTCTCTGCGCTTTCAACAGAACCCTGAGACTATCACAGAGCAGGTGCATTTATACAGAGACTTGATTACACACAGGTGGATTCTATTTATCACCATCAGTCATTTAGGACAACATTGGATCATTCAGAGATCCTCGCTGAACTTCTGGAGTGAGTTTTCTGCACTGAAAGTAAAGGGGCCGAATAATTTTGCACGCACCACTTTTCAGTTTTTTATTTTCTAAAAAAGTTTAAAATATTCAATAGATTTCGTTCCACTTCACAATTGTGTCCCACTTGTTGGTGATTCTTCACAAAAAATTAAAATTTTATATCTTTATGTTTGAAGCCTGAAATGTGGCAAAAGGTTGAAAAGTTCAAGGGGGCCGAATACTTTCGCAAGCCACTGTATATATATATATTCACACACACAGACACACACAATACACATTCTGTATGTACAGTATATATATATATTGGTTTGTTCACTTATTTAGCAATGCCAGATTTTCAACAGGCCTTTACAGATAAGAAGAGCTATTCACATAAGTCCCTGCAACTAAAGGAACTATGATAGCTAAAACCATAAAGAGGAAGTAAAGTCTTCCTCTTTAATTGTACCTACAGGTAAGCCTATAATAAGGCTTACCTGTGGGTACTGTAAATATTTCCTAAACTTGCACCGTTTAGGAGATATTTACTGTATAAGCTGCCGCCAACGTCATCGGCGCATGCGCACTGAAGGAACTGCCTGCTTGTGCCGTTTCTTCAGGGCCTGTGCCATGACCGGTGGCTCCCGTGCGCTTGGGTGGGAGTGATGTAATAGCGGTTTCGGCCAATCGTAGCGCTGGAGATCGTGAACCTGGAAGTAACTCTGGGAAACATGTCGGCCCTGTCAGCGGTGTGCCGGCACTGATCCAGGGCATTGTTCTAAGGTATTTCATAATGAGCTAGTATGCGATGCACACTAGCTCATTGTGCCTTTTGTCTTAGGCTGGATTCACATTTATGCATTTTTAGTGCTTTTTGCATTTTGCAGATTTGCACTACAGTCCATTTAACATGGTTTCCTATGGAACACGTTCTGTAGGGCAAATCTGCAAAATGCAAAAAGCACTAAAAATGCATAGGTGGGAATCAGGCCTTACAGGGTATTTTGTTTTTTGTTTTTTTTGGAGGTTTACAACCTCTTTAACAGTCATTACTGGGAACTTTATTTTACAGTGAGGTAAAAAAGTATTTGATCCCCTGCTGATTTTGTATGTTTGCCCACTGACAAAGAAATGATTAGTCTATAATTTTAATGGTAGGTTTATTTTAACAGTGAGAGACAGAATAACAACAAACAAATCCAGAAAAACGCATTTCCAAAAAGTTATAAATTGATTTGCATTTTAATGAGTGAAATAAATATTTGATCCCCTATCAATGAGCAAGATTTCTGGCTCCCAGGTGTCTTCTATACAGGTAACAAGCTGAGATTAGGAGTACTCTCTTAAAGGGAGTGCTCCTAGTCTCAGCTTGTTACTTTTATAAAAGACACCTTTTCACAGACGCAATCAATCAGATTTCAATCTCTCTAGCAGACTCCCAATAGACTCACATGGGACAAGCGGATGCATGGAACCCCTGTGCCCCCCCATGTGGGCAAAAATGGCCCTTTGCACAAGTGTATTGATAGGTATGCCCATGTGAATGAGGCCTTGCTACCAATTCTTTTGAACTGGCTGCCAACGCACCACAACAGAAGAAAAAACCCTACACCATTTATGTAACACAGAACACGAGAACGCATGCGATGTGCATTGTGATACGTTGCAGCAGGGGGCCATGGATAGCTAATGGACTTGTGTATTGTACTAAATGAATGGCACCAGAACACACCAAATGAGTGCTGGGAAAACAGGCTTTTAAAACAACACGTTAAACCAACACATGTGTGGAGATTGCCAAGACTGGGTGAATGGGGGCCACTAGCACTGCTCATCTATAAGACAACCTGGTCTGTGTAGAAGGCAGAGGACCTCTTAAATGTGACTCTGGACACATTGTTTTTCTTTTGTTTTGTTTTTTTAGTTTACTATGATATGGTGAAAAACAGAATCCCTGATTTTCTTTTTTTCTGCCTGTGTATGTCCTCAATGAAGAGATTCCCTTGCATTTTCTGTCTTTGTGACCATCGTCAACGGCTCCACCACTCCAGAGATATGGACACCAATAAAAACCCGAGTCTGCTTCCACTTAAAAAACGGATGAGGACGAAAAAGGGATGTAAACAGAATTTGTTTTTTCTTAGCAAAAACATGACTGAACGGATGACGTCTGTGTCTCCAGTGTGAAAGCCCAAGGGCCTTCACACTGGAGCGGTGCGCTTGCAGGATGGACAAAAAAGTTCTGCAAGCCGCATCTTTGCAGCGCTATAGGAGCGGTGTATTCACCGCTCCTAAAGTGCCCTTTCCCACTAAAAACAATGGGGCAGCGCCGCAAACCCGCTGGCAAAGAGCCGCTGAGGCGATACAGTGCGCAAAGGTAGCGCTATACAAGTCACTCATTCATTCATTCATTTGCGGGTGGTTCTATTCCTTTTTCAGCCGCTAGCGGGGGTTAAAACCGCTTCGCTATTGGCCAAATAGTGCCGCTAAAACGACGGTAAAGCGGGGCTAAATATTGCTCCGCTTTACCGCTGACGTCCGCCTGCCCCAGTCTGAAAGTATCCTTACAGGTTTTCTTCTAAGATTGCCCTGTATTTGGCTCCATCCATCTTCCATCAACTCTGACCAGCTTCCCTGTCCCTGCTGAAGAAAAGCATCCCCACAACATGATGCTGCCACCACCATGTTTCACGGTGGGGATGGTGTTCAGGGTGATGTGCAGTGTTAGTTTTCCGCCACACATAGCGTTTTGCTTTTAGGCCAAAAAGTTCAATTTTGGTCTCATCTGAGCAGAGCACCTTCTTCCACATGTTTTCTCTGTCCCCCACATGGCTTCTCACAAACTGCAAACAGGACTTCTTATGGCTTTCTTCTTGCCACTCTTCTATAACAGCCAGATTTGTGGAGTGCACGACTAATAGTTGTCCTGTGGACAGATTCTCCCACCTGATCTGTGGATCTCTGCCGCTCCTCCAGAGTTACCATGGTGATGATGAATGCTCTCCTTCCCCAGCTTGTCAGTTTAGGTGGACGGTCATGTCTAAGTAGGTTTGCAGTTGTGCCATACTCTTTCCATTTTCGGATGATGGAATAGAACAGTGCTCCGTGAGATTTTCAAAGCTTGGGATTTTTTTTTATAACCTAACCCTGCTTTAAACTTCTCCACAACTTTATCCCTGACCTGTCTGGTGTGTTCATTGGCCTTCATGATGCTGTTTGGTCACTAAGGTTCTCTAACAAACCTCTGAGGTCTTCACAGAACAGCTGTATTTCTACTGAGATTAAATTACACACAGGTGTATTTACTAATTAGGTGACTTCTGAAGGCAATTGGTTCCACTAGATTTTAGTTAGGGGTATCAGAGTAAAGGGGGCTGAATACAAATGTACACTACACTTTTCAAATATGTACAGTGCCTTGCAAAAGTATTCGGCCCCCTTGAACTTTTCAACCTTTTGCCACATTTCAGGCTTCAAACATAAAGATATAACATTTTTATTTTTTGTGAAGAATCACCAACAAGTGGGACACAATTGTGAAGTGGAACGAAATCTATTGGATATTTTAAACTTTTTTAGCAAATAAAAAACTGAAAAGTGGTGCGTGCAAAATTATTCGGCCCCTTTACTTTCAGTGCAGCAAACTCACTCCAGAAGTTCAGCGAGGATCTCTGAATGATCCAATGTTGTCCTAAATGACTGATGGTGATAAATAGAATCCACCTGTGTGTAATCAAGTCTCTGTATAAATGCACCTGCTCTGTGATAGTCTCAGGGTTCTGTTGAAAGCGCAGAGAGCATCATGAAGACCAAGGAACACACCAGGCAGGTCTGTAATACTGTTGTGGAGAAGTTTAAAGCCGGATTTGGATGCAAAAAGATTTCCCAAGCTTTAAACATCCCAAGGAGCACTGTGCAAGCGATCATTTTGAAATGGAAGGAGTATCAGACCACTGCAAATCTACCAAGACCTGGCTGTCCCTCTAAACTTTCAGCTCAGACAAGGAGAAGACTGATCAGAGATGCAGCCAAGAGGCCCATGATCACTCTGGATGAACTGCAGAGAACTACAGCTGAGGTGGGAGAGTCTGTCCATAGGACAACAATCAGTCGTACACTGCACAAATCTGGCCTTTATGGAAGAGTGGCAAGAAGAAAGCCATTTCTCAAAGATATCCATAAAAAGTCTCGTCTAAAGTTTGCCACAAGCCACCTGGGAGACACACCAAACATGTGGAAGAAGGTGCTCTGGTCCGGTGAAACTAAAATTGAACTTTTTGGCCACAATGCAAAACGATATGTTTGGTGTAAAAGCAACACAGCTCATCACACTCAACACACCATCCCCACCGTGAAACATGGTGGTGGCAGCATCATGGTTTGGGCCTGCTTTTCTTCAGCAGGGACAGGGAAGATGGTTAAAATTGAGGGGAAGATGGATGCAGCCAAATACAGGACCATTTTGGATGAAAACCTGTTGGAGTCTGCAAAAGACCTGAAACTGGGACGGAGATTTATCTTCCAACAAGACAATGATCCCAAACATACAGCAAAATCTACAAAGGAATGGTTCACAAATAAACATATCCAGGTGTTAGAATGGCCAAGTCAAAGTCCAGACCTGAATCCAATCGAGAATCTGTGGAAAGAGCTGAAAACTGCTGTTCACAAACGCTCTCCATCCAACCTCACTGAGCTCGAGCTGTTTTGCAAGGAAGAATGGGCAAGAATTTCAGTCTCTCGATGTGCAAAACTGATAGAGACATACCCCAAGCGACTTGCAGCTGTAATCGCAGCAAAAGGTGGCTCTACAAAGTATTAACGCAAGGGGGCCGAATAATTTTGCACGCCCCACTTTTCATTTTTTTATTAGTTAAAAAAGTTTCAGCAATCCAATAGATTTCGTTCCACTTCACAATTGTGTCCCACTTGTTGGTGATTCTTCACAAAAAATAAAAATTTTATATCTTTATGTTTGAAGCCTGAAATGTGGCAAAAGGTTGAAAAGTTCAAGGGGGCCGAATACTTTCGCAAGCCACTGTATTTGTAAAAAAAATTAAAAACCATTTATAATTTTCCTTCCACTTCACAATTATGTGCCACTTTGTGTTGGTCTATCACATAAAATACCAATAAAATACATTTACGTTATTGGTTGTAACATGACAAAATGTGGAAAATTTAAAGGGGTGTGAATACTTTTTCAAGGCACTGTAAAAACACCTGATAGCTGCTCCTCAGTTCTCCCCCTGTGCTCTGAGCAGAGAGTGTTGACTGGCAGTCAGCGCTCTCTGCTTAGAGTGGAGGGGGAGCACTGAGTGATCAGTTCTCACCCTTAGCTCTCTTTCACACGGGTTGGACTACGGCTGCGATCCGCTTGCTCATCTGATCTGTCCGCTGATCCCTGCTGAGCAGGTGGATGACAGGTCCAGGTCCGCTCATGCAGAGCGAAAACAAACACGGTCAACTTTCCTTTATGGACCGCTGGATGTAAACTAACCGTCAGTCTGTTTACACCCGACTGCCATCTGATCCCCCCGATGGATGGCGAGCGTATCCCCATCCGTTTGTTTTTGGCAGATTGGAGGTTGGCGGGTTTAAACGGACACATGTTCATTTACACCAGCCGCTCCATAGAGAAGAATGGAGGTTCCGATTGGGTCCGCCTAAAAAACTGAAAGGCAGATCTGATCGGAACGTCTGTGTGAAGGGGGGGGCCATAGAGATAGTGGGGGACAGATGCAGCATCACATCTAGTATGGTAAGTATGGTATAAAAATTTTAAAAAACGTCTCTTTTAAAGGGGGGAGGGGTTGTTTTGGGGCCGTACGTTTTTCACAATTTCACAGCCACTCACAATTGTAAGCCTTGACATGTTGGGTACCTTTTATACCTCATCAAAATTGGGTAATATGTTGTGTTTGTATGCAATAAAACTCATTTTAGCGCATTTTTCCCTGAAAGTTTGCGTTTAATAAACAATTGTGCAAATGTCATGCAAAAAAAAAATGCAACTGCCACTATTTTATTCTCTGGAGTCTTCGCTTTCAGATAACATATACTTGTTTGTGAGTGTATAGTAATTTTCGAGCAAAAAAAAAAAAATCAGATTTAGGCATGACCCCGGTAGACGAGCGGTGAATATCACTTTAACCACTTGCTGACCAGCCGCCGTAGTTTTACTGCGGCAGAATGGCACGGCTGGGTGAAACGATGTTATGCTACGTCTCTTCGCCATGTGGCCACTAGGGGCGCAAGCGCGTCACCGGAGCCACGCGCGCGCGCCCGCTGCTCGCCCCCGGAGCCGATGCGAGTGCCGGGAAGGTGCGATGACCGCCGGGCACCCGCGATCTCTTGTGACACAGCGAGAACCGGGATCTGTGTGTTCCCTGAGGGGAGAAGAGACTGATCGTGTGTTCATACAAAGTATGAACACCAATCTCTCTCTTCCCCTAGCAAGTCTCATCCCCCGTACAGTTAGAACACACCTATGGAACACAGTTAACCCCTTGATCGCCCCCTAGTGTTAACCCCTTCCCTGCCTGTGACATTTTTACAGTAATCAATGCATTTTTATAGCACTGATCGCTTTATAAATGTGAATGGTCCCAAAAATGTGTCAAAAGTGTCCAATTTGTCAGCCGCAATATCACAGTCCTGATAAATATCGCAGATGGCCGCCATTACTGGTAAAAGAATAAATAATAATAAAAATGCCATAAATCTATCCCCTATTTTGTAGACGATATAACTTTTGCGCAAACCAATCAATATACGCTTATTGCGATTTTTTTTTTTACAAAAATATGTAGAAAAATACATATCGGCCTAAACTGAGAAAAAAAAAATAGTTTTTTTGAAAAAAAATGTGGGATATTTATTATAGCAAAAGGTAAAAGATATTGGGGGTTATTTACGAAAGGTAAATCCACTTTGCACTGTAAATGCACTTGGAAATGCAGTCGCTGAGGGGAAGCTCTGCTGATTTTATCATCCAATCATGTGCAAGCTAAAATGCTGTTTTTTATTGTCCTTGCATGTCCCCCTCGGATCTACAGCGACTTTGCTTCCAAGCGCACTTTTAGTGCAAAGTGGATTTTCCTTTAGTGAATAAACCCCATTGTGTTTTTTTCAAAGTTGTTGCTCTGCTTTTGTTTATAGCTCAAAAAAATAAAAACCACAGAGGTGATCAAATACCACCAAAAGAAACCTCTATTTGTGGGAAATAAGGGACGTCGATTTTATTTGGGTACAGCGTCGCACGGCCGCGCAATTGTCAGTTAAAGCGACGCAGTGCCGAATTGTAAGACGTGCTCTGGTCAGGAAGGGGGTAAAATCTTCCGGGGCTGAAGCGGTTAACAACAACTACATGCTGACTCTGCATCCTCATATGTTATAATAATAAATGTTAATACAAAAGCTAATTAATAAGCGCCTTCCTTGGTTGTGTACAATCACTGAGCCCAGCCTTGTACACAGTCATCAGCTCCTCTCCTCTGCTATAGAGAAGAAGAAGGTGTTACTATCCCACAGAAGAGGACACGCCCCCCTCCCCCTGTCCTCACCACCTGCACCCACACCGACAACAACAAAAACTTCCATCTCGCCTGTGTGCAGCGCTCCTCCCGGAGGATTGTGGGAAATGTAGTCCATCTATACCTAGACCATAAGCCGCATAGAACTCCTGCGGACTACATTCCCCGAGCCCCCTCCCCCTTCTCTGCCGGCAGTACTGCGCATGCTCAGTTCGGTGTGTGGGAGTCCAGTTCCCAGCGCCGCTGTGATCCGGAGCTCGTGCGGTGGAAGGTCTGTATGGAATGTCTTCTCTCCTCTGATCATTGTTATCACTGTATGTCCGCCTGACCTCCACACTGGGGGGGGGGGGGGGAACTTCGCGCGTGTCCTGATCTCTGTGCCGGGAGAGGGGGGCGGTGATTGGCTGGAGGATCTACAGGTTGTGATATGGGAAGATCGGGCTGTGTGTGATCTTCTCCGCTGTGATCATCCGGCAGAGGTGACTCATGAGCGGCTCTACAGAGGGGGGAGGGGGGGACGGGGGACTGCCGCACTTCTCCGACCGGGGGGGGTGCCAGACAAATCCCTGTATACAGAGAGATATACAGATCACTGGGTGTCCTCCTATACACCCCCCTATATATTATTATTATAGGATGACCCCCCATCACACTGTCATAGGAGGCAATGTATTCATCGATTATTGATCACCTATAATCATCACAGAGAGGAATGTCCTATAGTATAAATCAATGGACAATTATTGATCACCTATATAGTTAGTAGGGGGAGTGTCCTTTTAATATTGATCATCTATAGAGATGGAATGTCCTATAGTACTGATCACCTATATAACTCATAGGAGGGAAAGCCCTATAGTATTGATTATTGATCACCTATATAACTCATAGGAGGGAAAGCCCTATAGTATTGATTATTGATCACCTATATAACTCATAGGAGGGAAAGCCCTATAGTATTGATTATTGATCACCTATATAACTCATAGGAGGGAAAGCCCTATAGTATTGATTATTGATCACCTATATAACTCATAGGAGGGAAAGCCCTATACCTATAGTATTGATTACCTATATAAATTTATAGGGAGACGTGTCATATAGTATTGATCACCTATATAGACTATAGGGAGGAATATCCTATGGTATTGATTATTGATTCCCCCCCCCCCATATAGATTATAGGAAGGAATGTCCTATAGTATTGATCACCTATATAGCTCGTAGGAGGGAAAGCCCTATAGTATTGATTAATTATTCATCACTTATACAGATCATAGAAGGAAATGTCCTCTAGTATTGATTTATTGATCACCTATATAGATCTTAGAGACTGATGTCCTATAGTACGGATTACCTACTATCTATAGATCATGGGGAGGAATGTTTATAGATGATAGCAAGAAATGTCCTATACTATTGTTTAATTATTGATAACCTATATAGATCATAGTGAGGGGTGTCCTATAGTATGGATCACTTTTCGATATCACCTATAGAAATCTTTAGAAGAGGAATGTGATGTAGTATGGATCGATTTATGGATCGTCTACTGTATATAGATCACAAGAAGGAATGTTTTTATAGATCACCTGGATCGGTGGTTCTCAACCTCAGTCCTCAGGTACCCCCAACGGGCCATGTTTTGGGACCTTCCCTTAGATAAAATAGCTCTCATCAATATCATGTCATTGATATAAAGCAGCTGTGCAAAGTAAAGGAAAACCTGAAAACCTGGCCCGCTGGGAGTACTTGAGGGCTGAGATGGAGAACCGCTGACCTAAAGAGATCATTGGGAGGAATGTCCTATACTATTGATCACCTATATAGATCATAGTGAGGTATGTCCTATAGATTTGATCGATTTTTGAGCACCTATATAGATCATGTGGAGGAATGCCCTATGGTGTTTGTTTGATCACCGATATAGATCTTAGAGCGGAATCTCCTATAGTATAAATCTCTGACAATTATTGATCGTTTACAGTGAAATGGCCTATAGCCGCGATGGTGAACCTTGGCATCCCAGATGTTTTAGGAACTACATTTCCCATGATGCTCAACTACACTGCAGCGTGCATGTGCATCATGGGAAATGTAGTTTAAAAACATCTGGGGTGCCAAGGTTCGCCATCACTGGCCTATAGTATTGATCACCTCTATAGATTATAGGGAAGTAAGTCCTATAGTATGGATCATCGGACAATTATTGATCACCTATATAGATTATAGGGAGGAATGTCCTATAGTATGGATCGTTAGACAATTATTGATCATCTATGGGTGTGGATAGAGAATATCAGTTTACTAATGCTTGCTGACACTTGTAGTTCTTAAGATAGACACAGACTATTATCATCGGAATCATCCAAGAGCCAGACTGGGCTCTTCCCGACCAATGATGGAGTGGTGAGTGATGGGTTAAATGAGAGCACCCGGATTTTCTCCTATCAGTTAGGGGATCACATAGGAAACGAGTGGATTTATATAAAAGACCCAGCGACAGCCATTCTAAGGGCTTGTCACCACTGCTGGCACATATTGAACACCTGCATTGTGTGGCTTTTTTTTTTGTGACCACCCTTGGTTTAAAAGGTTGCTGTGTTTTTTTTTTTTTTTTTTTTTTTTGCTTCAGTCTGTACTGTGCTACTCAGCCACATTATCATATTATTGTGGTTATACAAAGTTGTTGGTGGGCGTTTCAAGGTCAGACAAAAACACATTAAACCCGAATGGCGCTGTTTTGCTGCCAGTGGAGACAATCCCCTTTAAATGCAGCATTTATTTCTCCATTATGAGTTGTAGAATAAAAGAGAATCCTGACCGGTTTAGTGTCAATAAACTTTACTAGAAGATTAACAATACTAGTTACAAGGGGGAGGGGTGCGTTTAGCATCCTTCAGCGGTAAGCGAAAGCGACCAGTCAGTGCATCTTCTCCAGTTTGCATGGGCAGGAGGATGTCTGCCAGGCTTAGTGCCTACAGAACCATCAACAAAACTAACACAGATACAGTATAAAACACAATACATGTAGTTCAAAGTATATATTCATCCTTCATATCCTCATAGGATTGCATTACTAATTTCCCATCTAGTATATAGTTTAGCGATCAAAGTAAAAAAAAAAAAAATGGTATCTAAAGCATAGGACCTTTAAGTCACCACATGATCTGCCAGCTCATATATATCTTTAGCAAATCATATCCTCAATAATCCTTATAGTACTATATGACAATATATATATCAGTATCATATCAAAAATTGATATTGGAGATTAAAAATGAATATTGTTGGCAGATGCTGTCCAAGGCTCCTCCAGCCACTTGGCCCAAAAACTTTTCATATTTTGTGTGGACAACCTCTGTTCACATAAGTATCTCTATGCAGTGGTAAGTTGTTATTAACCAGTTGTTTCCAGTATAAAAGAGTGTGGAAAAGGTTTCCTCCAATACAGGGCAATATCTTTTTTTCTAGCATAAAACAAAGTAACGTGTTCGTGAATGTCCGCTCTACCGGAAAGGATATCCTTAACCAACCCAACAAACATGCCGACATAGAGACCAGCATAGGGGCGTATAAGATGGAATTTAACAAAGCTACCACCTCCACCCAACAACCTCCAATATATGGACAGGTCCAGAAGATGTGTGAGAAATCTCCCAGACCTGTACCACACCGCCAACAGTCAGAGGAGCGCATAGGATTCGTCTTGTGAAGTCGGTATGGCATAAAATAAGCTCTGTGCACCAATTTGAATTGAATCAAACGGTCTCTCATTGAGACCAAAGATCGAAGAGGAACGTCCCACACATCATCCCAATCGTCATTGTCTGAATCGGGAATGTCCCACAGCCATCTAGCCACTAGACCCTGTAACCCCGGGAGAGACACTGTAATAAAATGAGAATACAATGTGGAAGTAGGTTTCTCCGAACAGTCGGACCGAAGTACCGTTTCCAAAACAGATTGTTCAATCATTGGATTAGCTTGTGGAAACCCGGTATTGAAGACACGGGAAAGCTGATATCATCTAAACAGATGGGAACTGGGTACATTAAAGTTTAAGGTGAGTAAAGAAAAGGAAGATAACTTCTGATTAACAACAACCTGAGAAACCAACGTAACATTATGTTTAGTCCATACAATGGGTTCAGATCATTTATAAAACTGGAGTAAAGTAACATTCAACCAGAGGGGGGTATTTGGAGAAATTGGCGCTCTAGGGTAGTGCCCACATCTAAGGCCAGCCCCCCCCAAGCTCCAATAGTAGTAGGCATTGAAGAGGTCAGATGGTGGGGGGGCCCGAGGGCCTCTGAATAAAAGAAACTTAAGAGCTTCTATAGATTCTACCACCACAGCTTCCAACCAAATTGAAGGGTTAGATCGATCTGGACACCAGCTGAGTAGCTAAAAAAAATACTTAGAGATCTGGAAAAGCTAGACTACCCTGAATACAGAGACACATCAGGGTGGTCAACTTATATCTAGGATTTTTTGGGCCCCATAAAAAAAAGAGGAAAATATTTGATTAAGCCCTACTAGAACTGCATGTTCAAGAATCGTTATTGCGATTCTTTCCTGGTTGCGATCTTGATTAAAAGTGTTTCACGATTCTTGCTATGCAAAGAATTCTCTCTGCTCTTCTGAAGCCACAGCCCTCAAAAGAAAGGAAGAAAAAAATCTGGGCGGTCTGCCCTACACCTAGTAAGTAGGGTGACCACATTTCCAAACTGCCAATCAGGGACATCCCCCCCCCCCCCCTCCACTTCCAAAAATCAGTTTGTGCTGTAATGAATCACAGCACAGTGATTAGACACGAGGTGGGATTTATAATTTCTCCAATCACAAGCAGGGGGCGGGGATTGTGCTCTTCCAGACATTCCCGGCCAGGCCAAGTACTGTCCAGTGAGTAAAGCGGTCATGTGGTGGCCTTTTTTGGGGGCATCAGATTGGCCCGGGGAGGGTGGCTGTGTTAGTTTTATTCCGGGACACTGTATTGTTCTGGAATGAAGGTACCCGGGACAGACCTGCAAAATTCAGGACTGTCCCGGGCAATCCGGGACACGTGGTCACTCTACTTGTAAGATCACAGCCACTGCTTTTTAGTGGATGTGCAAGTGTATGCCTTCAAGTCAGTGTGTTTGCTATTCTCCTTCATAATAATTATTGTATAGCACCAACAACTGCCATAATGCTGTACAATAATAGGGAAATATATGCACAAACAAAAGGAAGCCTCGGGCCATTAAAATCTGATGTCGAATGGGATAGATTGGGAAGTTTTGCACAAGTCCCTATTTAGTGTCCTAAATAGTATATAGACTCCAGGGAGAGATTTCCTGCAAACAAAATGTTAATATTTACCAATTTCACTATCTCAGATCTTGGTACCCATCACGCCTTCCAAATATTATTTTTTTTGTTTTGTTTTTTCATATTTTGCTATAATATTTTTTTTTTTTTTTTTTTTTTTTTTTATCTAGAACACTGGAGAAATACACAGGGTTTTGGTTGGTCAGAGCAAGTTAACCTCCCTGGCAGTTCTCCCGAGTGTGGCTCGGGGTAAATTTCAGCATCATTAGCTGTAATCCCCGAGCCACACTCGGGATTGCATTGCAGGATCCTGGTGCGGTGTACTTACCTTGTCCCCAGGATCCTGTGATGTCCCCCCGCTGTGTCTGTGGGCTCTGTCCTCCTCCCCGATGCTTCTGTGTGCCGGGCTCCGTTCCCTGCGAGCGTCACGACACACGGGGGCGGAGCCCGGCGGCAAATTCAAAAAAGTGAAAAATTATAGTACAGTGTAATATTACAGATTACATTACTGTATGAAATTATTTCACATCCCTTTTGTCCCCAGTGCTTTGTCCAATGCCCTGCATGCAGTTTTAAGATAGATAGATAGATAGATATATCTCTGGAGATTATCTATAGCAACCAAAAAGTGTCCCTTTAGATCAAAAGTGGTTTTAGACCAGCTAGAAAACGGCGATAGTAAGTTAGAACACTTGCAGAATTGAGCGATTAGTGATTTGTGGGGAAATTAATTTTATTATTTTTTTATAATTATTTATTATATTATAATTTTATGATTTTGTGTTTCAAACTTCATCATACCCGGGATATCTACTAATCTGTTGGTGGACAGATTTAAGTGTGTTATTACTAAGAATTACAGGCCTACAATATAAAACGCCAAATTTCTATGCAAAATAATTGCATCGCTTTGAGATGCAAAAATCTGACCTAATCATACCGCCAGGGAGGCTACAGAATGGACTATACATTGAAATGTTTTTACTTTGTCATTATAAAAAACACTGCTGGGAGAATTCATGAAGACTGGAGCAGAATTGCATGGCAACCAATCATCTTCTAGCTTTCATTTTCAAAGCTTCACTGCACAAGTTGAAGCTAGGAGCTGATTGGTTGCCATACACATCTGCTCCAGATTTAGTAAGTTGCCTTAATACTTTGAGATTTATATTGTGCTTTCGTTATTATAAGTGTACAATAGTGACTCTACAAAACGATTGTACAGAGACTATTATAAAAAGAGAAAAATGGCATTCTGTAGTAAAAGCCTGCGTGTCGCTTTTCCTATTCCAATAAACCTTTATGCTGTCCCATAGCTCCATCTATTTGGGTATTCATTTGTTTTAATAAAATAGAGGCGGATGTGGAGCTGCAATATTCCAGATGTAAACAGGTGCACAGGGAATAGAATGCACAAGAAAATGCCGTGCTATTTATTAGAAGATATTCTGTTGGGTTTTTATAGCGTTCTTTTCTCGAAGAATATTAAAAGTTGGATTTGAAGCTGTGAATCTTGTGAGTCTGGGCTGTACTCAGGCAGAGCAAAGCAACAGGACTGCTCAACGTCCGCCTTCCCAACATCCACAATCACCTTTCCTCTCCTCCCCATTTGGCTACCAAGAATGAATAGAAATACCTGATACTTCTGGGTATGGGGATCATGTGACTCCCTCCCATGTGGCAGCATTGGTGACTGGCAGCTCAGACACCCAGAGAACCCTTAGCTCAGTGTCGTGTTTTGGAGCTTCCACTGCGATTCCTATTTTTGCTTCTGTCTGGTATTTAAAAACAAAAGGACTTTAATGTAATGTGTGCCTATAAGGATATTTCACTTCCTGCCTTGGTGACCCCACTTGGGAAAGTAAGAGAGGATCTTCTGATTTTAGACCTTGGTAGAGGAAAAGTTGGGACAGAGGTTCTAACTAGTGGTGCACCAAAACTGAAAATTCTGGACCAAAACTGAAATTCAGTCAATGGGGGAGGAGGTTGGCACTGCAGCCAGTGGGGGGGGGGGGGGGGTTTTGGCATTAAAGTCAATAGGACGCAGAATGCCATTACCGTCACTTTTTTTTTTTTTTTTCCTGTCGGCAAAATGCCAATAACCTTATTTTCGGACGATAATTGTTGGCGACTGATATATTGGTGCATCCCTAGTTCTATCCAAAAACAAAAAGTTTTGGAGAAGCCTCACATTCAACCGTCACCTTTTAAAAGAGAAGTTAAAGTGTTTGTTAACTCTGACATATTAGTCACTGCCAACCCTTCTTAGAGGCTGACATACCACACTATCCAAGTCCTTTGTAAAAACGAGCGCTCTAAATACCTCTTTAGAGCTGCCTTCAGGCCAGTCACGTCACTCGCGGCCGCTTTACAGCTCCGAGACCTTGCTTCTGCGGGAGGGGCCGTGATCTCCCTCTGACAACAGTTGGGGAGATCATGTGACCTCCCGCAGAAGCAATGTCTCGGAGCTGTAAAGCGGCCGCGAGTGACGTGACTGGCCTGAAAGCAGCTCTAAATAGGTATTTAGAGCACTCCTTTTTACAAAGAACTTAGTGTGGTATGCCAGCCTCTAACAGAGGGGCTTGCAGTGACAATTTTAGTGTTTTCTTTTTTTTTTTTTTTTTAATAGTGGTGGTGGTGGTGGGGGGTGGGTGTAGACAGAGACAGAGACACAGAAGACGCTGACATGTAGGAAAAAGGGGGGGGGGAGAGAGAGGAGAGCAGAGGGGACAGCTATGTCTGATGGAGGGAGGCACTTTGACCACAGTGATCAGGGCGAAGCTGCCCTGGTTATCGTGGTCTGTTTAGAGAGGGGATACAGGAAGTGCCCAGGTTCAGGGTTATATATATATATATATATATATATATATATATATATATATATATATATATATATATATATATATATATATATATATATATATATATATATATATATATATATATATATATATATATATATATATATATATATATATATATATATATATATTATATATATATATATGTATATATGTATATATATATATATATATATATATATATATATATGTATATGTATGTGTTTTAGAGGGGGGCAGATTACACAGCACAAGCACTGTGCTGTGTAATCTGCTTTAAGGGACCAGAATCTGAATAATTTTTTGTGGGGGGGGTTAACAAACACTTTAACCTTACGGAGCATATTGCACCCATATTTAGGGTGTAACAATCTCCTATTCACCCGCCACCAGTGCTCCCTGCTCTATGACAGCGGGTGGGGATCTTCTCCCCACAACTGCTTTCACAATTTTAAAACAGTGCGGCTGTGCGAAGCTCCGCCCACGTTTAAAACGTCCGTTTTGCCGTGTTTACATGCCGCATTTTCGTTTAGAAGCGTTTAAAAGAAAATTTTTTTTTTTTTTTTTTTCAAAATAGCCAAAAATGAAAAACGCCTGTAAACAAAATGCGGCTAAATGCGAGTTCTTGTGGGTTGGACACCAGAAGCCTCCAAAGCTTTATCCAAGACTCCTATAGGTAGTCACAGGTTCCCTTTTTTATTTTAGACGTGATTATTTTATTTATTTTTTTCTGTAGGTTTAAAAAAAATGTGTACACAAGTCCTCTTCTGCTCCACTAAATAAGTGGCGGGTTGTCAGTGTGCACAGATGAAGATCTGTCACATACTGTGCCAGGACTGAGCGCACTGAGCTGCCACTTCCAGATTTCCGTTCTGACAGCTTCTAAGGCAAGAAAGAAAGAAAACCCGCTGCCAGAGAATAAGCCGCTCGCTTGTTGACTACCGGCATGACATGTACCAATATAACTCTATACAGTGCAGAGATCTTCTGTAAATCCGCAGAAAGAATTCTCGGAACATTTAGCTCTGGTTCACACGGATGTCATTTTTGATGGGTTCCAGAATGTATGGAATCCCAGGACATGTGAAATAATGACTTTCAGTGGAGGCCGTTCACATATGTGCAGTGCGAATCTGTTCCAATTTTAAAAACTAGTCCTGTGATATCATTATTCTTCTTCTTCTTATTTATTTATTTTTTTTAGTCCTGTGCAGGATTAGTGTGTTGCAGTGCCCCCTTTTTTTTTTTTTGGTTCGTTCTAGTGTATTTTCAGCTAGTTGCTAGTCAGAGCAAGAGACCCCGGTGCACCATGACAGTGCATCTCAACACATAAGGGTTTTAGCGAACCACAAAGCATAGATGTGAACTGGCAAAACCTCCCTGCTGAAGTGTTCAGACATTGTTGCTCTGTGATAAGCCACTACTCTTCTCTCTTTTGTCTGTAGTCTGGTGATCCTGGAACACATCTGCTGATAATGCTGGAATACACTGTTGTGTAGAGGTTACATTAATGCCGGGGTCTGGTGCACTTCTACTGACCCTGTACAGCTGTATATTATCCTACTGCAGGGGATACATAGAGCTCAGATGAAGGTAAAACAAATGTGTCCTCGGCGACCAGGAACGAATTGGTAACCATCAGGGCAGGTCCAGACAGATTGTAAGAAGAAAACCAATTTCATCAAAAAACCTAAAACTCTGCACCTAGAATACCAGAGGTTGAGTATTTTTTTTTCTCCCCCCAAAAACAGCTCAGCTCTTATTTAAGAGGAACTAAACTCTTACAGTCCCCATTAAAGTGATTGTAAAGTCTGTTTATTTTTTTTTTTTTTTATTCTTTAAAAATAACAAACATGTCATACTTACCTGCTTTGTGCAGTGTTTTTTTTTTTTTTCTTCTCGGGTCCCCCACCAGCGCTCTTGGCCCCTCCCTCCTGCTGCCAAGTGCCCCGTCAGCAAGCAGCTTGCTATAGGGGCACCTATAGCACCAGTATGGACCCCCCCCCCCCCCCACTGACTTTGATTGACCACAGCAAGAGCCAATGGCGCCGTGCTGCTGTCTCGGCCAATGGGGAGGGAGAGTCCGGGGCAGCTGAGACACTCCTGCAACATCCCTGGATCAAGGTGAGGCTCAGGTAAGTATTAGGGGGAGCTGCTGCACACAGAAGCATTTTTATTTTAATGCTTGGAATGCATTAAGATAAAAAAACTTCTGACTTTACAAACACTTTAACTATTTTCAATCCTTATGCTGCTAGCATTAGTAAACAGATAGGATGGTATATTATATTTACTCTTTCTTTTTCTTTTTTTCTTTTTCCTTTTTTCTTCTTTTTCTTTTTTCTTTTTTTTCTTTCTTTCTTTCTCTCCTTCCTGGGCCAAAATAATCTCCTACATCCCAGGAGTCTTCCACTCCTTTTTTTTATTTTTTATTTTTTTTTAGGATCATGCTTACCTAGGTGGATGCAGCATTGGTCCCCCGCTGGCTCTAAGGCTGAGAACTGAGTGATCAGGCACAGCTGATTGCTCAGTTCCCAGTGCTCCCTGAGCAGAGAACACAAGGTTAGAATCCCAGTTATTTATTGTTCTCTGTGTCCCAGTCGAGAAGACTTATCCTTAATCCAATGGTGACTATTTTAAATAGCATTGAAATACAAATAGATCCAATTTCTATATTTTATATTTATTTACATCTCCTGACATTTCCTTGTAGGTCTTTTACTTTGGCTTATTATTTTTAATCTGATTTACTTCTGCAATTAAAATAAGTAATCCACAGGAAGAATTTGTTGTTGTTTTACCATCACTACACCGAAGTGATAGAAAATGTAGATCTAAACCAAATTTCTAAAATTTCATAATTAAGCTTTATTGCCTTTTTAATGTAATTTAAAAACATTGTTTGCAGTCTTTTAAAATCTGCAGCTTTCATTAAAATACAACCTGGTGATCCTGCCACAAAGGCCCTTGTTCCGACACTTCCTATTAGGGGGGGGTGACACCTGTCATGCTCCTGCATTGTCACCGTCTCACATGCGCCTCTGGTGGAGACTACAAGTAGCTATGTTGACGCACATTGCTCAGGCACGGTCCGCTGTTACTGTCGGACCAGAGCAGTAATGTGTGGCTGAGGCTGAGCGACTGCATGTTGAAAAGAAGTGGCTGAAAGAGGCTGGAGGAGATCAGCAGCAATAAGATGCACCAAAAAAGTATTATTATTCCCGCCATCTCCCGGACCTTTAAGAACTTCAAGGTGCTGAGAGGCAGGCATTCAGGTCACGTGACTGCTGTGATTGGCTGTCATATGATTGAAAAGCTTCTGATCGCAAGTGTGCATCAGGTGTTTTCCAGTCTTAGCCAGTGACTATGCTGGGAGCGCGCAGTTTTATGTTTACATAGGGCCGCATATATGAGGCCGCTCGGCGTTAAAGCCCACCCGCCGTGCACGCATTAGCAAGATAAATGTCACCCAGCTTGGGTTTAGATTTATTCTAAAGCAAATATATAAATGATTTATTTATTTTATTTTTTCTTGAACGGCCTTTCTAGAGATTTCTGGGAAAATGTCACCCATGCCTTTTTAACACTCCATAATTATTATTTCAGTGCAAGATCCAGCATGTGGCAGTAATACTGATGTGATGTATTCATCCTTGACTCACGGTCTTATTACCGCCAACGTATGATGCTGATTGATTGACCCGCTGCCAGATAGAGCAGAGCTCTCATTACACAAAGCCATGTAAAATTCTAATTAACACGCCATGATTACCGTGAGAAACTGCCTTTGAAGCGCACATTCGCCCTCTCTCCGTGCAGTAAAGTATTTATGGTGGTGCTTAAAGCGGAACTTCACCCAAAAGGGGAACTTGCGCTGGTCTGAATCCTCCCCACATTTGGCACTTTTTGTGAGGGGGGGGGGGGGGGGGGCGGCTGTGAAGTCGCAAGGCTTAAGATGCAGCGGCCCGATTCCGATTGAAGAATCCGCTCAGGTGAGGAGATCACTGGATCCCAGGACAGGTAAGTGTCCTTATATTAAAAGTCTGCAGATACAGAACTTGGAGCTGCCGAATTGTAACTTTTTGGGGGGAGACTGGAGCTCCTGTTTAATATTGGCTCAGAAGGCGGGTCTTTTAAATTGGATCTTCACTGCATCAGAGCCCCATAAACACTATTTAAATCAAAGCAAACTCCCCCATCTACCCATGTCTGTATTATTTTATTTTGCTGAGAAATCTCTTTGAAAAGCACCCTCCTTGTACTTCTGGCTGTGGCCACCCTGAGAGCCGGTTCACACAGGGGCGGCACGACTTGCAGCGCGACTCACAGAGGCGACCTGCACACGACTTCAGCGGCGACTTGCAAAATGACTTCTGTATAGAAGTCAATGCAAGTCGCCCCAAAAGTAGTACAGGAACCTTTTTCTAAGTCGGAGTGACTTGAGTCACTCCTATGAGAACGGTTCCATTGTACAGAACGGAACGCGACTTGTCAGGCGGCTAAGTCGCCTGACAAGTTGCCCCTGTGTGAACCAGGTTTGAGTGGAGGCAGATGATTCATGTAGCATTTACTTCCTGGAATCCATCTGCCCTTTGCTCAAGCATGCAGGAGATTTCCTTAGCTGAGAAAACGTAAAACAAAAAACAGTAAATATGATGTACTTTCCTATCTATTTACCAGGGTGGATAAAAATCAATGATTTAAAAATAAATATATCAGATTTTTTTTTAATTGGATTTTCTTTCATTTCAGTTGGATTTTTTTTTTTTTAATCAAATTTATTTTTAATGAAATGCTTTTGGAGTAAAAATCTATCTAAAGATAGTTTTTTTTTTTTTTTTTTATTTATGATAAATTAATAATTTTATTCAGCATGAAATGGAGCTTAGTTATGTAGCATGAGGCTGTATATTCTGCAATATTTACATTTTTTGGTAAACTCATTCAATGAATCCAAGCTTTGCGAGCTGAGATAACACGCACTGGCAATGTTATTGTTTTAATTAAAAAAAGGAATTTTAGTAGTTCTCCAACTATGTGTGATTAACCTGTTAAAGCGGAGTTCCACCCAAAATTGGAACTTTCGCTTTAAGCACTCCTCGCCCCCTTACATGCCACATTTGGCGTGTCATTTTTTTTTGGGGGGGGGGGGGGGGTGCCTAGTTTTAAGAGGGACTTCCTGTCCCACTTCCTGCTTCTGACTTCAGGCTGCCTAGACGGCGACTCCTCTTCCCCTAGGCGGCCCCTCCTTCTCGGCAATCTTCGTCACAGGTCCCAGAAGATTGCCTGTCCACTCGGAGAGCTCAGCGCGACTCGCGCCCAGCCGTGAAGCCGCAAGCTGCCCACAGTTTCTATGGCGGCGCCGCAGAGGAGGTGGGAGGAGCGAGGCTTCGGGCGGCCGCATCACTGGACCATAGGACAGGTGAGTGTCTGTTTATTAAAAGTTAGCAGCTACACTTTTTAGCTGCTGACTTTTAATAAACTGAAAAAAGCCTGGAACTCCGTTTTAAGCTAAAATCAATACTGATATCGATGTTTTACTAACCTGACTGCTTATTATTCTAAATAGGAAACCTTCATTTTGTTTGCAAATATTAAACCTTCTAACTACCAGCAAGAATGAATCCGTACATTTAAAGAGCACCTGTCATTTCAGATCCATCATGGCAGCGCCTGTTAGCGGGCATCCACTCACCTGCTGCCGCCACGTCCCCCTCCTTGTTGTGTCACTGCCGCCACGTCCCCCACCTTGTTGTGTCACTGCCGCCACGTCCCCCACCTTGTTGTGTCACTGCCGCCACGTCCCCCTCCTTGTTGTGTCACTGCCGCCACGTCCCCCTCCTTGTTGTGTCACTGCCGCCACGTCCCCCACCTTGTTGTGTCACTGCCGCCACGTCCCCCACCTTGTTGTGTCACTGCCGCCACGTCCCCCACCTTGTTGTGTCACTGCCGCCACGTCCCCCTCCTTGTTGTGTCACTGCCGCCACGTCCCCCTCCTTGTTGTGTCACTGCCGCCACGTCCCCCTCCTTGTTGTGTCACTGCCGCCACGTCCCCCACCTTGTTGTGTCACTGCCGCCACGTCCCCCACCTTGTTGTGTCACTGCCGCCACGTCCCCCACCTTGTTGTGTCACTGCCGCCACGTCCCCCACCTTGTTGTGTCACTGCTGCATCACCAGCCATCCCATTAAAGTGAATTGGACTGTCGGTGAGTCAACAGCGGATCAGAGGAGGAGCCGCTGAGGAACAGAGATGACAGTTGCTCTTTAAAAAGATTATGATTTAAATCAAGCATTTATTTACTAGTGATTTTAAATCCGATCCACCCTGCTATTTACTAATGCTAGCAGCATGAGGTTTAAAAATAATGCTGATTAAGAGTGTGAAGTTCCACTTTAAGGCCTGGTTCACACCTATGCATTTTGCAGATTTGCACTACAGAACGTGTTCCATAGGAAACCCTGTTAAATGGACTGTAGTGCAAATCTGTAAGATGCAAAAAGCACAAAAAATGCATAGGTGTGAATCGGGCCTAAAGCCCAGCTCCAGCCAAAAAGTATTGACGTCTGTGAAGCCAGGCAACTTGCATTTTCCAAAGACATCACCCACAGCAGCCAACACGTTTCTTCAAAACAGGTTTGCTTTAGGCTCCATTCACACAGCATTGTAGTGCATTAATGCGTATTATGGCACGTGGTGATGTGCGTTGCATTAAAGCAGCTCATTAATAATGATTGCACCACAGCAGATGGAAAAAAAAGTGAATGACCCTTTAAAAACGCACCCACCACGCATGGCATGTATATTGAGCTCTACTATACAATAAATGGCGACACATATAGTTTAGGTGCATTATATTTTCAACGCAATAATGTGACTGAGCCCTGAATCCAACGACGGGTTTACTTTTAAAGGGAATAGTTGTAAATTGTTGGAGCGGTCTCGACTCTAAATCCGTATAAAAATAATGCATCCTAAAAGGTCTGCTTGCCTTCAGTGTTTCCGGCAGAAAAGCAAATTGTGGAGGACTGTATTGTCTGTCAAGGCTCGAAAATAGCACAATAGCGGCACAAGCCACCCACACAGTGTTCTCGCTGGATGTAAGTGCCGTGTAATTGGTGAATGCTTTCACCTTGCAGAATGCCAGGTCCCCCCGCTGATCCGTTGGGTACACTGTACTGATCACAGCTCTATTCATTTATCACAATAAGAAAACGATGAGGCGGGGGGAAGGAGCAAAGCAGCCAGACATGACCCCATAGGCTTCGCAGAACGCCGATTTTTAAAGACCAACTCTAGATGGAATTGTATTAGTTTCGATAAAATGAATGAGCTATAAAAGCCTGGTGGTGCCCAACCCACAGCTTGAGGGCTACAGAGGTGTCTGCAGTGTGGCACCCGAGGGCTCCACCAGTCAGGAGTGGAATCTTTGATTTGTAAGGTCTCATGTAACATGTCTCTAGCCTCTGACTGTCTCCTACAGCAGAGGTCTCTAAACTTTATAAATAAAGGGCCAGATTATTTTCCTTTAGAATTTAGGAGGGCCAGACTGTGGACCGTGGAAGTACAAAATGCCCCGTCATTGGCGCCAGTGGGAGGAATGATTGCCCCGTCATTGGCGTCAGTGGGAGGAATGATTGCCCCGTCATTGGCGTCAGTGGGAGGAATGATTGCCCCGTCATTGGCGTCAGTGGGAGGAACGATGCCCCATCAATGGGAGGAATGATGCCCCGTCATTGGGATTAGTGGGAGGAATGATGCCCCGTCAGTGGGAGGAATGATGCCCCGTCATTGGGGTCAGTGGGAGGAATGATGCCCCGTCATTGGGGTCAGTGGGAGGAATGATGCCCCGTCAGTGGGAGGAATGATGCCCCGTCAGTGGGAGGAATGATGCCCCGTCAGTGGGAGGAATGATGCCCCGTCATTGGGGTCAGTGGGAGGAATGATGCCCCGTCAGTGGGAGGAATGATGCCCCGTCAGTGGGAGGAATGATGCCCCGTCAATGGCATCAGTGGGAGGAATGATGCCCCGTCAATGGCGTCAGTGGGAGGAATGATGCCCCATCTTTGGTGTGAGAGGACTAGTGTCTCAAAGGCCTGATAAAGGCAAGCAAAGGGCCCCAGGGCCGCAGTTTGGAGACCACTGTCCTACAGCATGCTTCAATCTGACCATTTCCTCCAGTAGGTCTGCAGTCTACAACAGTCTTCTGTAGCATTGCATATAATGCATAGGCTGCATTTAAGGCTAAGTTCACACCTCTGCGACCAAGAGGGTCACGGTTTGCGCAGTCACAAAGCCTATACATTCGAATGGGCTGCCATGCCCCGTGACACGCAGGAAAGAAGTCCCTGCACTATTTTTGAAATTGTAGCCCACACGGGAATCTCTGTTTCCTGTACTGTTGCGATTTCCATAGCAGGTGGCATGCCATTAGGATTAATGCCAACTGCCCGTGGGTCCCACATTTTCTCTGTGTGGGTGGTTGCGCCTGCTGGTATTTTTGCGGGTCCTGCAGCAGCACCACCCGCACAGATGTGAACCTAACCTAAAACCGTATTAAACCGAAAACCAAAAATACAATATATTGCAGCTTATTGATCGTTGCATTCGTTTTCTTTTTTAAGGCCCTTTTCCCCCTCTGTTTTCACCTGGTGATCTGGCCCTTAACACACCTGTATTAGATTGCCTCCACTCTAGGGTTGCCACCTCATCGCTTTAAACCTGAACACATATTAATTACACAGGTTCTGTGGCTGATTAAGGTGGTAATTAAACTCGGTGCCTTATCTGCTTTTAATTGGCCTGTTTAAAGGGATGAGGTGGCAACCCTACTCCACTCTAGATGAAGGAGCACAGGGCGATTCGGACGGTGCCACTGCCGGCAATAGCCGCCAATTTGGCTTGCAATTTGACATGCCAAATTGTACCAATGTGAACCTAGGCTCAAAGGCTTTAAAACAAAGGGCACTTCTATTCTCTCTCTTTTTTTTTTTTTTTTTATCCTTTTCCCTGACCCTAACCTAATCCACCCTCCCCCCCCTACACAGATGCTTACTTATCTCATTCCAAAGGTCACAGTTCCGCTGTTTACATCCAACACTGTAAGTTTTTTTTTAAAGAGGAGCTTCACTCGCACCCTTTCCCCTTTATTTTTATTTTTTGCCCCTTTTACTGAGTTGCCCATATAAAGCATACTTACCAGCCCAGCAATCCTTTATATTTTATTTTTTTTAACAAATATAAATCCAGAATCCTCTCTTCTGATGTCCATTAGGAGGCTGGCAGTCTTTCTTTTTCTTTTTTTTTTTTTTTTTTGGTTCTCTACACTGTCCCCTGATGACACATGACTTCCCAGTATGACAGAACTTGACCCAGAACCTCCTGGGATCAGTATCAGGAGGCTTCAGCCCGGGGGGGGGGTTGGGGGGGGGGAATTGTGAAAGTTCCCTCTAAAAAAACTACCTAACCCCCCCCCCCAAAAAAAAATAATTATCCGATTTGTTAAAAGGGGGTGGTGGCAAGAAAATCATGGAAAGTCATCAATGGGGTGAAGATCCTCCTTTGAGCCTAGTACACACTATCAGGTTTTTTTTTTTCATTCAATCCGCAGCGGGTTGAGCAGAAAAAAAAACTTCACAGCTCAGGTCAGGCCAGCTGTACTACTGATCCAATGTTAGTACAGCGATCTCCCCTACTGAGCTTTTGTGTTGTGACAGGGGGACGGCGCTCTCAGAGGAGGTCGGCTGCTGGTTTTCCAGCATGCTCATCCGACAGAAGCCAGCTGAGTGGCCAGCTTCTGTTGGACTGGCTGCCATGCACCTGGGTCGAATGTCGGACGTGTGTGTGTGTGTTTTTTTTTTTTTTTGTCTTTTTGTTTTTTTTACCGACCGATGTCATCTGTCATCCGTGTGCAGAACTTTACCCATAACAACTTACTTCTTGCTGGAGGCTGCCATTTTGCTGAAGCCCAGAGCCCCCAAAGAGCAGTAAATCATAAAGTGGAATTAAACCCATCGATTTAGCGGTTTAAAAAAATGGTTCCATTCCTGGAATGCCGGTGTTTCGTCAGATTAAGCGACCCATCAGATTTTGTAACGGAAGTGACGTTCCGTTGCTGCCATCTTGCTACACCCCACACTCCTCCACAGTAAGGATACACTGAGAATTTTCTTGTGAGAAAAAAAGGATACACTGAGAAGGGACATCTTGTTATACCCAGGGGAGTTTTGAATTTCACGCTTATTTTTAACAGTAAACGGAGCTTAGAAGGTGAAATACAATATTTAGAAATCCGACAGACTGTTTAGATGTTAAATTTTAAAAGCAGCGGCACGCCTGCTGATCTCACAGGTAAGCTCCGCTTACTGTTAAAAATAAGTGTGAAATGCAAAACTCTGCTGGGTGTAACAAGATGTCCGCTTGCCCCCTTCTCAGTGTATCCTTACTGCGGACGAGAGCAAGATGTAGAAAGATGGCGGCGACGGAACGTCACTTCTGTTACAAATTCTGACGGGTCGCCAAATCTGAGGAAACGCAGGGATTGCTAACTGTCACATTTGCTTGTGTCCTTGACCAAACTGTCAAACCATCAATGGCTGGTGTCATAACTGATCACATGTCTACCATGGCAGTTGCAGATCAAACAGAAGCACCATCCTTGGCTTTAAAGGATAGGAGGGTTTAATTCTGCTTTAGGCTACTTTCACACCGGGGCGGTGCCGGGGTTAGCGGTAAAGCGCTGCTAATTTAGCGGTGCATTACCGCTGTTATGGCGGCATTAAAAGCACCCCGCTAACGCCTAAGAAGGGGTTAAAAGCGCCCATGTTGTGGCGCTGCCGAAGCTCTGCCCATTCATTTCAATGGGCAGGGCATTTTGGGAGAGGTGTATACACCGCTCCCGCACCGCTCCAAAGATGCAGCTTCCTGGACCTTCTTTCCTGTTCTGCAAGCGCTCCGCCCCAGTGTAAAAGCACTCGGATTTTCACACTGGGGAGGCATGAGAAGCGCTTTACAGGCGCTATTTTCAGCGCTAAAGCGCCCCAGTGTGAAAGGGGTCTAAAAGCAGAGTTCCAGCCTGGGTGAAAAATTTAAAAGTCAGCAGCTACAAATACTGTAGCTGCTGACTTTAAACATAAGGAACCTGTCCAAGGAGCCCACGATGTTGGCACTCCGAGCCCACCGGTCATTCGGCTCTGGGTGCAAGCGCCGGTATCCTTACTAAGGGAAACAGGAAGTGAAGCCTTGCGGTTTCCTACTGCGCATGTGCAAGTCGTGCTGCGCTTTCTGAATGGTCCTGCTGTCTTCTGGGACTTGTGTGTGTCTCCCAGAAGGCAGCGGGGGGGGGGGGCAGAAGTTTTGTAGATGGCCGCACAATGATGTGGCGATCTTACACGTAATTGGGAGTGGGTACCTGTTTTTTAGGGGAGGGTGTGAACAAGTGGAGCTTCCACTTTTGGGTGGAACTCCGCTTTAAGGCTGTCAGCAGTGCCTAAATATACCTAAAATGGAGAGCAACTGAGCATGTGCAGTGCAGAGTGAAACCAAGTATTACTGGCTTTTAAACCGTATAGATCGTTATATTTAATGTTTTACATGGCTATACTTGCGAAATGGGCCAGACTGAAGTGATCTAGCAGGACTTCAGTTTTTGACTAAAGTTCCACTTTAAGGATCTTTCCTATCTGGGACATTCCGGACCTGTCATTGGAGAGGATGGAGATGGCTGCTTGGCCATCCTTGTTCCCTCTCCATAGACACAAACCTACGCCGACGACCTACTCCCTCTAATTGGGTTTGTTTTATGTGATTGTTTCTCCCCAGTAGATTGTTGAGCAGACAGTCTGTGTATGATCTGGCAATGGAATTGTGTCTATAGGTAGATTTACATATTTACATGAAATGCCAAACTGTGACTGGGCTCTGATAAGGTATTTTCATAGCTGTAAAAACATTTTGTATACTTAAATTTTTCTAAATGCTATAAGGTTTCCTGCCTATAACTAGAATGTTGATTTTACGTTGACCTTCATGTCACTTTAGCACACCATAAAAATCCAATATAAAACCTTGGATGAGAAGAAATGTGTGGGTGAGAACAAGGTGCGACTACGCGATCGCACCCGCAGCTCGGGCTTTCCCAACACACTGACAGCTGCAGCGCGTTAGTCTGGCACAGAATGTAGTGCTAGACTATCTGTTGGTGATATAAAAATCTCTGGCCTGACAGCAAAATGCACAATTGGGATAATTATACAAGTAATGTTCACCTATTAAAAGATTTGTCATTCTGTTACGGTGTGTAGCCAAAACTTTTCCCTTTTTTTTTAGCGCCAGGAAGGAGTTGGAACCTCCAGATGTTGCCTTGTGTCCTCTCTAAATGTAATTCTACTATTTTTTTTTTTTTTTTTATTTATATTTTTTTTGCTCTGTTTGATCTTGGTGACCAAAGGGAAATTCAAACTTTAAAGTAAAAGATGATCTTATCCTCCCACCCACCCCAGCCCCTAATGCATCTGAGGGGGTTTTTTTTGTTTTTGTTTTTTGGGGTTTTCCTTTTTTATCTTTATTTTTTTTTTTTTTGGTCAGTATCTGCTCCCGCTTCCTCAGTTCTTGCCTAGGAGAGAATGACATCACTCGTTCCATCTGCAGCCTCCTGGGTCACATCCCAGGAGGTTGTAGGACAGGTCTCCCTACACTGCGTGATCTCACACATGTGCAAGCGGGGAGCCGGCTGTGATTTCTCTCGCAGCTTGCTCCCAAATCCAAGATGGTGGCACCACGAACCTGGAGCAGTGAGAATTGGCTGCAGGAAGACAGTGTTGGACTCCATGGACTGGAATGCACCTGATTTTTAAAAGTCAGCAACTACAGTATTTATAGCAAGTGAATTTTTTTTTTTTTTTTTTTTTTTAAACACCTTTTGAGCCAGTGTTCTGTCAAATTAGCCAACTCGTCAGAAACTCCAACCACCTTACTTCTGGTTTCTTTAAACCATCAGTAATTGGAGATTTTGACAAATGATGTTTGGACACAACACTGGCAACTAAATACAGTCCGCTGCATGATATTATGAGTGATGATTGTTACTGGCTCCCATACTAAACAACAAGTTGGCCGCCTCCGGGGCAACGACCACTTTGTCTTAGTTAGCCGCTGTGGTGTCAACAGCAAAATCTTCCTGTAACAGACTGTATTCGGTTGCCAGTGTTGTGTCCAAACAGCAATTTGTCTAAATCTCCAATTACTGATGGTTTTAAAGAAACCAAGTGAGGTGGTTATAGTTTGACAAGTTGGCCAATTTGACAAAACACCGGCGCCTACTGATCCTTTAAGGGGTTTCTAATGCTTGGGGGCAGGGTTTATGGTCATGTGACCACTAGGATTGGCTGTCACGACGGTCACATGATTGGAAAGCTTTCCGTTGGCCTCCGGTAACTGTGCTGGGAGCGCGCACTCGGCACAGCTGTGTCTGCAGTGTGATATGCAAATATGCGGCTTCTCAGCACCAAGGCCCACCTGCCGTGTGGCCGAATACTTGCGTACAGTCGCGTGAAGGGGTTTAAAGTGGGGTTCCACCCAAAAAATAAAACTACCTGTAAAAATTCTAAAAACAAAAAACAAAAAAACATTTGGATATTTTTTTTCACCATTACTGGTCCCAGGTGATTGAGCGGCCAATCACGGCGCACAGCGCCGCTCGCGCATGCGCAGTGGGTGCCAGGCTGTGAAGCCACAGCCCGGCGCCCACAGTTGAAATGCCGTCGTCGACGAGCGGAGGGGGGGGCGAGCGGGGCTTCGATCCCCCGCACCGCTGGACCCAGGGACAGGTGAGTGTCCAATTAAAAGTCAGCAGCTGCAGTATTTGTAGCTGCTGACTTTTAATTTTTTTTTGGACGGCCCCCCTGGGTGGAACTCCTCTTTAAATTAGTAAAGTTACTTTTTAAGCAAGTCTCACCAGAACACACACACACAATGTCAAGGAGGGAGGCAAAATAGGAGGCTGAGGCAGAAAATTGAGGCTTTACCTGGCAGCGTGGTGTTTTTGGCATTGGTGAAGTGTGATACTGGCTGGACTGAATTACAGGGCAGGGAAAATGGTTGCCATGTATTGCAGTATAAATATACCAGTTTGCACATGTTATGTGATGTCCAGAGAACAATACAAGTCTTTGAATTTATAATATGACTAGATGTTTAAAGCCCAACTAAACTTTGTTTAAATTCACCAAAAGCCTTCAATGAACATCAACACCAATAGTGTATAAAGTCCAAATCGGCTCAAAGATTATGCCGTTTTTTTTGTCTTTCCAAAACTACAGTCAGTGTTTGATGGGGAAATTGAGCAATTTTCTTTCCTTCCACCCATGTTAGAAGGAAAGAAAATTGTATAATCTACGGGTTGATTAAGACGTTATACACCTGTTTGTCTAGATGTCTTGCACCTCCCTCATCGCTATTGTGTTCTGCTGGCGGGGAGCCTTCCCTACTGGCAGAATACAATAGTCACTAGCTTGCAGTGATCCCATGGGCGAAAAAAAACCTGACCGGTTGTACTGAAGTGTATTGATGGATTGACTTCAGTACGATGAGCCTGTCCATAATTGGGTTGAATCTTTGCCGGTCCCTACTGAACTGACCAAGATTTGATCTATCTACAGCCGGTTTTACAGTTTTTCTTCAGAAGCCGCCACATCCTGAGTAGAAAGGTCTGTCTCCTGCCAGCATGCTGCAGAGAAGGACCCTTGCTCTCTGTATGGAAGCAGTGGTCTCTCTGAAGTTCAATGCCCCATGTTGAGTCAGGGCTAGAGCTCTTTAATCATGAAGGAGTAAGGTCTTTGCTGATTGGTGAGCCCTAGCTTTGACATGTAGGCGTGCTGGACCTCTGCAAAAAAAGACAACTGGTTCCACACAAAGAGCAAGGTTCCTTCTCTATAACTGGATGATAGTTGAGCTTTAACTGTATGTGAACCCTAAGAATGTCTGTTTTCTCTTTTTGGTCTGCTTTTAAATGTGTATATAAAGCCAAAATTTTGTATGTTCTGAATGAAGTGGGAAATGGCTGTCTGTTTTCCGAGTTCTTTAGAAAGGAAGGGGACATTCCTACTTGGACAGAACATGAGACAATGAAAGTTGGCTGCACACAGATGTCATCCAATAAAAGTCCCTTATTCTTAAAATATGGAATAAACAGCACCAGGATGTAGCATACAGTTGATGCGTTTCACACAAAAAAAAGTGCTTAATCATAATGGTTTATGATTAAGCACTTTTTTGTATGAAATGTGTCAACTGTATGCTACATCTTGGTGCTTGTTCATATTTAATGTATAAAGAACTTTTATTGGATGACCTCTACTGTGTGCAGCCAACTTTCATTTTCCCACCACTTTCTTTACTAGAAACCATGATTACCAGGACAAATGGAGGGATTGAATCTTCCCAGTGGACATTAAAAAAATGTATTTTTTTTTCTAACCCTTCCACATGTGGAAATTAAACCAAAGTTTTGGCTACACCTACACTTTGCTCTCATTTTAAACTTGTTCTGTATTCTATTATCTACTAGGTTCCATGATCGAAGATAATGGGCTGCCAGGAAGTGCATGCCGTGACTCTGCTGGCCTTTGTCTGTGGCACTGCCTCCATCTCAGGCCTGTTCGCTGCCACCCTGCTACCCCAGTGGCGGCAGATGAGACTGTACACTTATAATCGCAATGAGAAGAACTTGACAGTCAGCATCGGACTCTGGGTGAAGTGCACACGGGAAGAGTGGAGCAGGGAATGCCTGATGTACGACACCGAGTGGTACGCCAGTGTGGACCAGCTGGACATCCGCGTTCTACAGTTTGCTCTTCCCTTTAGCATCCTGACCGCTGGCTCTGCCCTCATCCTGTGCCTAACCGGAATATGCAACACCACCTTCACCTCCAATGTGCCGAACCTAAAAATTGCCAAGTGTCTCGTCAACAGCTCTGGTTGCCATCTTGTGGCAGGCCTGCTGTATATCCTAGCTGGTGTCATTAGCCTGACTCCATCGATCTGGTCCATATTTTACACCAACGTGTTGAACAGAAAATACGGGTCTCTGTTCAACTATGACATTGCAGTGTTTGTTGCCATAGGCAGCTCTGGCGGGATGTTCCTCACTGCCCTGTTACTGTTTTTGTGGTATTGTGCCTGCAAGTCCTTGCCATCGCCATTTTGGCAGCCATTGTATTCCCATGTACCCAGCATGCACAGCTATGTTCAGCCATCGTACTCGGCGAGGTCCCGTATGTCGGCCATAGAGATAGACATTCCTGTGGTTACTCACACTACATAGATTGGCTGTGCAATTTAATTCTGAACTTTTATCTCCCACCTAAGTAGTTGTACAGTGGTGATTTTAAAGGGTTATCCAACCCAAAATAATATTTCTGGTTTACGTTAAAGTTGTTGAATTGTTCACAATCTCCTCATCTTTTGGGATCTCTTGTAGTGAAATATGAACCCTCAAGTTCCCAGGTCTGTTCCAATGTCATACTGAGGAGGTCTCAAGTTCTCTGTGGTGGTTTTTTAAGTTACATTAAATCAAAGAGAGTAGATGGTCTGTCCCACCACTTGAGTTCCCGAGAGAGAAAAACAGAGAATAGGTCATCCTGTGGTACCAAGCTAAAGCTGAAATAACTGATAAATTTCTTCCTTTCAACTAATGTCTATAATGGTGATTAGTATGTATATTTTTGGCATTGTACTTTTTGTATTGGTTGTGTTGCCTTTTTAAATGTTTTCTAAAACAATCACTTTCATTGTTTTTACTTATGTATTAATCTAAAAGCCAAAACTTTTGGTTTTGGATATAGCAGAGAAAGGTTGAAAAGTTAGGTTTTTATTGCTGTGTCCTTGTTGGGGAGATTCATTATTTGTCCAGGTCAGTGGTCTTCAAACTGTGGCCCTTTGCTAGACTTTATCTGGCTCTTGGGGCACTATTAGGGCATAATTCCTCATTCTACTGACCATGGGCATTATGGAATTTTTTTTTTTTTCTGTCACTGACCACCAAGCCTGAGGCATTGTTTACTCCCATGAAGGAGGGGGCATTTTCTACTCCTAATGGCAACAGTCCGGCCCGCCTAAAGTCTACAGGATAGTAAACTTGGCCTTTGTGTAGAAAGTTTGGAGACCTCATGGTAAGGTGATCATTGTGACCAGGACTGGAAAAATATGGGAAATCCAAGTTGTCAGTACAACAGGAATCGATAGGAAGCACTTCAGTTGGGAACAGCTGTCTAAGGATTTTCTCCCACTTCCTGTTGTGTCTCCTAGGCAGGAATTAAAGGGAAATCTCCCCAGTGCGACACAGGTTTTACCCATTCCCTACTCTGTTCACAACTGAAAATAAATAAAGGGGGGGGGGGGCAGGGAAGCTTTGGTTATAGATATACTTTTAATATCTCCATTAAAGAGGTTTTGCACCCTTTGTCTGGTGGGAATCTACTGTTGATTTAAAGTGGATGTAAACCCGAAATGTTTTTTGTTTTTTTTATGTCATAATGTAGAGTATAAGATTTCCTATCATTTAAGCCCAGTCTTGCCACAAAGAGTTAATCCAGCTCTGAGCAATCCCCTTTTATTGTTCAGTGAGATAAATCTTGACAAACAGAGAAAAACTTTGTCAAATCCTCCCCCTTGCTGTGAGTGACAGGTGATTTACATATCTCAAAGTGCACTAGCCTAAGACATGCATTATTTTTTTAATTCCCACCCCCACTCCTTCCTTCAGCAGCTCTGCAAGGATTGGCTGTTCTACACCTCAGCATGATTTGGCATGCTGAAGTCATGTGGTTACTTTCCTGTCTTTTCACTGGATGTTAGAGATCATAGCAGAAGTTCAGTGTTAGAAATACACAGGAGAAAATGCATATTGACAAGGGGAGTGTAGAGGTGGGCGGGGAGTCTACTGACATCACGACTCCACCCACCGAGCTCCAGACAACAGACCCACCCACAGAATCTTCAGTTTTTCGGGTCTCATAACAGACAGAGGGGAGACATTTGACAGGTAAAGATACATGCAGGAGGCATGTATATCCTTATAGATAACCCCTATGGCAGTAGTTTAGAAAGGATGACATTGGGTTTACATCCACTTTAAAGTGTAAGTAAACCCCTCTATCGTTTTCAGCCAAGGAAGCTGCCATCTTTGCCTCTGTTTAATCTACAACTGCCATGATGCTTCACATGTGATTATATGACACCAGCCATTGGATGGTTTGACCGTTTGGTTGAGAGCACAACCAATGGGAGTGTTACATTTCTGGCACGTGCCGGAAATCAAACAGTTTTATGGATGGGTTTACTTCCGATTTAAAAGAACATGACCAGAGCTCCATCCTACCACAAATGAGCAGGCTCTGGGCTGACGTAGCCTTGGAGCTGCACTTTTCTAGGCTTAGTGTTGACCATACATGGAATGAATCGGTTGTTTGCTGTAATAATCGTTTTGAACAAACTGCAGTAGTTATGCCTTTCCAAAAGATTTTACTGTAATCATTGAGTGATTGATGAAATCTGGTTTCTATAGGTTATGCTATGAACTCTGCTTATTGCTGTGCCTTGTTGAATACAATCTAGAGCATAGGTAGGCAAACTGCAGTCCTCCAGCTGTTGCAGAACTGCAAATTCCAAGATGCAAGACAGCTACTAGCATGACTTCCAGAGGCACAAACCAGGTCCATAAAGACTTGGATGAGAGAGTTTGGGGTGAAGGAATTGGACTGACCTGCACTGAGTCCTGACCTCAACCCGATAGAACACCTTTGGGATGAATTGGAGACCAGTCTGCGAGCCAGGCCTTCTCTTCCACATCAGTGCCTGACCTCACAAATGCGATTCTGGAAGAATGGTCAAACATTCCCATAGACACACTCCTAAACCTTGCGGACAGCCTTCCCAGAAGAGTTGAAGCTGTTATAGCTGCAAAGGGTGGGCCAACTCAATTATGAACCCTACAGACTAAGACGCCATTAAAGGTCATGTGTAAAGGCAGGTGTCCCAATATAGTGTATGCTACTGCAATGTTTTCTAATAAATGTTGCAGAGCACGTACAAAATAAATGTTGCTGTACATTATATGCTTCCAATGGGAAGAAAACATAAAAAAAAAGCACTAAGTGGCATCTGCATTGTTTAAATTCTAAATATCGCTAAAACATTAGACAGATAGCACATTATACTGTGACCTCATTTTAATCCATAATAAGCCATTTTAGAATGCAGCACAAAATCAGGGACAGAGTATGTGTGTCTGTAAAAACTAGGATAACTGTTGCTCTATCATCAGGATATTGGTTCGCTTGCTGCCTTGTGATTTACAGAATTCCAGGTATGGATATTTTATACAAAGTTACATTGGTCCAGCTTGGAGTAATGAAATATAAATGGCTGATGCCCCTGGAAGCTGGAAATCGCTGTATTGGGCACCACTATGCCCAGGTCCCATGCTGGGTGGCATCACTTCTGCCTACTGAACGCAGGAAGTCAGCCGCTCAGCATGGGCGTTATTCAGAGAATGTGTTTCTAAATTAATGCAAAGCGAGGTGGGCAGTGACTTTATGCTCTCTAATTTGTCCAATCAGAGAATGCTTTGTATTCATTCAGAAGATGCAAAGCATTCTGTGAATGGCGCCTGTGCCAAGCTGCCAAACTCCTGTGTTCAGAATGCAGCTTCTCAGCACAGGACCCAGAGGCAATGTGAGATCATTGGCGTAGCGGCGTGTACTTCAGTGATTTGTAGCTTCCAGGGGCATCAGCCAGGTATGGTATACACATTGTTACATTACTCCAAGCTGGACCAATGTACTTGTATATAAAATATCCATACCTGGAATTTATCTTTTAAAGAAGAACTCCAAGAAAAAGCAATCATCTCAGGATCTCGCTTATATTCCTCAATTACTTTTTACTCTTTAAAATGCTAGTACCCTCCCTGTAGAGCTGGGATATGCAATTAGCGGACCTCCAGCTGTTGCAGAACTACAAGTCCCATGAGGCATAGCAAGACTGACAGCCACAAGCATGACACCCAGAGGCATGATGGGACTTGTAGTTTTGCAACAGCTGGAGGTCCGCTAATTGCATATCCCTGCTGTAGAGGGTATACAGCCCTTTAGCCCACCCTCCATAAATTAAAGCTATGCTATTGTGTTACCATGTTCAAAAAATGCATTTCCTTCTCTCTACTTGCCGACTGGACAGTGTAGATACAGATGCTAAGTTATAAGGTCTGGGCCTATTCGCAGCACCTGTGTTGATCTGCGCAGGCTCAAAGCTAGGGTACATAGAAATCAATTGTTTTTATATGTGCCCCATTCACAACACAATGCTGCAGATAGGGGCCGTGTGCTGCAGTGCAAGTCACAGCATCACATCATCATGGTGATTGGTGACTAGAACTGAAGTGTCAGAAGTGTAAAAAAAATAAATAAATGTTGCATTGTAACATTTGCATCACACAGTCCTTTCATAATGGACACAAGCTTGTGACGCTTTAGCATGTAGGCCGGTGTGAACAATCCCTCATTCCTCTGTTCTCTACTCCTGTAAGCCTGCTTTCAGTAGAGTTATTGAGTTGTGATTGGCTCAGAGTGATATGTGTACGCTAATCAGAGGAACTCTTCTAAATTTAATCATAAGGCCCCTTTTACACAGGGAGGATTCCGATCAGCTCACAGATCCCCTGCAGAGTGGGTGGATGACACATCCGTGTCCGCTCAGTGTCAGCAGAACGGACATGGACAGAGCCCACTCTGCTCAATGGGCGGCCGGGAGTAAACCTACTCTGCTGCAGCGACGCTTTGCTCCTCAAACCAGCAAGGAGAGCGATACATACAAACAGGTGAGTTCTGTTACTGCACATTTTTCAGTGATCTCGATACTTGTCAGATCTTGTCAGGATTACAAGTGTTACCAGACCTGAGAGTTTAGCAAATTGTAAATTCCATACAAAATAAATATAAAAAAAGTGTATGTAGATCAAGGATAAGCACACTTAAAGAGGAAGTAAACCCTGATGGGTTTTACTTCCTCTTTTTTGCCCTGCAAAGTAAAAGCATAATGGGCTATCAATCATACTAGCCCATTATGTGGCACTTGCCTCCAAATGAAGCCTGCGATGTGGCCGCATCCATCTTCGCCCCTCTTCCTTCTGGGGCCGTGGACTCCGGCTCTATGACTGTCCGGAGTCACTGCTGCGTGCCGCCGGTCGCGTGACGTCGCATGATGGCCGGAGTCGCATGACGTCACATGGCAACTCCCATGTGACGTCACATGGGAGCCGCCGGTCATGGCACGGGCCCTTTGGAAACTGCGTGGTTGTGCCCTTTCTTCAGTGCGCATGTGCAGATGACGTCGGCGAAAGTGTATACGGTAAATATCTCCTAAACCATGCAGTAATAAGGCTTACCTGTAGGTAAAAGTGGTGTAACTAGGTTTACAACCACTTTATAACAATGCATTTATCCTTTTTTTGCTTCCTTTACCCTGAGCTAACCTAACCTACCCTCCCCCTCCACAGATGTGTACTTGCCTCAGTCTGACAGGCGCGCCCTCTGGTATTTTTTTTTTTTTATCATGATGGCCGCGCCTGCACATTACAGCTCCGAAGACCTCTATATGTGGCTGGAGACGGCCCTAGAGAGGTCTGTTGGGCTGTTATGTGCAGCCAGGATGTAAACCAATCACTGGAGGCCACTGCTGTCAGAGGTAAGTGCACATTTGTGGAGGAGGAGGGCGGGCTGGGTCAGGGTAAAGGGGGGGGGGGGGGGGGGGCAAAAGGGAGAAGTGCACTTTGTTTTAAAGCGTACTTATCTTTTAGGTCTCATGCACACAGGCAGAAAGAGATGACGCTTTTAGGATTCATGCACAGCTAGAAAAAAAAACGCTGGATAAGGCTCCATGCACACTAGCATTCTTTTAAAATCCCAGAAGCTGTTTTTTTTTTTTTTTTTTTTTTTTTTTCCCTCCTGCTCTTTAAAGCTAAATAGTGTTATCCTATGTGTCCATGCACACTACTTTAGGCTATTAGCATTTTTTCAGCTTCTAGGAGCAGAAAAAAATTGTTTTTGTAGTTTTTTGGAGTGTTTTTCCAGCAGAAAACATGCTGAATGCTCCTAACTTCTAAACGCTTTTTTATTTTTTTATTTTTTTTTCTTCATGTACTGCAAAAATGCCAATAAAATGCTAATGCTCCCAAAAGCTTCTAAAATGCTACTAAAAGCTGGCACAAAAGTGCTATGCTATCCAGTATTTTTCATCTAGCGTTTTTCTGGCTTTTCTTCTTTTTTTTTTTTTTTAGCTTATAGTGTGCATGGAGCAGTAAAAATGCTGATTTATACACAGGTGGCTGTAGACGGTAGTTATGATCTGGTATAGTTTTATTGCAACAAGAATGTGTTGATTTTGATTTTTGCTGCAACACAATGGTTTAATATGTACTTGTACTATTTTGTACCTCGCTGTTTGCCTAAAACTTTTTTAATAAAAATTATTGGAACGAAAAATGCTGATAATAGCATTTTTGTGCCAGCTTTTTAGGCTCTATGCACACTAGCATTAAAATATATATATATATATATATATATATATATATATATATATATATATATATATATATATATATATTTTTTTTTGAGCTTTTTTTTTTTCTTCCTTTTATTGCAAAAATGCCAATAAAATTCTAATGCTCCTAAAACACTACTACAAAAAGCTATTATCAGCGTTTTTCATCCAGTGATTTTTCCATTTTTTTTTAATTATATATATATATATATATATATATATATATATATATATATATATATATATATATATATATATATATATATAATTAAAAAAAAATGGAAAAATCACTGGATGAAAAACGCTGATAATAGCTTTTTGTAATAGTGTTTTAGGAGCATTAGAATTTTATTGGCATTTTTGCAATAAAAGGAAGAAAAAAAAAAAAGCTCAAAAAATGCTTTTAGGAGCGTTTTTGCTGGAAAAACACTCCAGGAAACTGTACAATTTTTTTTAAGAATTTTTTTTCTGCTCCTAGACGCTGAAGCTTAAAAAATGCTAATAGCCTAAAGTAGTGTGTATGGACACATAGGACAACACTATTTAGCTTTTATAAGCAGACAAAAAATGCTAGTGTAAATGGAGCCTAATGCTGCATACAGACGGTCGGAATTTCCGTCAAAAAAAGTGTGGTGGGAGCTTTTGGTCGGATATATGTGTGTATGCTCCATCCAACTTTTTCTGTCTGAATTTCTGCCAGCAAAAGATTGAGAGCTGGTTCTCTATTTTTCTGATGGAAAAAGTTCTTGACGGAAATTCTGTTCGTCTTTATGCAATTCCGATGCGAAAAAAAACCACGCATGCTCGGAAACAATTTGACGCATGCTCGGAAGCATTGAACTTCATTTTCTCGGCTCGTCGTAGTGTTGTACGTCACAGCGTTCTTGACGGTTGTAAGTTCAGAGAACTTTTGTGTGACCGTGTGTATGCAAGCCAAGCTTGAGCGGAATTCCGTCGGAAAAACCATCCAAGATTTTTCCGACGGAAGTTCCGCTCGTGTGTACGCGGCATTAGAAGTATTAGCATTCTAGCAGTGTGGGTGGCACAGTGGTGTAGTGGTTAGCACTTTCGCCTAGCAGCAAAAGGGTCAGAGGCTGGAATCCCGACCAGGACATTCCTGCCTGGTTTGTGGATGTTCTCCCTGTGCCTGTGTGGGTTTCCTGCCACAGTACAAAAACATGCTGGTAGGTCATTTGGCTCCTGTCTAAATTGGCCCTAATATGTGTATGTATGAATGTGAGTTAGGGACCTTAGATTGTAAGCTCCTTGAGGGCAGGGACTAATGTGAATGTACAATGTATGTAAAGCACTGTGGAAATTGACAGCGCTATAGAAGTACCTGAAATGAATAAATACACAAAGAAAAAAAAAAAAAAAAAAAGCTGTTAGGCGCGTTTTAGGAGCATTCCGCGTTTTTTTTCTGTTGGACAAACGCTCCTAAAAACTCTACATTTTTTTTTTTCCTGCTCCTAGATGCTGAAGCTCAAGAAATGCTGATAGCCTAAAGTAGTGTGCATGGACACATAGGATAACACTATTTCGCTTCTAGGAGCAGAAAAAAATGCTAATAGCTTCTAGGTACTTAAAAAAACACTAGTGTGTATGGAGCCTAAGAGGCATTTTTTTTTCTTTCTTATGCCTCCTGAATGCAGCTGTATTTACAGCCATTCACATAGTGTTCATACGTCTGAGCAGCGTTCAGAGGCATAACAAAAGATGGCCCATACCTGTGTTCAGGGAGGAGCTTACTGTCATAATTTATCCACATACATGTGTGTAAACTAATGCAGTGGTCAGAATAAATGCATATTCTAGTCATTAGGCCCCTTTCACACTTGTGTGACTTGGGAGTGCAAAGTCGCATTAGAAGTCGTACCCCATGATTTCCAATGAGTACCGTTCATATCTGTGCGACTTCAAGTCACACCTACTTTGGTCCGACTTTGATGTGATTTGAGGTCCATAGACCTCAGGTTTACATGAAATCGCACCCGCAAAATCGTGCGGTGTGAGTTTATCTGTGTAAACTTCTAAAAGCCATAAGTCTGTAAATGAGTGTAATTTTGCACCAAAACAAGAATTTTTACGCTGGTTTTCTCTGCTCAGCACAGACCCGGGGTATTTTTATTAAGACCATAAAGGAGCACACCCGTTCACACACTGATTTAAAGCGGAGCGCCAAACATCATCAAAATTTACTGCTACAAATGATTTTTTTTTTTGTACGCTCCAGGAAATTCATATGGGATTCCGTTTGTTTCAGAACCTCCAACGTTTCAGGGATTTGGGTTAAGGGCCAGTTCACACCTAATGCATTATAACAGATGAGAACATAAAAAAAAAAAAAAAAAAAAAAAGTACATGTATGTCCAGCACCTCACTGAGCGCAGGAGGTCCAGTGAAATCAGTGGAAGCGCATGAAGGAATTAAAACGCCTCTGCCTTCGGGAATTTCCATAAATGTTGATCTGTCTCCTTGCTTCAGGGCAGTGACTCTAATGCCTGGTACACACGATAAGATTATCGGACGAACAATCGTTTTTTTGGGGGGTTTTTTTTTTGCATGCTAATCTGAGATCGAACCTGAAGAGTTAAAGTCATGGAAATTCTCGTACGACACAATAAAAATTCCGAAGTGATGTCATGTTTTGTAGTATACTTGTGTTGCATTTTTGAACGACAACTGTACTGATCTCACATCATACAAAATTTTTTTTTTGTGCATGTCTGATCAGATGATATCGGATGAACTGTCCTGATTGGCTCTCGAAAGCTCTGTACTAACCATCAGATTATCGTACGATCGCTCCGGAATCGGTATTTTTCGTATGATTTTCTGATACAGGGCTTAAAGTATTGGAACCCTTCCGATATGGGCAGCCAACATTCATGACCCGTTCACACTAAAGCAATACGTTGCAGCAACATTGGTCATTTTTAATCCTCATGCTGCTAGCATTTGTTAAATAGATAGGAAAGTATATCTCATTTACTTGTGTTAAACTTGGAGGGGGGGAGTTTGCCTTAAATATTAAAAATGAATTAAATAGTGTGTTTGGATTGTGGTGCTCCGACGTAGTTCCGCTTTAATGCATGCATTAGGGAAGACTGTTTTTAATGGAGAAGTCCAGTGAAAACTCCTTTTGGCTGTACTTTTCCTGTGGATCACAGGAGTGCCGTTTTTGGCCTGCACTCTTGTGACCCATTTTCAGCAGACAGCGGGCTAAAGCCCACACTCTGTTGCCTTCGCAGAGCCGCAACCATATGGTCTGGATACGCCCCACATGCCTGCAGGGCACCCGGCCTGAGCCGGCCGCTCTCCTGCCCCCTTCACAGTCCAGCACTTCAGTGAGGGGGGGGGGGGGGGGGGGCAGAGAGCCGGTGACTGATAGAGCTCCCTGAGCAGAAAGCTGGTGACTAAGAACTGAGGGATTGGCAGTGTTTGATCTTTTGATTCTCAGAGTTGGGGCCCTTTCACACTGGGACGGTTTGCAGGCGCTATTGCGCTAATAATAGCGCCTGCATACCGACCCGAAAGTGCCGCTGCTGTCTCTCCAGTGTGAAAGCCCTGAGGGCTTTCACACTGGAGCGGTGCGCTAGCAGGACGGGAAAAGTCCTGCTAGCACCATCTTTGGAGCGGTGAAGAAGCGGAGTATATACCGCTCCTGCCCATTGAAATCAATGGGACAGCGCGGTTATACCGCCGGCAAAGCGCCTCTGCAAAGGCGCTTTGCGGTGGTTATTAACCCTTTCTCGGCCGCTAGCGGGGGGGTAAAACCCCCCCGCTAGCGGCCGAATACCGACGGTAAAGCGCCGCTTACAATAGCGGCGCTTTACCACCGACGCCGCCCCAGTGTGAAAGGGCCCTTAGACGGCGGGGGACAGATGCAGCATCCACCTTGGTAAGTATAATTATATAAAAAAAAAAAAAAAAAAAAAAAAAACATTCCCATACTGTACTTCTCTTTTAATAAATGGGCTGCATCACCCTACTTGTTCCCAAGTGCAGTGCAACACAATGTATTGTATAGGAGTTGTGAGGAGCTGTTGTACTCTACTGTACAATGCATTACATGCCATTTACAAGGAATAGCACTGCACATAGAGCAGGTGCTTTGCAATACATGGTGGTTCTTCACTCTGTTTTGAAAAAGAGTCGAGCTCCATCCTCGCCCAGGGTGGTTCTTTACCAGCCTTCAGGTCTAGGGGGAGGGGGTTCAACTGGAAGTAGGAGAGGGTACCTACCCCCCCAAAAAAAAGTTCCAAAAGAAGGGGGAGGGTGAAGGACATAAAGCGGAACTTCACCCTAAAGTGGAAGTTCTGCTTTAGGTATGATTGGTCCCTGGAAGTAGCGTTCAGTAATTCCAGCCCACCTATATTGCTCCTAAGTGGTTTTCTTTAACAGTAAGCTCTTTCTGAGATTGTGATCTGTGATGCTTCAGGAGTTCAGTTTCAGGTCAGCCAAGAAGGATGCACCAAGCAGTCAGCCAATCAGCAGTAGGGAGTAATACTGCATTCTCCATTAGTATAATGGGAGATGAGTTCTTCCCCTCCAGAACTACACATCTATTACATGTTAGGGGAAGGACCTGCTGCACAGATAAAGCAGCAGTGGTGTTTGCTGGAGTGTCTTTTTTTAACATGCTTATTAAGGCCCCGTTCCCATTCTCTCGTAGTGGGAATGAGTGTGCGATTTTGACATCACGATTTTCACACGATCCTGCGTGTCGCATAGGGCAGCTCATTCACTTGAATGAGCTGCCCTATGCATTGTTTGTTGCCTGAAAACAAGCCCCTGCTACTTTTCGGGCAACGAGCTTCACACGATTTGTGAAGGCTTGGACAATACATCTCTAAACAAGATTGGCAACATCTCTAGGTAGGTACAAAACTTTAAGGGTCGTTTCACACTAGGACAACTTGTCAGGCGACCTAGCCGCCTGACAAGTAGCGTCCCGTTCTGTACAATGGAACCGTCGCTCCGACTTAGAAAAAGGTTCCTGTACTACTTTGGGGGCGACTTGAGGCGACTTGCATAGACTTCTATATAGAAGTCGTTTTGCAAGTCGCCGCCCCTGTCGTGTCCAGGTCGCCTGAGGCAGTCGCGCTGCAAGTCGTGCTGCCTCAGTGTGAACCCGGGCTAAAAGGCAAAGTTCACCTTTTGGGACCATTTTTCATGTTACACCATATTTAGGGTATACATAAAACAGGGACACATTTCCCAACCCTCTCACCCTCAAACCACCCTCTCACTTACCTGAATTGGGGGTGCCCCCCTGCACTAATGTGAATCTGAATGGAGAGACTACAAGTCCCATCTTCCAGCATTGGCAGAGGGATCTGTAGATCTCAATGGAGCACAAGTGTGAGGTCGCCACGCTTGTAGTCCTTTTGTTTACTTCTTTCAGCCTTCTACAGGCCTGAGGATGGGATGTAAACCTGTACATGTCACATAATTGTGGATGCAATGCTCTGCATGCTTGCAGGTAAAAAAATATTAAATACACATTTTCTTTTAATATATGAATGCATTTTTTTAATGTGTCAAAAGTTGGACTATTCCTTTAATATATGTACTGTAAAACAAACGCGGATGGGCTCAGTTCAGAAAGCTTTGACACAATAGTAAGCATCTTTGTTTTAGCAATGTTCAATTTTTTTAAATCCCATTTTTTTTTCTTCTTTTCTTTCTTTATCTAGGTGGGTTCTCTTTGAAAATTGGGCCTAAAAGGTATATAAGTTTGCAGATACATTAAAGCACATCATATTATAATGCACTTGGAATTGAGGGGAAAAAAAATACATTCCATTTGAACTTTCTATGCCTCCCTATAGATATATCTACTGAATATTATTTTCTAAGTGATGGTTTGGTATTCTCACTATTGGTGCGCTTAAATTTGGTACTTTGTCGATGTTTACATGCCGGTCATGTGGAGTTTTGATGTATTTTTATGAATAGGTGAAATTAAACATTTTTGAATGACTGACTGACCTGAGTCTCGCCTTTTATTATAAATGATTGAACATTGTTTTAAATAAGGTTGTTAACAGCTTGCAGTGTTGTGTATGTTTTATGCATTTTATTCTGGTTACCTACAATCATGCATGTTCATGTCCATCCACTGCCATTAATGGGCCCTATAACGGGCATTGATGCATCGAAAACAAAGACTATGTGCGTCAACACGTTGCACAGGGATAAATAGCACCAAATAAAACAAATGTTAACCCTTGTGCATATGTTGAAGTGCATTAAATACTTGCCTACCGGGCCAATTCTGACACTCCTACATGTTAAAATCATATTTTTTTCTTTTTCATACATCATGGGACATAGGCTAATATTCATTACCTGCTGGGTTATACATCTCCAGGTGAATGGACACTGGTAAGGATGAGCTCAGGTGTGTTCGCAACCGGCACGTGTAGAGCCCGCCAGGAAGTCGGCACTGCACAGCGCTAATCACAGGCAGTGAGACGTTTTCCTGATCCGCGGCTGCAGAAATCGAGAAATGTCTCACTGCCTGTGATTAGCGCTGTGCAGTGCCGACTTCCTGGCGGGCTCTACACATGTGGGCTCTACACATGTGGGCTCTACACATGTGAGCTCATCCTTGGACACTGGTAGACTAAAGATCTTTAGACAGGAAGTGATCCCCTATATAAACCCCCCCCCCCATACAGGAAGTACTTCAGTTTTTTTTACCAGTGTCTGCAAGGTGGATGGCACGGTTGTTTGATCTCTCTTAGCTCCAGGTCTCTAGTCCCACAAACATTTCTTAAATGAATCAAGGGATTGACTGATCGGATCCATTTGACACAGGCTCTATATGCTTAGATAAATGGTACCCGAGCCTCGCAAAGAAGACTCAAGATCCTGCAAGGTTTTGCCTGTAATGCGGCCTCTGGGCGCTGGACCCTGCGAAGTGGAATCCTGGACACCACAGTGCTAAGGCATTCCTGCAGGGTGTTGTACAGGTCCAAGGGAGTGGACCCTAAACATGAAAAGGGTATTTAGTCCTTGAAGGTCCTCAAGTGACAGGAACCCGCCGTTAAGGGTGAAGTTTAGGCTCTTTGTTTCTAAGCTGCCCTGTGCCTGGACGGGTAAGTGAAACCCCTTTATTTACTTATTGTGGGGTGTCCCAGTGATTGTTACAATCAGTCAAGCTAGCTAGAGGCTGGACACCTGTGTGCGGTGACCATACGGGGGAAATTTGGGCTAGATGTGGGTGTTTGCAAACTGTACTCCCCTTTTTTTTTTTTTTCCTTGTGTCTCACTGTTTTTACCTGTATGATGGCGCACGATCGTGCGCCATTTCAACTTGGTTCACCATGGCACACATGCATTCACAAGAGCGCTGCTGGGCTCAGCAGTTTGTTTGGTGGCCATGGTGCACATGGCTTCGCCGCACATGCGCCGTAGCCTGTATCTGGGTGTATGAAGAATTGCGTCATACACGAATACAGCCATGCCAGTTCACCAGGACCATGTGCGTGCGCAAGCGCGCACAGAATGTTCCGACGCACAGCCAGCTTATTTAAGCTGTGTATGCCAAGCACGCGGAGCTTACAGAAGGCAGTTGTGGGACACAGAGCAGGCTCTGAACCAGGCATTTGCAGTGGTTCACTTCTTACCCGGGTCACGTGAGTCACCAGGTGTTGCTTGGCAGGCTAAAGGTGCTTAGCCGGATTGTTGCATAGGGGCTTGGTGAGCCCAATTAAAGGGTCTCCCTTCTGAGGTGTGTTAATACTACACCCAGGTACTCTCTTTTGGTGGTATTAAAAAAAGAGGAGCGGGACTAACACTACAGGGAAGGCACATCTATGTCGTCAGTAGTTCCTGATGAACCTAGTCTTATCCCTAGTGTTTTATCCCCTGAAAGACCAGAGGTTTCCAGGCAATCTGAGCCTATCTGGTATTGTGCCAACAGTCAATGCTGCTGCTTCACCCTTTATGACCAAGGATGAACTGTCCTCGGCCCTAGCCAGGTTTTTACCTTGTAAAAAATTATTGGCAGGTTTCCCCTTTCATGGGGAACGTTTATTCGGTGATCATTTGGATAAATATATCCAAAAGATTTCCAGAGGGAAGAGTTCTTTACTTCCTGTAAAGAAAAGCACCAGGTGTCCCTTGTTTAAAACCTCAGGGACTGCTTCCTCAAATGTCTCAGTGCCAAGGCAGGTCTGCCGTCAACAGGGCGCTAGGACCAGGGGCAGGCTGCAAGGCCAGTGCCAGAAAAAGCCCTGGGTCCAAAATTCTTCTATACCCAGCAACAAGCCCTCCTTTTGAGGGCCACTCCATTGGGTGGGGGGAAGGTTGCTGCACTTTGCAGACATTTGGAGAACAAGAATTCAAGACGAATGGGTCACCTCAACTATATCCCACGGTTACAAGCTGGAGTTGCGGGGGGTTCCCCCTCAGAGGTTTTTAAGATCCAGCATGCTCTTGGATCCTCCGAAAAGATTCTTATTGCTTCAGGTACTACATCATTTAGTGCATCAAGGAGTGATTGTAGAGGTTCCTGTATGCGAAAGGGGCACAGGCTTTTACTCGAACCTGTTTACGGTTCAAAAACCAAACGGGGACACAAGGCCCATTTTGGACCTAAGATCCCTGAACAAGTATCTACTGATACAGTCCTTTTAGATGGAGTCTGTCCACTCAGTAGTAGCCTCACTCCAGATGGGAGACTTTCTAGCCTCCATTGATATAAAAGACACGTATTTACACGTACCTATGTTTCAGCCTCATCAGAGGTTCCTACGATTTGCAGTAGAGGAACGTCATTTTCTGTTTGTGGCTCTACCCTTCAGGCTTGCTACAGCTCCCCGGGTGTTCACAAAGTTCCCAGCACCAGTACTGGGTCTTTTAAGGGCCCAAGGGATCCTGGTGCTCGGTTATATGGATGACCTCCTGCTCAGAGATCACTCATTACAGGCTCTAGAACAGATGATAACATGCACAGTGCTGTATTTGAAAAGCTTAGGCTGGATCATAAATACAGAAAAGTCAGCCTTGAAACCATCTCAAAGTCTAAAGTATTTAGGTCTGATCTTAGATATGGTCCAAGCAAGAGTATTCTTCCCACCCGCAACGATCTGTGCCCTGAAGGATCAGGTGCATCAGATAAGGGGCACCAGACAACCCTCCATTCGAATCTGTATGAGTCTTCTAGGGAGAATGGTATCCTCCTTTGAGGCAGTGCCCTATGCCCAGTTCCATTCCAGACCTTTACAACAAGACATCTTGTTGGCTTAGAACAGAAGAGGACAAGCCCCTGAGTATCCAATATTCTTACAGTGGGGGCGGAAAGTATTCAGACCCCCTTAAATTTTTCACTCTTTGTTATTATTGCAGCCATTTGCTAAAATCATTTAAGTTATTTTTTTTTCCTCAATGTACACACAACACCCCATTTTGACAGAAAAACACAGAATTGTTGACATTTTTGCAGATTTATTAAAGAAAAACTGAAATATCACATGGTCCTAAGTATTCAGACCCTTTGCTGTGACACTCATATTTAACTCAAGTGCTGTCCATTTCTTCTGATCATCCTTGAGATGGTTCTACACCTTCATTTGAGTCCAGCTGTGTTAGATTATACGATTGGACCTGATTAGGAAAGCCACACACCTGTCTATATAAGACCTTACAGCTCACAGTGCATGTCAGAGCAAATGAGAATCATGAGGTCAAATGAACTGCCTGAAGAGCTCAGAGACAGAATTGTGGCAAGGCACAGATCTGGCCAAGGTTACAAAACAAATTCTGCTGCACTTAAGGTTCCTAAGAGCACAGTGGCCTCCAAAATCCTTAAATAGAAGACGTTTGGGATGACCAGAACCCTTCCAAGAGCTGGACGTCCGGCCAAACTGAGCTATCAGGGGAGAAGAGCCTTGGTGAGAGAGGTAAGGAAGAACCCAAAGATCACTGTGGCTGAGCTCCAGAGATGCAGTCCGGAGATGGGAGAAAGTTGTAGAAAGTCAACCATCACTGCAGCCCTCCACCAGTTGGGGCTTTACGGCAGAGTGGCCCGACAGAAGCCTCTCCTCAGTGCAAGACACATGAAAGCCCGCATGGAGTTTGCTAAAAAAAAAAACACCTGAAGGACTCCAAGATGGTGAGAAATAAGATTCTCTGGTCTGATGAGACCAAGATAGAACTTTTTGGACTTCATTCTAAGCGGTATGTGTGGAGAAAACCAGGCACTGCTCATCACCTGTGCAATACAGTCCCAACAGTGAAGAATGGTGGTGGCAGCATCATGCTGTGGGGGTGTTTTTCAGCTGCAGGGACAGGACGACTGGTTGCAATTGAGCAAAAGATGAATGTCAAGTACAGGGATATCCTGGATGAAAACCTTCTCCAGAGTGCTCAGGACCTCAGACTGGGCCGAAGGTTTACCTTCCAACAAGATAATGACCCTAAGCACACAGCTAAAATAACGAAGGAGTGGCTTCACAACAACTCAGTGACTGTTGTTAAATGGCCCAGCCAGAGCCCTGACTTAAACCCAATTGAGCATCTCTGGAGAGACCTAAAAATGGCTGTCCACCGTTTACCATCCAACCTGACAGAACTGGAGAGGATCTGCAAGGAGGAATGGCAGAGGATCCCCAAATCCAGGTGTGAAAAACTTGTTGCTTCTTTCCCAAAAAGACTCATGCCTGTATTAGATCAAAGGGGTGCTTCTACTAAATACTGAGCAAAGGGTCTGAATACTTAGGACCATGTGATATTTCAGTTTTTCTTTTTTAATAAATCTGCAAAAATGTCAACAATTCTGTGTTTTTCTGTCAATATGGGTTGCTGTGTGTACATTTAATGGAGGAAAAAAAAATGAACTTAAATGATTTTAGCAAATGGCTGCAATATAGCAAAGAGTGAAAAATTTAAGGGGGTCTGAATACTTTCCATCCCCACTGTATTTCCCTCAGGCACGCTTAAGCCTAAACTGGTGGTTGCAGGATCAGAATCCCGGTACCTTGAAGAGTACTGACTACAGATGCCAGCCTCTCAGGCTGGGGACTGACCCTAAAGGGGCTCACAGCTAGGGGGGAAATGGCCAAAGACAGAACAGATCCTGCCCATCAACGTCCTGGAATTACAGGCAGTATGTCTGGCCCTGCGGTCCTGGGCGGTGGAGCTTCAAGACTGCCCTATCAGGGTTCAGTCCAAGGCCAATGCAGTGGGCTATATAAACCACCAAGGCGGTACCAGGAGTCGTTCAGCTCTGAAGGAGGTGAACCACATACTAGCCTGGGCAGAGGGACATGTGCCAATTCTATCGGCAGTCCATATCCTGGGAGTAGAGAACTGGAAGGAGGATTATCTCAGCCGCCAGCAGGTCTGCCCGGAGGAATGGTCCCTTTACCCAGGGGTGTTCCAGGAAATGTGCCAACGTTTGGGGATGGCCAGGGGTCGACCTACTGGCATCCAGGTTCAACAACAAGCTACAGCAGTTTGTGTCCCAAACAAGAGATCCTCTGGCAATTGGAGCAGATGCTCTGTTAGTTCCATGGAGCCAGTACTCCCTGCTTTATGCTTTCCCTCCAATCCCTCTCCTTCCACATTTGTTGCACAGGATTCGGAGAGAGGGGGTTCCAGTCATTCTGGTGGCACCAGCCTGGCCCAGAAAGACCTGGTTTCCGGAGATTGTGAGACTGACAATAGACGGGCCATAGACGCTTCCACGTCGCCCTGATTTACTGTCTCAAGGTCCTATATTCCACCCCAATTTACAGTCTCTAAATTTGACAGGATGGCTATTGAAGCCAGGGTGTTAAAGGACCATAGCATCTCGGGACCAGTGGTGTCTACCCTAGTGAATGCTAGAAAAGCTGTCACTGGAAGACTTTTATATTGCTTGGTGTGAAGCCAAAAAATGGCTTCCTCAGAAATAAGTGCTTGGGAGAATTCTCCTTTTTATACAGTTAGCTGTGGAAATCAGATTGTACTCAAAGCTAATCAGAGGTCAAGTTTCGGCCCTATCAGTATTCTTCCAAGGGCCTTTAACCTCCCATTCACTGGTCCGAACCTTTATGCAGGGGCCAACTCGCTTGCTTTCGCCATTAGGTCACCAATGCGTCCTTGGGACTTGAACTTGGTGCTGTCTCTGTTACAGAAACAACCATTTGAACCTATCAAGGAAATTCCATTAGACTTGCTGTCACGCAAGCTAGCCTTCCTAATGGCCATCACCTTGGCTAGAAGGGTATTGGAGTTGGCAGCCCTTTCGTGCAGGGAACCATATTTGATCCTTCACCACGACAGGGTTGTATTACGACCTGTTCCACTCTTTTTGCCAAAAGTGGTGTCAGCCTTTCATTTAAATCAGGACATTATTTCTCTCAGCCTCATTCGGCGGAAGAGAGATGACTGCATTCCTTGGACGTTGTCTGGGCAGTCAAGATTTATTTGTCTAGATCTGTGGACATCCGAGGATCAGACTCCTTTTTTGTTTTACCAAAAGGATCCAAGAAGGGGCAGGCAGCTTCCAAGGCTTCCATTGCCAATTGGGTCCGTCAATTGATCACTCAGGCCAACGGTCTGAAACGTAAAGCTCCTCCTTTTTAGGGTAAGGGCTCATTCTACCAGGGGTGTAGGAACCTCCTGGGCTTTTCGCCATCAGGTATTTGTGGCTCAGATTTGTAAGGCTCCTTACCTGGTCTTCAGTGCATACGTTCACAAAATTTTATCAAGTGGATGTTCGAGCAGCTGAGGATTCGGCTTTAGGCCACAGTCTACTGCAGGCTGCTGTATAAGGTCTGATGACTATTGTTTGGCAGGGTGTCTCCCTCCCCTCAAGGCTATTGCTCTGGGACGTCCCAGCAGGTAATGAATATTAGCCTAATGCCGCGTACACACGAGCGGACTTTACAGCAGACTTTGCCCGGCGGACTTTGACGGACTTTATGACAGAGTTTCCGAATGAATGGACTTGCCTACACACAATCCACCAAAGTCCGAATTTGTACGTGATGACGTACGACCAAACTAAAACAAGGAAGTTCATAGCCAGTAGCCAATAGCTGCCCTAGCGTGGCTTTTTGTCCGTCGAACTAGCATACAGATGAGCAGACTTTTCGACTGGACTCAAGTTCGACGGATAGATTTAAAACATGTTTCAAATCTAAGTCCGTCCAACTTTTGAGAAAACAAAGTCCGCTGGAGCCCACACACGATCGAATTGTCTGACTAAATCCTGTCCACCGGGCAAAGTCTGCCGTAAAGTCCGATCGTGTGTACGCGGCATAACTGTGTCTCTTGATGTATGAAAAAGAAAATAGGATTTTTTTTTCTTCATACTTGTAAAATCCCTTTCTTTGAGTACATCATGGGACACAGAGATCCCTCCCCTCTTTTTGAGGATTCAGCGCTTGCTACAAAACTGAAGTACTTCCTGTATTGGAGGGGTTATATAGGGGATCACTTCCTGTCTAAAGACCTTTTAGTCTGCCAGTGTCCATTCACCTGGAGATGAAGTATAACTCAGCAGGTAATGAATATTAGCCTAACTCTGTGTCCCATGATGTACTCAAAGAAAAGGATTTTACAGGTAAGTATGATGAAAAAAAGCTGTGTTTTGCTAGAAAATTACTCAGAACCGCCAAACATTATGTACGTTTTGTTTTTTCGGCAGAGATCCTAGGGAATAAAATGGTTGTTGCAACTTTTTATCCCGCACGGTATTTGCACAGCTAGTTTTTCAAACGTTTAATGCATTAAAACAAAACAGTAAAGTTAGTCAAATTTTTTCACATAATGTGAAAGCTGATGTTACGCTGAGTAAATAGATACCTAACATGTCAAGCTTTAAAATTGTGCACACTCGTGGAATGGCGCCAAACTTTGGTACTTAAAAATCCCCATAGGCGACGCTTTCATTTTCTTTTACAGGTTACCTGTTTAGAGTTATAGAGTAGGTCTAGTGGTAGAATTAATGATCTTGCTCTAACGTTCATGGTCATACCTTACGTGTGGTTTGAACACCTTTTACATATGTGGGCGCAACCTACGTATACGTTCGCTATTACAAGGAATGTAAACATCCCTTTGTAATAGGAATATGGCATGACAGGTCCTCTTTACAGTGAGATCTGGGGTCTGTAAATCCCCAGATCTCACCTCTAGGATGGGAAGCCTGAAATAATAAAAAAAAACAAAATAACGATCTCGGCTTCCCAGCCGAGGTGGCGGCATTTTTTTCAAATGCAGAGGCCGGGCGTGACATCCTAACATTGCGACCGACCCCCAACAGGTCATAGAGACTTCCGGGGGGCCATCTGGTCCGCTGGATTCTCTATGGTAAACTTCTGCCGCTGGCTGAGTCATTCTCTGGCTCGCCGATTGCGTCCCCTCTTGCCACCTGTAAGAACAATCAAGCGGCTGAACAGCCACTATGATTGATTGTTTTTATGGTGCAGGGAATCGCCAGCTAGGAAAAAAATATCTAAATGATGCCTGTAACTACAGGCATCATTCAGATATCACCACTCAAACTCTGCGACATCGTATGACGGTGTGCGTGCGGCAACTGGTTAAAGCTAGGTTTACATCCATGTGGTTGATGCGGTTTTCGGACGCATTTTTAAACATGCATTTTTGCATTTTTTTTTTTCCTTAACGAACAGTGAATAGCCGGTAGTTAGAGAGTGGGCGGCCGCTGCGGCATTAACAACCGATGACTTTACGAGTGATTGTAAACCAAATAAATGCAGCCATTAAAAGTGTTTAAAGAAAACAAAAAAGGCCTCGTCCCCACAACCCTGGCTGATGGTTGTGGGGGTCTGTGGGTGGGGGACTTATCAGAATCTGGAAGCCCCTCCAATGTGAATGAGTAGTGTCAAAAAGCACACATGTATGAGTCTTCTCACACATTGTTTTTGAAAATTCCTTTGCTTTTCTTTAATAATGTTCCCTGAAGTACTACGGGGGACATTGTTTTTTGGGGGGTTTTTTTAGTAAAGGAATTGTCAAAAACTGTCTCTTTATTTTTGACACTTTTTTTTTTTGGGTGAATAAGTAGGGCTACTCATTCACATAGGAAGGGGGGGGTCAGGATCTGGGGGCCCTCTTGACACTGACTGGGAAGGGGTGAAAAATCAGGGGCAATCAAATGTGTGCCTAACCAGTGTTTTACAAGAGGAAGAGATTACATGTATTCCCTGGTTTGCAGGGACACCGGCCGATCAACTTCCGCTGTGTAAAGACAGCGGAAGTGGGCTGTCGGTGACACGCATGTGCGTCCCCTACTTGGATGTGTTGGATCACGTGTATATGCACAGGGGCCGCCCTTTAGCAGTAAAACTGCTATAAGGCGGACCTAAAGTGGTTAAATGGACTGTAGTGTGGTGTGGTTCTGCTAAATGCAAAACACACAAAAAAAAAACCCAAAAAAACACACATATGTGTGAACATAGCCTTAAATGCAAAAGGGGGGGGATATGGCCTGATACTTTCACAAAACATTTTCTTTTGCCACTAATAATAAAGCACAGGTATTTGCTTATTTAAAGCCTAACTTCGTTTCTGCAAAGACATAGGCCTGTTAGCTTTGGGCAGGGTCAGCACCTCAAATTGTTTGCGATGTGGTCATCCTGGGGCTAACTTTACCCACTTAATCTGGTCCTGTCCGTCAATGTACCTTACTGGTCACAAGTAGTAAACTTCTCTCCACGCCAGTAGCACTTACACCAGAATTATGTCTTCTTGGGTTGCTAGATAAAGAACAATGGCCTAGGCACACCAGGACGTTTTTTCACGTTACTGTTTTTATCCTAAAAGCAAATTGCCATTAAGTCGATGCAACCATCCCCTCCATCTATTCCCCAATGGCTTCACGCCCTTAATCAAATGTTACCTTACATGAAAGTCCTGTATGAACATAGGAGGTGCCCTTGGATATATGGAAAGGTATAGGACATGTGGTGTAGTTCTAACCCCACTATCACCAATAACTGCTACATGTATGATGTTGGTAAATATGCATGTAGGAGACTAGCTGTATCAAGTAAAATGCTCTTTATATGCTCACTCTGTTTTTGTATCTATGGACCGAGACAAGGCTTGTTTGGTTATTCGTTTCAGTTTTTTTTGTATTAAAGCATTTAACTACATTTTGTTGTGAGATGCTTAAAAGAGAAGTATGGGGTTTCATTTTTTTCTTTTTTTCCAGAATCATACTTGCTTAGGTGGATGCAGCATCGGTCTCCGGCCAGCTCGAATGCTGAGACCCGAGCAATTAAACACTGCTGATCGCTCGGTTCTCATAGCTCCCCAAGCAGAGAGATGGTCAGTCACCACTCTCTGCTCTGCCTCCTCCTCGCTCACTGGAGTGCTGGGCTGTGGAGGGGGTTGGAGCAGCCGGCTCAGGCTCTCAGCGGCTTGCAGAGAGGCTGAGCCAGGTGACGGCCCAGGCATGTGGGTGGATCCTGACTTCAATGTCGCAATTTTGCTCCAGCCTGGACCGGGGTCAGTGACGTCAGCTGACAGCAGGCTTCAGCCCGCTGTCTGCTGAAAATTGATCACAGGAGTGCTGAATGAACTGCACTCCTGTGATCCACAGGAGAAGTACAGCTGAACAAGTTTTGGCTGTACTTCTCCTTTGATTCTGTATCTTGACTTCTTTCACAATAAAAATGTATAAAAAGCCTAACTTCATCTGAATGTTTTTTGTTTTTTTGGATAAATGTGGAAAGATTTTCAAGCTTATTATTAACATGGAGGAACCCTTGAAATAATGTTTAGCTCTCAGGGAATAGGTTAATAATTACTATATCTACAGCTCAGAAATCATTAGCATGAACAGTAAGCTGACATATAAGTATTATCAAAACAATAGGAATAATGCATGCTTATTTTCATTTGGAAAAATTAAATAAGCAGTATTTTGGCCAAAAAAATCAATTCAGAAACTATCATTTTCATGGTGGTCAGTGAGGAAGGGCCCCTTACAATGGTGGTCACTTGGCAAGGCATCTTACGTTGGAGGTCACTGAAGTTCCCCCTTACCTTGGGGGTCAGTGAAGTAAGGCCTGCCCTGTAGATTGTTAGTCATTGGAAGAAGGTACCCATTACAGTGATATTCGGTGGGAAAAATTTTCCTCAATTGATGGTCAGTAAGCTGGGGCCTTACATTGGAGGTCAGTGAAGAAGGGCCCCCCTGTAGAATTATGGTCATTGAGAGAAGGGCCCCCCAAACTGATGAGTGGTAAGAATGCCCCTTACATTGGGGATTGAAGTGTCCCATTACATTGAAGGTAACCCCTATGTCACTCCAGAATGCGCACATTTATATATTGCAGACCTCCAAGGGCTTATTCACACCTAGTCCATTAGTCTTAGCTGATCAATGCAGACTAAACCCAAGGACACAGCAAGTACGATCACTATCTATGTGCCCAGTTCACACCAAAGACATCCTGCTTTTTTTTTTTGCAGTTCAGTGCACAGAAATACTATACAGCATGCATCAATGCGTCAAAACACACTGCTGTTTCACACACATTGTGCGGTGTCAAGAGCCCAAAGTCAGCCAGCTCATTGAGAACAAAGCACTCCATCTAGTGGCTAATCTACACATTTCTGTATTTCATACAAAACAAAAATGAAAAAGCAGCAATGTAAAAGTTACACAAAAAAATTGTTTTAAGGTAAACAATATGTGTGCACCATGTCATCATTTTAATTCAAAGCCAAATGGCAATCATACAGTTAAATACAGGGTGATTCTACTATGCGGATTCCTGTGTCACCCCCCCCCCCCCCTCACTGCACTATGAAGATCACCACACTGGTCTGGTCCCTCTTTTTTTGAGTCCAGATTACCTTCAACTTTGAAAAGCAAACCAAACATATACATGGCCAAAACAAAAGCCCTGACCTATTGGTGCACTGCAACACTATTGGAGAGCAAATGTAAAGCCTTGTTTTTCCCCTACTTGTCAGATTTTTTTTTTTTTTTTTGTTGTCCTTTCTGAGTGTACAGTGAGCCATGCATGCGCAGCTCAGTGTACATACCCAGCAGGATTCTGTGCCAGAATGAAGTAACCACCATGTATGTGCACAAAAGTTACATCATCCAAGCCAATCATGAAGCCAAAGGCTCTGAACCCCGAAGATGGCCACAAGAAGATGAAAGCCCCAGTAAAAAGGGGGGTCCATGGCTGTTGCATTGCTGAAGGAGGGAATTCACAAGGCAAGTGTGCCAAAGGGTGCAAAAAAACTCATCATCCTTGCACATTATGGCAAAAGCTCCTGGGGATCCCAACATACCTGGGCAGTTTATTTCTGCTTTTATGTGGTTCACAGTGATGGCGCTAAAAGGCATCCTGGGAAGAAAAGCTTTCTTCCCGCCTGCAGCAACCTTAGGGCTGAAGGGTGTGTATTTCACCAGTAATGAAGTGTGAAGCCCAGCTATATATTAAAAAAAAAAGAATTTGCTTAAGACTTACGTTTGGGTTGTAGTTCTCTCCAGGCTCGATGAGATACGTGTGATTCCCATCGCAGAACATCCCGCTGTGGGGAGAAGAAAATAGAAAGGATCCTTATTGGTATACCATCTGAAGACATAGTTACATAGCTAATCTGGTTGAAAAAAGACACAAGTCCATCTAGTTCAATCAACATATAAAAAAAGAAAACACACACAAATAGAAAACCTCCATATATATATAATCCTATGCGCAGAGTTGTTCCAGAAGAAGGTAAAAAAAAAAAACTCCAATAAAGCATGATCCAATTTGCTCCAGCAGAGGGAAAAAATCCTTCCTGATCTCCCCCCCAGAGGCAATCCGATATTCCCTGGATTAACGTTACCTGTAAATATTAGTATCCAGTTATATTAAAAGAGAAGCATGGGAAATAAAATTTCCCCATAATAATACTTACTTAGGTGAATGCAGTATCGGTCCCCTGCCGCCTCTGCACTGAGAACCGTGACATCGAACACCGCCAATGGCTCGGCTCTCTCGGCTCCCGGAGCAGAGAGCTGCTGCCTGTCAATCAGCATCTCTCCTGCTCTGCTCCTCCATGCTCATTGGAGCAATGAGCTGTGGAGGGGCGGGGAGCGGCCGTCTCAGCGGCTCGCTGAGAGGCTGAGACGGCCATTGGTCCAGGCACCTGGCGGATCCAGACTCCCAGAGTCAGGATGGCGCGGTGCCTGGACTGATGTGTGTGATGTCAGCAGAGAGCGGATTTCAGACTGCACTCTGCTGAAAACGTGTCACAGGAGTGCAAAACGAGCTTAGGCTGGACTTCTCCTTTAATGTAGCACTACCCCATAGGAGTTGCTGAAATTAGAGTTTCCCACTGCTGCACAGCCCGTCATACCACATTTCCTTCTTTCATCCAGACACAGAAAATCAGTCTTTGGCTTGTTTTTGTTGTTTTATTAGGGGATAATAACTTGGATAGGGTAAGGGATTATGGAATGCCCAATGTGGTTGCTCTACTCTGCACTTTCTCCAGTTCCCCAATATCCTTTTTGTGAACTGGCACCCAAAACTGAACTGCATATTCCAGATGAGGTCTTACTAATGATTTGTACAAGGGCAACATTATGTCTGTCTCTCTCTCTGGAGTCCATACCTCTCAATACAAGAAAGGACTTTGCCCGCTTTGGAAACCGCAGCTTGGCATTGCATGTTATTATTAAGCTTATGAGCTACCAAAACCCCCAGATCCTTCTCCACCATTGATTCCCCCAGTTGTACTCCCTCTAGTACGTATGATACATGCATATTCTTAGCCCCCAAGTGCATAACTTTACATTTATCAACATTAAACCTCATCTGCCACATAGTTGTCCAGTGTACAGTGCATTGATGATGGCTTGTAAGATTCTACTTACCCTCTCTACGCTCCAATGCTGTCCCCGACTTCCTCCTTTGTCCAGGGCCAGTGGTTCTCCTCAAGGCAGAATGGGACTAGGGTTTGTGTTGATTGCTATCAAATGATGCCAGCTGATTGCAGCACCATGGTAACAGCCCCTACATGTACCAGTGGCTGACAGGTTCTCTTTTGATCAAAAACACCTAAGCTCTAGTCTAGATGAACCTGTGAAGTATTTAGTCATGCTTCTTTTGCCCATTGGGAGTTTTACGAGGGAGCTCTGTGCAAGCATAGAGAACATTTTTCTTTCTTCAGAGAACAGAACATACGATGGGCCTTTAGTGTTTGCTGTCCGCCCCTTCCTGCCCAATGAGGCTTTCTATTGGGGGCACTCGGCAGGGGGGAGGAGCCAGGACTGCCGTCAGGGTGGACTCAAAAAGAAGAGGATTGGGGCTGCTCTGTGCAAAACCATTGCACAGAGCAGGTAAGTTTAACATGTTTGTTATTTTAAAAAAAAATTAAAAAAATCTTTCCTTTAGAATCACTTAAAGAGGAAGTAAACCTGTCAATTTAACAGTTTAAAAACAGTTACATTCCTGGTACGTGCCAGGAATGTGCCTATCACATTGGTTGTGCTCTCAAACTGTCAAACCATCCAATGGCTGGTGTCACAACTGATCACATGTGCAGCACCATGGCAGTTGAAGATTAAATAGCGGCCAAGATGGCTGTTTCCTTGGCTGAAAATGATAGGAGAGTTTACTTCCACTTTAAAAAGAGAAATCCACCTTTCCCACCATGTTACATTTATATTTCAGGAGTAACATGAAAGTGCACAGCCCACCACCCTCAAACCGCCCCCTCCAAGAATCCAGATGATCCTCCACCTGCTGGCTCCCTTCATTTGTTTTTTTTTTTAATTCAGCGCTCAATTCAAGTCAAAGTACATGTCCCATCTGCCACCACGTAGTTCTCAATGGAGCACAAGTGCTGTGACTTCACTGAACTCAGAGTCCATTGATACCTCCTCCAGCCCCATAACACATGGCCTGTACTTTGATACAGATCTGTGGCTAAAGGAATAGTATGCAGAAGCCTGAGCATTGCACCTGTGATCCACAGTTAGGCTACATTCACATATATGCGGCTAAGGTTTGCAGTCCAGAGTCCGGTGCGTTTCTGTTCATCGGTTCAGGTGCAAATTTTTACCTGAATTCACACCTGAACCAGACCCAAAAATGCACAGGACCCTTTTCAAAACCGCACTGCGGCCGCCCGCACATGTGTGTACCGGTTACATTAACCACTTGCCGACTGCCGCATGCCGATATACGTCGGCACAATGGCAGTGGTGGGCAAATGGGCATACCTGTACGTCCCCTTTAAGAAGCGGGGCTAGCAGTCACCCGCGCCGCCGCATACAGCGTGACCGTGCCCGTGTAATCAGTGCATTTTTATAGCACTGATCGCTGTATAAATGACAATGGTCCCAAAATAGTGTCAAAAGTGTCCCATGTGTCCGCCATAATGTCGCAGTCCGCCATAAAAATCGCAGATCGCCGCCATTACTAATAAAAAAAATAATAATAAAAATGCCATAAAACTATCCCCTATTTTGTAGATGCTACAACTTTTGCGTAAATCAATATATGCTTATTGCGATTTTTTTTTTACCAAAAATATGTAGAAGAATACGTATCAGCCTAAACTGAGGAAAAAAATGTTTTTTTAAATATTTTTGGGGGGATATTTATTATAGCAAAAAGTAAAAAATATTGAATTTTTTTCTAAATTGTCGCTCTTTTTTTGTTTATAGCATAAAAAATAAAAACCGCAGAGGTGATCAAATACCATCAAAAGAAAGCTCTATTTGTGGGGAAAAAAGGATGTAAATTTTGTTTGGGTGCAACGTCGCACGCCCGCGCAATTGTTGGTTAAAGCGACGCAGTGCCGAATCGCAAAAAGTGCCCTGGTCAGGAAGGGGGTAAAATCTTCTGGGACTGAAGCGGTAAAAACGCATACAATTCGCATATATGTGAACCCAGCCTTAATGCTTTGCCATAGTGCAAAAAAATATTAAGTTATTATTATACAGGATTATACAATACACAATATCCAATTATTATTAAATGCACATTTTTTTTATTAATCAATATGGGTTCTTTTTTATTTTTATTATTATTATTTTATTTTTTTTGCAAAAGATGGAAATAAAGTATTTTCTTAGCAAAGTGCTAAAAGGCTGCTTTCTGTATTGCAAGAGAGACTGCCCCATTTTTATGCATTTTGTATGTATTGTACTGAATGATATGAGATTATCGGTTTTCTGTAGTATGTTGACATCTAGTGGTCGTTTTGTGACACTGCAACTCCTGTTTAGTGCTACTTAGTTTAGTCCTAACTAGACCCTCACCACTTTTTTCATGTTCCCACAGTCAGTGTTAGATATTTACAGAGACGGGGATAAGATAAATAATTGTCTTATACTTCAAAAGACTAAAAAATTTAGCCTCTGAAATTAGCTGAAGTAAAATTACATTGGATTCAACTTCTGTGTCTTATTGAAGAGTTAGGATGCCTGTGGATGGTGCCAAGTCAGACTGGGTCTAAGGAGATATGTCAATGCATTAAAAAGCATTTGAAGCAGGACACTGTGTAATTCCCTTTTTATCTATAGATGTACAGTCTCAGTAAAATTCTGTGCCAGGGGGAAGTAACTCTTTTGCATTTACATCGGCCAGGCCAATCAAATAGTTAGAGAACCTGAAGGAAGACCAGGAGTAGATGGAAGCACTAGTTCATTGTGTTCCGAACTGAAATTTGGACAAATTATTTGAATTTCAGAATTACAATAGTAATGAATTTCAATGAATCTGAAATAACGAAACAAAATTTGAATTGAATTTGAAATCAAATTTGAAAAAAAGAATAAAATAGAATAGAATATAAAATAAAATAATAGAATAGAGTAAAATAGAACAGAATAGACAATAAAAGAATAGAAAATAGAATAGAAAAGAATAGAATAGAAAAAGCAATAGAATAAAATAAAATAAAAAGAATATGCTTCCGAAATTTGAATAGAATAAATTTTAATAGAATAGATTAGAGGAGAAAAGAATAGAATAAATAGAATAGAATAAGAGAATAGAATGATAATTTGAAATTTTAATAGAATACATTTGAATAGAAAAAGAAAAAAAACAATAGAATAAAATAGAATAAATTTGAATTAATTTATTCCAAATTCAACCGAATTCGGAAAATTCTAATCGAATTAAAAAATATGAATAAATAAAACGAAACTAGTTCCAAAAAACAAAACTATTTAAATAACGAATTGAAACTAATTTTTTTGTTCTGCGCGTCTACTGGTGACGGAGGAGACATCGCAGCTCTGGAGGGGGCTTGAGAAAAAAGCTGGGTTGCTCCGAAACGTGTAGCCACACCCCTCCGCTGCTGTTCCTCACAGGCAGCAGCTTCAGCTGCCCACAGTTAAAATGGTTGATCACATCAGACTGGCCCCTTTTGCAGGTACAGCTATGTAAAACATAAAAAATAAGTGCCTATGCTATTTAAAATCCAGTAATACTCTGTCTCACCCTGCTCTGCACATGCTCAGTTGCTCTCTATTTTTAGGCACTGACTAATTTGTAGAGGCCAATCAGCTGACAGCCTTAAAGCTGAATTAAACCCTCCTATCCTTCAGGCTGCATTCACACCTGAGCGTATCGTTTTCAGGCGTTTTTTCGAGCGTTTTTGTACAGGTCGAAAGGTCCCCAATGTAAAAAGCAGAAAAACGCCTGCAATCTGCCTAAAAAGAAGCTTGTGTACTTTTTTGAGCTTCAGGCTCTTTGCTTCAGGCGACAGAACGCTCAGATGTGAACAGGGGCCCTTTAAAGGAATGGAATTTTGCTTGTTGGGCGTTTTGGAACTTTTGAGATGAGCGTTTTAACCTCCTTGGCGGTAATCCCGAGCGTGACTCGGGTCTGACTTTTTCTGCCAGGAGCGGTAACCCCAAGTCACGTTCGGGGTAACAGTGCAGAGCATCCAGCGGAGCCCTTACCTTCTCCTGGGTTCCAGCGATGCCCTCCACTGTCCTCGGCTGTGCTCTGCTGTGATCGCCAGCGCGATCACAGCATCTCACTTCCTAGTTCCGTTCCCTGCGAGCAGCAGCGGCGCACGGGAGCGGAACTGGGCGGGAAATTTAAAAAGTTCAAAAGTTTAAACACAATAACACACATATAAAAAGAGGTGATACAGTGTAATCTGAGAGGTCTACATTGTATCATCTCAGATCTCACTGATACAGTGCCCCTTGCCCCAGTGCCCCTTGCCTCCAATAAAATATTGAGAAGATGGAATCCAAAAAGCGCCATTTCGCTACAAAATCGCCTTTGGAGCGGTTGAATGACAGCGACAGCGACACGGAGTTGCTCCCAGAACTCAGCGATAGTGAGTCGTGGGGAGATTTGTCGTCTGACACTGATCTGACAAGTGACAGCGATGACAGCGGTGATGATCCTGCACCTGACATCAGCGATGTGCGCACTTGGTGCCCTATTGAGTGTGATACGGACCAGGTAGCGCCCCCAAGATTTCCCTTCACTGGATCACCTGGGATGAAGGTCGAAGTTGAGTGTGACAACCCTCTGGCATACCTGCAATTATTTCTCACAGAGAAGGTAATTGAAAAAATTGTCATAGAGACAAATCGCTACCAAGAACAGCAATCCGCTACGCTGCATGCCAGGTTTTCCCGAAGCAGAAGGTGGGAACTGGTGACTAAAGAGGACATCTGGCTGTTTCTTGGACTCATTATTCTTCAGGGGGTGGTGGGGAAACCACGCCAGAAATGGTACTGGACCACCAACAAGTTACTGGCCACTCCGTTTTTTGGTACTGTGATGTCCGAATACCGTTTTTCCCTCATCAAGAAATATTTCCACTTCACTAACAATGAAGAGTTTGATGAGGCCACGCATCCTGCGCCCAAGCTAAAAAAAATCTGGGAGGTATGCCAAATTATTGGGAACAATTTCCAGCGGGCCTACGTGCCAGAAAGGGACGTCAGCAGTGATGGCCCGTCCTTAGGGGGCGCCTGGGCGCCGTCTACCCCCCCCCCCTCCAGGCAGCAAAAAAATAAAAAAGTAAAAAAAAAAATAAAAAAAAATTTTTTTTACTACTGGCCCTTTAAAAAAAAAAAAGAAAAGAAAAAAAAAAGGTCCTTAAAGTGGGGTTCCACCCAAAAAACAAAACTACCTGTAAAAATTCTAAAAAAAAAAAACAAAAAAACATTTGGATATTTTTTTTTTTTCACTTACCTCTAAATGCCTGTTGCTAGGTGGTCCCTCGTAGTCTGCCTGTCCCTTAGCCTGGGCTGGTGACATCACTTTCTCCTCGGCACAGGAAGGGCTCCGCTCTGCTCCCTCCCTCCTGTCAATCATCTGGGACCCATTACAGGTCCCAGGTGATTGAGCGGCCAATCACGGCGCACGGCGCCACTCGCGCATGCGCAGTGGGTGCCAGGCTGTGAAGCCACAGCCCGGCGCCCGCAGTTGAAATGCCGTCGCCGACGAGCGGAGGGGGGAGACGAGCGGGGCTTCGATCCCCCGCATCGCTGGACCCAGGGACAGGTGAGTGTCCAATTAAAAGTCAGCAGCTGCAGTATTTGTAGCTGCTGACTTTTAATTTTTTTTTTTTGACGGCCCCCCTGGGTGGAACTCCTCTTTAAGTGCACTGTGTTCGGACGCCGGATACAGTGCGACGCCGGACACAGTGCACTTATAGGAAGCGCCACGTCTATGCAATCACGAGATTGCAGACGTGGCGCTGCATTTGCGGGCGTTTAGCCGGCCTTGGGGCGTTTTCTGAAGCGCCGAGTAGCTTCCGCCCGGCCATAGTAATACATACTACAGGCGCCGGGCGGAAGCTACTTGGCACTTCAGATTTGATTGACTTCTGCCCTGAGTCAGATGTCACTTCCTGCCTCTCTCTTTCATTGCGCCCGAGAGAGGAAACAGGAAGAATGCTGCTGCCAGTGTGAGGAGGAGGACACCGCAGGAGACTGAAGGTAAGTACCGCTGTGTGGAGAATGGGGGGGACACCTGCTGTGGGGGGCTCTGATGGGGACACCTGCTGTGGGGGGCTCTGATGGGGACACCTGCTGTGGGGGGCTCTGATGGGGACACCTGCTGTGGGGGGCTCTGATGGGGACACCTGCTGTGGGGGGCTCTGATGGGGGACACATGCTGTGGGGGGCTCTGATGGGGGACACATGCTGTGGGGGGCTCTGATGGGGACACCTGCTGTGGGGGGCTCTGATGGGGGACACATGCTGTGGGGGGCTCTGATGGGGACACCTGCTGTGGGGGGCTCTGATGGGGGACTCCTGTTTTGGGGGGACTCTGATGGGGACACCTGCTGTGGGGGGACTCTGATTGAGACACCTGCTTTGGGGGACACCTGCTCTTGGGGGGCTCTGATGGGGGACACCTGCTGTGGGGGGACTCTGATGGGGGACACCTGCTGTGGGGGGCTCTGATGGGGGACACCTACTGTGGGGGGACTTTGATGGGGACACCTGCTGTGGGGGGCTTTGATAGGGGACACCTGGTGTGGGGGGCTCTGGTGGGGGGCTCCGATAGGGGACTCTGATGGGGGACACCTGCTGTGGGGGGACTTTGATGGGGACACCTGCTGTTGGGGGACTCTGATGGAGACACCCTGCTGTGGGGGACACCTGCTGTGGGGGGTTCTGATGGGGACACCTGCTGTGGGGGGACTCTGATGGGGACACCTGCTGTGGGGGGACTCTGATGGGGACACCTGCTGTGGGGGGGCTCTGATGGGGACACCTGCTGTGGGGGGGCTCTGATGGGGACACCTGCTGTGGGGGGGCTCTGATGGGGGACTCCTGTTTTAGGGGGACTCTGATGGGGGACACCTGCTGTGGGGGGACTCTGATGGGGGACACCTGCTGTGGGGGGACTCTGATGGGGGACACCTGCTGTGGGGGGACTCTGATGGGGGACACCTGCTGTGGGGGGACTCTGATGGGGGACACCTGCTGTGGGGGGACTTTGATGGGGGACACCTGCTGTGGGGGGACTCTGATGGGGGACACCTGCTGTGGGGGGACTCTGATGGGGGACACCTGCTGTGGGGGGCTCTGATGGGGAACACCTGCTGTGGGGGGCTTTGATAGGGGACACCTGCTGTGGGGGGCTCTGGTGGGGGGCTCTGATGGGGGACACCTGCTGTGGGGGGACTTTGATGGGGACACCTGCTGTGGGGGGACTCTGATGGGGACACATGCTGTGGGGGGACTCTGATGGAGACACCTTGCTGTGGGGGACACCTGCTGTTGGGGGCTCTGATGGGGGACACCTGCTGTGGGGGGACACTGATGGCAACTCTGATGTAAGGGGACAGAGGCTGTTTTGGGGGGGGGGGGGGGCAGAGGCTGTATTTGGGGGGGACAGAGGCTGCATTTAATGTGACAGAGGCTGTATTTGGGGGGGGCAGAGGCTGTATTTGGGGGGGCAGAGGCTGCATTTGGGGGGGACAGAGGCTGCATTTGGAGGGGACAGAGGCTGCATTTGGAGGGGGACAGAGGCTGCATTTTATGTGACAGAGGCTGCATTTGATGTGACACAGGCTGCATGTAAGGACGGACTGCTGGGGACACCTGATGGCATCTGGTTGTAGGCGACGTGGCTAGTGACACACTCGGGGCTCCCACTGATTCTGCATTATGGTGAGTTGAATGATTTCATTGTATATTACAATGTAACAATAGAAACAATGCGCTTCAATCATCCTGACACCATAACAAGCATGGTGCCGGGATGATTGAAGCGCTAACACCAGGTGTTTGGAGTATCTTTATCTGATGATTGTTAAACTTTGTAGAATACACATTTCTATTGTTGTGTAGGATCTAGGCCTGCTGTCCCTCTCTCCCTCCATCCCTCGTTCATCTCAGACGCTAACCACACCACCTTAGAGCCACGCCCACTATTTTGCTGAAACCACGCCCATTTTTACCAAGTGGGAGGGGTCAAAAAGGAAGGGCGGGGTCTGGCGCCCCCCCATCCTAAAACTTCACCAGCCGCCACTGGACGTCAGCGTGGATGAGAGTTTGATGGCCTACAAAGGACGCCTAAGCTGGATCCAGTATATTGCATCCAAAAGAGCGCGGTTTAGCATCAAATCATACATGCTCTGCGAGTCATCCACTGGGTACATATGGAACTCGGTCATTTACACCGGTAAAGGCGCGAAGTTCAACCCCAGGTACAGCAACTATGGGATGGCCACATCATCTGTCCTTACACTGCTGGAGCCATTACTGAACCAGGGATATTGTGTGACCATGGACAATTTCTATACGTCGCCGGAACTGTTTGAGGTTTTGATCCAAAACAAGACGGATGCCTATGGTACAGTTAGGCCTAACAGACGTGACATGCCATCTATGTTTGGCAAGAAAAAACTATAAACCGGAGAAATTGTTGCCTGGCAGAAGGGTAAGATGATGGCAATGCGTTGGCGAGACAAGAAGGACGTGTGTCTCATGAGCACTGTGCACAATACCTCCACTGCCACGGTCCACACAAAAGGTGGGAAAGATGTGCTGAAGCCGCAAGTCGTGATAGACTATAATTGCACTATGGGAGGTGTCGACCGAGCCGATCAGGCAATGACGTTTTATCCGACTATGCGGAAACAGCAGAAAAAATATTACAAAAAGATTTTCAGGCATCTTCTGGAACAATGCCTTTGGAATGGGTACATCTTGTACCGAGCAGGGAGTGACAGGCCTCTTGTTCATTCAGATTTTATCTGGAAGGTGGCTGAGCAGATTTTTGTCAAACACCAGATGCCATCAGTAGATGTGAACAGACCTGGACGACGTGCTGTTGGTGTTGCCAACCCAGAACGCCTAACAGGTCGGCACTTTATGGACTATATACCGCCAACCGCAAAAAAGGCAGAACCTACCAGGATGTGCGTGGTTTGCTGTTCAAACAGAGATGACAAGGGAAAAAAAATCAGAAAAGAAAGCAGGTTCTTTTGTCCGGATTGTGACGTGGGACTGTGTGCTGTACCTTGCTTCAAAATTTATCACACTCAGGATGTTTATTGAATTTTCTTTGTCTGACAAATTTCTTTAGTTTGTATTACATTATTGAATAAAATTATATTATTTAAAAATGTAAAATCATGATTTTGTGTTTCAAACTTTATCACATCTGGGATGTCTACTAGAGTCTTGTTTGGTCAGGTTTAAGTAAGTAATTACTAAGAATTGCAGGCCTATAATACATAGCATCAAATTTCCATGCAAAATAATTGTACTGTTTTCAGCACAAAATTCCAGACAGAATCATACCGCCAGGGAGGTTAAGAGCTGAAAACACTCAGGTGTGAATGGGCCTTTATTGCCAAGGAAGCTCCTTCTGCAACCGCCATGGTGCTGAACGTGTGATCAGTTATGACAGCAGCCATTTGATGGCTTGACAGTTTGGTTGGGGACACAATCAAATGTGACGGTTAGCAATCCCAACATTCCAGGAATGTAACTGTTTTGTTTAAACCCTAAAATCAATGGATTTAGTTCTGCTTCATGATTTCCTGCTGTTCAGGGGCTCTGGGCTTCAGAAAAATGGCAGCCTCCAGCAACAAGAAACAGGAACAATGCTGGAGGCAATTTACAGCACACACTCATTTTGGTAGCATAATTATTCATGTGGAGTGTATGTTCCTTGCTAAAGAACAGGGGCGGGGCCTGTTCATTAAGGGTGCATGGGCACCCCTTTCCATCGTCGCATCCCCCTATCCATGCATCCGACCCCTTGCAGGACGCCAGATGCATGAATTACAATGGCGGGGGTTTTTTTTAAGCACCTTATTAGAGCCAGAGGCTCCAATAGACTTCAAAATAGGAGGGGCTTGGGGCTCAGTGAATGCAAACGGAGTCTACCCAGGTGTGTTACAACAGCGAATGAATATTCGCTATTGTAACACTGATCCTCCTCCCGGCCAATCAGGAAGCAGGTTTTGAGACCCGTCATCAGATTAGCTGAAAGGACAGGTCCTTTTGGACGCCTAGGAGGAGGGGAGGAGCTTTCCACTGGAAGCCGCCGATGGAGAAAAAGACACGGAGCTGCTGCCCGCCACCCACCTAGATGGGGTAAGTGCCGAACCGACCGGCAGACAATGCGGGGGTGGGAGGTGCCTATTTTCTTCACAAACTAAAGTACTGGCAGGAACAACTATGGGGGACATCAATAAAATCACAGCTCTTGCTTCAGTTATTATGCTGCAGTCTGCTAATCTGTCACACAAATGAAGCTGATTTATTCTAATGTGTCATATCACTTTGCACTCTTTGTTTTCCCAGATCAGAAAGTGTGGAAGATTTGCCATCCTGTCGTGTTATGCAAAAGGCGGATTTTCCAATTAGTCACAATTTGACAAAAAAAAAAACACAGCTCTCAGAAAAGCATTTAGGAAGTCATTTTCAGATAATTGTGCCTGTTTAACCACTTCAATACCAGGCACTTTGAATGACAATTGCGCGGTCATGCTACACTGTACACAAACTAAATTTTTATCATTTTGTTCCCACAAATAGGGCTTTCTTTTGGTGGTATTTGATCACCTCTGGGATTTTTATTTTCTGCTAAACAAATAAAAGACAAAAAATTAAAAAAATTAAATAAAATTTTTTTTGTTTCTGTTACAAAACTTTGTAAATAAGTAAGTTTTCTCCTTCACTGACGGGCACTGATGGGGCTGCACTGACGGGCACTGATAGGGCAGCACTGATGGGCACTGATATGCGGCACTGATAGGTGGCACGGATGGGCACTGATAGGCGGCACGGATGGGCACTGATAGGCGGCTCGGATGGACACTGATAGGTGGCATGGATGGGCACTGATAGGCGGCACGGATGGGCACTGATAGGCGGCACGGATGGGCACTGATAGGCGGCACAGATGGGCACTGATAGGCGGCACAGATGGGCACTGATAGCTGGCACGGATGGGCACTGATAGCTGGCATGGATGGGCACTGATAGGTGGCACTGTACACTAATATATGGTACTGATGGATGCCAATCAGTGCCAAACAATAATGCCTGCCAATCAGTAATGCCCATTGTTGGCACTGATTGGCATCCATTGTGGGCACTGATTAGCATCCCTGGTGGTCTAGGGTGGCATATCTGGTGGTGACTAGTGGTGGCATCCCTGGCGATCCTAGTGGCGTCCCTGGTGGTCCAGTGTGGGCATCCTTGGGGGGGCTGCGCTGATAATCGACCAGCACAGACCCCCCCCCCCTGTCAGAGGAGCAGCCGATCGGCTCTCCTCTACTAGCGTCTGACAGACGCAAGTGAGGAAAAGCCAATCACCGGCTCTTCATGTTTACACTGTGATCAGCCATGATTGGACACGGCTGATCACATGGTAAAGAGTCTCCGTCAGACTCTTTACCTAGATCGGAGTTACGGTGTGTCAGACTGACACCCCGCAACAAAGATCGCCGCATATGACATCCGGTCAGGATGTTGAAACCACTTTGCCGCCGTCATTTTGCTATATGGCAGGCGGCAAGTGGGTAAAAAAAGGTCCACATCACTTTTGAATTGGTAATAGATCGTTGCACGAATTCTGTCGCAATCTAGTTTATAACACTTTCGACAAATGTGTGCAAATGGGCAAACTTTCGCAGACATTTCAAAACAAGAAGTGGCCTGGCATTAGGGTTGCCACCTGTCCGAGATTCACCCGGACATTCCGGGTTTCAGTCCACCTGAAACTCGGACATATTATTCAAACAGGAATGTGACATGGAACAGGGCTTGAGAGGAGGGTAAGGGGGCACTATGTGTGCCACATTACTATTCTCTTTGGAGTGCCCAAAGGTGTCCCAGGTCTGTTGCAATCCTATAGTGTATACAAAAAAAAATGCTACTGTGTGCTGCTTAAGTGTTCGGGTTTGGCTTGAAGAAAAAGTGGCAACCCTAGATGGCATTGGCAAACAATCAGCCACCTAAATGATTTAAACATTTGGATGGTACGACTTTTTAAGAAATAGAGCACAAATGTGTTTATATATCACCTTCTATGTTCCTAAAATTACAATTGCATTCAAATAAAATACCAGCAGAGGGGAGCATTGCGCCACCTATTAATGTGCAGGGCCTGGTACGGTAAAGTAATAAAAACGACCAATGTGCATATTTCCCATATTGAAGCAAATCTGTTGAACACTTCAAACAGGATCGTCTAGCGAGTCTAGTGCCTGTATTAGGTCTGGATCTACTTCAGAAACCCATGCCGACATAGACCAACTTCCATGGTCACTAGAACTCGCCCAAACCTTCCTACCTCTTGTATTTCACTACAGTGGATCCTCGGATTGCGAGTAACGCGGTTTACGAGTGTTTCATAATACAAGCTTTTTTATGTATTTATTTTTTTAATTCTGACTCACTTTGCAATTCAAGCCACTGGGGTGCGCTGTACTGCATTTGACCAGAGGTGTGGGTGCGCCGGTGACGCTTGGAGACGCTTGGGGACACTCCGTTCCCGATTGTAAACCCTTTACCACTCCTTTAAAAAAATGTTTTAGCCTATGATGAGTAAGGGCTTTAAAACCACAAGATTAGCCCACAGCAGGGTAAGTCCTGTTTCACACACGGGCTTCAGTTTGTATAAGAGCAGTGGGAATGGCAAGTGTAGCACCAACCCCCGAAGGAGCTGCTGATTTATATCAGAGGTTAATTTAGCCATAGATTAACTCTGAACTATATACAGAACAGACAACCCACTAAATTTACAAATAAGCGCCTGATCGAAAATTTGTCAGCGCTACACAAGCTTTTACAAAGCATTTGCAAAGCTTTTCGAAAGATTTTAAAGTACCATACAACTCCAGGTTGTAAACATTGAATAGGAATGCTTATTGTCACTTTAGCTGCTAGCAGTTTTCAGCACTACTTAAAGCTTGTTGAAAGTCTGCTGAAGCATAATAGCAGCTTGTTTAAAGTGACAATAAGCACTCCTATTAAGATCTGTGTACAACATTTTCTCAAACAGGAGCAGAAGGGAGCTTTAAAGGCTGAAAGTTTCATAATATCTTGCTGTTCATACTACTACTATAGAAGCTGAAGCCCATGTGAAACAGTTCTTTGGGTTGCCACTCGTCCCATATGACACAGGATCATCCTGGATTTCTAACATGCTACATCCCATATTAATTCAATATGGGACGCATTTTGTGCCATATTTTCATGCACATCTTTTAGCAGGGGCCTCCTAGAAACCAAGGATGGTGCTACCTGTGTCCTAGCAACCAGGGGCATTGCCAGCGCCAGGCACCCAGGGCACATTCTAATGGTGTGACTTCTCACCACTGCAGCAGCCATCTTTTTTCCCACCAATACCGCCTGTCAATGAAATAGAATGTCCTCCTCGAGTCTGACATGTCACATAACACAAGATGAGGATAAAGATTTGTACTGGTAGAAGAAGTGATTTTGCAGGGGGAGAAGACTTGTGCTGGGAGGGGGTATTTCTGAAGGAGGTGGGAGTGGAGGGTGGAATTGTTACTGGATAGAGAATTTTTGTGCTTAGGAGGTGAGTGTGCAGATTAGAGCAGAATTATTTTTTATGAGGGGGAGGGAAAGTTATCCTGAGAGGGGAAAGTAGGGGAGATTCATTCTTGAAAGGGGGATTTTGCACACTCCAGCCCCCTGAACTCTATGCATTACATACTCCTGACCCCTGATGAACTCTGTGCATTACATACTCCTGACCCCTGATGAACTCTGTGCATTACATACTCCTGACCCCTGATGAACTCTGTACATTACATACTCCTGACCCCTGATGAACTCTATACATTGCATACTCCTGATCCCTGCACTCTGTAGATTACATACTCCTGACCCCTGCACTCTATACCCTTCCCCAGATCTGTGTCTCCATACATTCCTGTCTCGGAGGTCTACAGACAATTCCTTGGACTTCATGGTTTGGTTTGTGCTCTGACATGTACTGTTAAGTGTGGGGTCTTATATAGACAGGCGTGTGCCTTTCCAAATCATGTCCAATCAGCTGATTTTACCACAGGTGGACTCCAATCAAATTGTAGAAACATCTCAGGAATGATCAGTGGAAACAGGATACACCTGAGCTCAATTTTGAGTGTCATGGCAAAGGCTGTGAATACTTCTGTACATGGGATTTTTTGGGTTTTTTATTTTTAATAAATTTGCAAAGATTTCAAACAAACTTCTTTCATGTTGTCATTATGGGGTATTGTTTGTAGAATTTTGAGAAAAATAATAAATTTAATCCATTTTGGAATAAGGCTGTAACATAACCCCCTGCACATGGTGCTTTACACATCTCTGTGCATCATTTACTTCTAAACCTGGCAGTCAGAGCAGGGGCGTAACTATAGGGGGCGCAAGAGTCGCTGCCGCGACTGGGCTCTGTGCTGCAGGGGGCCCGTGCGACCCCCCCTTTACACATGGCTGGCGACATCATAGGCTAGGAGTACCAGTGTGTGCACGGGTGGCTGCTGGCTAGAGATGGGGGGTGACTAGCAGAGCTCCATGCTCGAGTACTGCACTGGCTGCTCTTTAGTTCTGCATTCCCCGCATGACCTGTGTCCACAGCCGGCTCCTCTGGGTCCCCCTCTCCTGCTCCATGCAGCGCCGCTCAGTCCGGTGTCAGTCCCGCCCCCTGAGTCGGCTCACACTGCACTGCATGCTTCTCCCGGGCAAACAAACTAAGCACACAGATGCAGTGTGTGCAGCCCTATGAGAGTCTGCTCCTCGGAGGACACCACAGGCTTGTCTGCCAGCCCCCTTCCTCCCCCGTCATACACAGATGACAGGCCTTTCTGGGAGATACATTGATCGTCTGTGCAGAACGCTGGAGGGAGCCCAGGCCACCATGGATGAGTGTCCGGCCTGCAGCTTGGTCATGGTGAGTGAGATAACCCCATCCCCCACACATCATCACATACCCCCCTCCATCACCCCTGGGGACAGGGACCCCATCATCTCTGAGACAGGGACACCATCACCCCTAAGGACAGGGACCCCATCACCCCTAAGGACAGGGACCCCATCACCCCTGAGACAGGGACCCCATCACCCCTGGGGACAGAGACCCCATCTTCCCTAAGGACAGGGACCGCATCACCCCTGGGGACAGGGACCCCATCTCCCCTAAGGACAGGGACCCCATCTCCCCTGGGGAAAGGGACCCCATCTCTCCTGGGGACAGGGCTCGCTTCTCCCCAGAGGACAGGGACCCCTTCTCATCTGGGGACAGGGACCCTCTTCTCACCTGGGGACAGGGACCCCATCACCTCTGAGACAGGGACCCCATTACCCCTAAGGACAGGGACCCCATCACCCCTAAGGACAGGGATCCCATCACCTCTGAGACAGGGACCCCATCTCCCCTAAGGACAGGGACCCCATCTCCCCCAAGGACAGGGACCCCATCACCCCTGGGGAAAGGGACCCCATCTCTCCTGGGGACAGGGCTCGCTTCTCCCCAGAGGACAGGGACCCCATCACCCCTAAGGACAGGGACCCCATCACCCTTGAGACAGGGACCCCATCACCTCTGAGACAGGGACCCCATCTCCCCTAAGGACAGGGACCCCATCTCCCCCAAGGACAGGGACCCCATCACCCCTGGGGAAAGGGACCCCATCTCTTCTGGGGACAGGGCTCGCTTCTCCCCAGAGGACAGGGACCCCTTCTCATCTGGGGAAAGGGACCCTCTTCTCACCTGGGGACAGGGACCCCATCACCTCTGAGACAGGGACCCCATTACCCCTAAGGACAGGGACCCCATCACCCCTAAGGACAGGGACCCCATCACCCCTAAGGACAGGGACCCCATCACCTCTGAGACAGGGACCCCATCTCCCCTAAGGACAGGGACCCCATCTCCCCCAAGGACAGGGACCCCATCTCCCCCAAGGACAGGGACCCCATCACCCCTGGGGAAAGGGACCCCATCTCTCCTGGAGACAGGGCTCGCTTCTCCCCAGAGGACAGGGACCCCATCACCCCTAAGGACAGGGACCCCATCACCCTTGAGACAGGGACCCCATCACCTCTGAGACAGGGACCCCATCTCCCCTAAGGACAGGGACCCCATCTCCCCCAAGGACAGGGACCCCATCACCCCTGGGGAAAGGGACCCCATCTCTTCTGGGGACAGGGCTCGCTTCTCCCCAGAGGACAGGGACCCCTTCTCATCTGGGGAAAGGGACCCTCTTCTCACCTGGGGACAGGGACCCCATCACCTCTGAGACAGGGACCCCATCACCCCTAAGGACAGGGACCCCATCACCCCTAAGGACAGGGACCCCATCACCCCTAAGGACAGGGACCCCATCACATCTGAGACAGGGACCCCATCTCCCCTAAGGACAGGGAACCCATCTCCCCCAAGGACAGGGACCCCATCTCCCCCAAGGACAGGGACCCCATCTCCCCTAAGGACAGGGACCCCATCTCCCCTAAGGACAGGGACCCCATCACCCCTGAGACAGGGGCCCCATCACCCCTGGGGACAGGACCCCATCTCCCCTAAGGACAGGGACCCCATCTCCCCTAAGGACAGGGACCCCATCTCCCCTGGGGAAAGGGACCCCATCACCCCTGGGGACAAGGCCCACTTCTCCCCAGGGGACAGGGACCCCCTTCTCATCTGGGGACAGGGAATCCCTTCTCATCTGGGGACAGGGACCCCCTTCTCAACTGGGGAGAGGGACCCCCTTCTCATCTGGGGAGAGGGACCCCCTTCTCATCTGGGGAGAGGGACCCCCTTCTCATCTGGGGAGAGGGACCCCCTTCTCATCTGGGGAGAGGGACCTCCTTCTCATCTGGGGACAGGGACCCCATCGCCCATGGGGACAAGGCCCTCTTCTCACCTGGGGACTGGGATCCCATCCTCCCTAGGGACAGGAACCCCATCTCCCCTGGCAATGGGGACTCCATCTTACCCTCTTCTCCTCTTACCCTTACCCTTACTCCATCTTGCCCTCTTCTCACCTGGGGACCAGGACCCCACCTCCCCTAAGAACAGAAACCCCATCTACAGACCATAATGGCTGGCAGGGCTGGTGTCAGCCATCCTAGGGTGCCAGGATGGAGGAGGGGGCAGAACACACAGAAGAAATCTGAATCTCCAGCTATTTGGGGGGTGTACCAGCAGGGGTCACTGACACCGGGGGGGGGGGGGGGGTACAGCAGTACCAGCATGCTGTCACTGGAGATGGGTACAGCAGTACCAGCAAGGTGTGCACTCCAGCCCCTGTGTGCTCTTTCCCGGACCTTCTCGTCGGCTCTGCCAGGTTCCCCCATCCTCTCTCCTGCTGGCTGCTACTGGGGATCTGTCAGGACGGAGAGTGGGAAATGGGCCAGTAAATGTGTACCAATCGCTGACTCTGTCCATTCATAACTGTGGCATATAGTAAACTGCGTTTACTATGCTTCAGTTTATAAATGGGCAGGAAGCTCTGTACAGAGCTATTCCTGTCCATTCATTCTATGTAGCTGAGGCTGCAGAGAAGGAGATTGGGGACTGTGTCCTCAGTCTTCCTCTTTGTCTCAAAGGTGGAACATCATAGGTTTGTTTAGACCTCAAAGTCCCCCAACGGGGCTCCTAAAAAATTGTAAAAAAATAATAAAAAACTACTGATACCAGTGGCAGAACTACAGGGCTCACAAAGGTCGTACCTGGAGTTCCACCACCTGACTCGGAGGGAAGGGCCCCGGCTGGGGTTCAGGGGGGCCCTTAATGGTTTCTTGCACCGGGGCCTTAAGGTCCTAGTTACGCCACTGAGTCAGAGCACACCCCTGACCCCTGCACTCCCTGCATTTATAGACTCTTGCACCATATTGTTCATTACATACTTCAAAAAGTGTAAACTATGGGGTTGATTTACTAAAGGCAAATCCACTTTGCACTACAAGTGCACTTGGAAGTGCAGTCGTTGTAGATCTGAGGGGAAGATCTGAAATGAGGGGAAGCTCTGCTGATTTAATCATCCAATCATGTACAAGCTGTTTTTTTTTTTTAATTTTCCCTGCATGTCCCCCTCAGATCTACAGAGACTGCACTTCCAGGTGCATTTGCAGTGCAAAGTGGATTTGCCTTTAGTAAATAAACCCGTATGTGTAGTAAATAAGATCTAGGCTTACCTCTCATCACTTCACAATTAAAAGAGAAGTATGGGGATATATATATACACTACCGTTCAAAAGTTTGGGGTCACCCAAACAATTTTGTGTTTTCCATGAAAAGTCACACTTATTCACCACCATACGTTGTGAAATGAATAGAGAATAGAGTCAAGACATTGACAAGGTTAGAAATAATGATTTGTATTTGAAATAACATTGTTTTTACATCAAACTTTGCTTTCATCAAAGAATCCTCCTTTTGCAGCAATTACAGCATTGCACACCTTTGGCATTCTAGCTGTTAATTTATTGAGGTAAGCTGGAGAAATTGCACCCCACGCTTCTAGAAGCAGCTCCCACAAGTTGGATTGGTTGGATGGGCACTTCTGGCGTACCATACGGTCAAGCTGCTCCCACAACAGCTCAATGGGGTTCAGATCTGGTGACTGTGCTGGCCACTCCATTACCGATAGAATACCAGCTGCCTGCTTCTGCTGTAAATAGTTCTTGCACAATTTGGAGGTGTGTTTAGGGTCATTGTCCTGTTGTAGGATGAAATTGGCTCCAATCAAGCGCTGTCCACTGGGTATGGCATGGCGTTGCAAAATGGAGTGATAGCCTTCCTTATTCAGAATCCCTTTTACCCTGTACAAAGCTCCCACCTTACCAGCACCAAAGCAACCCCAGACCATCACATTACCTCCACCATGCTTAACAGATGGCGTCAGGCATTCTTCCAGCATCTTTTCATTTGTTCTGCGTCTCACAAACATTCTTCTTTGTGATCCAAACACCTCAAACTTGGATTCATCCGTCCACAACACTTTTTTCCAGTCTTCCTCTGTCCAATGTCTGTGTTCTTTTGCCCATCTTAATCTTTTTCTTTTATTGGCCAGTCTCAGATATGGCTTTTTCTTTGCCACTCTGCCCTGAAGCCCAAAATCCCGCAGCCGCCTCTTCACTGTAGATGTTGACACTGGTGTTTTGCGGGTACTATTTAATGAAGATGCCAGTTGGGGACCTGTGAGGCGTCTGTTTCTCAAACTAGAGACTCTAATGTGCTTATCTTCTTGCTTAGTTGTGCAACGCAGCCTCCCACTTCTTTTTCTACTCTGGTTAGAGCCTGTTTGTGCTGTCCTCTGAAGGGAGTAGTACACACCGTTGTAGGAAATCTTCAATTTCTTTGCAATTTCTCGCATGGAATAGCCTTCATTTCTAAGAACAAGAATAGACTGTCGAGTTTCAGATGAAAGTTCTCTTTTTCTGGCCATTTTGAGCGTTTAATTGACCCCACAAATGTGATGCTCCAGAAACTCAATCTGCTCACAGGAAGGTCAATTTTGTAGCTTCTGGAAGGAGCTAGACTGTTTTTAGATGTGTGAACATGATTGCACAAGGGTTTGCTAATCATCAATTAGCCTTCTGAGCCAATGAGCAAACACATTGTACCATTAGAACACTGGAGTGATAGTTGCTGGAAATGGGCCTCTATACACCTATGTAGATATTGCACCAAAAACTAGACATTTGCAGTTAGAATAGTCATTTACCACATTAGCAATGTATAGAGTATATTTGTTTAAAGTTAGGACTAGTTTAAAGTTAGCTTCATTTAAAAGTACAGTGCTTTTCCTTCAAAAATAAGGACATTTCAATGTGACCCCAAACTTTTGAACGGTAGTGTATATATATATTTTTTTTTTTTTTTTTTTTTATCGTGCTTACTATACCTAGGTGGATGCAGCATCAGTCCAATGCTGCATCTGTACCCTGCTGGTTCTAACACTGTGAACCGAGCAATCAAACACCACTGATCGCTCGGTTCTCACAGCTCTCTGTTCTGCTTTGGCTGTACTTCTCCTTTAAAGTCTATGGTTACTACATTTCACACTATAGTATAAAAGCCCCAAGTAAATCCTATTTGACCTTATTTTACAAATCAGTGCTACCACATTTGTGCGCCCTACAACCGCTTTTAAAAATGCCTTGTGACACATTTTATATTTCTCTCTACGAAATCTATTATAAAAGATCAGATGAAAAATAAAGAATAAAACATAACACAAGCAAAGAGATAAACAGCACGTTTACTAACAGTCTAAATAATATTTTCGTTCACTTGCTTGAGCAAGGGGCGTGAGGGCCGCACATTAAAGGACAAAGAGCTGTAAGCAGGTGTCAGGGGAGGGATTCTACTTTCCAGCACTTTACCCGAATATTAATTTTGGCTGCACCAAACTTTATCTACCACTAGATGGCAGTATTAGCCTAACAAACAGAAGCAGTGGTTTAATGAACTGTATAGAACTGTTACATAACATCATAACAGTTTGTAATTGTTATATTACACTTTCAGCTGAACCCTTTTGTGGCTCTTGGCATTTTACACATTTTCTATGGCACCTAATATGAAATGTGGATATCAGCAGCTACAGGTAAAAAATACTGTTTTATGCCCTTTAAAAGCCAATTCACTACATATAATTGCGGTCACTTGTGCGTTACCACAACACACACATGTATGCGTTGATGCGATGTGGTGCCATTCATTCTGAAAAGCACCCCGATGCACCTTGCAGATGATAATGCAGTGCAGTTAAATTGTGTTGCCATGCACTGCACTGCCAAAACTGGTACCTGCACCTTCTTTGGTGCCTTGTCTTGCATTTGGCAGCCCAGTAAAATGAATTGGACTGCCTTAACGCAACGCACGTTATTGCATGGCACAAGTACATGTGATAATGCACTGAAGTGGTATGAATGGACCCGAACAGACTCCAGGAAGCATTTTATTTTAGATCTGGGTGAACACTGGTATTTAGGAGCAGGGGCCATGGATAAGGAGGGGGACACCGGTCCTCCTGTACGGGCCCAGGCCTCTATCTCCCGTTGGGTTTCAGCTGCTGCAGAGCGAGCCATGCACTGGGATCAGTTCCAGGAATTGCCAACCCCCCCGCCACACCAGTCACCCTCCCTGTGCGCCATACACTTCCCCCTGCTGCCCAGGCCACCCTGTGTGCCCCCACCCCACCCCATCATTGCTGCCAGGCTTCCCTACTCTCCTTCCCACCAGCAGCTGCAAGTACACAATAGGATCCTTCAAGATGATGAGTGGGGGATAGATGGTTTCTATTCCTGAATGAACACAATGATTGACTGGCACTGATTACTCATTGTGTTCATTCATAGCTGGAGCATTGGTTGTATCGGGCCCTGTGTCAGGTTGTCTGCATGGGGCCCTGTCGTTTAGTGGTTTCTTAAGTGGTTGAAAACCTAGTTACACCAAATATATCTTTATCTCTATAGCGGTAGTAAACCTAGTTACACCACTTGTATCTCTAGCTCTATAGTGGTTGTAAACCTAGTTACACCACGTGTATCTCTATCTCTATAGTGGTTGTAAACCTAGTTACACCACTTGTATCTCTATCTCTATAGTGGTCGTAAACCTAGTTACACCACTTGTATCTCTATCTTTATAGTGGTTGTAAACCTAGTAACACCACTTGTATCTCTATAGTGGTTGAAAACCTAGTTACACCACTTGTATCTCTATCTCTATAGTGGTTGTAAACCTAGTTACACCACTTGTATCTCTATCTCTATAGTGGTTGAAAACCTAGTTACACCACTTGTATCTCTATCTCTATAGTGGTTGTAAACCTAATTACACCACTTGTATCTCTATCTCTATAGTGGTTGTAAACCTAATTACACCACTTGTATCTCTATCTCCTATAGTGGTTGTAAACCTAGTAACACCACTTGTATCTCTATAGTGGTTGAAAACCTAGTTACACCACTTGTATCTCTATCTCTATAGTGGTTGTAAACCTAGTTACACCACTTGTATCTCTATCTCTATAGTGGTTGTAAACCTAGTTACACCACTTGTATCTCTATAGTGGTTGAAAACCTAGTTACACCACTTGTATCTCTATCTCTATAGTGGTTGAAAACCTAGTTACACCACTTGTATCTCTAGCTCTAAAGTGGTTGAAAACCTAGTTACACCACTTGTATCTCTATCTCTATAGTGGTCATAAACCAAGTTACACCACTTGTATCTCTATCTCTATAGTGGTTGTAAACCTAGTTACACCACTTGTATCTCTATCTCTATAGTGGTTGAAAACCTAGTTACACCACTTGTATCTCTAGATCTAAAGTGGTTGTAAACCTAGTTACACCACTTGTATCTCTATCTCTATAGTGGTTGTAAATCTAATTACACTACTTGTATCTCTATCTCTATAGTGGTTGTAAACCTAGTTACACCACTTGTATCTCTATAGTGGTTGAAAACCTAGTTACACCACTTGTATCTCTATCTCTATAGTGGTTGTAAATCTAGTTACACCACTTGTATCTCTATAGTGGTTGTAAACCTAGTTACACCACTTGTATCTCTATAGTGGTTGTAAACCTAGTTACACCACTAGTTACACCACTTGTATCTCTATAATAAGGCTTACCTGTAGGTACTGGAAATATCTCCTAAACCTGCAGGATATTTACCATATTCAATTGTGTCGTCATCGGTGCATGCGCACTGAAGAAAGGGCACAATCGTGCCGTTTCTAAAGGGCCCATGCTGTGACCAGCGGCTCCCGCAGCGCGGGAGTGACGTCACGTGACTCAGGCCAGTCACAGAGCCGGAGTCCACGGCCCTGGAAGGAAGAGGGGTGAAGATGGACGCAGCCACCAGCGGGGACATCGCGGACTTCATTTGCAGGTAAGTGCAACATAATGGGCTAGTATGCGATGCATACTAGCCCATTATGCTTTTACTTTGCAGGGGGAAAAAGAGGAAGTAAAACCCATCAGGGTTTACTTCCTCTTTAGTCTATTTAGTGGAGTCATTTACAGCCTGTGTCTCCATCAGCCACTCATATGGGTGGGATGAAGATGTCAGTGTTTGGCAGCTGGACTTTCCAATGAATTAGCTTATTCTAAATTATGGAGAACCTATTGGGGGATAGAGATACCATAATAAAACAGTAAACGCCATGGCCAGGGGCCAGAATGGGGATCCGTGACCCTGACCTGGTCCCTGAGAGATGTAACATGCTAGGATGGGATTCCACTCTACTGTAATTGGTTACTGCACTTTTCTAAAAACAGGCACAGGATTTAACTTACTGAAGTCCATGACATGTTGACAGGGCCACGAATGACCTGGGTTTTCCTCGGACGTGTCCCTGGTAGTAGCAATGCTCCCCGCCCTGAGAGAGAAAACAAAGATTACAATCACTGACTGTCACCTGTGCTTTTTCGTCATATTAGAAATAAATAAATAAGAGCAAGTCACTGAGGAACGGGTGTGAGCAATGTCTCCATTTCCATACAGTTTCATCCGCCAAGCCCCGCACTTCAGTAGACAAAATGGCCTCCGCCACAGGCCCTGTGCAGCGTGGTGTTTACTACAGAATGGCTGCAATCTGTCTAGAAGTGAAGAGGTGTATGTGTAGAAGGAATGCGCACAGAAGAAAGACTGATGTACGGTTATTAAAATGGCATATTGTGTGCGGCAGCTTGCTGTGCCATCTGGCCAGGAAATGCAGCCTAGGCAGAGCCTGACTAAAAACAGTTCCTTCTTATTATCCTGGAATGTGCCGACTGGCAATTAGCAGCGGCGGATGGACGCGCCACAATACCTGTGATAACAAGAATTTAAATAGATTCTTATCCAGAAAATCAAAACAACAAGATGCATTCAATATTTACTACCTCGTTAAAGAAGAACAATTAGGGAGCGTTCCAAGATGCATTCTCTAGGGACGCCATGAAAATAATGCACTAAAAACAGAGCAAGGACTTCTGGGTAATCTTGGTTACCTGAAAGTCCTTTGTCATACCTCACAGTAGGCCTTAAGCTGGCCAGACGCCTGTACTTTTCAGGCGAATGTTCATATGAAAAGAAAAAGACTGAAAGATGCTCCTTAACATGAGACACCTCCATCCCTATATTTCACATAAAAAATAAAAGACTCGCCCATGGGACTTTAAATGAGGTGTCCATGCTGATCACAGGTGAACAAATATAATAGTAGAAAAATGTTGTATTAAGATTTATTAAGATCATTAACGTCCAATACAGGTCATACATGTAGATGGCAATTCATAAAAGAAACAGCATAACATGATAGTCCTACAAACATAGCCAGAATGACATACATCAAAGTATCATGAATACAGATATACATAATACATCTCTAACCCGACGCGTTTCGCGAGCTCTCCTCGCATCATCAGGGGCTGATGTGTATATCTGATGTCTGTAACAAGTAAAAAAGTAAAAAAATAAATTGGAGTATAGGTTATGATTTGGACAAAGGCACAAAGCCAGAACTAGTGGTCACCGTACTTACTTGTCAGGTACTCGGCTCCAGGGGTCGACCCCCGGCAGGGGCGGGCGGAAAGCCTCTCCCACGGGAGCTGAAGGGACAACGGCCAAAGCATGGAAAGCCGAGGTCAGGCGTAGGGCAGGCACGACAACAGAATGGAAAAGAGGAGGAGAGGGTTGGACGCAAATGTCACCCAGAATCCTTGCAGAGTGTACTCACTATAATAAGATATATGAGTATAAATATATATATATAAATCTATAAGAATAGATGTAGCAGGGGAATACGAAACAGTATGCTCTAAAGCAAGGGGTGCAGGAGTGTCCAACCATATTAAAAGAAAAGAAAGGGAAGAAAGAAAGGAGAAAAAGAAACCGAAAAGGAAAAGGATAGAAGACCCAAATGTTACCCCTAGGTTATGCAGGGTGTATTTGCGATGAAACGTTGTATGAATGTATGTATATGGGTATCCAATGTAACCATACTCATGATATCCTAAGTTACTTATGAATCTTAATATAGTGTACCCACTTTGAGAAGATAATAAATGCATATATGTATAGTTCAATTAATTGGTATCAAAGTGTTATAAAAGTATGAGGACGTTGTACAGTGGTACATAGGATACAAGAATATCCTGCAAGACATAGGGGAAAAAACTGTGTAAATTGAGTGAGAGGGGTGTAATAAAAAGGGGGAGAAAGGGGTAAACAGTGATGTGTGAGGAAAGAAAAAATGAATGAAGGTAGTCAGAGAGAGAGTGATCAGCGAAGAAAAATTATAGGGAATAAAGGGGAGTGAAATAGATAAGGGAGTGAGAGTATATGCAAATGACACTCCACATTGTACGTGACTGTTAAGTGCGTTAGAGGAGTAGTATGTTACAAAGTATAGTAGTGAGAATGATGCTTACCAATGTGCTCTCATCAATGTGTAAGGAAGACCCAGCAGGAAAGCAAAAGTTTGTCATGCCAAAAACCCCCGCCTAAATACCCGGATATCCGCCATGGCCTCCGCCCCTAACGTCATGCGACTGGCTGTAAGGGGGAGGACCCACCGTGCGCCCGCCGGAATACGGCAAAGCGCAGCGGAGATCCCCGCCCATAACCTACGATGACAACTGTGCGCCAGGAATGGGGACACCGCTAAATGCGGAAGTCCATCACTGTGCACAAGGCATGACGCCGATGCACGGGGTGGCTCCGCCCCTGGGGAGGCAGAGACAGCAGGGGAATGATATCCCCATTTAGTGCATCGCAGCTCCCGGGGAAAAGAGCCGCCGCCCCCAATCAAGGGGAGGACCCGAAGAAGCCAAGTCCGCAAGCAAGAGAGGGAGTAAACTGAGAGTGACAACAAACCTAATGTATTGGGAATCAAAAAAATGTATATGTATCAACAGGATCTGGGAGCAGCAACAGACTCAGGGCATAATAGGTGTCTTCCACCTGAATTCAATAGAGAAAAGAAAAAGACTGAAAGATGCTCCTTAACATGAGACACCTCCATCCCTATATTTCACATAAAAAATAAAAGACTCGCCCATGGGACTTTAAATGAGGTGTCCATGCTGATCACAGGTGAACAAATATAATAGTACGGCCAATAATTTGGCCGTCGTCCCTTCAGCTCCCGTGGGAGAGGCTTTCCGCCCGCCCCTGCCGGGGGTCGACCCCTGGAGCCGAGTACCTGACAAGTAAGTACGGTGACCACTAGTTCTGGCTTTGTGCCTTTGTCCAAATCATAACCTATACTCCAATTTATTTTTTTACTTTTTTACTTGTTACAGACATCAGATATACACATCAGCCCCTGATGATGCGAGGAGAGCTCGCGAAACGCGTCGGGTTAGAGATGTATTATGTATATCTGTATTCATGATACTTTGATGTATGTCATTCTGGCTATGTTTGTAGGACTATCATGTTATGCTGTTTCTTTTATGAATTGCCATCTACATGTATGACCTGTATTGGACGTTAATGATCTTAATAAATCTTAATACAACATTTTTCTACTATTATATTTGTTCACCTGTGATCAGCATGGACACCTCATTTAAAGTCCCATGGGCGAATGTTCATATGAAAATAACTTGACAAATGTTGTTTGAAAGTACTTCAAAATATCATTTTCTTTAACCACTTGCTTACTGGGCACTTAAACCCCCCTTCTGCCCAGACCAACTTTTAGCTTTCAGCACTGTCACACTTTGAATGACAATTGCGCGATCATAGTACACGGTATTCAAATGAAATTTTTATCATTTTTGTTCACACAAATAGAGCTTTCTTTTGGTGGTATTTAATCACCATTGGGTTTTTGTTTTTTTGCCAAACAAAAAAAGACAGAAATTTTTGAAAAAAAAAAAAATCATGTTTCATAGTTTGTTATAAAATTTTGCAAACGGGTAATTTTTCTCCTTCATTGATATTCGCTGATGAGGCTGAACTGATGGGCATTGATGGGCTGCTCTGATGGGCATTGATGGGCTCCTCTGATGGGCATTGATGGGCTGCTCTGATGGGCACAGATAAGGCGACACTGATAGGCACTGATAAGATGGCACTGATGGGCCCTGATAGGTGGCACTGATAGGCAGCACTGGCGATGAGGCACTGATTGGTGACACTGTGGGCACTGATTGGTGACACTGTGGGCACTGATAGGTGGCGCTGGTGGGCACTGGTAGGTGGCACAGGTGGGCACAGAAGCCGCTCCCTCTCACAGCCGCCGATGATCGGCTTTTTTTTTTTCTCCTCACGCTGGTAGCCAATTACTGGCTCTGTTTACATCACACGATCAGCTGTCATTGGCTATATTAAGGCTTACCTGTAGGTGCTTGAAATATCTCCTAAACCTCCACGGTTTAAGAGATCTTTATTAAAAAGACGAGCGCCAATGACTACGGCGCATGCGCTGATGTCACCGGCGCATGCGCACTTTAGAAAGGGCACATCGTGCCGTTTCTAATAGGGGTCATGCCGTGACTGGCGGCTCCTGCGCACATGTGCGGGAGTGACGTCACGCGACTCCAGCCAGTCACAGAGCCGGAGTTCGCGCCCCCAAAAGGAAGAGGGGTGAAGATGCTCTGAGCAGAGTTGAGCACTTTATGACACGCTACCTCGTCAAGCTCTATAAATTTCCAGAGTGATCAGTCTGGTCCTCCGGGGTTTGATTATATTGTTTATAGGTGGTGTGCTATTCATGCTCATAGGCTACTTTCTGTGAATGAATTATATGAGAAATCTATGTAATTGTTTTGATTTTAAATTTGTAATAAATATTAATTTTTTATAAGAATGTGTTATGCGTAAAAAGTCCATCATCCAAAAAACGTATATTTCCTATACGTGCAATAAAATCGAAGATCCAAATCACACTGATGAAATTGCGCTGAAATAGCGAGAATACAAAGCCGAACTGGTGTGAACTAGAGCTTAACGGGTTTCTTTCCCACAAGCACAACAGAACTTTACAATTTCTGCAACACAAAAAAATTAAATTAAATTCAAGTAGATACATATTCTTAACTCAAAGTCCTCTCCACCTCCTCCAAATTGCTTTTTTTTTTTTTGTTGCTGTGATCTGGCTTCCTGTTAGAGGGTGGCTATGTTCATTCTCCATGCTCCCACTGTATGTACACTATATTGTCAAAAGTATTGGGACACCTTTACACTCACATGAACTTTAATGGCATCCCAGTCTTATGCCCCGTACACACGGTCGGATTTTCCGACGGAAAATGTGTGATAGGACCTTGTTGTCGGAAATTCCGATCGTGTGTGGGCTCCATCACACATTTTCCATAGGAATTTCCGACACACAAAGTTTGAGAGCAGGCTATAAAATTTTCCGACAACAAAATCCGTTGTTGGAAATTCGGAAAATCGTGTGGGCAGCCTTCCTAGAAGAGTTGAAGCTGTTATAGCTGTAGGAAGGTAGCCACCCTCTCTTGCTCACTCCTGAGGTAGACTATGAACTATGGACTTAGGGATTTGTAGTTTGCATAGAGCTGTGCACATGACCACAACAAATGTGCACGGTTCATTCCAAACAAACAGAAGTGAGGGGAAAAAAGGAGAGGTTTAGGAGCTCACGGAAGATGCTACAAGAAGATAGAAAAACATTTTTTTCATGAAAATAAGATTACAAGGCCATTACGTAGTGGATGTCTATGGATTATTTTTGCAAAATAAGGATATTGTTTTGTGTCACTATAAGCACAGATTTTAATAGGTCATCATGAGTGCCTTTGGACAAACTAAGCTTTGTGGAAGTGACAGGTGCACTTTAAACCTCTGAGATGCATATAACAGGAAAGGACGTCTTCCTGCAGAGAGTATAGATTTTCCTTCATGGCAGGTTCTAAAAAAATAAATGAGATATTTTAGAATTTGAGAGCTGGAGAGGTACAATCGATTTTTGTTTTCTTCAGGTTTGTAGAAGGCTAAGCTGACTTTTGGCGATCTTCCCAGCATGCAGCAGAAGGATGCACTTCCTGTATACCACAATCCATAAAAGATCCAAAGCGTTCCTCTGTCTAGTTTCATATCTCCAAAGCAACAAAATAGGAAGCAGAGCCAGCACACGGACAGGTTCAGTATAGTGAAACGCCCAGACTAACCTTAGTTACCTTACTGTTCAAACGATCACTCAGGAGATTGCTTGTCCCTGCATCATTTCAATCAGCTTTGACATAAAGGAGACGCTATTTGTTTCTGTTGAACGAGTCATGGATAGTATGACTGTGAATCCCCATTTGCTGACGGTTGACTGTGTTGGTAATGCCCCGTACACACGATCGGAAATGCCACCAGCAAAACTCCGATGGGAGGTTTTGGTCGGAAAATGCGACCGTGTGTATGCTTCATCGGACTTTTGCTGGCGGAATTCCAGCCAGCAAAGATTGAGAGCAGGTTCTCTATTTTTCAGTCGGAAAAAGTTCCTATCCGAAAAAGCGTTCGTCTGTATGCAATTTGGACGCGCAAAAAATCACACATGCTCGGAAACAATTTGACGCATGCTCAGAAGCATTGAACTTCATTTTATCGGCTTGTCGTAGTGTTGCACGTCACCGCGTTCTTGACGGTCGAAAGTTCAGAGAAATTTTGTGTGACCGTGTGTATGCAAGGCAAGCTTGAACGGAATCCAGTCGGAAAAGCCATCATACCTTTTTCCAACCAAAATTCCGATCGTGTGTACGCGGCATAAGTCCTGCCTGCTATAATCTGTGTGGCTTTTTTCTGAAGCTGAAATCCTGTCTATCAATGGATCACAATCTCAGCCACAGCCTGCTGTTCATCACATGGGGGCTGTAAACTGAAAGACTACAGCCACATGTCAGAGCATTCGTACTCTGTAATCTGCATTTGACTCTTCAATATACTGTATCTATATTCTGGTTATTTGCAGTGGCGGCTGGTGGAGTTTTAGAACAGGGGGCATCAGGCCCCACTCTTCCTTTTTGACCACCCCCACTTCTTATAAGCCCCACCCCTTATAAAATTCACCTACTTCGTCCCCTGTATTCCACTTGCTTCCACTCATAGTGTCAGGAGTATACAGCCCCAGCATCACAGGACAGAGTATACAGCTCAGCATCACAGGACAGAGTAAACAGCTCAGCCTCACAGATCAGGGTATACAGCTCAGCCTCACAGATCAGGGTATACAGCTCAGCCTCACAGATCAGGGTATACAGCTCAGCCTCACAGATCAGGGTATACAGCTCAGCCTCACAGATCAGGGTATACAGCTCAGCCTCACAGATCAGGGTATACAGATCAGCCTCACAGATCAGGGTATATACAGCTCAACCTCACAGATCAGGGTATATACAGCTCAACCTCACAGATCAGGGTATATACAGCTCAGCCTCACAGGTCAGGGTATATACAGCTCAGCCTCACAGATCAGGGTAGATACAGCTCAGCCTCACAGATCAGGGTAGAAACAGGTCAGCCTCACAGATCAGGGTATATACAGCTCAACCTCACAGAGCAGGGTATATACAGCTTAGCCTCACAGATCAGGGTATATACAGCTCAGCCTCACAGATCAGGGTATATACAGCTCAGCCTCACAGATCAGGGTATATACAGCTCAACTATATACAGCTCAGCCTCACAGATCAGGGTAGATACAGCTCAGCCTCACAGATCTGGGTAGAAACAGGTCAGCCTCACAGATCAGGGTATATACAGCTCAACCTCACAGATCAGGGTATATACAGCTTAGCCTCACAGATCAGGATATATACAGCTCAGCCTCACAGATCAGGGTATATACAGCTCAGCCTCATTGATCAGGGTGTATACAGCTCAGCCTCACAGATCAGGGTATATACAGCTCAACTATATACAGCTCAGCCTCACACAGATCAGGGTAGATACAGCTCAGCCTCACAGATCAGGGTAGAAACAGGTCAGCCTCACAGATCAGGGTATATACAGCTCAGCCTCACAGATCAGGGTATATACAGCTCAGCCTCACAGATCAGGGTATATACAGCTCAGCCTCACAGATCAGGGTAACTACAGCTCAGCATCACAGATCAGGGTATACAGCTCAGCCTCACAGATCAGGGTATATACAGCTCAGCCTCACAGATCATGGCATTGAGCTCAGCCTCACAGATCTGGGTAGAAACAGGTCAGCCTCACAGATCAGGGTATATACAGCTCAACCTCACAGATCAGGGTATATACAGCTTAGCCTCACAGATCAGGGTATATACAGCTCAGCCTCACAGATCAGGGTATATACAGTTCAGCCTCACAGATCAGGATATATACAGCTCAGCCTCACAGATCAGGGTATATACAGCTCAGCCTCATTGATCAGGGTGTATACAGCTCAGCCTCACAGATCAGGGTATATACAGCTCAACGATATACAGCTCAGCCTCACACAGATCAGGGTAGATACAGCTCAGCCTCACAGATCAGGGTAGAAACAGGTCAGCCTCACAGATCAGGGTATATACAGCTCAGCCTCACAGATCAGGGTATATACAGCTCAGCCTCACAGATCAGGGTATATACAGCTCAGCCTCACAGATCAGGGTAACTACAGCTCAGCATCACAGATCAGGGTATACAGCTCAGCCTCACAGATCAGGGTATATACAGCTCAGCCTCACAGATCATGGCATTGAGCTCAGCCTCACAGATCAGGGTAAATACAGCTCAGCCTAACAGATCAGGGCATGCAGCTCAGCCTCACAGATCAAGGTATATACAGCTCAGCCTTTACAGATCAGGGTATACAGCTCAGCCTCACAGATCAGGGTATATACAGTTCAGCCTCACAGAATTGTCATGTGTACCAGTTTACCACTGCCTCTGTGTTCACCATTAGTAAATATCCACCAAAAAACCTACATAAACCTCACTGACCACAAGTGGTAAACATAGCAACCATTGTACTGTAAATAGTAAAAGACAATATATTTTTTCTTTTATTAATTATTTTACATTTTGGTTCACTCTCTGAACCTACCAATCCGGTCGAGAGATTCTACAAGAAGGCGCAGCTCGGGCCGCGCATTCCATCCACGGAGCCGCGGCATCACTTCCGGTTTCACACTTGCACAGAGAAACCGGAAGTGATGCCGCGGCTCCGAGGTTAGTACTGCCCATGTCCTACAGCAGTGCCAATAGAAAATCTGACAACAAGGACTACAATGTGGGAGTGTTGCGGCGCATTGCTTTGCGCTACAAGGACTCCCAAAAACTCACCTGCAATCACGTGATTGCATAGACGTTATGCTGCCCATAGTGCACTGTGTCCGGCGCCCATGCACTTAAAGGAACATTTTTTTTTTTTTTTTGGTGACTAGCTTGGGGGGGGAGGCGCCCGTGCGCCCCCTATGGATGGGCCGCCACTGGTTATTTGGCTACATGGGCTGTTGCTTGTACACTTTTACCTAGCACCCTAAATTTGGGTTCTAAGGTTAATAAAACAGAGAAACAGAAGATGATCCCATAGAACACCTAGAGCGTTTTTCAACAAAGAAAAATAAGCAGTACTCCATCTTAAAAGCCCACTATAAATATTTACTGGTATCATCTGGTAGAAAGGCTAATCTGCCTGCTCCTCTGCAGTGTGCACATTTTACTTCTCTAGGTGCTACAGTATGATTAAAGAGGAGCTCCATGTCTGTCCCCCCCAAAAATTGAAAGTCAGCAGCTACAAATACTGTATCTGCTGAATTTTATTATAATGACACTTACCTGTCCAGGGATCCAGCGATGTCATCACTCAAGCAGATTCTCCAATCGGCTTCGGGTGCTGGCACCAGCATCTCTAGTAAGGTGAACAGGAAGTTTACTGTACACGCATGAGCCGCGCTGCGCCTTGTGAATGGTCCTGTAGTCTTTTGGGATATGTGATGTGTCCCAGAAGACTGCAGGTGAAGGGGGGGGGGTGAACTTCTGGCTTAGATCGCTACGTTGATCTGAGCCAGAAGTGGGAGTGGGCACCTGTCAAAAGCAGGTACCCACTCCCCCCTCCCTGCTAAAAAAATGCCAAACGTGGCAGTGGAGGGGGGAGGGTGCTAACAAGCAAAATGTACCCTTGTAGGTGGAGCCCTGCTTTAAGCTTCTAGTGGAGTGAAATGCGTTAGCAGGCAGAGGAGAGAGCAGAATAGCCTTTGTATCAGATAATACCAATAAAACAATCATACTGGGCTGTGGCTTTTTTTTTTCCTTTGTTGTGATGCCATGATTGTGGAGCTGATCACAGACCGCTTAAAAGAGATGTATGTGATTTAAATTTTTTTTTTATTATACTTACCCAGGTGGATGCAGAATTGGTGGGACCAATGCCAACACCGCAGATCACTCGGTTCTCACAGTCACTGGCTCTCTGCTCTGCCCTCCCCACACTCACTGGAGCGCTGGGCTGTGGAGGGGGCGGGAGCGGCCAACTCAGGCTCTCAGGCTGAGATGGGTGCCAGCAGAGCTGTCTTTAATATTGATTGGACCCTGGGCAAACATTTTCTTGGAGCCCTAAGCACCCCCCCCCCAATACACACCCCCCATACTCATCTCGATCCAGCAATGTGCATGCCTCGGCTCTCCAGGGACTCTATCTCTTCATTGGCAGAGACATCGGCTCTCGCTACTTTCAATCACAGGAGAGAGAGGGAGTGGAACCAAGCCGCAGCTCTGTGTGAATGGACATGCAGAGCCATGACTCGGGAATGAGCCAGCTTAAATCCCCGCATTGTAAGCTGCTTGTTCTGGGGGCACTCGGCAGGGGGGAGGGGCTAGGAGCGCCAGCGGAGTTCCCAAGAAGAGGAGAATCGGGGGTGCTCTGTGCAAAACCATTACACAGAGCAGGTAAGTATAACATGTATGTTATCTATTTTATTTTTTAAAAAGAAAGCCTTTCAGAATCACTTTAATAATGTAAACATAACAAACTGGTCCACACTCACTGATTGGTCCAGGCTCATTAATTAATTGCTAGAGGTTACTGCACATCCTTACTGCTCACTAGTTTGTTGCTAGAGGTTACTGCACATTATTACACCTCGCTGATTGGTTGCTAGGTTACTACACATCAGTGCCACTCACTGATTGGTTGCTAGAGGTTACTGCATACCATTACCGCTCACAGATTGGTTGCTAGAGATTACTGCACGCCATTACCTCTCACTGATTGGGTTGCTAGAAGTTACTGCACAACATTACCGCTCACTGATTGGGTTGCCAGAGGTTACTTAACATTATTACCCCTCACTGGTTGCATTGCTAGAGATTAATGCACACCCTTACCGCTCACTGATTGGGTTACTAGAGATTACTGCACACCATCACTGCTCACTAATTGGGTTGCTAGAGGTTACTGCACACCTTATAGCTCACTGATTGGGTTGCTAGAAGTTACTGCACACCATTACCGTTCACTGATTGGGTTGCTAGAGATTACTGCACACATTACCGCTCACTGATTGGGTTGCTGGACAATACTGCACTCATTACTGCTCACTGATTCCTGTAACTGACTCACAGTGTCCCCCTCTGTAAGCTGCTCCGGTCCAGCTGCTGCTTTTTTTTATCCACCCTCCGCTGCTGAGAGGAGAAGGGTGAAGGAGAACAATCACAGCACGCTCTGTGTCTTTCATCTTAGCCCTGCTGACTGGAGAAGGGGTGGGGCGAGCGGGGGAACACTGAGCCGCTCTCCCTCACTTCCTGTAACAGCCGCTCCAGTGCTGACATAGGGAGAAGCAGGACGAGTGGGCTCCAGCACATACAGCCCACAGCTTGCCTCTCCCCTGTCACAATCGCAGTGGGGCCGCATGCATTCCTCGGCCAGGACAGCAAGCGAAGAATCGGCTGCAACCACTACTCGAGAATATTATTTGCGGGCAGCGTGGGCTCAAGGAGCAGTTGCTTTGGGCCCCCCAACAATGATTGGACCCTGGACAACTGTCCCTTTTGCCTTGCGTTAAAGACGGCCCTGGGTGCCGGTCCAGGCATGTGGGCGGATCCTGACTTCATTGTCGCGACCTTGCCCCAGTCTGGACCGGCTCTGTGACGTCAGCAGACATCAGCCCGCTGTCTGCTGAAAACGGGTCACAGGAGGGCAGAACGAACTGCACTCCTGTGATCCACAGGACAAGCTTTGGCTGTACTTCTCCTTTAAGGCTCGGTTTACACTAACCAACTCCAAAGTTGCGTGATTTTGAGTGCAACTTTGGAGTTTGACTTTGAAGTGAATTTTACACTCTCTGGCATTGAAGCCGTGTCAAAGTCAGATCAAAGTAGTGCAGGGACCTTTTCTGAAGTCGCTGTGACTTCAGTAGTGTCAATTGGAAAGGCTCTCACAGAGATACTTGCCATTTCACATGTCCTGTGACTTTGGGTCTCACAAGTCGGATCCTAAGTCGCATGAGTGTGAACCGAGCCTTAAGCCAGCACCAATCAGCCGATGGAGCAGGGAGTAGAGTGCCTTGAGCGGAGTCACCTAATCTGTCTGCACCTATAACGTATGTCAGGTCCAAACTTTTTCTTAGTTTTCTTTACCCTTAAGGAAGTCAAGGTTGGATGTGATGAAACGGGTCGGGATGGAGCATTGTGACGTCATCACGTCAATCCAGAAGTGACTGGTTTATTTTGTGAGTGGTTTTCTTATTGCTTCTTGGTTTTAATAAAGTAATTTAAAGAGAAGTATGTTTTTTTTTAAATTCATACTTACCTCGGTGGATGGAGCATCAGGCCGATGCTGCAGCTATCCCCCCCCCCCCGCCATCTCTGCACTGAGAACCGAGCCATCGAACATCGCCGATGGCTCGGTTCTCACAGATCTCCAAGAGGAAAGCTGCTGCCTGTCAGTCAGTGTCTCCTCTCTGATCCTTCACACTCACTGGAGCGCTGAGCTGTGGGGGGGTGGGGAGAGGTAGACTGCAAACAATCAAAGCAGCTAGTGGATCCAGACTTGGAAGTTGGAATGATGCGCTGCCTCGACTGATGGAAGTGACATCAGCGGAGAGCGGACCTCAGACCGATCTCCGCTGAAAACAGGTCACAGGAGTGCATAACTCTGAAAACAGGTCACAGGAGTGCAAAACGAATTGCACTCCTGTGATACATAAGAGAAGCCCAGCCTAAAAAGCCCAGGCTGGACTTCTCCTTTAAAAGTGAAACACTATGATGTTTTTCCTTATGTTCTTGAGCTGAGGTGCCACATTCAATGCTGACTTTTGGGGTTGTACTAATATCAACTGAAGAGAAAGTGGAGGTGGATGATACACCAGGAGATAATATAGCTAAGGCCCCCAGAATAGGGAAAAGCGCATAGTGGCCTATTTAATTCATAGGTCAGTGGATCCTGGTGAGCGCATTGAGTGAATGAATTTTTAAGCTCACTTGGATGGCAACGCACAAGTGGAAGTAGAAAATCTTAAATGCACGGAGGTGTTTTTGAACTTTAATTTCACATGACTACAAGGACTATTGAGTATGATTACATATTATCACAGTTTTGGAGTTTGTGTCCCTACTAAGCAGGGAATTAATTCCATCTCTTCCCCTAGTAAAAGCACCTCACACAGTATAGTAAAACACTGGTTGGGCATGCAGTTAACCCTTTGATCGCCCCTGATGTTAACCTCTTCCCAGCCAATGTCATAGTACATTGACAGTGCATATTTTTAGCATTGATCATTGTATTAGTGTCCCCGGTTTCCAAGTGACAGTCAGTTTTAGAATGGCTGTCGCAATAGCGCAGTCCCTCTATAAGTCACTGATTGCTGCCATCAGTAGTATAAAATAAATAAATAATTTAAAAAAATATATATATATATCCCATAGTTTGCAGGTGCTACAACTTTGGTGCAAACCAATCAATATACGCTTATTTATAATATTAATTACAATTATTATAATATTATTAATATGTAACAGAACACATATTGGCCTAAATTTATGAAGAAATTTGATTTTTTGCTTATGGAATATGGCTTATAGCAGAAAAAAATAAATATATATATATATATATATATATATATATATATATATATATATATATATATATATATATATATATATATATATATATATATATTTTAAATTGAAGCTCTTTTTTTGTTTATAGCGCAAACAATTTAAACCGAAGTGGTGATCCAATACCACCTAAAGAAAGCTCTATTTATGGGGGGGGGGGAATTAAATACATTTTATTTGTGTACAGCATTGTATGACCGTTAAAGTGACGCAGGGCTGTACTGCAAAAAATGGCCTGGTCATGAAGGGGGTAAATCTTCCAGAGGTCAAGTGGTTAATTAAAAGGAATTTTTACTTTAGCTATACCAACCCTCTTTGGAATCTATTGATTATAAGAACATAAAACTGCCATTTCAAAATCCCCTCCGTAATTACAGTCTTCCTGCACGTTATCAGGCAGGCAGCTCATTTACAGCAACAAAGCTTTTTGTATTTACTCCAAAGCGTTAAAGTGAACCAACTTTAATGGTTAAATTTCATCAACTGGCTTATCAATGACAGTGGGCCAACTGGCAGGCTCATTGTAAAAATTGCAATTGGCAAGGCTAATGCCGCGTACACACGGTCAGACTTTACGGCAGACTTTGCCCGGCGGACTTTTCGACAGACTTTACGACAGACTTTCTGAATGAACGGACTTGCCTACACACAATCCACCAAAGTCCGTTGAATTTGTACGTGATGACGTACGACCGGACTAAAACAAGGAAGTTCATAGATAATAGCTGCCCTAGCGTGGCTTTTTGTCCGTCGAACTAGCATACAGACGAGCGGACTTTTCGACCAGACTCGATTTTGACGGATTGATTTAAAACATGTTTCAAATCTAAGTCCGTCCAACTTTTGAGAAAACAAAGTCCGCTGGAGCCCACATGTGCAAAGTCTGCCGTAAAGTCTGCTCGTGTGTACGCGGCATTAGTCATAAAAATCAAAGGTAGGCAGGTCCCAGTAACAAAAAGCAATTAAATTACAGAGGCCAGTAAATTTTCCTAGGTAATAAAATGTCCACTCTAATGCCCGGTACACACGATCAGATTGGATGAATGATCTTTTTTTTTTTGCAAGCTAATCTCAGATCAAATCTGATGAGTTTACTAAAAAAAAAAAAAATTCCCATACGACAGAATAAAAATTCGGAAGTGATGTCATGTGTTGTAATGCATTTGTATTGCATTTTCGAACAACAGCTGTGCTGATTAGACGAAAATCGTACGATCTGGCATCGTACCAATTTTTTTTTTTGTGCATGTCGGATGAACTGTCCTAATCGGCTCTCGAAAGCTCTGTACTAACGATCAGATTATCTTTTGATTGCTCCGAAATCGGTATTTTTCGTACAATTTTCTGATCGTGTGCACCGGGCATTAGGAAACACGTGTTCCTTTTATTCATCACAAATCTTTTACTGGTCATGATGTTATTTCTTAAATATCAGCTCTAAGATAATAATGGTGCACAGATGATGGTCACACCTTTAGAATATCTCATGCCGAGGGTTGGAAGCAGATGGCTTCAAGGCTACAGATAATAACAACTGGGTCCCTGGTGTGTAATTCCGCTTCTATGTCCTTGCAGCTTCATTTTGGTTAACGAGCTATGCACTAATGTGATGGTTTTACCTATAATGATCATGTTATAGGCCGGCAGTCCCTTTACAAAGTGCAACTCACAGAAATCAAACGGTGTCAATGATATGTTGTTTCCACTGCAGTTACAGTAAGTACATAATTGATTTGCCCAACATAAAAGCCATTTGCCATTTGTTTCAGCAACAATTTTTTTTTCTGCTTACCTCCGTTTTACCTTTTAACGAGAAACAGTGAGATAGGATGCAGGCTAAAAGTCAATATTGCTTTGTAACTCAATATTTTGTTATTAATGGGTTTAAACACAACTTTTGACTTTACTGTATATGATAATATGGCACAAAAGCAGTGATGATATGCCACAAACCAGTGGTCTCCATACTGCGGCACTTTGCATACCTTTATCCGGCCTTTGGGGCACTATTCCTCCCATTGATACAGGGTACTATTCCTTCTACTGACACCAACTATAGGGCAGCAATTACTGTACTGCCACCAACAATGGGGCACTATTCCTCCCACTGATATGGGGTACTATTCCTTCTACTGACACCAACTATAGGGCAGCAATTACTGTACTGCCACCAACAATGGGGCACTATTCCTTCCCACTGCTACCAATGATGGGGCACTATTCCTCCCACTGATACCAACAATGGGCCACTAATATTTCCCCTAGTACCAAAGATGGGACACAGTTTACTCCCACTGGAAACAGTCTGGCCCCCCTAAAGTCTGAAGCACAGTAAACTATACCTTTGTTTAGAAAGTTTGAAGACCCCCTACCATAAACCATAGCAACAAATCAGATGTCAGTTTAAATAAAAGGAGAATTTTGATGATGCCAGGAACATCATGTCAGCCATCAGAAAGGGTATGCCAGCTGTAAGGTATGTTCTCATGTTCATGCGCATAAATGTGCGCACTTTTTTGGGTATAGGAATGCACACACAATGTTGTTCACTTAGACACAGGGGCACATCCACCACAGATACTGGCACGTAGTGGCCCATTTAAACTTGGGCTCTGCATGGGATCATGGCTGGATGGTCTTTCAGCTTGTACTTCTGTTATCCTTGATCCTGAATCCGCTTGACTTTGTTACTACCCAGCTTTCATGCACCCGCCTCTGGATTACCCCTGCCTGTTTATGCCTGCTGTCTACAACCCCAATTCCGAAAAAGTTTGCACACTGCAAAATCTATATAAAAAGAATGAAAGGTGTATCACCCTCTCTTCTCTTAACAACACTGTAAATGTCTGGAAAATGAGGAGACCGGTTGCTGGAGTTTTAGGAGATGAGTGTTGTCCAATTCTTGCCTGATATAGGATTCTAACGGCTCATCAGTCCAGGGTCTCCTTTGTCGTATTTATCGTTTTAAGATGGGCCAAATATTTTAAATTTGTGGCATGCTTTGGAAATCACTGCATTCTGTTTTTATGTAGATTTTACACAGCGTCCCAATTTTTTGGAATTGGGGTTGTACCTGTGTTACCAACGTCAACCTGGACTGACCAACACGTATCGATTTTGTACCTCGTTGTTTGCACATTGCCAACCTCTGCTCGTCTCTGACCTTGATCCTGCTCGTAATTGGTACCTTCCTACCCATTTGTTACTAAACTTAGTTTGTGATCTGGCTCTGCTCTCTACTGGTGAAGTCAGGCTGTCCTCCTCACTGTGCTTCTGCAAACCTGACACCAGTGCTCCCAAGTTCAAGTCTGCGATTCCAGCTTCCTGGCAACTGCGCCCTTGCATTGCCCCAGCAGTCCCTGTCTCAGCTTTTAGAGGGGCTCGGACAGGAACTGTACCCTCATTATCTTGAGCTCCTCATGCAGGTACATGACAGCGGATCTTTGCAGTAACCACTAGCTACACACACCAAAACTACAATTCTGGGGAAATGTATTTGCAAAATCTGGATCAGAAACCAACAGGGATGATGTACAGTCTTCAGATTTTATAAATAAAATTTTTGGAGACCACAGTCTCCTGGTATGCATATATTTCATTTATGCTGTAAATAATAAAACCAGAGAAAGGTTTTGTCCTGCCTTTTTCATGACTTTGGTCCTTGCAGTACCTTAACAGCTGTTTGCTTTATAGGTGTTTGGATTCGCTATGTAGCTGGTTTGCCAATACTGGGCAAGAGAATGGCAAAGGACTGGGACAGAAGGGAGACATGTTCTGTTTTATGTTGAAGAGAAACTATAATGATAATTATGAAAGAAGGTAAAAAAAAAAAGATACTACTGAAGTAGCCAAAAATCGTACTTTAAAGGCATGGAAACAATGGAGAAGTGAAAATATATATATCATTTATTAGAAAAAATACATTATACAAACACAATAATCACAAAAAGATAAAAAACATGAAAACTGATACAGTCAGTACAATGAGCCCTCGTGCGTCTACGCGTTTCGCTGTGAGGCTTCTTTAGGACACGATCAAGGCATAACAAAAGAGAAACAGAGAGCAAGTCTCACTGTCTGAAATGAAATATATTCCAATTAAAAACAGAAATGCTACATAAACGCATTAGAACATGTTAAATTAAAAAGCATGTGCTCAACCTTCCAAAGACTAAACAGCAAGATGGCAATGAGCAGGTACCTTTGATTTGGTATCAAAGGTAAAAAATCAAAGGTACCTGCTCATTGCCATCTTGCTGTTTCTTCTTTGGACGGTTGAGCACATGCTTTTTAATTTAACATGTTCTAATGCGTTTATGTAACATTTCTGTTTTTAATTGGAATATATTTCATTTCAGACAGTGAGACTTGCTCTCTGTTTCTCTTTTGTTACGCCTTGATCGTGTCCTAAAGAAGCCTCACGGCGAAACGCGTAGACGCACAAGGGCTCATTGTACTGACTGTATCAGTTTTCATGTTTTTTAACTTTTTGTGATTATTGTGTTTGTATAATGTATTTTTTCTAATAAATTATATATATATATATATATATATATATATATTTTTTTTTTCACTTCTCCATTGTTTCCATGCCTTTAAAGTCTGATTTTTGGCTACTTCAGTAGTATCCTTATTTTTGTCCCTATACGTTTGGATGTGGCATTGGCAGTGCTTCTTTCCTCTATTTTTCTCAATTATGAAAGAAGCTTCTCTGTTTTGAAAGACGGTTCATTGCACGCACAGGGCTGTAGTGTAGAAATTTGATGGCAATCAAATAGGTAGCGACCAGCAAGAGAAGAAACAAAGAAAATACAGTCTAAAGTTTCAGGTGCAAACATTAAAACAGCACAGCTGGCAAAACACATTTAGAAATGAAGATAATTGCTCCTTAAAGTGTTACAGCAACTTGGTTCAACCCTTTCGCTGCCATCGATGTCATACGTTGGCCGCAGCAGGGGTTTTTTACACATACTCCTGGCTGCCGTCAGTGTGTAAATCTGACAAGTCAACTGTTGGCTGTCAGGTAAAATTGATTGGGTAACTATACAGCTGCCCGGTTGCTGTCATGCACCCCCGACACACTGGCCCCCTATGTGATATGAATAAAGTTTTAGTGAAAACAGTGGCATCACTAGGGTTGGTGTCACCTTGTGCGGTAAAACATGGTGTCACCCCCCCCTCCCCATTAGGGGGGTGGAGAGAGAGACTTCTCTTACAATCTGTGATCATTCTCTATAAATCTATACTGTCCAGCATGGACATGCTCCATTTACTTATATCCTTGTCACTCCCCTTTCAGATTCACTTTCCTTCACTTCTGCTCACTGCCGTTTTCTTCACTGGTCATTATAGGGAGGAGCCTAGGGGATGGTTCCCCAGCTCTATTTAACCTGTGTGACAGATGAGAAGAGATGATGTGGGTGCCGGAGATCACAGCAGGGCAGTACCTGGATGCCGGGCACTAGTGATGATACTAGTGCCAGCCAATGGCTGAGAGCGCTGGCTGGTGTGTTCTGGCGGGGGGCCGTCCCCCTGTCAGAACACAATAGCTCAGCTGGGAAGATTGCTGTACCGACATCAGATCGTTAGTGCAGCAGCTCCTCCCGAGCTCTTTAGTTTTATTTCATTCAGTCCACTGGGTAGAACGAAAAAAAAATTTGCAATAAGCCCACTCACCTGCCAGTCAAGGTTGTTCAAAACATACTCTCACTGGACAGTCAAGACAGTCGAGTCAAGTTGAGAAGTGGAGTCACCCATACTGACCTGAAAGTAATCTCAGACTGTGCACAGAGGAGGCTTTTCTTTCTGGACGAGAGGGGTAATAACAAGCAGGTTGTTCTTTCTCACCTTAGTAAGATCACCTGAGCCCTTAGGGTTCCACCAAAGCCAGAAAAAAAGAGGACCCGTACTGGACCCCTAATGTACCAAGGACCTTGCTAGCACTCTACAGATACAACCAAAGAGCACCAGGGCAACAGTTAACCTATTCCACGCCATGGGTTTTAGCTAGTATATGCCTACTCCTTGGTGGTATTGGAACCAAATTAGGTCATATGGGGCTGGATCACTGAACAATCAAAAAAAAATTGGTAAATGAAAATTTAAATATCTAATACCATAATAATTACATTATTAACTATCACTGTTATCGATTTGTATTCAGGGGCAAGGCTAATAATCGATCTATGAACAGATTACTCAGAATGGTAGTCTTCTACCAGTTGCTATACTGGCATGGTCTGAGCCAGATTCCTCCCTCCATCCTGCCCTTATATATATACTCCTTTCTTTTTGTGATAAGTGAGTGCCTTTTTCACAACTAAATGTAATGAAATTCTCAACATACACCTGTTACACCTGAAATCAAAATGGAGAAATAGACCTGATGTGTCAAATGACATGCAACTAACATTTTCAGTAATTACTTGGTTTCACAAAGACTACGGAAAAGATTGTACCAATTGTAGCTAACGTATAAATTTGTGATAAGTATAAAAAAAATGTTTTAGTTGTTTTGTTCCTGTCTATCCACCTGTAAAGTAAAAGTTATTGATATCTTTTGAAGTTCTACTGTTACCCTAATAGATCTGATTATGATTTCCACAGTCTGGTAAAGGGGGTATGAAAGATTGTCCGAGGGAAGGAGAAAAAAGCCAGATCCATTATATGCCGATACGAGTAAGCCAAGAAAACACTTACCCATTTGGCTAGAACTGTGACTCATTCCTGATATACAACAAAATCTGTCAGTTGTATTGTATTGACTCGTCTGTTTTTACAGCCAGCCGCAGAGTGCACTTGAATACAGAAGCAACGTCTTCCAAGCCTCATTAATATAATGTGCTTTATCAGGCCAGAGTAATCTAGTCGTGGTGGTTTCAGGGCTTTAAACAAACATGTAGAAACAAACAGTTGTAAAATAGGATTAAAGAGAAAAAAAGGGAGACTCAGCTGCAACAAAATTTGTTGATGTTTTTAGAGCTCACCATTTTTATAAGTTAAATACCGTAAGTTAAAATTGCTCATCTTTCTTAGAGTATATTTGCATTTTTTATTTTTATGGAGTCAATCAGATATGGAACACTCTGTTACAGTTTACTGTTTGCTAGCATACCTATAAAAAATAAATAAAAAAAAGGGGTTACAGTTAAAGTGGTGTTCCGGCCGAAATTATACTTTTTAAATAAAAATACCCCTATAATACACAAGCTTAATGTATTCTAGTAAAGTTTGTCTGTAAACTAAGGTCTGTTTTGTTAGTTTATAGCAGTAGTTTGTTATTTTATAAACTTACAGCAGGCCGTGGCCATCTTAAGTGTGGGCATCTGAAGCCAGACTGTATTTCTTCCTGGATCTCATCCTTGCAGATCTCGCACATGCTCAGTGCAGCACAAGCAGTATAATAGGTTTCAGGTCAGGTTTCCATAGCAACGGCAGTTTCAGAGGAAGTTGCCGCCCCTTCCCAGAAGGCATTGCAAACAGGAAATGATGATTGGTGCAGCGGGAGGGGGGGGGCGCGTATTTACTGGAACTGATCCCCTGTAGTCCCCCCCCCCCATGTAGCAGCTTCCCAGATGGCAAGGATAACTGTGGCAGTGTTGAACTGTTATGCCGCACACACACAATCAGATTTTTCGGCGGGAAACGTTGGATGTGAGCTTGTTGTCCGACCGTGTGTATGCTCCATCGAACATTTGCTGTCGGACTTTCCGCCAACAAATGTTTGCTAGCAGGTTCCCAAATTTTCCGCCAACAAAACTTTGTTGTCGGAAAGTCCGACTGTGTGTACACAAGTCCGTCGCACAAAAGTTTGCGCATGCTCGGAATCAAGCAGAAGAAGCCGCACTGGCTATTGAACTTTTTCTCGGCTCATCGTACGTCTTGTACGTCACCGCATTCCCACGTTCGTAATTGTTGGCCAACATTTGTGTGACCATGTGTGGTGTATGCAAGACAAGTTTGAGCCACAAACCTTCGAACAAAAGTCCACGGCTTTGCTGGCGGAAAGTTCGATTTTGTGTACGGGGCATTAGTGTTAACTTGCTGCACATTTTCGTTAGCAAGTTGTACATTTGCAGAGCACTTGAAGCACAAGTTCTAGTTGACACTTTTTCAATTTGTAGCAAATTTGCATGGCAAGTCTCTAGCAAAAGCAAAGTTGCAGTGGTGAGTCTACAGCAAGAGCTCTGCAAGTCTACAGCATGAAAATTCAGCCACAGTCCCTCGCCGGTTCAATCTCGGCATCCTTGAGTCCGTCACATATGACTCCAATTATATCCTACCCGATCCTACCCGTCATTCAACTCGGGAATTACAGACACGTTCTTTCTTACATCACTTATGCCCTGCACACACGACCGGTTTTGCCTTTGGAATAAACTCTGAAGGTTTTTACGACGGAGTTCCGGTCAAGCTGTCTTGCATACACACGGTCACACCAAATTCTGACCGTCCAGAACGCGGTGATGTACAACACGTACGCTGGGAAAAAGGAAGTTCAATAGCCAGTAGCCAATAGCTTCCATCTCGTACTTGCTTCAGAGCATGCGTCATTTTTGGTGCGTCGGAACAGCATACAGGCGAGCGTTTTTTCCGATAGTAATTTGTTCCGTTGGAAAAATATAGAACATGTTCTCTGTCTAAGTCCGTCTGAATTTTCGACAGAAAAAGTCCGATGGGGCATACACACGGTCGGAATATACAATGAAAAGCTCCCATCGGACTCTTTCTGTCAGAAATTCTGCTTGTGTGTACGCGGCATTAAAGAGCAGCAATTCCAGGCACACTGCTTTTGGTCAGGAAGCCACTGGCAGTCTCTTTTGGCCATCCAAAGCAAGTTTGACCCTCCACTCACCTTGTGGAAAACAATGCAGCGGAGACATTTTTTAACTCATAACTGGGGTAAGGGGAGATCCCTTGAAATTCCTACATATTTTGTAAGTCTCTGCCTATTAAAGACTTGGTGGTCTTTCACAGGCATACGGCATATTGACTCATCCTCCTGATCTCACACCTCCATCCTACATGGCTAAGTGAAACCAGGATTTACACACCACTTTCCCTGACCAGCAACCAGAAAGAATTAATCAGATGACACACAAAGCCTCAATCTCCTGCAAAACTCAAGAGATGGGCTATAGATCCTCACTAGATGGTAGCGGGTACCACCGACCTTACACAGGTTGTTACCACAGAGTTCGCCACTGTGCAATGTCAGGAAGAGAAGGGCACCATGCTTCATATCTTCTGATCCTGCCCCAGACTTTTAACCTTTTGGACCCAGGTTCACCACTGGATATTGAAATTATTGGATGTCCAGATGCCAATGGAATCGACAGCCTTCCCCTTTCATCTAACCCTGATGTCCCTGAAGCGCTACAAACGCTCCCTGTAAGACCCCTTTCACACTGGGGCGGTTTGCAGGCCTTATTGCGCTAAAAATACCGCCTGCAAACCGCCCCAAAACAGCCTCCGCTGTTTGTTCAGTGTGAAAGCCCTGAAGAAAAAATCTCCTGCTAGCCGCATCTTTGGAGCGGTAAAGGAGCGGTGTATTCACCGCTCTTAAACCACTCCTGCCCATTGAAATCAATGGGACAGCGCGGCTATACCGCGGCAATACCGCAGCTATAGCCGCGCTATACGAGGGGTTTTAACCCTTTTTTGGCCGCCAGCGGGGGGTTAAAACGGCACCGCTAGCGGCCGAATACCGCGGTAAAACAGCGCTAAAAATAGCGCTGTTTTACCGTCGACGCCCCCTACCGCCCCAGTGTGAAAGGGGCCTTACTGTATCTGTTAAATGCAGCGAAGGCTTGCATCCCTTTGTGTTGGAAGCAGCCCACTGCTCTGCCAATTCGTTACTGGTTCGCCAGGCCTAATGAGACTCACCAAATGGAGACTCTGATGGCCTCATCCACTAATGCCCCGTACACACGGTCGGACATTGATCGGACATTCCGACAACAAAATCCATGGATTTTTTCCGACGGATGTTGGCTCAAACTTGTCTTGCATACACACGGTCACACAAAGTTGTCAGAAAATCCGATCGTTCTAAACACGGTGACGTAAAACACATACGTCGGGACTATAAACGGGGCAGTAGCCAATAGCTTTCGTCTCTTCATTTATTCTGAGCATGCGTGGCACTTTGTGGGTCGGATTTGTGCACCTTTTTTTTATTTTACTTGAATCATCCCCTGCATGTTTGTTTCTGTTGGGGATAGCCTAGTTTTGGGCAAAGCTACTCTGGTTTTTCATTATTACATCAGGGGTGGTCTCCTTTAATTTTGTGGGTCTTCTAAATAAGCGCTTTATGATAATCTGTTCCTTTTTTCTATTTAACATAATCTATAGCCAAACTTCTCTCGGAACGCCATCAAGTTGATCAGGATTGGAGTTGATGCTGTGATGGGGTGTTCTAGGATGCTATGTACAGGTTATTATTGTACTGTTTGCTTTGTACCTACCTAACTTTTGAGATTACACTACATGTATGTTCTTTTAAAAAAATCAAAAATAAAGAATAAAAAATAAATATAAATATTGTAAAAAACAATATTTAAAAAAAAAATAAGGGCTTTATCATGCAGGTTCTCTGGCCCATACAGTGTGAATGAGCTGTTTGTTTGTGCAGCTGGAGCCGCCTGGATGTGGCCTTTTGCTTGCCTTTATCAAGCCCTCAGGACATTATTGATACAAAGCTCTATTCCTTCTGCACAAATAATGTGGCATAATTCCTGTCACTGATACCAACAATAGGGCACTATTCCTACCACTGATAATAATGGTGGGCGACTATTCTTTCCTGTTCTTGTATATTCTTTCCTCTGGCACCACCAACGATGGGGCACTATTCTTCCCACTGATTACCAATGATGGGGCACTATTCCTCCCATTGATACCAATGATGGGGCATTCTTTACTCTCATTGACACCAACAATAGTGCACTATTCTTCCCACTGGCACCAACGATGGGATACTATTCCTCCCACTGACACCAATTGCAGGGCCCATTTCTTCCCACTGATACCAACGTTGGGATACAATTTTACCACTTTCACTGACACCAACTGCAGGGCCCTATTCATCCCACTGGCACCAATGATGGGGCACTATTCCTTCCCTTGATACAAACAATGGGGGCACTACTCTTCCAACTGACACCAATGATGGGGCATTCTTTACTCTTATTGACACCAGGGCATTTTCTACTCACAAAGACCGCGGTCCGGCCTCCTCAAAGTCTGAAGGACAGTAAATTGGCCCTTTGTTTGGAAAGTTTGGGAACCCCTGCTCTATAGGGATGCAGCGACTGTGCGACACAGACAAAGGTCCTAATTTCACACCTGTGCAGGTGAAGCTGAGTGGCCCTGAATGTACATGCTCTGTGTTTAGGGACATACACCTGTACCAACAAGCCTGTCAAATTAGGACCTGTGGCTGTGCTCATACAGCTGTTGCGTCTGCATAGCATAGCAAAGGCTGCCTGCACAAAACTATCCACAAAAAAACGGATTCACACTGTACAGGTCACAGTCTCGAGCCTCATTCACAAACAGAGCTTTAATTATTAAAGTGATACTTAAAGAGGAGCTCCACCTAAAAAAAAAAAAATATTAAAAGCCAGCAGCTACAAATACTGCAGCTGCTGACTTTTAATAAATGCCCACTTACCTGTCCCAGGGTCCAGCGATGTCGGCAGCCGACGCCGATCACTCGCTCGACTCTCGGCAGCTGCCGCTGCCATCCTAGGTGATGGAATCAGGAAGTGAAGCGTTGCAGCTTCACTTCCCGGTTCCCCACTGCGCATGCGCGAGTCGCGCTGCGCGTCGTAACTGGTCCCCGCTATCTCCTGGGAGCTGTGTGTTTCCTAGAAGACAGCGCGGAGGGACAGGAAGAGGCATAGACTCCTGTGGGAGTCTATGCCGGAAGTGGGTGCAAATACCTGTCTTAGACAGGTATCTGCACCCCCCTCCCCCCTGAAAGGTGCCAAATGTGACACCGGAGGGGGGGAGGGTTCCGAAAAGCGGAAGTTCCATTTTTGTGTGGAACTCCGCTTTAAGCTAAAAACTTTTTTTTACCTTAATGTATTCCTTGCATTAGGGTAAAAAAAGTGTGAAGGGGAAGAGAGAGGAAAAAAAGATCCAACGCTGTGCACGGCTTCATCTCTTTTCCCCTCTCTTCCTCTTCACACAGCACTCAAGCAGCAGGAGCCACTGGCTCTTGCTGCTGTCAATCAAATGCAGTGAGGAGGAAGTGGGGGCGGGGCTAAGTACCGCTGTGTAAGCCTATGGAGCTTAGCTCCATAGACACACGGCTCGGGAGCGTGAAGATACTGTGTGCCTCCATAACAAGCGGCTTGCTATGGGGACATGCAAAGGAGAAGAGAAACCAGGATCCCCGCCGGGGGACCCGAGAAGAGGAGGATCGGGGGCGCAGTTGCAATACCACTGCACAGAGCAGGTGAGTTTAACATGTTTGTTATTTTAATTAAAAAATATATATATTTTAGTAACACTTTGGTCCCTTTCACACCAGCCGATGGGGTCCACCTGTCCGTTTTTCAGGCGGATCCGATCGGACCACCCATTGTTCTCTAGGGAGCAGCGGATGTCAGCGGACACCCACCAGCATCCGATCCGGTTCGCTAAAAACAGACGAATGGGGATATGTTCGCTATCCATCCGGCAGATCGGATGACAATCGGATGAAAATGGACATACAGTCCGTTTCCACCCGACCACCCCAAAGAGAGCAGCTGGCTGTGTCCATGTCTGCTCTGCGTAGTGGAGCGGACATGGACCTGCCATCCGCCCGCTCGGCGGGGATTCCACCCCGTGTGAAAGGGGGCGTTTAACTCAATATATTCTTATCTTTTAGATTTAGCCTGAATTGTGTAAGTTATGCTGCATTTGTGCCTGTTAATAATGATTTTAGTGTATTTTTAGTAGGCTGTGCGGAGACCCTGTGATTTCTAACAGCACCCCTGGTCTATAGGTGTAGGCTATTTACATACAGTACCTCCTGAAGCATGTAAAGATAACTCCCAGAGATGGCATCATCCCATCCTGCCTTGTTGCCAGGACGTTGCACGCTGAATGAGGGAGCGCATGGGACGGCATGACAACAAAATAGCCAGAAGTATTCGGGGATTTTCATTGTCACAGCAATCCAGGAAGAGCATGCTGCTGAAATTAGTAGAAGGTAATGCCGCGTACACATGAATTTCCGTCAGACTTGGTCCGGCGGACCGGACTCCGGCAGACAATTCGATCGTGTGTGGGCTCCAGCGGACTTTTTTTTCCCAAAAGTCAGACGGACCTAGAAATAAAACATGTTTCAAATCTTTCCGATGGACTTGAGTCCGGTCGAAAAATCTGCTTGTCTGTGTGCTAGTCCGACGGACTAAAACCGACGATAGGGCAGCTATTGGCTACTGGCTATGAACGTCCTTATTTTAGTCCGGTGTACGTCATCACGTACGAATCTGTCGGACTTTGGTTGATCGTGTGTAGGCAAGTCCGTTGGTTCGAAAGTCCGTCGGAAAGTCCGTCAGACCAGTCCGGTCGAAGAGTCCGCCCGTGTGTACGCGCCATAATAGTTCTCTTACATGGCAGCTAGAAAAGACAGGATTGCTGGGGAGACAGCATTTTATAATGTGAAGTAGGGGTCGACCGATTATCGGAGCCTACGATTATCGGGGGCCGATATTCACATTTTTCAAAGTGTCATTATCGGCCAGAAACGTACCGATATTACCGATATTGCTTCAAGTTGTCGTTTTGAATACTTTTAAGTGCAGAGGAAGGGTTTGGGGTCGTACAGACCTCAGGTCCCTCCATAAGGAGGACCTGTCACTACCTATTAACTGTCACAAAGATGTTACATTCCTTGTGACAGCAATAAAAGTGATACAAAAAATAAAATAAAAAAGGACAGTGTAAAAAAAAAAACTTTAAATGTACAAAATATCGGCACCTGATATCGGCTATCGGCCTGAAAGGTGGCTGAAAAATCGGTATCGTATTGGCCCTGAAAAAATGATATAGTTCGACCCCTAATGTGAAGTAGAATGATTGTTTCCTTTATTTGGACTTATGCAATTTAATAGTTTGGCTAGAGTAGCCCTTTAGATTAATTGTTATGTTAATGTAATTAAAGTTATTTTTATCTTAGCATCATGCCGACATAAATTGCTTATTGAATGGACTTTGTTTCCCGGGCCAGAATGACATCAGTGTTCCCGGTAGAACAGAGTGTAGAGTGCCTGGTCACCTATTCATTCCTCAAGTCTCAGGCCTTCCTGCTAAGGTTGTTTGTTCCCCGGACTTCAATGAGAAATTCACTACCAGTCAGCTCACGTCCCCTCTGCCCAGAGGAAGAGGAATTCCAGAGAATTAATAGGATTCTACACAGATTAGACTGGCGGCTTCTCATTGGCATGAATAGGCAAGAGCCAGAGATTAGGCCTGAGCCTTTACACCGCTTTAGAAATAGGATTGCAAACATCAGACGTCCTCAGCTCTCACGGTGATATTAATAACAGTCATTTAAATCTAAATAGCTGCATTGGCAGGCGATGTATGAGATAATCAGAATACGAGATGTTTGGCAGGCCACCTCAATAAATTGTGCTGTCTAAGGCCTAAAAGTGACCTTTGCTGCCTTCAGTTATGAGTGGACAGTGGTGGGTTCACCTACATCATAATGTCACTTCCGGTTTACTGGAGCCTTAAAGGCGCCAGATTTTTTAAAAATTACAGTATTCAAAACAGCCAAACTTGGCGTTTTGAATGCTTTTAAGTGCAAAGGAGGGTTTTGGGGTCTTATAGAACCCATATGCCTCCAACAAAAATACACGTGACTATTAAAAATTTTTGAACACTTTTATTGCTGTCACAAGGGATGTCAACATCCCTTGTGACAGCAATAAAAGTGATCAAATTTTTTTTTTTTTTTAAAGGGACCTGCCACGGGCCATGCTGTCACAAGGGATGTTGTTCATCCCTTGTGAAAGCAATAAAGTTTATCAAAAAAGTGTAAAAAAAAAAAAAATGTAAAGCGCCCCCGTCCCACCGTTCTTACACACAAATGCAAACACATGCGTTACTCCCGTACGCATATGTAAACAGTGATCGCACCACACATGTGAGGTATTGTCGCGAACGTCAGAGCGAGAGCAATTCTAGCACCAGACCTCCTGTGCCACTCCAAATTGGTAACCTTTAAAGGCATTTAAAGCGTCACCTCTAATAGAATTTCAAGCACTGTAGTCTGTTACCATTCCATGGGCAGACACAACTTTAAAGCGTGACATGTTAGGTATCTATTTACTCGGTGTAACATCATCTTTCACATTATACAAAAAAATTGGGCTAACTTTAGTGTTTTGTTTTTTTTTTAATTCATGAAAGTGTATTTTTTCCCAAAAATTGGCGTTTGAAAAACCGCTGCGCAAATACCGTATGACATAAAAAATGACACCCACCATTTTATTCTATAGGGCCTCTGCTAATATATATATATATATATATAATGTTCGAGTAATTTTTTAGCAAACAAAAGTAGATTTTTACATGTGGGACTGAAGTGTCAGAATCGGCCCGGATGGAAAGTGGTTAAACTAAATGGGTTGTTTTACAAGGTGATCGTTTACAATCACTTTAACTCTAGTGATGACCTGTAGGAACTTTTAAAGACAATGGAAAATATAAGGTACCAAAGTTCCTCATTGTTTTCTGTCACAAAAAACTTAATGTTTCGGGGTTTTTTATTAATCTTCAGGCCCACATTATTTTATTAAACATGTATGCAAAAAACGTGTCTGGCATCAAAAGGGCCAGGGGCAGCGTCAGACAGGCAGATGGCTGGATGAGAGAAGCAGACATTATAATTGGAATGAAGGGCACACTTGTCACATAAATATTTCCAACACATTGGACATGATCTGTGTGTGATAATAAGCATCCTCAGAACTCATATTAAATCTTCTAGACACCTATCCAACCTCATAATGGCCGGGCCCTACCAGATATGTTCAAACTGTTAAGGATCACTTACTGTATGAGCAACCCAAAGTCTAAAATACATTTTTATGTTTCAGTGCAGATTTCAAGAAAAATCCTTTTTTTTTTTTTTCTCTAGCAACGCTAAATTATGTAACAGAATAAAATTACAGCAGTAAGACTTTTCTCCCTGGTAATTTTAGCTCACATCACAAGACTGGTAAGTGGTCCAAAATAAGTAATACATTATATGCAAAACAGAAAGCTAATAGTAGAAAACTGGGTCATGCTTTGAAGAATAAAACTAGGGCATTGTAACACATATGCCAACTGTCATTTTCATTTCCAATTTTGGCGCAATGTGCAGTAAAAAACAGTATTTGATCAAAAAAAACAAAAAAAAACGTATAAAGCTGAACTCAAGGCAGCTATAAAAGACACAATTTAATACAGTTCTGTATTCATTCATACATCATTAACTGTATTGTTAATGCAAGAAATCGAAGTACATGAATGAGACTTGATATCATCATTGTGTTGCTTCTCCTTCACTGTCTGGTTACAGAATAGAGGTGGGTCCATGACAGCGTGGGCTGAATGATGCCAGCTGTCATTCAACCAGGAAGACCGAGGACTTCATGTGACAAAAAAAGAAGTACTATGGAGACAACTCTGGATTAAGGGTTAGTATTGATTCAAAGGTGATTTTTAATGTTATTTTTGTAGCATCCTCCTAGTTAGGCTGCTAGGTAAATTTAGTTTTTGGCTCCTGCTGTAATCAGGGGAGCAGTAGTTGTTTGACCTGGTCTGTTTAGGGCTTCACAGGCTGAGAGTTTGATTGCTTCCTCCTGTCTCTAGAAGAAGTTTCTGGAACTTTGGAAGAGATAATTAAAATGACCAGGCTGTATATTAAGCGGGGTCTAGCCAATCCCTGGGGAGGTGTGCCCAGATGGTGGTTGGATGATGTTAAATAGTCTTGAGCCCTAAGGAGAGGGATTTTTCCCTCCCGAGGGAATGGATCTCTGACCTGAGAGGAGAAGGGGAGCTGCTTCCCCCCCTGGAGCCCTTTGAACTGGATGCTGGACTACTCTACAAAAAGGCTGCACCTAAGGACTGATCTTGTGCCATGATCCTGTGAGTAGAGCATCTTTTCTGTGCTGCACCTTAATTCATGGTCCCCAGCCGTAAACCTGCAGACTGATCCAGTCTATCTTTACCTGTACTAAAGCTACTTCATAGTCACTAGCAGTGACAGCGAACCTGTAGACTGTTCCAGTCTACATTTAGCTGTACAGAAGGTACTTCATGGTTCCCACCCGTGAACCTATAGACTGTTCCAGTCTACCTATATCTGTACTGAAGCTACTTCATGGTACCCGGCAGTGAACCTATAGACTGTTCCAGTCTACATTTACCTGTACAGAAGGTACTTCATTGTTCCCACCCATGAACCTATAGACTGTTCTAGTCTACCTTTATCTGTACTGAAGCTACTCCATGGTCCCCAGCAGTGAACCTATAGACTGTTCCAGTCTCCCTTTATCTGTAATGAAGCTACTCCATGGTCCCCAGCAGTGAACCTATAGACTGTCCCAGTCTCCCTTTATCTGTACTGAAGCTACTCCATGGTCCCCAGCAGTGAACCTATAGACTGTCCCAGTCTACCTGTGCTTGTACTACAGTTACTGAGTGAGAAGTGTCCCCTGCTAACAATACCTGATGTTTTGGAGTATTCCACACACCCCCAAATACCATCCTGCTACCAGTTCTACAAACAAATAAACCCTAAAAAGACATACCCAGACTGTTCAATGAGCCAGAGTGTATAGACTGTTGCTGTGTGCCTGGCTGCCTCTGCACTTGGGGTGTTGGGAAAGAACCTGTGAATTTACAGCAGCCCCTTTGAGGGTAGTGCTACACTTTTATTAGGCTATTTATTTTTTATTCTTTTTTGGTTCTGGAGTGCTGCTTTAAATTATAAGCAGCGTTCCTTGGAAGGGTTCTGCAAATAAGCCTCTTTTAAAAAGAAAACAACTTCTGGGTAAATGGCATTCATACAGGGTAACCAACATTTTGATTCTTCAGAATGAATGATGAAATATTTCATATACATTTTTAGTCATAAGTGTAAAGAAGACTTACTTTGACTTCCACTGCGTTTCCCTCATTTGTTATGTGTCTTTCCACGTAGCTTGAAGACAGCAAGTCACTGTAATAAACAAAACATTGCTACATTAACATGACATTGCAGTTATAAGACTGTGAACAGTAAACGTGTATCTAATGCCAATTTTTTTGTTTTTCCAATAGAGCGTTGAGGGGTAGACCCTTTGTCAGGTTTTAATCGATATGGTCGATATGTCCTCGTTATTGAGATTTAATGGCCTCATTCACACAGGGCGTACTACAGCGTACACCAGCGCGAGGGCCGCGTTCACCCACACAGGGATGCACAGATGTTCCGTGCATCCCCATGCAGGCAGTCCTACTGATGTCAATTGGGATGCAGTTGCTGCACAGACACAGACACTACTCCCCATTTGACATCTGTGCAGGTGCACGGACCTGAATGCACAATATCTGCGTTGTAGGGCCATGCATCCGCTCTTGCACAGATGTCAATTTGGGAAGGGCGTCTGTGTCTGTGCAGCCACTGCATCCCAACTGACAGCAATGGGACCGTCTGTCTGCATGGGGAGGCACCTGTGCGTGTTTTTTGGCTAATTGTATAGGCTTTTCTTTTTTTTTTTTTTGGAGGGTGGGGGTAGCAATAGGGAAGGGTTAAAACTTCTGTCATTTCTACTGTACTGTCCCTGCTTGGTAGATTGGATAGGAAATCCAACATTTTACAGTTGCCACTAGGACAAGGGGTCAGGGAAATAATTTTAGCCTCTAATGGCCTTGGAGGACCAGGGCAATGTCATGACGTCACTTCTGGTTCAGACTGGAAGTACATCTTTTTTTTTTGTTAAGTAAAAGATAATTTTTTTTTATCTTTTGCTTTTAAAGATAAAGAAGAGATTTGGGGTCTTTTTGACCCCAGATCTCTCTATAAAGAGGACCTGTCATCCTTATTTCTATTACAAGGGATGTTTTTATTCTTATTACAAGGAATGTAGTAAAAAAAAAAAAAAGGGTTCAGAACAGAAATCTCCCCAACGGGACACAGACTGCAAATAGGACCTGTCAGGGGTTCTAGTCCTACCCTTCCCCACAAAAAAATAATGTTGGCTTTTTATACATTTTAAAGCTCAATTTGACTTTTACATTTAACAGCTAAATATACTGCATCTGCATCAGAACCAAAGGTGCTTGCAGTTTGTTTACTATAAAAAGCAACCATATCCTGAGTGGAAAAACTGTCTCCTGCCAGCATGCTGTAGAGAAGAACCAAGCCTCGTACACACGATCAGATTGTTGGCAGGGGATTGTCTGTTGACAGACTGTTGTCCTAAAATCTGACCGTTAGTACGCTCCTTCTGCAAATGTTGTCCAACTTTCTGCCAACAAATGTTGGATGGCAGGCTAGTAAATTTTCGGTGGACAACGGTCTGTTGTCAGATTTTCGTATGGTCAGTACACAAGTCCATCACACAAAAGTCAAAAGTACAAATACGCATGCTCGGAATCAATGCTCACCAAACACGAAATTAGCAGAAGGGGCCCAAAGGGTGGCTCTCAAGAGCTGAAATTCTTCGTAGTACGTCACTATGTTTGTGTTTGTTGGCTGACAATTGTTTACCGTTGGTATGCAAGACAAGTTCCTGGCACACGGCCTTTGTACAAAAAGCAGACGCTCGGTTGGCCAACAATCCGATCGTGTGTACGAGATTTTACTCTCTGTGTGGAAGCTGTGGTTTCTCTGCAGAGGTCAGAGCTAGAGTCTACTGAGTCAGAGCTAGAGCTATTTAACTAGCAGGGAGCATGTCCTTTGTGCTGACTGGTGAGTTCTAGCTCTTACCCCTGGAAAAAAAATGGTAACTTTTAGAAAAATGAAAAAAAAAAATTCAGTGTGAAGTAGTTTTAAAATATGAAAGTTGTTTTATTTCACTGGGAAGGTGAAATTCAGTGTATATAAAAGTATTATGCTTGACATAAAAGTACACCTTATTCAGTAAATAAACTAAATTTGCTTTTTATTTTTTTATTACAAATAGAATAACAAGGTCTGTATATGTTTAGAACATTTCAACTACCGTATATACTCGAGTATAAGCCGAGGCACCTAATTTTACCACAAAAAACTGGGAAAACGTATTGACTCGAGTATAAGCCTAGGGTGAGAAATGCACAGCTATTGTAAGCGGAAAATTGGGTCAACAGTGCCCATTTTCAGCCTCACTGTGCCCATTTGCATGCCTCACTGTGCCCATTTGCAGCCATAGGTCCCCCAAACTTCAAACTCGGTAGTTAAGGGTTCTCAGATGCCCCCTAGCTGCAGCCAAAATTTGGGGTCTCTGGACCCAAAGGTTCCCGAAATGACATTGCTGCAGATGGACACAGTTGACTGAATTTGGGACCCCGTATCTTGGGGCCACTTGGTGCTAGGAACCCCAAATTTGGTATGCAGACCCAGTGGAACTAGCACTATCCAAAGCTGGGGTTCTTAGCACCAAGTGGCCCCGAGATACGGGGCCCCAAATTCGGCTCAGAAAATGTCAAGCACTTTTCTGCAGCAGAGAATGACATTTTCCGAATTGTAGTGCTAGTTTTGCACACCAAATTTGGGGTTCCTAGCACCAAGTGGCCCAGAGATACGGGGCCCCAAAGTCGGTTTGGAAAATGTCATTCTCTGCTGCAGAAAAGTGCTTGACTCGAGTATAAGCCGAGGGGGGCAATTTCAGCACCAAAAAAATGTGCTGAAAAACTCAGTTTATACTCGAGTATATACGGTATACATGAGAACAGGGAGTCCACACCCCCCCCCCCCCCCATTTCCTCTCATAATGTTAAAATCTTCCTGCCAACATGCATTTTCAGTTATTGAAAATGCTGATCCAGAAGCATCTACAGTGCATCCGGAAAGTATTCAAAACGCTTCACTTTTTTCACATTTTGCTATGTTACAGCCTTATTCCAAAATGGATTAGATTCATTATTTTCCTCAAAATTCTAGAAACAATACCCCATAATGACAACATGAAAGAAGTTTGCTTGAAATCTTTGCAAATGTATTAAAAATAAAAAACGAAAAAAAAAAAAATCCCCTGTACATAAGTATTCACAGCCCTTGCCATGACACTCAAAATTGAGCTCAGGTTCATTCTGTTTCCACTGATCATCCTTCAGATGTTTCTACAACTTGGAGTCCACCTGTGGTTGTCTGCCTGTTGGGCGCCCTGGAAGTACATGTCTCGTGATTATACGCTTGCTCTATGTTGCACGTAAATTGATTGCTAGATACTGGATTTCTCCTAGGGTGCCCACCAGGGGACAATGTATAAAACAAGTCAAAAACTAACCTATCTCCATAGAAAAGCTTGCAAAAAATTATTTTTAATATGGCAGCCATGGTTGGACGTTCCAGGACTCGCACCACATCAACTAGTGCTAAATCGATTGCTGGAGGGCTGAGGAATATAAGGCAGAACATTATGTTGTTTGAGGGGGAGTAGGCACATGAAAATACATATTTGTTCTCTAAAAGGTATCAAAATAGATATAAATGTTAATTTTTAGTTTGACTACAGAGGTTCTAGTTTTATACAGAAGACCTTTACATAGATGTACAGTAAAATTCATACAGCCTGTTTACTACAGGTTACCTCTATAAGTAATAATTTAACCCATTGTTAATAAACTTCCCGTGGGTATTGTGTGTTGACAATAGTACAATTGTACACTGTTATGCATAATATTTACATGCTACTGTGTGTCATATTACTACTATTACATATTACTATGTTTTTGAACAATAAAAACCTTTTTCTGATTTAAAAAAAAAAAAAAAAAAACAACTGTAGGAGCACAAACTAAATTGGAGCCTTTCTCCTGCAGTGCCCCTTAGTGGCAGAAATGCATATTTCTCTTGTTTGAGAACTGCATTTAGAATTACAGGGTTACTTGAATAGTATTCCAGCATTTGCTTTTCTTCAGCTTAGACAAGCTAAAACTTACAACTATTTAAAGTTCCACCCAAAAATGGAACTTCCACTTTAAGGGAAGGTGACCCCCTGACATGCCACATTTGGCATGTCATTTTTTTTTGGGGGGGGGACCCTTTTTTTAGAGGGTTCCAGCTTCCTCCCGGGGCACCGCGGCACTGGAAGTCAGTTCACCTCTCCCCCCCTCCCTCTCGGCAATCATAAGGGACACGTCACAGGTCCCAGATGATTGCCCGGCCAGTCACAGCGCACCACACAGCTCGCGCATGTGCAGTGCGTGCCCGCTGTGAAGCCACAACCGGGCGCCCACAGTGACAATGCCGGTGCTGGCAAAAGCTGTTAAACGTGTAAACAGAGCGTTAAGCCTCATCAGGTTTTTCTCCGCCTCTATTCAAAATCAATGGTTCCCTATGGGAGCACATTGATTTGAATAGAAGTCGCACCAGAAGTCAGATCATGATGATCCGACTTGCGGGACGACTTGTGTGCTGAGGATGTTGAAGGGGAAGGGTTGTTGATGAGGACAAGGGCCTCTTCCCAACAACCCTGGCCGGTGGTTGTCGGGGTCTGCGGGCGGGGGCATATCGGAATCTGGAAGCCCCCTTTAAAAAGGGGGCCCCAAATCCCAACCCCCACCCTATGTGAATGAGTATGGGGTACATTGTACCCCTACCCATTCACCTAAAAAAAAGTGTAAAAATTAAACACACTACACAGGTTTTTAAAGTATTTTATTAAAGCAGCTCCGGCTCTTCTCCCTCTCCTGGCGACATGTTCTCTCCGGTTCTTCTCAAAGGAGCAGAAGATAGCGGAGAGAGAGGACAGCGCAGAGAGCTAACTTTTTTACATATGGCTCGACCATTCAGATTGAATTAAGCTGGTTCATATATCATTTATTACTCCCTGTATATTGAAACATTGTATCACTCAGTGATCCCCTTAAATGTTACAAGCGCTGTGATAGCTAGCCTGCAGGAAAATCAAAGTGTATTCAGTTTTGATGTCTCCTAATTTGTCGGTATGTAAAATAATTCATTCCTGAAGCTCAATATACTTATTAAGCATTTATAATATGCAGTCAATTGCCAGTCCATTAAAATTAATGCATTTTAAGGATTATACTCTGATTGCAGCTCTGTGTTCTCCGCTGTAAGTGTGCAGCAAACCGCCGGCTGAAATAAAGTGCAAAGTCACCCGTCATAAAACTCACCACACAGCAACATACTGCTCACTGATGAAACCTTCATAGACGTGGTGCATGCTGTATACAGAAGTGTGCATTACAATTACCGGTGATGGAAAAGAGCAACACCTATAAAGGGAAAGTCTCAGGATTTTCAGCATTTGCCTGGAGTTCAGCATTACATAGTTACATAGTAGGTGAGGTCGAAAAAAGACACAAGTTAGGCCCCTTTCACACTGGGGCGGTGGGTCCGTCGTAAAGCGTGCTATTTTTAGCGGTGCTTTACCGTCAATTTTGCGGCGCTATTCGACCGCTAGCGGGGAGCTTTTACCCCCGCTAGTGGCCGAGAAAGGGTTAAAAACCAGCCGCAAAAGGGTTAAAACCACCACAAATTGCCGCTGCAGCGGTGCTATGCCGGCGGTATAACTGCGCTGCCCCACTGATTTCAATGGGCAGGAGCGGTGATACACCGCTCCTTCACCGCTCCAAAGATGCTGCTAGCAGGACTTTTTTTCCCGTCCTGCCAGCGCACCGCTCCAGTGTGAAAGCCCTCGGGGCTTTCACACTGGAGACACAGCAGTGGCTGTTTTGGGTCGGTTTGCAGGCGCTATTTTTAGCGCAATAGCACCTGCAAACCGCCCCAGTGTGAAAGGGGTCTTAGATTACAGGTTAGCAGCTAAATCTTTAGTGGAAATACATATAAAGGACCTCTTTTTTTTTCTATTTCTGTCCAGTCAGTCCTGAGTTGTAAGCAGCCCTATCAGACAACAAAGCCAAGTTGACCTGATTTTAAAGCTGAACTCCAGGCTTACCTTTAGCTTTGCACAGTTGTATAGCCTCACCTCCATACTGAAGTTGCTTACTCCATTTTTACTGCACGCTGTGAGCGTCTCATAGTGTGCATTAGAAGCTGCAGCCCATCAGATAAAGCCTGCCTCATTTCTTGCCTGGGGGACTATTATCATTTAGCCGTTTCCTCCCCAGCCTTATTGTAACTGGCCCTGCCCCTTGAATTAATTGAATTTTAGTTCCAATCATGGAAGCTCTGCATCACATGTGGGTGTTACCTAGGGTGGTCTGCATGCAAATCTAGTCTGCCTAGAAATGTCCACTCCTCCACACTGACATTCATCCATCAAAGCATTTTGATATTTGCATAATTCCTCCAAAGAGCCCACAGCATACAGTACACCATGGGTTGAGGGCTCTTGATAGGGGTATGGAGGCAGGGTGCTGAGATATTTTCAGCAAGATACAGTGAGGGAAAAAAGTATTTGATCCCCTGCTGATTTTGCATGTTTGCCCACTGACAAAGAAAAGTTCAGTCTATAATTTTAATTATAGGTTTATTTTAACAGTGAGGGACAGAATAACAAAAACATCCAGAAAAACGCATTTCAAAAAAGTTATAAATTGATTTGCATTTTAATGAGTGAAATAAGTATTTGATCCCCTATCAATCACCAAGATATCTGGCTCCCAGGTGTCTTCTATACAGGTAACGAGCTGAGATTAGGAGCACTCTATAAAGAAATCACATTTCTTTATAAATTTTGGCCAAAATGTATTGTGCTACATGTTTTTGATTAAAAAAAAAAGCCCAATAAGTGTATATTGATTGGTTTGCGTGAAAGTATATAAGGATACAAACTATGGTATATTTACTAGAAATTTTTTATACTACTAATGACGGTGATCAGTGACTTATAATGGGACTGCGATAGTGCAGCGGACAATCTGACACTAACTGACGCTGGGGGGAATTGACTAACTGCCATGGACATCCTCAGTGACATTAATACAGTGATCAGTGCTAATACTATACACAGTCACTGGACTAATGACACTGGCTGGGAAGGGGGTTTAAATGTGCATCTAACTATGCGTAATGTGTGTAAAGCATGCTGCTTTTACTAATAGATCTCTAAGTTTCTCATCCCTGAGAAAAAGAGACATTGTTCTCTCTGTACAGAACTCGGAGCCGATTGTCATCACAGAGCTCTGGGCTGTGATTGTACACAGCTGATCAGCACGTCCTGGCCGTAAGGCACTGTACAATCCCAGCGGGTGCCGTGGGGGGGGGGGGGCGCGTGCACATGCGCACCCAAAACCTGGAAGCTGGCAGGAACGTACGGGTACCGCGCTTCCACCCAGGTGCTCTAGTGACGCCATCCTCTCGCGCCAGTGAGGTCCAGCTTGGATTCTTCACCAGCCCGTTCCATCTTTGTGGCCATGGCAGTTGGCGCCTCCCCATGGCTCTCCTTGCCCAGGACACAGTGACCCAATGGTGCCCGAGCCAGCTCCAGTGTCAGAGTGGTAACGTTGCTATATTGTTATATGTAATATACACTTTTTTCTAACATTGTCAATAAATCACCAGCATTTTTATTGGTTATTGACTTTGGATCATTGCAGCTATTTCTACATTTGGTTCACATCAAGCCACTGAGCGTCGTCAGCCTTTGTTGTTCCCGGCTACGTCACTTTGCCTGTGCAGGCCGCCCGTCCACAGTCCATTGTGGGTGGGCGGGCGGTCTGTAAGTGGTTAAACACACTGTAAATGCCATAGGTGTGTTTACGTTGCACTTGTGGTGCATTTCAATAGGATGGAGAATGGAGGCAGTTGCAAAGTGTCTGCTGAACCCTGCAAGCAGCATTATTTTTCCCTCGCTGCGATGCAAGACAACGCTAGCACTGCAGAGTGTACACCTCCATCCGCCTCTTATTTTAACAGTTTTGTGTGGCAATAATAGGTGTTCAGGAAGCATTAAAAATGCGACCCAACTGCCTATTTTCAACACCTATATGAAAGAACCCTTTAGCCCCCGTTCACATCGGTGCGATTTGACAGGTCAAACCGCATGTCTAATCGGAGCCTATTGCCGGCAATCGGTGTGACGTTAACTTTGGGGCGCCGCACCAACTTTAACTACTTCTGGCGACATCAGGAGCGATTTCAATAGCCATCTTTGCATGAAGCCGCACAGATGTATTTCAAGTCGCCCCCGAATTCGGACTAAAATGCGGCATTGAAATTGCGCGATTTCAGGTGAACTCGCACAATTTCAAAGCCGTGTTCAGTGTGAATGAGGGCTTAAGAGCCAACACTGTTTTATCAAAGGACACTCCACCTACCACTATCAATCCGTTCCCCTAAAAATTCCAATATTTTTGCCATGCCTCTAAAGGCCCGTACACGCGATACGAAAATCGGAAGTCGAACTTTTCAAACAACAAAAACCTGAAGGTGCAGGCTATAAAATTTTTATTGCATGTGAACACAACGCCCGATTTTCGTTTACTACTTAGGGACCGGAAGGTTTTACCCCCTTAATGGCCATTTTTTTTGCGATACAGCACTGCGTTACCTTAACTGACAATTGCACAGTCGTTACTGAACACAAATAAAATTGATGTCCTTTTTTCCCACAAATAGAGCTTTCTTTTGGTGGTATTTGATCACCTCTGCGGTTTTTATTTTTTGCGCTATAAACAAAAAAAGACTGCCAATTTTGAAAAAAAAAACAATATTTTTTACTTTCTGCTATAATACATATAAAAAAAATATATTAAAAAAACAAACGTATTCATCGGTTTATCCCAATATGTATTCTTCTACATATTTTTGGTAAAAAAAAAAAGAAAATCATAATAAACGTATATTGATTGCGTTGTGCAAAAGTTATAGCGTATATTTATGGTATTTTTATTATTCTTTTTTTTTTCTTCTTTTTACTAGTAATGGCGATGATCAGCGATTTTTAGTGGGACTGCGATATTAAGGCGGACAGATCGGACACTTTTGACACTTTTTTGGGACCACTGACATTTATACAGCGATCAGTGCTATAAATAGCCACTGATTACTGTATAAATTAAAGAACAAGATTCCTCAAGGTTTGGGACTTTAAATAGACGCAAGGCAGAGGTAATATAAAAAAAAATTAAATTTATTTGACAAACAATGAATCAGTCAGTAGTGTAACAAAAATATAAATATAAATATAAACAAAATAGCTGTTGATAAAAAAAAAAACATCTATATAGAGGGAAACCAGCTTAAAGAGGGGAGGGAGCTTGCAAAGGAATGTCCTTCTGTATAAATGTCACTGGGAAGGTAAGGAAAAGCTATATCCTGAAACATGGGGAAGGGTCTTATATCCTAATGCTGGCCATACACTATACGAAAAATCGGCCGAACCCATTTTTCGAAAAAACGAACGCCTGGCCGTGACCGCAAACGATTGTGCCATCATGTAATGACCGATAAATCGTTTAGTGGACATAAATAAATAATTTTTTTGTTCATTTTTCTACATATACCTAGTGCAGAGAGTTCGGACGGGAAACACATTAACCTTTCAATTTATTGTTCGTTCGGCATAAAATTTCCAACCTTGTCCTTAGTTTTTTCGTCTCAAAAACGTCCCAACGATTATCGATTTTGTGCCCATTAACTGGCCGAAAAAAAACGAACGAACGGTCTATATGACCGATTTTCGGCCGATTTTTCGTATAGTGTATGGCCAGCATTACTATCAAGAGACTTCAGAGGAGACATATAATTTAAGACCAGAAATCCCCCTTAATAAATAATAATTAAAAAAAAGATTGGTCGGGACTCACAATTACACGCTCTGTCTTCGGCCATAAAAAAAATGCTGATTTTTGAAAGCTTGCTGTGCATCACAAATGGCTCCGATACTCATGATGCAAGTCTTGCATATTTAATGATGAAATAATGCACAGCGGATGCCAGTAAAGAAGGTTTATGTGGACAGTACACAGCAATAATGACTTATGGGGATCTATATGAAGAACGGAATGGTTGAGGAGCACTGTGTAATATGTCTAAATAAATACGTAGCACATAAATACACAATATGATTAATAAGCAATGAGTGTATTAAAACACGCACACATTACTGTGCAAAAGTTGTAGGCAGGTGTGAAAAAATGCTGTAAATTAACCACTTGACTTCGGGAAGATTGACCCCCCTTCAAGATGAACAGGCCATTTTTTTTGCGATACGGCGCTGCATTACTTTAACGGACAATTGCGTGGTCATGCAATGCTGTATATAAAAATTACATTTATGTCCTTTTTTTCCCCACAAATAGAGCTTTCTTTTGCTGGTATTTGATTACCGTTGGGTTTTTTATTTTTTGCTCAACAAACAAAAAAACCCGACAATTGTGAAAGAAAACAATATCTTTTACTTTTTGCTATAAAACATCTCCAATAAAAAAAAATGTAAAAAATAAAATGTCTTCATAAATTTAGGCCAATATGTATTCTGCTACAAATTTTTGCTAAAAAAAAAACCCCAATAAGTGTTTATTGATTGGGTTGCGCAGCAAAAGTTTAGCTTCAACTATGGGATATATACTGGAATCTGTTTTTTTTTTAATATTAGTAATGGCGGCGATCAGTAATGTATAGCAGGACTGTGATATCGCGGCGGACATTCTGACATTTCTGACACTTTTGACACTTTGTGGGAACCAAAGACACCAATACAGCGATCAGCAGGGTGGATATAAATTAATGATGTAAAAAAAAAAAAATATCGTATTTTTTTGATTTAAATCGACTTTTTTGATTATTTATCAAATTTATTTTAATAAAATGCTTTTGGAGTAAAAATTTATCTAAACATAGTTTTCTATTTAAGATGCATTCATAATTTAGTTTATTCAGCATGAAATGGAGCTTAGTTATCTAGCATGAGGCTGTATATTCTGCAATATTTAATTTTTTGGTAAACTCATTCAATGAATCCAAGCTCTGGAAGCTGAGATAACATGCACTGCATTGATGCATTCACACAATGGCACAGTAACCATGAGATAAAACAAAGTTCAGGAATATTCCTTTATCCCATTATTTTGCAAATCTATGTACACTAAAAACTGTATGATTGAATCGGTTCTGAGATCGCTGTTTTACTAACCTGACAGCTTATTATTCTAAATGGGAAACCTTCATTTTGTTTGCAAATATTAAAGATTCTAACAACCAGCAAGAATAAGTCATTACATTTAAAGAGCACCTGTCATTTCAGATCCATCATGACAACGCCTGTTAGCAGCATCCACTCACCTGCTGCCACCATATCCCTCACCTTGTTGTGTCACTGCCGCATCATCAGCCGTCCTAATAAAGTGAATAGGACTGTCGGTGAGTCAACAGCGGGTCAGAGGAGGAGCCACTGCGGGACAGAGATGACAGGTGCTCTTTAAAAAATATGATTTAAATTGAGTTGATTTAAATCAAGACTTTTTGTTAGTGATTTAAATCGACCTGATTTAAATTAAATCCACCCTGGTGATCAGTGCTAAAAATATACACTGTCACTGCACTAATGACACTGGCTGGGAAGGGGTTAAACATCTATTGCTATCATAGGGTTAAATGTGTGCCTAACCAGTGTTTATGTGTGTACTGTGAGGCACTTTCACTAAGGGACATACTGGTTTTTATTCCCTGCTTTGCAGGGAAACAAAAACCAGCACATCCCTGCCGATAGTCAGAGCTCTGTCCTGCCTTCCTCCTTGCCGATCAGCGGTTGCCAGTGGACATCCATTGGCCGGCACCTGCTGATTGGCTTGTGCTGTGACTAATCACAACACAAGCGGCGTGCCCCCCACCCGGAAGTGCAGAATCACTGCAATCAGCAAGTGGTTAAGGTACACCAACCAATCCCATACCTCCAAACTTTTTTATATGGGAACAAAGGGCACCTATTAGCAAATGCATGTAGGCATAGGCCCCCTTAACCACTTGCCGATCAGCCACGGTCATTATACTGCGGCAGGTCGGCACGATCACGCGAACCGTCGTAGCTATATGTTGATCCCTTTAAGCAGGTGCGCGTGCGCCTGCTGCACAGCGGGGGTGCCGATGCTCGTGCTCGGCGGTCGCGATGACAGAAGGCCACGAGCGATAGCGGGCACGAGAGGCAGGACAGGGACGTGTGTGTTTAAACACACACATCCCAGTTCTGTGAGGAGAGAGAGATCGTGAGTTCCTACGAGCTGGGAAACACGATCTCTCATCTCCTATAGTCAGTCCCCTCCCCCACAGTTAGAACACACAGCTAGGGAACACAGTTAACCCCCTGATCGCCCCTTACTGTTAACCCCTTCCCTGCCAGTGATATTTATACAGTAATCAGTGCATTTATATAGCACTGATCGCTGTATAATTGTCAATCGACCCAAAAACGTGTCAAAAGTGTCCTATGTGTCCGCCATAATGTCGCAGTCTCGATAAAAATCGCAGATCGCCGACATTACTAGTAAAAAAAAAAAATAATAATAAAAATGCCATAAATCTATCCCCTATTTTGTAGATGCTATAACTTTTGCGCAAACCAATCAACATACGCTTATTGCTATTTTTATTACCAAAAATATGTAGAAGAATACATATTGGCCTAAACTGCGGAAAAAATTAGCTTTTTAATTAAAAAAAAAAAATGGGGCTATTACAGCAAAAAGTACAAAATATTGTGTTTTTTTACAAAATTGGCGCTTTTTTGTTTATAGCGCAAAAAATAAAAACTGCAGAGATGATCAAATACCACCAAAGAAAAGCTCTATCTGTGGGAAAAAAAGGACGTAAATTTTGTTTGGGTACAACGTCGCACGACCGCGCAATTGTCAGTTAAAGCGACGCAGTGCTGTATCACAAAAAATGGCCTGGTCATTGAGCAGCCAAATCTTCCAGGGCCTGAAGTGGTTAAAGAAGAATTGTACAAAAAAAAAAAAAAAAAAGGATTAGTTAAACCCACAAGTGCTTTTTTTTACCACTACTATTACTTTATACTAGCTTTTGAAATTTAGAAAAAATACAGCAATTTAGAATTTAGATGAAAGGTTTAGCTCTGGGAAACACTTTTTGAAAGGTAAATAGTGCATTTTATATAAAACTATAAAGATCAGGGCCAGATTAGGAACATCATGGGCCTGGTGCTGAGGATTTTCGTGGGGCTTTTAAAAAAAAAAATAAATAAATTAAAAATTCAAACACTTTTTTGTTATAGCAAATTAAATTAAATAGAGAGAGGGAGGATGAGAGAGAGAGAGAGGGGGTGATAGAGGTGTGAGGGGTGAGGGAGGGAGGATGAGGGAGAGAGAGAGGGGATGCACATGAGCAGCGTGGAAGTGACAGCAACACAGCCCGGCCAAGGCAAGTGAACAAAGGCACAGAACCCAGAAGGAAGACCGGGTGAAGATGGAATCGCCCGGGACCCACCGGGTTGATCACAGAGCAGCACTGGAGGGCTCAGTCTGACAGGTAAGTGTACCCTAATGTGCTAATATGCTGTGCATACTAGTAAATTATGGCATAACCTACCTCAGGGCCTCTAAAAAGTAGTAATGTTAGCAAAATTTACTACCGCTTTAATATCATGGGGCTGCCTACTGACCCTGTGGCCTTTGAGCAGTGCCCAAGTGCATAGTTGCCAACATTTTAAAAATATTTCCAGGGACATTTTTTTTTCCAGTAGTATATTTAGAGTAGCTGACATCCCCTATGTTCCTCTATACATCACAGTAATAATCACAAAATTAAATGAGTACTAACAATGGGCAGAACAAATATGAGGACTGAGAAGATTTCCTTTAGTTGAACTAACAAAAGTGTGCCCATTCTAGAGCTGGTAACATTGAGGATATTCAATATAATTTTAAAGAACTGTTTTTGTGGGTGAGAGGCATAGAGGAGGAGTATGGATGGTATAAAAGTGGGAAGTATGTTCAGGTGAGGGAGAGGAATGTGGAGGGTATGACAGTGGGCACTATGTAAAGGAGAGTAGTGTGGGGGGTATGACAGTGGGCAGTATGTACAGGAGAGGAGTGTGGAGAGAAAGATAGTTGACAATATGTACAGGAGAGGAGTGTGGAGGGTATTATGGGGCAGTATGCACAGGAGAGGAGTGTGGAGGGTATCACAGTGGGCAGTATGCACATCAGAGGAGTGTGGAGGGTATGCCAGTGGGCAGTATGTACAGGAGAGGAGTGTGGAGGGTATGACAGTGGGCAGTATGTACAGGAGAGGAGTGTGGAGGGTATGACAGTGGGCAGTATGTACAGGAGAGGAGTGTGGAGGGTATGACAGTGGGCAGTATGTACAAGAAAGGAGTGTGGAGGGTATGATGGGGGCAGCATGTACAGGAGAGGAGTGTGGAGAAAAATATAGTTTACAGTATGTACAGGAGAGGAGTGTGAAGGGTATGACAGTGGGCAGTATGTACAGGTGAGAAGTGTGGAGGGTATGACAGTGGACAGTATGTACAGGTGAGAAGTGTGGAGGGTATGACAGTGGGCAGTATGTACAGGTGAGAAGTGTGGAGGGTATGACAGTGGGCAGTATGTACAGGAGAGGAGTGTGAAGGGTATGATAGTGGGCAGTATGTATAGGAGAGGAGTGTGGAGGGTATGACAGTGGGCAGTATGTACAGGAGAGAAGGGTGGACGGTATGATAGTTGGAAGTATGTACAGGAGAGAAGTGTGGAGGGTATGACAGTGGACACTATGTATAGGTGAGGAGGATGAAGGAATCTGGGAAGGAAAAATGTAAAGATTTGTGGAAGGATGTTTAGGGACTGCGTAGTGGTTAAGCGGGCCATACATGAATTGAAATTAAGCCATTTAAGCAGAGACCAGCCATAGTCGATCTATGTATGGGCTAGCTGGTTGTACACAAGTCAATCTATTAATCGACTTGAGTACAATCAGCCTGTCAGGTTTTTCCCAAAACAATCAGTGCTGCCAGCTATAGTTAGCAACACTGATCATTGTATTGTGTGGGTAGGGAAGGCTCCCCACTGGCAGAACATAATAACACTGCGGGAATGATTCCCCCATCCACAGGTCAGCAGGTGAGAGGCTGTGTGGGGACAGGCTGGGGAGAGAGGTCTGTCAGCAGGGGGGTGTGAGGTGGTCATGGAGGGATATCAATCAGCGGGTGGGGGGGGGGGGGGATTGACTGGGAGTGATATCTTTTGGAGTAGGGTCTGTCATCTGCAGGTTGGGAAATGGTCACCTGTAATATAAGTTGAAGGGAGGTGGCTAACATGGGAAGTGGCTGGGGAGTGACCTGGTTGGTGGTGAATCTGAAATGGATGATGTGTTTCAAGTTTCTTTCACATTTGCAGGAATGCTTACTGCTCTCTGAAAAGTGATCTGTGGTGGATTGCTTTTCAACGAGTGGTATAGCAGCAGCCGACAACCGTTCATGAGGTGCTACTGCCGCCTACTTGTTTTTTTTTACATTGTTGAATGGTAGTTGTACATTGTTGGACTATGCTGCTACTGCGAGCGAGTTTGGCTTGCAGTTGCAGAGTGGCCCCATGGAAATCAATAGGTGAGTGTGACAGGTGGTGATGCCTGTCAAACTCTGTAGGCTCCAAGCTGTCCAATAAGCTCTGCCTCTGACAAGAAGTGAGGAGAGGAACTGTGACATCATCATCTCAGTCTGCTGCAAACAGAGTGTGCCCGCTTGTATTTAAACTGGCCGCTCTGTATGTAGCTTCTGACAGGCTGTGCAAGGAGCCCCGTATCTCCGGAACCATAGATAAATTTTGACCAGTGGTTGAGTAGGTCTTCAGCTACATACCCCCAAATTTGGGCTCTATGTGACCCCTGATTTTTTTTTTTTTTTAAATGGGCCTATCTTAAGGTAAGGGGCCTGGAGCTGCAGCTCCAATAGCCCCTATGGTAATCCGGCCCTGCCTGTAGTAACATATGTGATGCATAGCTCCCAACTGTCCCTGATTTCGAGGGACTGTCCCTGATTTGGAGCAATGTCCCTCTGTCCCTCTTTCCTCCTCATTTGTCCCCCATTTTGGTCTGATCTATATAGTTGTATATAAAATGCACTTTTTATCTTTCAAAATGTGTTTCCCCGCGCTAATCCTTTCATCCAAACGATAAATTGCTGCATTTGTAAATTTTAAAAGCCAATATAAAGGAATAGTAGTTGCAAAAAAGTCCCCTTTGGATTTAATTAACCTTTTTTTTGGTTAATTCTCCTTTAAGGGGGTGTGGCAAGGGGCGTGTCCTATGCCTACATACATTTGCTAGTAGGTGTCCCTCATTTCCATCTCAAAATGTTGGGAGTTATGTGTGATGCCAAATGGAAGTTAAAGTGTTACTAAACCCAGGAGCCTGCATTCACTATATCTGGTCTCCCACAGTACACAGAACATGGAAATGCAATAGTTTTAGTAAATATAAACTGCTTAATGCCTTTTTTCATCAACAGTTAGAGCTGTCTTGTGGCTTGTGTCAGTATCTGGCTAAAGCTTGTAGGAGGAGTTTTCATTTTCCCCCGATTGTTCTTTAAGGCTGCAGGACCCCTGACCTTCTCTCTGGACAGTGCTGATTGGCCTTGTGCTAATCCCATGCACTCTCCCAAGTAAAAAAAAAAAAAACTCTCTAGCAATACACCCCAAACTGAGCATGTGCAGCCTGTCCCCTAATGCTCTGTTCTATCAGGAGATGGATTGGAGTCAGTGGAAGAAGAGGAGGATCAAAGGGACAGGATCACACAGCCTTTATACACAATGCAGAGGATTAACCCCTTAGGTTCCACAGTGAGTATAACAGGCATGCTTTACTGCATATACAGACCGGTTTTATGCCCCGTACACACGGTCGGATTTTCCGATGGAAAATGTCCGATCGGAGCGTGTTGTCGGAAATTCCGACCGTGTGTGGACTCCATCGGACATTTTCCATCGGATTTTCCGACACACAAAGTTTGAGAGCAGGAGATAAAATTTTCCGACAACAAAATCCGTTGTCGGAAATTCCGATCGTGTGTACACAAATCCGATGGACAAAGTGCTACGCATGCTCAGAATAAATAAAGAGATGAAAGCTATTGGCCACTGCCCCGTTTATAGTCCCGACGTACGTGTTTTACGTCACCGCGTTTAGAACGATCGGATTTTGCTGTTTTTTTAATTGGACACTTACCTGTCCCAGGGTCCAGCGATGTGGGGGATCGAAGCCCCGCTCGTCCCCCCCCCTCCGCTCGTCGGCGCCGGCATTTCAACTGTGGGCGCCGGGCTGTGGCTTCAATCACCGCTCAATCACCTGGGACCTGTAATGGGTCCCAGATGATTGACAGGAGGGAGGGAGCAGAGCGGAGCCCTTCCTGTGCCGAGGGGGAAGTGATGTCACCAGCCTAGGCAAAGGAAGAGGCAGACTACGAGGGACCCCCTAGCAACAGGCATTTAGAGGTAATTAAAAAAAAAAAACATCCAAATGTTTTTTTGGGGTTTTTTTTAGAATTTTTCAGGTATTTTTGTTTTTTTGGGTGGAACCCCACTTTAAGTTCATGCTGGTGGTGGGACACAGGCATCCAAAACTCCCAGTAGTGTTAGACGAAGTGTAGGAATGCGAGGATTCTTCTTGACATTCTGCATCAGAACTTGCTGGAGAGGTAAGTATGGGCAGTCTACTTTTGCAGACACACAAATATAAAATAAAAACTAGCATTTCCCTTTAAATATCTTTCCGCAGTATTTGGCAAGGTAAATGAAATTAGATCACTGCAAAGGGGCGCCCAGTGATACCGTATGCTTTATATTGTCTGATTAATTTTTTTCCCAGCTCGCTCACATGCTGCCAACGTTATTGTGGAAACATCTAACACCAACGATATATGGAATATCTCACAGAGAGGATTACCAGAATTTAATTTTAAGAACAAATCCCATCTTTGAACACAAATCTCTAGAACAAGAGGATTCGGAGAAAGTTGGAAATGTAATTTATACAAGAAACAGGAAATTACGGGAAGAGGTTACATTAGAATAGTAATTTGAAGACTATATTGCGCCCCTTGACTTAACAGCAATGCAGATACAAGGCACGGATCGGGATATTAAAGGGACCCTCTCGCAATAGTAATATGAAATCTACTTTTCCAACCTGTTTGTAAAGATGCAAATTTTATGGGAAATATCCTTATCCTTGCAAGTCAGCAAGTCCCAATAATATTATTCTGACAGGTTGCCTTTAAAGAGAACCTGTCTGCTTGTAACAATTGTTAAAAAGATTCATACGAAAAATCATTATAACCACTTATGCACCTATGCTGCAGCCCACGCCACTGTCCTCTTCTGAGTTCAAAAGATACTAGTGCCTAAAGAATCCAGCATCCAACATTTCCCCTTGTGTCAGGTGTATAGTTCGCCTTGGACGTTGTGCTTCCTTCCACCTCCCACGACGTCACTACAGGACTCAGTAGTAATATAGTTGCTAGCGGATGGAATGCAGCATATTTTAATAAAATACTGACAGCTGGTGACAGGGTCGCTTTATATTACAAAGACCTAGACCTACAATTTTTTCAAAACGTGGAACACTTTATAGTCCAAAACCAGCTGAAGTATAGAGTAGGGAAGAGTTACAACTTAAAGTGATACTAAAGTCTCATTTTTCTGGGTTAAAAATAACAAACATGTTATACTTACCTGGTCTGTGTAATTGTATTACACAGAGCAACCCCTATCCTCCTATTCTCGGGTCCCTCGCCGGGGCTCCTGGCCCCTCCCTCACCGGCGCTCCTGGCCCCTCCCTCCTGTCGAGTCCCCCCCCGCAGCTTGCTTCAGACACAGAGCCACGGCTCGACCCCACCCCCTCTCTCTCCTCATTGGCTCACTGACTTTGATAGCAGCAGGAGCCAATTGTGCCCGCTGCTGTGTCTCAGCCAATCCGAAGGGAGAGTCCCGGACAGCCGAGTCTCTCGTGCAACATCGCTGGATCGTGATGGGGCTCAGGTAAGTATTAGGAGGAGGCTGCTGCACACAGAAGGTTTTTGTATCTTAATGCATAGAATGCATTAAGATAAAAACAACTTCTGCCTTTAGAACCCATTTAAATTAAACAAAAAGAGTACAGTAAAGCATTGGATTGAGAGTAACTTGGTTTGAGAGTGTTTTGCAAGACAAGCAAATTTTTTTTATAAATTTTGACTTGATATACAAGTAGCGTCATGTCACAACTGAGTATAAAAGAGAAGAGAGGCGCCTCTAAGTGTAGCAATATGGTTACATTTAATGAAGATACAACATTTAGCAACTCACATGGTTGATGATTAAAAGAGGCACATCTAAGTATGCAGGCATCCGGGATAAAGCTGTCCACATAGACCGTCCTCCACACCGCCATTGACGTCAGCCCTTCCACGCTGCGCTCCACGAAGATTCAAGTCTCGCTTTAAGATCGCTCTACTGCAGGGTAGACTTCCAGGTCACGATTGCAGACTGACAGCGGTGAGAGCCGGCGGTGCGGAGGACGGTCTATGTGGACACCTTTACCCCGGAAGCCTGCATACTTAGATGTGCCTGTTTTAATCATCAACCATGTGAGTTGCTAAATGTTGTACTTTCATTAAATGTAACCACTTTCTTAGACCTGCAATGCAGGAATCTGCTTAGCCTCCCCAGTGCCAAGGATTCCCTGGGCAATCCTCTATCACCCTTCTCCTCACCACCAGCAATATAGGCCAGTTTCCTGACTCAAACACATTTGTCCTTCTTGACACCACTCTGGACTAAATGTGTGCCAATCTATGACAAGCAGTCAGCTGCACTGAAAAGCTTCACACTGCCTTCAAACCAAGTAGTATAAACATGAATCCAGAGAAGCCCACCCAGATCCTTGTTCGGTCATTTCCTGATATAGGGTGACAACCAGGGCCAGGACAAGGGGTGGGCAGGAAGGACGGCTGCCCTGGGCACAGTGGGGATTTGGGAGGTTGTGCTAGAAGGGGTGCTTTTGGGGGGGGGGGGTGATTTGAACTGGGAAGATGGATTTGTCTTAGGGAGAGGAATTTGGGGGGGGGGGGGTGCTTTATACTAGTAGGGATGACTGGGGAGATTTGTGCTAGGAGAGGACATTTTGGGGGGTTAGTGTTAGCAGTAGGGATCTGGGGAGTTTTGTGCTGAAAGAGGGGAATTTGTGCTAGTAGAGGAGGATTGGGGTGGGGGAAAAGTAATATGAGAGGGAAAATTAGAGGGGTAGGGAATTTGTGCTAGGAGGGGGGAATTTGGGAAGGGAGAGGATTGGAGCTGGAAGGCAGGACTTGTACTGGAAGAGGAGGAATTTTTGTTTGGGGAGAATCTTGGCTTCTAAAGGGAATTTATGCTTAAGGGGTAAGTGTGAAGATTAGTGGTAGATTTTATTTTTTGTGGGGGGGGGGGGGATTTTTTGCCGACACATAATGCTCATAAAAAATTTTTTGGGGGTGGGGGCCGCCATTTGGCATCTTCGCCCCGGGCTCAAGATGACTTTGTCCCAGCACTGATGACAACACTCTGTTTCCCAATTGTTCTCCTATATTGTCACCCTTCCACATGTGTCTCTGGTGGAGACCACACACACACTGCTGAGGCATGGTCCACTGTTGTCCTTCTCAGTAAACCAGTCCAGCACAATGATGTGGAGCCAAAGTAGGGCAAGTGCTTTCAGACAGAAAGTAACTGAAAGAGGCTGGAGAAGATCAGCAATGCTAAGATTCAAAGAAGGGTGAAAAAAAGATGAAACATTGTCATGATACCCAGCATTTTAACAAACTAATATCCAGCAAGGGTTTAAGACTTAAAAAAAAAGGGAGCAGCAGAAGTCTGGGTTAACAACAAACCCAAGGTGGGGTCAAAACCAAGGTGAGAATTGGTGGCATTACACAGTAAGCACATGTTCTCTGTTTCTTTTTAAATGGTACATTATCACTTTTGACTGCAGTGTACCCTTTCATTTTGTGTACAGGGCAGAATCTGGAAAATGACACTCTCTGGATGGCAGTGGCATTTCGGGACCTAAGTAGACGTTCAGCCAATACGTCTGTGGTCGGAAAAGTCTGAATTACGGTGAATATGAGCGATGCCGGCGCCTCTTGGATATAGTATACTGTAGAAGCATTTCCTTGTAATGACAGCTGTCAGCAGATCATTAGATTATTTGAGTCATGTTGATTCTTTGGAAGGCAAAGATAGACATGTTCTGAGGACCAGACAAATCAATGAAGGTACGGGAAAGGGATGATACGGGTACCTGTCATTCTGTACAGGAACAGCCACTGAAAGCTTCACAATACACTGGAAACTTCACTACAGAGATAAAAAATAGCAAAAAAGTTTGTACAGTGCAGTAATTTATAGCCATCAGAAACCACCTTCCACTAATCCATCATACACGCTCAAATCTGATTGGTTGCTACGGTTTACTGCACACTGTACATCCCTAGTGTTGTATTGCCTTAAAAAATAAAAATAAAAAATTAAATCCTAAGGCTTCATGTACACTTGAACTACTTAGACCTCCAGCCTTGGGAAATGCAAAACGCGTCAAAATCACGCTGCGATTTCACAGTGATTTTGCGCGTTTTGCGCCCAGCGGTCAAAACGTTCCTATCCTGAACGCGATTCTTTCGCGTTCCGGAGAGGGAGGTTAGGGGAGGTTGTACCTTCTCTAGCCTCAGCAGCTCCTAAACGATCCTAAAAGCCTAAGTGTACATTGACATATAGCAGGGATCTGCAATTAGCAGACCTCCAGCTGTTGCAAAACTACAAGTCCAATCATGCTTCTGGCTCTGGGTGTCATACTTGTGGCTGTCAGAGTCTTGCTATGCCTCATGGGATTTGTAGTTCTGCAACAGCTGGAGGTCTGCTAATTGCATATCCCTGACATATAGGCCTTTATGGAGTTGAGTTTAGGAGGCTTGGCAAAAAAATGCCAAAAGCTGCTAAACTCAAGTTTAGGAGCTGCTAGTGTACATGGAGCCTAAGGGCCTTTGTCACTGAGCTTTGGGCCCCCCCACCCCCACATATAAGCATGTACGAATGTAAACGCATGCGTCGGGGGTGCCTACGCGTGAAAACGCCGTTTGCCATACATGTTTCATATCGCCATGCACACAGGAGTGATAGTTATAACACAAGACCTCCTCTAAACTGATACCTATAGGGGGGCTTTTGAAGTGTCACCTATAGACAATATAGGGTACTGAAGTTTGTTGCCCTTTTACGAGCGCACACAAATTTAAGGTTTCTATTTACTAAGTGCAACCTTGTCATTTATATTTTACCAAAAAATGTGGGTAGTTTATTGCTTTTGTTTGCCCTAAAATTCACTTCATTGTGTTTTTTACTGAAATTTTGCGTTTCCTAGACCTTTGCGGTAATAACGCGTGACATAAAAACTTGGCACTACCACTATTTTATTCTCGCGAGTGTCTACTTTCAGAAAATATTGTTTGGGGGGTTTTTGTAACCTTCAGGCCTAAAATTACTTTTTTCAAACATGTGTGCAAAAAAATGCAAAAACGGCCCTGGCAGCGAAAGGGTTAAACTCAGGATCCACCGAGATGCCTGGACCAGCAGCTGGCTCAGCGTCTCAATGAGCCGTTGGGAGCCTTAGACCGCCCCTCCCTCCCCCTCCACAGCCCAGTGCTCCAGTATGTGCTGGAGGGGCAGAGCAGAGAGGCGGTCTCTGCAGGCTGAAGACTGAGAACTGAGTAATCAGCGGTGTTTGATCGCTCAGTTCTCAGTCCTAGAGGTGGCAGGGGGCAGCTGGGATCTGCAGCCATCTAGGTGGGTATGATTGTTTATTTTTTTTTTTAAAAAGCCATATACTTCTCTTTTAAAATGCCTTCCTAACCCATAGCATCAACAATACCCTTCACTGCAGACACCTGGATTGAATAGTTTGGAGGGTGTCCACATCATTTCGGCCATATAATTTACTGAAGGCCAAAAGTACCTAATCTACCTATATATGGACAACCTTGAAAAACTGTCTCAAAGTATGCTAATTGGCACAAAACATCAAAGTGATGGAGTCCAAAAGTGCCTTTAATTCTTCATAATACTGTCACATAAAAACAACCAACGCATTTCAGGGGCAACAAAACCCACTCTTCATCAGGGCTAGAAAACAGCCACAAATCAAAAAATTGAAAAAATAAAAAAAACTTGTGTCCATACATATTCAATTATCGAAAATATTAAAGAAATATATATAATTTCCAAACCAACTATAGGTTAGTTTTTGTTTAATTGTCAGTTAAAACAGATTTTGATTATATATATACATTGATTATAAATATATTATTTGAGATATACAGTATATATATATACATACACAGTATCTCACAAAAGTGAGTACACCCCTCACATTTTTGTAAATATTTTATTATATCTTTTCATGTGACAACACTGAAGAAATGACACTTTGCTACAATGTAAAGTAGTGAGTGTACAGCTTGTATAACAGTGTACATTTGCTGTCCCCTCAAAATAACTCAACACACAGCCATTAATGTCTAAAGTAAAAATTTCTAAATTGGGCCCAATTAGCCATTTTCCATCCCCAATGTCATGTGACTCGTTAGTGTTACAAGGTCTCAGGTGTTAATGGGGAATGGGTGTGTTAAATTTGGTGTTATCGCTCTCACTCTCTCATACTGGTCACTGGAAGTTCAACATGGCACCTCATGGCAAAGAACTCTCTGAGGATCTGAAAAAAGAATTGATGCTCTACATAAAGATGGCCGAGGCTATAAGAAGATTGCCAAGACCCTAAAACTGAGCTGCTGCACGGTGGCCAAGACAATACAGGACAGGTTCCACTCAGAACAGTCGACCAAAGAAGTTGAGTGCATGTGCTCAGCGTCATATCCAGAGGTTGTCTTTGGGAAATAGACATATGAGTGCTGCCAGTATTGCTGCAGAGATTGAAGGGGTGGGGGGGTCAGCCTGTCAGTGCTCAGACCATACGTCGCACACTGCATCAAATTGTTCTGCATGGCTGTTGACAAAGACAAGTGTGCCCACAGACAAGCATGGTGGTGGGAGTGTCATGGTCTGGGGCTGCATGAGTGCTGCCGGAACTGGGGAACTACAGTATATTGAGGGAACCATGAATGCCAACATGTACTGTGACATACTGAAGCAGAGCATGATCCCCTCCCTTCAGAGACTGTGAAACAGGGCAGTATTCCAACATTCAAACACACCTCCAAGACAACTGCTGCCTTGCTAAAGAAGCTGAGGGTAAAGGTGATGGACTGGCCAAGCATGTCTCCAGACCTAAACCTGTGGGACATCCTCAAATGGAAGGTGGAGGAGTGCAAGGTCTCTAATATCCACCAGCTCCGTGATGTCATCATGGAGGAGTGGAAGAGGACTCCAGTGGCAACCTGTAAAGCTGGTGAACTCCATGCCCAAGAGGGATAAGGCAGTGCTGGAAAATAATGGTGAGTGACCACACAAAATATTGGCACTTTGGGCCCAATTTGGACATTTTTACTTAGGGGTGTACTCACTTTTGTTGCCATTGATTTAGACATTAATGGCTGTGTGTTGAGTTATTTTGAGGGGGCAGCAAATTTACACTGTTATACAAGCTGTACACTCACTACTTTACATTGTAGCAAAGTGTCATTTCTTCAGTGTTATCACATGAAAAGATATAATAAAATATTTACAAAAATGTGAGAGGTGTACTTACTTTTGTGAGATACTGTACATACATACACATACCCCCTTTAAAATGTGTGTTTTTTTTTTTTTTTTTTTTTGTCCACAGCAATCATTCACTTCCAGCTGTTAATTATTCAGTAGATAGTGAATTAAAATTCTGACTGGTTTCTATGTCTTATCCATGAGGGTCATCACCAAAACATATTTCTTAGAAGGAGCTGGTTCAGCAGTGTGTCTACACAACAAGACTGAGATACGGCTCTGCGTGTTCCTGACCTTGGACAAGTCATTGCATTCATGCAGACACTGAATATAGACTGAGCCAACTTGGACAGCAGCATTGCATCCACAAATACATGAACAAAAAGGCAACCCTGTAAGACAAGAGGAAATAAATAGAAACACTGCATCCTCTATTGTGTTCTGATAGATAGAGTATTGTCTTCTTATAATAGAAGGTCAGTGCTTGCTCTGCTGAAGGAACAGAGAGGCCCGGAGTAAAAGCAAAAAGGCAATAGACGGAGGGCCGGCATGACAGGGGTTAAAGGGGCTTGGGACAGGGTCATAAGCATCAGAGGGATGCTGTAGGATAGGTTGGTAGCAGGCTGGATGGGGCATGGTTTGAGCTGGGTGGAGCATGGGGGAAGTGGTCAGGAGACCGGATGGGGAGGGTCTTCAGCATGGAACAACTTCCCACCCTCCCGCCCTGTATTTGGTGGGTTTTTTGCTGGTTAGGGAATTGGGGGGTCGGTTTAGCCAGATGTGGCGATTGGCGGGGTGCAAGGTCCTTTTTAGGTTCATATGGGCACAAAAGGTATGGTGTAGGGACCCGTCCGAGGTACGGCTCCCAGTTGGTGGATGTGTACCTGCTAATTGTCTCCCGAGTCGGTGGTTTTGTGGCTGGAGGCCTGTGAAGTGACAAGCAGGTACTGTCCTGGGTTTTATGCCTATTAGGACTTTGTGGCTCGTTTTCTTTAATCAACTGTCTGGTCTGGTTTTTTATGTTATTGATCTGTTAATTATTGGTTATTTATATTTTGTTTAATAAAAAGGCTGCTATGGCCAATTTAACTCCAATTTTGTACGGTGTGGTTACTACGGGAAGGATGGGGTTTTGGTATAGCAGTTAACAAGACATATTTAATACCATAGTCAAGGAATTGCAGCACTCCTTGCCAGGTGATCCTGCAGAGTATACATATATAGTGCAAGTGCATTCATAAAGTATTCAGACCCCCCTTGACTTTTTTCAATTTTGTTATGTTGCAGCCTGAAGCTACAGTTGTTTAAATTCATTTTTTTTCTCATTAATCTACACTCAGTACCCCATAATGACAAAATGAAAAACTGAATTTTAGAAATGTCTGTAAATTAAAAAAAAAAAGAAAAAACTGAAATATCACATGTACTTAACCACTTCACTACAGGGCACTTTCACCCCCCTCTGCCCAGGCCAATTTTCGGCTTTCAGCGCTGTCACACTTTGCATGACAATTGCGCAGTCATGCGGCACTGTACCCATCTTTTTTTCCCCCACAAATAGAGCTTTCTTTTTGGTGGTATTTGATCACCACTGGCTTTTTTATTTTTTGTGCTACAAATAAAAAAAGTTAAAAAAAAAATGTTTTACTTTTGTTTCTGTTATAAAATTTTGTAAATAATGGGCACTGATGAGGCAGCACTGATGAGGCAGCACTGATGAAGCAACACAGATGGGCACTAATAGGTGGCACTGATATGTGGCATTGATAGGCGGCACTGATGGATGGATGGCACTGATGTGAATTGATGGGTGGCACTGATAGATGGCACTGACGAGGAGGCGCTGACTGGCATTACTGATGGGCACTGATTGACATCCCTGATGGGCACTGATTGGCATCACATGTGGGTACAGGTGGGCACTGATTGGAATTACTGGCAGGCACTGGTGGGCACTAAAGGGCATCGCTGGCGGGCACTGATGGGTCTGCACTGATAATCAATGCGCTGATTATCAGTGCAGACCCCCCGCCCGGCTCTAGCCGCTGTTTGGCTCTCCTCTACCCGCGCCTTGTCAGTGCGAATGGAGGAAAGCCGACAAACGGCACTTCCTGGTTACCATGTGATCAGCTGTGATTGGACACAGCTGATCACATGGTAAAAAGCCTATGTCATAGGCTCTTTACCTAGATTGGAGATGCTGTGTGTCGGACTGACACGCCGCACCACTAATCGCCACTCTGCATGCCCCAGGGGGCGCGCACGAGCGGCTTATATTCTGCTGGACGTCATATGATGCCCAGTCAGGATAACCGATCTCTGCTGTGGCTGTTATTTTGCTATTGGCTGGGCAGGATGTGGTTAAAGTGTTGCTAAACCCAGGACCCTGCATTCACTATATCTGGTCTCCCACAGTACACAGAACATGGAAATGTAATTATTTTAGTAAATATAAACTGCCAAATACCTTTTCTCATCAGCAGTATATAGCAGTCTTGTGACTTCTATCAGTGTCTGGTTAATGCCTGTAGGAGGAGTTTTCGTTCTCCTCTGGCTGTCCTATCAGGCTGAATGACTCCTGATCCTCTGCCTGGACAGTGCTGATTGGGCCTGTGCCGATCACATGCACCCTCCCAAGAATACCGTATATACTCGAGTATAAGTCGTTCCGAGTATAAGTCGAGGCCCTAATTTACCACAAAAAAAATGGGAAAAACTTATTGACCCGAGTATAAGACGAGGTTGAGAAATGCACAGCTACTGTAAGTGGAAAAGAGGGTCAACAATGCCCATTTGCAGCATCACTGTGCCCATTTGCATGCCTCACTGTGCCCATTTGCAGCCATAGGTCCCCTGAACTTCAAACTCGGTAGTTAAGGGTTCCTAGATGCCACCTAGCTGCAGCCAAAATTGGGGGTCTCTGAACCCAAAGGGTCCCGAAATGACATTGCTGCAGATGGACACAGTTGACCGAATTTGGGGCCCCGTATCTCGGGGCCACTTAGTGCTAGGAACCCCAAATTTGGTGTGCAAACCCAGGGGAACTAGCACCATAAAATTTTCAAAGCTGGGGTTTCTAGCTCCAAGTGGCCCCGAGATACAGGTCCCCAAAAATCAGTTCAGAAAATGTCAAGCACTTTTCTGCAGCAGAGAATGACATTTTCCGAACCGGTTTTGGGGCCCCGTATCTCAGGGCCACTTGGTGCTAGGAACCCCAGCTTTGGATATGTTATTGTACCAGTTCCACTGGGTTTGCACACCAAATTTGGGGTTCCTAGTACCAAGTGGCCCTGAGATATGGGGCCCCAAAATCGGTTCAGAAAATGTCAAGCACTTTTCTGCAGCAGAGAATGACATTTTCCGAACCGGTTTTGGGGCCCCGTATCTCAGGGACACTTGGTGCTAGGAACCCCAGCTTTGGATATGTTATTGTACCAGTTCCACTGGGTTTGCACACCAAATTTGGGGTTCCTAGCACCAAGTGGCCCTGAGATACGGGGCCCCAAAGTCGGTTCGGAAAATGACATTTTTTGCTGCAGAAAAGTGCTTGACTCGAGTATAAGTCGAGGGGGGCACTTTCAGCACAAAAAAATGTGCTGAAAAATTCGACTTATACTCGAGTATATACGGTAAGTCAAATGAAACTCTCTTGCAATACACATCAAACTGGGCATGCGCAGAGTTCCCCAAGGCTCTGTACTGTCAGCAGATGGATTGAAGACAGTGGAAGAAGGGGAGGATCAGCAAAGACAGGATCAAACAGCCTTTTTACGCAATGTGGAGGATTAACCCCTTAGGTTCCACAGTGAGTATAATAAGCATGCGTTACTGCATATACAGACTGATATTACTGTTTTGGGTTTAGTAACACTTTAAGTATTCAGACCCTTTACTCAGTACTTTTTTGAAGCACCTTTGGCAGTAATTACAGCCTCAAGTCTTTTTGGGTATGATGTGACAAGCTTTGGATTGGTGAATTTTCTGCAGTTCTTCTTTGCAAATCCTCTCAAGCTCAGTCAGGTTGGATGGGCACAGCCATTTTTAGGTCTCTCCAGAGATGTTCAATAGGGTTCAAGTCAGGGCTCTGGCTGGCCGACTCTAGGACATTCACAAAGTTGTCCCTAAGCCACTCATGTGTAGTCTTGGCTGTGTGGTTAGGATCTTTGTCATGTTGGAAGGTGAACCTTCAGCCCAGTCTGAGGTCCTGAGCGCTGTGGAACAGGTTCTCACTGCGGATATATCTGTCCTTGGCTCCATTCAGCTTTCTCTCAACCCTGACCAGTCTCCCAGTCCCTGCTGCTGCTGAGAACACCCCCACACCACGATGCTGCTTCACTGTTGGGATGGTATTGGGCAGGTAATGAGCAGTGCCTGGTTTCCTCCAGATATAACATTGATATAACATTTAGAATTGAGGCAAAACAGTTCAATCTTGGTTTCATCAAACCAGAGAATCTCATTCCTTGCAGTCTGAGAGTCCTTCAGGTGCTTCTTTGCAAACTTCAAGCAGGCTTTTATGTTTTTTGCTCTGAAGAGAGGCTTCCGTCTAGCTACTCTGCCATAAAGACCAGATTGGTGGAGGGCTGCAGTAATGGTTGTCCTTCTGGAACTTTGTCCCATCCACATAGGATCTCTGGAGCTCAGTCATCGGATTCTTGGTCACCTCTCCTACTAAGGCCCTTCTCTCCCGATCGCTCAGTTTGGACCAGCTAGTGGAAGAGTCTTGGCTGTACCAAACTTCTTCCATTTGAGAAATATGAAGACCAAGTGCTCTTGGGATCCTTCATTGCAGCAGAAATTTTTATGTAACTTTCCCCATATCTTTGCCTTGCAATAATACTGTCTCTGAGTTCTGCAGGCAGTTCCTTTAACCTCTTGGCTTTTGCTCTGATACAGTATGCATTGTCATCTGTGAGGCCTTTTATAGAGAGGTGTGTGTCTTTTCTAATCATGTCCAATCAATTGAATTTACCACCGGTGGACTCCAATCAAGGTGCAGAAACATCTCAGCAATAATCAAGAGAAGTGGGAGGCACCTGAGCTAAATTTCAAGCGTTGTTGCAAACGGTCTGAATACTTATGCCAATTTAATATTTCAGTTTTCCTTTTTATACATTTGCAAACATTTCGAAAATTCTGTTTTCACTTTGTCATTATGGGGTAATAGGTGTAAATTATTGAGAAAAAAGGAATGTAAACAACTATCAGGCTGCAACAACAAAATTGAAAAAGTGAAGGGAGTCTGAATACTTTATGAATGCATTGTATAACATGGAAGTCACTCATTTCCTGACATGTCCCTGCACTGTCTGGTAATTTCCCTGTTTATTTCCAAGTGTGTCTGCTTTCAGAAAATGTATGTTTGTGGGTTCTACTTATTCTTCTAGCAAAAAAATGCTGATTTTAACGTGTGTGAAAAATAAAGAAAATTGCCCAGGACAACAAGTGTTTAACCACTTCAATACTGGACACTTTTACCCCCTTCTTGCTCAGGCCAATTTACAGCTTTCAGCGCTGTCGCACTTTGAGTGGCAATTGCGCGGTCATGCAACACTGTACTCAAAATGAATTTTTTATCGTTTTTTTCACACAAATAGAGCTTTCTTTTGATGGTATTTAATAACCGCTGGGGTTTTTATTTTTTTTATTTAATTTTAAAAAAAAAACGTGTTTTTCTTTGTTTCGGTTATAACATTTTGCAAATAAATACCGTATTTATCGACGTATAACACGCGCCGGCGTATATAACATGCACCCCAAGTTTAGGAGGGAATTATAAGGTAAAAAATGTTTTAAGGAAAAAAACTTACATTTAAATGCCCATCAATGCAGCCTTGCACAGCGTCCATCTGCATGCTTGTCCAGTGTCATTTGCAGCCTTGCAGTCATTTGCAGCCTTGCAGTCATTTGCATCCTTGGTGTCATTTGCAGCCTTGCAGTCAGCAGCCTTGGTGTCATTTGCAGCCTTATCAGTGTCCATTTGCAGCCTTGCAGCTTTAGCTAGTAGGTTTATGGATGGGGGATTATGGCGGTGCTAGGGTCAAAAGGGTGTGCAAAGAAGGGTGAAATGAAGAAGAAGTGTAAAAGACAAAAAATTACAAAGTTTATTTATAATCTTACATAGGTAAAATATACATTACAAACAATTCATGTTATGCTTTAAAAAAAGGTAATGGGTACATGTACTGTGAGTGACCCTAAGGATGGTGGGGTGGGCCAGATGGAGGATGGCCGTCGAAGAGGGGGGGCTCAATTTCCTACATGTTTCGCCAAAACATTGGCTTCTTCAGGGAACAAGAGCTCACAAGATAGGTACCGGTATATAAAACAATTCTGTGTAGTAAAGATAGAAAACATCATGAGAAAAAATAATTTGACAATGCAATACATGGTATACACAATAGAGAGTTAGTACTGTGGCTGGACAGTCATGCGACCCATAGGCTCCACAAAACACCGGTAAAGCAAACATACCTGGGGCGTCAGCGCCCGAAAAGGAGGGAGGAGAGGGGGAAGGGGAACACGGCCACTAGAGAGGATCCCCGCAGAGGAGCGAGCAGGCCGCGCCGTAAATTATGTCTGCAGGGGGCAAACAGTAAACCTGGCAAAGGAATGTAAAGACAAACATGAATCATAATGCACTTATAGTAATGTTCTAGAGATAAGAAATTGCACATCAGTGCGTTGTACTGAAAAAGATACGTAAAATATGTATGTGTATAAATGTGTCTATATCTCTAGAGAGAAAAATGCAAACTTACATGTATGTTTAAAAGCAGTAGAAAAGAGTGGTCACGAGGTGCCTGCAATAGGTGTGTACACACCTATTGCAGGCACCTCGTGACCACTCTTTTCTACTGCTTTTAAACATACATGTAAGTTTGCATTTTTCTCTCTAGAGATATAGACACATTTATACACATACATATTTTACGTATCTTTTTCAGTACAACGCACTGATGTGCAATTTCTTATCTCTAGAACATTACTATAAGTGCATTATGATTCATGTTTGTCTTTACATTCCTTTGCCAGGTTTACTGTTTGCCCCCTGCAGACATAATTTACGGCGCGGCCTGCTCGCTCCTCTGCGGGGATCCTCTCTAGTGGCCGTGTTCCCCTTCCCCCTCTCCTCCCTCCTTTTCGGGCGCTGACGCCCCAGGTATGTTTGCTTTACCGGTGTTTTGTGGAGCCTATGGGTCGCATGACTGTCCAGCCACAGTACTAACTCTCTATTGTGTATACCATGTATTGCATTGTCAAATTATTTTTTCTCATGATGTTTTCTATCTTTACTACACAGAATTGTTTTATATACCTATCTTGTGAGCTCTTGTTCCCTGAAGAAGCCAATGTTTTGGCGAAACATGTAGGAAATTGAGCCCCCCCTCTTCGACGGCCATCCTCCATCTGGCCCACCCGACCATCCTTAGGGTCACTCACAGTACATGTACCCATTACCTTTTTTTAAAGCATAACATGAATTGTTTGTAATGTATATTTTACCTATGTAAGATTATAAATAAACTTTGTAATTTTTTGTCTTTTACACTTCTTCTTCATTTCACCCTTCTTTGCACACCCTTTTGACCCTAGCACCGCCATAATCCCCCATCCATAAACCTACTAGCTATCTGATTAATTTGGGGATGAGGTGCTGTATTCCTTGGTACCATCTAGCCACCCTTACATTTACATAGCCTTGCAGCTTTGTCAGTGCTGATCTGCAGCTTTCTGAGTCCATTTGCAGCCTTCCTCAGGCTGCAGTTAAACTGCAGTGACTTTTCATTGTCACTGCAGTTTGAAAATGGCGCCGCCGGCGCCGAAATACACAGAGCCGGTCCTCGGCTCCTTTCGGCGGCTCTCGTTCACTTTCAGCTTCACTCGTAGTCCCGCCCGGGATGGGCGTGACTGTGAGCGGAGCTATCCGAACCTAGCCGAGTACACTCGGCTAGGTTCGGGCGGCGCTCGAGTGAAGCCGAAAGTGGCCGAGAAGAGCCGAGGACTGGCTCAGTTTATTTCGGCGCAGGCGGCGCCATTTTCAAATCGCGGTCGGCGATTTTGAAGCTCAGTCAATGGGGGGATCGCAGGGGATCGACGTATAACACACACCCGCGATTTTCCCCTGATTTTAAGGGGAAAAAAGTGCGTGTTATACGCCGATAAATACGGTAATCTTTCATCATACATTTAGGCCAAAATGTATTTTGCTACATTTCCTTGATGAAAGTAACCCAAATCAGTGTATATTATTTAGTCTGTAGGAAAGTTATAGAGTCCACAAACTATGGTATGGTATATCTGAAAATGTATCAATTCTGATGTACTGATGGCCTACCTCATTTCCTGCAGCCCAAAAATGTTAGGACAGCACAAATAACCGCAAGTACCTGTTTACTTTGCTCAGTTAGCGCCTGCCCTGGCGTGTGTATAAGACCTGGGGGCAACCAAGTACCGGTAGGCCTGCTTCCCTTATGGGAAAGAGGACTGCTATAGGTGAAGAACACAGTAGCCAGCTATAGTGTCTGACCACCTGCGTTGGGGTAGACGTAACAATTCCTAATTTTTGGACTGCAAGCCGAGCCGTCAACAAATGTTGTTATGTCTCAGTGGCCAAATGAGATTCCTGAGTCATTGCTGTATAGCACAGTTTTAAAGCGAAATTAAATTTAAAAACTGCAGGTAGCATCAACATACAGTGCCTTGAAAAAGTATTCATACCCCTTGAAATTTTCCACATTTTGTCATGTTACAACCAAAAATGGAAATTTATTTTATTTGGATTTTATGCGATAGACCAACACAAAGTGTCACATAATTGTGAAGTGGAAGGAAAATGATACATTTTTTTTTACAAATAAATATCCAAAAAGTGTGGCGTGCATTTGTATTCAGCCCCCTTTACTCTGATACCTCTAACTAAAATCTAGTGGAACCAATTGCCTTAAGAAGTCACCTAATTAGTAAATAGAGTCCACCTGTGTATAATTTAATCTCAGTATAAATACAGCTGTTCTGTGAAGCCCTCAGGAGGTTTGTTAGAGAACGTTAGTGAAAACAGCATCACGAAGGCCAAGGAACACACCAGACATGTCAGGGATACAGTGGTGGAGAAGTTTAAAGCTTCCCAAGCTTCTAACATCTCACGGAGCACGTTTCAATCCAACATCTGAAAATGGAAAGAGTATGGCACGACTGCAACCGTACCAAGACATGGCCGTCCACCTAAACTGACAGGCCGGGCAAGGAGAGCATTCATCAGAGAAGCAGCCAAGAGGCCCATGGTAACTCTGGAGGAGCTGCAGAGATCCACAGTTCAGGCGGGAGAATCTGTCCACAGGACTATTAGTCGTACACTCCACAAATCTGGCCTTTATGGAAGAGTGGCAAGAAGAAAGCCATTATTGAAAGAAAGCCATAGGAAGTCCCGTTTGCAGTTTGTAAGAAGCCATGTGGGGGACACAGCAAATATGTGGAAGAAGATGCTCTAGTCAGATGAGACCAAAATTGAAGTTTTTGGCCTAAAGGCAAAACACTATGAGGTTGATTTACTAAAACTGGAGAGTGCAAAATTTAGTGCAACTCTGCATAGAAACCAATCAGCTTCCAGGTTTTTGTTGTCAAAGCTTACTTGAACACGCCAAGGTTAGAAGTTGATTGACTACCATGCAGAGCTGCACCAGATTTTGCACTCTCCAGTTTTAGTAAATCAACCACTATGTGTGGCGGAAAACGAACACTGCACATCACCCTGAACACACCATCCCCACCATGAAACAGCATCATTTTGTGGGGATGCTTATTTTTCAGCAGGGACAGGGAAGCTGGTCAGAGTTGATGGGAAGATGGATGGAGCCAAATACAGGACAATCTTAGAAGAAAACCTGTTAGAGTCTGCAAAAGACCTGAGACTGGGGTGGAGGTTCACCTTCCAGCAGGACAACGACCCTAAACATACAGCCAGAGCTACAATGGAATGGTTTAGATCAAAGCATATTCATGTGTTAGAATGTCCCAGTCAAAGTCAAGACCTAAATCCAATTGAGAATCTGTGGCAAGACTTGAAAATTGCTGTTCACAGACGCTCTCCATCCAATCTGACAGAGCTTGAGCTATTTTGCAAAGAAGAATGGGCAAAAAATGTCACTCTCTAGATGTGCAAAACTGGTAGAGACATCCCCAAAAAGACTTGCAGCTGTAATTGCAGTGAAAGGTGGTTCTACAAAGTAATGACTCCGGGGGAGGCTGAATACAAATGCTCAACACACTTTTCACATATTTATTTGTAGAACATTTTGAAAACCATTTATCATTTTCCTTCCACTTCACAATTATGTGCCACTTTGTGTTGGTCTATCACATAAAATTCCCATAAGATACATTTACGTTTTTGGTTGTAACATGACAAACTGTGGAAAATGTCAAGGGGTATGAATACTTTTTCAAGGCACTGTATGAACGTTGAAAACACATGGATTTTTTAAACGCATTGGTAGCAATATGTCAGTGCTGAGACAAATACATGGGCTGTCACTGATAGCCTTTTCTTCTGAAAACACTAGTTGCAGTAGGGAAGTAAAAATCCCAGCATGCCCCTGTCGGGATGTCTCTATGCCAAACAGTTTCTTCATCGTTCCCCTTGCTGGTACTCCAATCTTGATTTATTGGAAGGATCACTCTGGGTCAATGTTATTTTTATCCGCAGTGAAAGCCACTATCACACGTAGCCAGCGGTTTAGTTTACGTGAAGAAGGCTTTATTAGATTCTCATGAAATACATTCAGCTCCAGCAAATCGATAAGACAGAGTGCTAAGCCCGGTGGAGTAAAGAGGACAATCACAGTGAAAAGAAAGTGATACCTCAGCATCTAAGATGGATAAATGCGTCTCTGCTCCATAGATTGGGCTGACATTTCACTCCTATGCCCTGTACACACGGTTGGACTTTGTTCAAACCAGAAAGTGATGGGAAATCCAAATTTTTACAGTTGTCACCAGAACAGGAAGTGAGAGAATTTTTTTTAGTGAAGACAACTGTTTTTGTGATCACTCTCTAAGAGGAGATTTCCCCCTTTTTCCTCTTACCTCTTTAACAAATGTTTTTTTTACCTACAGTGCCTTGAAAAAGTATTCATACCCTTACATTTTTCCACATTTTGTCATATTACAACCAAAAACGTAAATGTATTTTATTGGGATTTTATGTGATAGACCAACACAAAGTGGCACATAATTGTGAAGTGAAAAGAAAATGATAAATGGTTTTCAAAGTTTAAAAAAAAAAAAATTTAAAAAGTGTGGCATGCACTTGTATTCAGCCTTGTATGTATTCATACTTTGTAGAACCACCTTTCACTGCAATTACAGCTGCAAGTCTTTTTGGGGATGTCTCTACCAGCTTTGCACATCTAGAGAGTGACATTTTTGCCCATTCTTCTTTGCAAAATAGCTCAAGCTCTGTCAGATTGGATGGAGAGCGTCTGTGAACAGCAATTTTCAAGTCTTGCCACAGATTCAAAAATGAATTTAGGTCTTGACTTTGACTGGGCCATTCTAACACATGAATATGGTTTGATCTAAACCATTCCATTGTAGCTCTGGCTGTATGTTTAAGGTGGTTGTCCTGCTGGAAGGTAAACCTCCGCCCCAGTCTCAAGTCTTTTGCAGACTCATTTTCTTGCAGACAGATTTTCTTCTAATGCTGCGTACACACGACCGGTTTTGCCGTCAGAATAAACTCCGAAGGTTTCTCAGACGGAACTCCGACGGAATTCCATTCAAGTGGTCTTGCCTACACACGGTCAACCCAAAGTCCAACCAAAGTCCGACCGTCCAGAACGCGGTGACGTACAACACGTACGACGGGACTAGAAAAAGGAAGTTCAATAGCCAGTAGCCAATAGCTTCCGTTTCGTACTTGCTTCTTCTTTTTGGTCCATCGGAACAGCATACAGACGATCGGTTTTCCCGTTAGGAATTGGTTCCATCGGAAATATTTAGAACATGTTTCATTTCTAGGTCCGTCAGTATTTTCAAAAAAAAAAGTCAGATGAGGCCTACATACGATCAGAATAGACGATGAAACGCCTCCGTCGGACTTTTTCTGTCGGACATTCCACTCGTGTGTAAGTGGCTTAAGATTGCCCTGTATTTGGCTCCATCCATCTTCGCATCAACTCTGACCAGCTTTTCGCTGTCCCTGCTGAAGAAAAACATCCCCACAACATGATGCTGCCACCACCATGTTTCACGGTGGGGATGGTGTGTTCAGGGTGATGTGCAGTGTTAGTTTTCTGACACACATCGCATTTTGTCTTTAGGCCAAAAATTTCAATTTTGGTCTCATCTGAGCAGAGCACCTTCTTCCACATGTTTGCTCTGTCCCCCACATGGCTTCTCACAAACTGCAAATGGGACTTCCTATGGCTTTTTTTCAACAATGGCTTTCTTCTTGCCACACTGCCATAAAGGCCAGATTTGTGGAGTGCACGACTAATGCCACGTACACACGATCGGACATTCCATCAACAAAAACCTGGATTTATTTCTGACGGATGTTGGCTCAAACTTGTCATGCATACACACGGTCACACAAATGTTGTCGTAAATTCCGAACGTCAAGAACGCGGTGACGTACAACACGTACGACGAGTTGAGAAAAATGAAGTTCAATAGCCAGTGCGGCTCTTCTGCTTGATTCCGAGCATGCGTGGAATTTTGTGCGTCGGAATTGTGCACACACGATCGGAATTTCCAACAACGGATTTTGTTGTCGGAAAATTTGAGAACCAGCTCTCAAATTTTTGTTGTTGGAAATTCCAACAAAAAATGTCTGATGGAGCCTACACACAGTCGGAATTTCCGACAACAAGCTCCCATCGAACATTTGTTGTCGGAATGTCCGATCGTGTGTACGCGGCATAAGAGTTGTCCTGTGGACAGATTCTCCCACCTGAGCTGTGGATTTCTGCAGCTCCTCCAGAGTTACCATGGGCGTCTTATCTCTCCTTGCCCGGCCTGTCAGTTTAGGTGGACGGCCATGTCTTGGTAGGTTTGCAGTTGTGCCATACTCTTTCCATTTTCGTATGATGGATTGAACAGTGCTCTGTGAGATGGTTAACGCTCGGGATATTTTTTTATAACCTAACCCTGCTTTAAACTTCTCCACAACTTTATCCCTGACCTGTCTGGTGTGTTCCTTGGCCTTCATGATGCGGTTTGTTCACTAAGGTTGTCTAACACACCTCTGAGGGCTTTACAGAACAGCTGTATTTATAATGTGATTAAATTACACACATGGACTCTATTTACTAATTAGGTGTCTTCTGAAGGCAATTGGTTCCACTAGATTTTAGTTAGGGGTATCAGAGTGAGGGGGCTGAATACAAATGCACGCCACACTTTTCAGATATTTATTTGTAAAAAAGTTTGAAAAGCATTTATAATTTTCCTTCCACTTCACAATTATGTGCCACTTTGTGTTGATCTATCACATAAAATGCCAACAAAATATATTTACATTATTGATTGTAACATGACAAAATGTGGAAAATGTTAAGGGGTATGAATACTTTTTCAAGGCACTGTAAATGCCATTCTGTTTTTAAAGTTTTTTTTTTTTTTTTTTAGAAATCATGCCCATATACACACAAAACCATTTCCCCCAGTCTGTATGAGCACACCACACCCACTGAGCCAGAATGACACCAGTGGGGGCTTTACAAAGTCAAAAACCAAAACTGAGAGCTGGTAAAATTTCACAGAGATTAATAACATTTTCCCAAAACTTTTGGGAAATTTTTATGAAAGTTTTCTATTTTGGCAAAATTCATTGGAGTCAATGGGGATGGTGAAATTAAAGGAGAAGTAGAGCCAAAGTGCTGGGGTCAGGACAGCTGCAGCTGGGGTCAGTGTTGCAGCCATCTAGGTGAGTATGATTTTTTTATTTTTCTGTACTGTATTCCCGCACATCTCTTTTAAGGTGTGTTTGGTGTGTTTTAGGGGTTCAGTGGGCTTTAAATGGCTCCTAAAGGTTACAGAAAACCCTTTCACCTACCCTAGACCTTTTCTTGTGCCAACAGTGCACTTTTCATTAGCTTTATTATTTTCTTTAATTTTTTAATTTTTTTGCTACAGAAAGAAAAAACGCAAAAGTTGAAAAAGAAGTAAACGAAGTGTAGCACTGGTAGATTTGCAATCTGCATGTTAGGTAAATTTAGTAATTTGTGCGTTAGGAAAGTTAAGTTTGCCTCTGTTCCAGCTTGGCTGACGTTGTGTGTGTTTCCGTGCTGACCGGTGGGTGTCGCTGTTACCACTGGTTAGTGTTGGAAAGGCAACGTGTTGAAGCGTATGGATGCTCTTCTGTACCGGAGACAACTCGGTGGAGGTGGTCCTCCGAGTTGCATTCTGGGCGAGGGTATTTATGGGACAGACGCCATATTTTGGGGTTCGTTTTCAGCCACCTGCTGGCCCTCCTGGCCGACAGGTATGCGTTACGGAGGCCCACGATACTGAGGCGCAGGGGTGGGTCCAGAGGCTTGTCTGGGGCCTACCACCGCGGCCGAAGAATGGTCCTGAGCTGTCCGTCCTGTGTGACGAAGCTGGACAACCAAGGAGATCCCAGGGGAGGACCCGTCCTGGAGGGATCACGCAGAGTGCTGGTCTATAAAGGGGACTGGTGACTCGGTTGGAGGACATATCCGAAAGTAACTATACAGCATAGTGTTGCCGGGTTGGCTTAAAGGTTCAAGCACTGTGACTGACATTCACTACAGAAAATCTGATACATCCTGTGGCAGAGGATCGTACGGGTTTTGTTCCCAAGCAAGTCTGTGGCAGAGACTTTGATTCGTGCTGCGTGCTGGCTGCTAGACCAGTGAGAGAGGCCTATCCAGGCGAGCAAGGAGTGTGTCCCACGAGGGGAGTGCATTCCATATAGTATCTGAATTCTACTAGGACATTTGTCAAAAAAAACCCTACAAGAGGATATTTGAGTTTCTTCTGCAAGTTTCCTTTCCACCTCTTTCCTGCTATTTCCTAAGTCGTTTGTTTAATAAAGCATTCAAAACGTACTCCAGTGTTGGTGCGTGTGTCGTCCAGAAGTAAACTCAACGGAACCCTAGACCCGGTGCCGGTGAAACAAAGGGAAGCAGAGTGAAGGTAACAGACCCGCTTAAACCAGCAGCTCCACCGAGAGTTATTGCTACATAAGTAAAGTAACAGTACACAAATAACAAGCTACACAAAAATCAACAAATTTCCCAAGAAATTTTCATCTAAATAGCTAAATTAGAGAAATTGAATTTCCACTTTGGGGGACCTCAAAATTGTTAACTTAACTGCAGCAAAATTTATTCTCCCTCATCACTCTGCTTTATAGCTGAACACGGCCTACAGAGAAACTGCAAAGGGACATCTGTCGAGAGAATTTCCACCTTTTAGTCAATTAAAAATGTGTCACTTCATCTAGATTTTAGAAGATATTGAAGGAATATGGTTGCTTATTTATAAGGCTCATCCATCAAACTCCAGAATGTAGAATGTCATAAGTAAGGGCATAAAAGAGGAATTCATTACCTACTGCAGACATCAACCTGAAAATGTCACAGAAGGCAGCAGAGCTGCAGCTTCAAAACAAGCTTGCATCTACTTGTGTGTTCTAAGGCAGGGTGTCCAATCTTTTTTCAAAGAGGGCCAGATTTGATGAAGTGAACATGCGTGAGGGCCGACCATTTTGCCTGACATTCTTTGAACCATTAAAATTCGCTCCAAGAGTGTTCATCAGAGCACTAATACACTGCCCAACAAGAATTCTCCTGCCTTTGTGGCTGTGTGTGGTGAAGAGATGAGCTCGGGCGTGTTATTTGGATATACCTTATTTATCGGCGTATAACACGCACCTTCACTTTAATAGGGAAGTTTCAGGAAACAAACGTAAATTTTAAATATAGAACTGTGAAGCAAAATAAGGGTCAGAGCCCATCTGCAGCCCCACCGTTGCCATGAATGCAGCCCCACCGCTGCCATGAATGCAGCCCCACCGTTGCATTGAATGTAGCCTTACCATTGCCATGAATGCAGCATGAATGCAGCACCCCCATTGCCATGAACGCAGCACCACCATTGCAGGACCCCCATTGCCATGAATGCAGCCCCACCTTTGCAGCACCCCCATTGCCATGAATGCAGCACCACCATTGCAGGACCCCCATTGCCATGAATGCAGCAACACCATTGCAGGACCTCCATTGCCATGAATGCAGCACCACCATTGCCATGAATGCAGCACCCCCATTGCCATGAATGCAGCACCCCCATTGCCATGAATGCAGACTCACCACTGCCATCAGTGCAGCCTTCGCCATGCCCATCTGCAGCCTGAGAGGGGACGGGACGAGTGCCGTACACACAGGAGTATTTCCCGTTTACAAGGTGGCCTCTTTAATACAAAGTCCCGCCTCCTATGATGGACAGAACAGTCATCCAATGGCAGCGCAGGAGACAGGACTTCCTATTACAGAGGCCGACTCGTAAACAGGAAATACTCCTGTGTGTACGGCACTCATCCCACCCCCTCCCTGTTCCCTCCAAGGCAGCCAGCATATATATCTTTTGTGGCCCCCAGCGCTCGGGGATTCGTTGGGGGCCACAAAAGATATACATGTCCAAATTACCAGGCGGGCCGCAATTGGCCCACGGGCCGGACTTTGGACATGCCTAAGATATCTCTTTATTGTTATGAGTATACAGCATTACCTACAGTGAAAAGCAAAGGTATACAAACAAAAATAACAGACCAAAAAACATGCCATCTATCCCACAAGAATGTGCCTGCTTAATGTACTAAGAAACCAGTTAGATTGACATGCCTGCCCAATTTGCAGCAATAGAGATGGAGACCCATACGATTAAGCCCCAGTGGGTGGGGCGAAACAAGTCAGGGGGCGTAGCCCAAGGAGCGACATTGACTGAGGCTTTCACATCCATACTAGGACCAGCTATGGTGAGTGGCAGTTTCATGGTTAAATGTTCATTGCTCACTGGATACATTTTTTTACGCTTGCATCCCTGCTATCCTGAGTGCCAATGGCGCTCTACACCTCAGCCAAGTACTTATAGCCTTATTGGAGATATGCAGTCAGATACACATTGTATTAACAATCTCTATATTATAATCTTTTTTTCCAATAGTACAGGGTAATGTAAATACTGGATATTTGTGAAAAGCCCTTCAAATTACTGAGTACAGGTGTTTCCACTGAAGGGTAAAGCATTATTAAAGGCATTTATTTAAATTAAAACAATAAACATGTTATACTCTCCTGCTCTGTGCAATGGTATTGCACAAAGCGGCCCTGAACCTCCTCTTCTGGGGTCCCCTTCTGGCAATCTTGGCTCCTCCTCTTCTATGTCTGCCACCATAGCAAGCAACTGCAAGCTTGGGCTCACTCCCAAGATGGGCTTTGTGCTTCCATAGACACACACAGCCAGACTAGGCCCCCGCCTCCCACTCCCTTATCAAAAGATTTGATTGACAGCAGCAGGAGCCAATGGCTCCCGCTGCTGCTTCTGTGCCTGTTAGGAGAGTGAGAGCAGTGATGCTGATCTCAGGCACATCGCTGGATCTAAAGAGGAGCCAGGTAAGTAATGTTGATGGCTTTGCAATCGGATGTCCAGCTTAAGCTGAACACTGCATGCTAAACAGCGAGGAAGGGCAAATCTTCCTGCCAACTATTTTACTGTGACATCCAGCTCCAGCGGCTGTCAGAATACCTGAACAGTACCTGGATGCAGATGCTGTTAAGCCAACAATTTTCCACCAAGCTCCTTTGACAAAAGTCAATTGCTTAACCTCAAATTTGGGCGGATTCCTGCTGAATGTGGGTGGAGAAGGAAGACATTGATGGTCAGTGGGTAAAGCACTTACTTTGCACTGTAGTGAGTGCCCCACTCTGCTGATCCTGCACCATGTCCTTCTACTACTGGGACTATGCCCCTATGTGTCGGCAGGGGATCGCTCTGCCATACAGGTTGTGCAAGGAGATGAAGCCAGGTGCTGGAATAAATGTTCTAAGGCTTGGCAATGGCACACAGGCTGGTTTTGCGGAATATTGGGATCATACTAAGATCCCTGGACAGTTTTGTGGAGTCTGGGATGGTTGGGGGGGGGTCTGCATGTCAAGCAATCAGCTTCTATGTTTCTACAAATGAAGTATCCAACTGGACAGAAAGGGGAAACACTTTGACGTATCTTTCCCTCTAAGGTTCATACATACCCTTTTTCCCCCGAAAATAAGACCTAGCCAGATTGTCGGTGATGGCTGCAATATAAGCCCTACTGCCCAAATAAGCCCTAGTTAAAGTCCTTGTAGGTCTTCTTTTCAGGGTAGGGCTTATTTTCGGGGAAACAGGGTAGGGCTTATTTGGGGGGTAGGGCTTATATTGCAGCCATCACTGACAATCACGCTAGGTCTTATTTTCGGGGAAACAGGGTAAGCCCCAGTGGTGTTACAAGCTCCTTGTACTGCAACAAGATGCCTTCTCACACATATACTGGCTTGCTTCTCAACACGGTCACTTCTCCAGTGCAAGCAAAGGCCGTTTGATTTGCTAGAGATGGATTCCTAGAACTTGCACATACTGTAAGTTAAAGCCAATTTTAATTATTAAATATCTCTTGTGATTTTTCTTCTTAGAATTACGTGACCTGCTCATTATTGCATTTGCAAAGTCTATTATTTATGAAGTTAGGAACCTGTCTAAGAAGCAGTAAAACAAAGCAAGCACAAAGACACCCAGCGAATTGATATTGGAATTCTGTGTACATTTTAAGTTACTTTTAATTTGTACTAATAATGAACTATTATGGTGTACCTAGATTGTGCGAGATATCTAAAATTAACTAAGAATAAGTACACCAATTTAAATTGCATTTTATATTTAGATTGTAATGAAGAAGATTTTTTAAATATCTCTATAAAAGAATGTGTATTACTTACTCAAATTGCTAAAGAATATACAGCTCAAGTCACAAAAAAGGTAAATTAAAGTTTAAGGTAGAACTATAGGCAAAACGTTATTTTTTAAATTTTGGATAGAGTAAGGGAGGGTTATAACCCCTGTCAGTTTTTTGTTTTTTTTTTTGCCATTGTGGAGTTTGTACTTCACCTGTCCCATAGCCAAAATAGTACATGAGAGGAAATCCTTGTTGTCATCAGGGTCACTAGAACTAGTGTCCCCAGAGTTCTGCATTTTGTATATTTTCCTTCCAAACAGTGAACCCCCCCACCCACCCCAAAAAAAAACAAAAAAAACCCAGACCATTCTTATGAAATTTCCAAAATTTGATTTATGTCATGTAAAACGCTCATAAAACACTCATCCCAAAAGTTCTAAAACGCCCAACAAGCAAAATAGCATTCATTTAAATGGCCCCTGTTCACATCTGAGCGCTCTGTCGCCTGAAGCAAAACGCTTGAAGCTCAAAAAACTACATGAGCTTCTTTTTAGGCCCCATTCACACCTGAGCAATTATCTGCTTGAAGCTTGAAGCTCAAAAACAATAAAAGGAGAACAAAAATTAATGATTCTCTGTGGAGATGGTTCACATCTCCACTCCAAGTCGTCCAAGTTCTGGAGCTTTTTTTGTCACTCGAATAAGGCAGATTTGAGCGTTTTTGGTGTCTTTGTATTCCCATAGAAATAAATGAAAACGCGCCATTCGCACGTTTTTGCGTGATTTTCTGCTCAAATAATAAAAAATTTAAAAAAATTGTAATATATGAATAAATAAATGGAAAATAAATACACAAATAACTAAAAATCATCATGAATAAGTAGAATAAATAAATAATATGTAATACATTAATAATAATTAACCTCTAACCATAAAAAAATTAAATACATTATTAATAATAATAATAAAAAAATTAAAACACCCAAACTCGAAAAAAAATACATTATTAATAATAATACATTTTTCTCTGTTAAGGTTCGGGTGTTTAGTTATTTATTATTATTCTATTTTTTAAGGAGTAAGGGTTAAAGTTAAGGGTTAATTATTTATTTATTGTTACTTAGTATTAATTTATTCAATTTATTTATTTTTTATTTATGATTTTTATTTATTTGTGTATTTATTTTACATTTATTTTTTCATTTATTTTTTATTGGTATAATAATAATAAATAACATAAAATAAAAAATAAATAAAATAATAATAAATAACCCTAACCCCAACTCCTAATCCTAACCCTAACCTAAACAGAACTCGGACCCCTTACCCTAATGAAAAAACATTATAATAAATGAATAATAATAAAAGAAGAAATAAAAGCTAATGGAAAAGCTAAAAAAGCTGAAATACCTAGCAACAAATGATGCAACAGATGATAGTTTTCTCTATTGGCTAATAAAAAACGCCAAAACCCAAAAACGCTGCATACAAACGTGCAAAAACGTCAGAAAAAAATGCACAAGAAAAACCGCCAGAAAATCACTCAAAGGCTCAGGTATGAATGCAGCCTACGGCAGAATACAGGCGTTTTTCTGCTTTTTACATTGGTGACCTTTCGACCTGTGCAAAAACACGACAAAAATTACCAAAAAAAGTCACAAAAAACGCCAGAAAAACACCCTAAAAAATGCTTGAAAACTCTCAGGTGTGAATGCAGTCTCAGATGTGAGCAGGGGCCATCTAAATGAATGGGATTTTGCTTATTGGGCATTTTGGAACTTTTGAGATGAGCGGAAGTTCAGCTGCTCCTCCCTCCCCTGCAGCTTTCTGGGACACATCACAGGTCCCAAAAGACTGTGTAGCTCACGCATGTGCCTTGTATCACTTGGATAAGATGCCAGCGCTTGGACCCGAAAAACCCACTGAAGAATGGCCTGGGGTGAGGACAGTGCTGGATCCTTGGACAGGTAAGTGTCCTCGCAGCTGCTGACTTTTAATTTTTTCCTGTCCTCTTGACAATGTTGTCATCCAGACAAGAAGAAAAGGGAAAATGCCCAACATGGGCACACATGATCTGACTATATTGGAGATTTTCTCTTGATTTCCTGTGCTGGTGACATGAAAATTAGTTTTGTTTCATTAAGTTAATAATGTAATATAAAATGTAAGTTTTGTCACATTGTTTATGTTAAAATGATTCAATTAGTTTTGTATATTTGGAGCCATTTCATATATTCAGATTTGTTTAGTATATTTCGAAAGATTGGCTATATTTGTTTTAGGGCCAGTTCACACCATAGAAACGCAGTCTGGATGCGTTCCAGATGCTTTTCAGAATGTACATTTTTGACACGTTTTTGATGCGTTCCAGTGCCTTTTTGATGCGTTTTTAGTGCATTTTTTATGCGTTTTTAGTGCATTTCTTCCTCCTCTCTTTTTCTTAACCTCACATAAGGAAATGTGTGTTTCAGTGCGTTTTTGTTGCTTTCCAGTGCGTTTTTTATGCATTTTACAGCGTTCCAGTACAGTCCAGTGCAGGAAAAATACAGCATGTTCTACTTTTTTTTCTGTAACTGGTTGGTATTTATTTCGCTGGGTGATAGGGAGCCAGTGTAGGGATTGGAGGAGAGGGTTGGCAGACACTGAGCGGTTGGTTTGTTAAATAGGTAGAGCATGTTGACCTTGAATTTTTACTAAGCTTAGTGAATAGAGTGAAGCTGTACAGATTTCTATCATTCAATCGGGTACAATTATTAATCCTGTGTTTTTTTTTTTTCTTGCACATGATTGGGTATTCTGTGCAAAGTATTTTTTTTTTTTTACTACATTCAAAAAAATTGCAGAGTGAACATACTGAACTCCTTAAGATAATTTGCCACCCTGTGCCGAGTTTCCCGAAAGGGACTTTAATAATCTGTATAATCTGTAATCTGCAATAATCTGAAAATCCTGTTAGTTTGGTATCTGCTGTAATAGTAATTTGAAGTCCCCTTTTCTACATATGCCAGGTTTTTCCTGATAATCTGGAAAAAAATTTAAGTTTTATCTGAAATTATATGGGGTTTTTCCAACGTAAAATGCAGAATTGACTACAGTCTATCTACGCCAAATCTTTAGTGAAGCCAGAAGGTCATTTAAGTTTTGCCAGAACAGAGATGCCAGCTTCAAGTTGCATTTCCCCTCTGCGTGTGTAGAATCAACAGAAAGCGTCTATCTGCACTGGCTCTTTGGCAGCAGCACATTAATAATGGATGGACACTTATCAGTAATTATCTCTTTCAATATGTAAGATACAACCTCTTAATGCAGTGTTTATAGGAAGTTTAACAGTCATAAATGGCTGGGAATCCCTGAGCCTGCTTTGACGCAATGCATGCAGATCACAGCCATGCTCTATTCAATTTCCCTCACCCTATTCTTCTGTCCATGAGTCTGGCTACTATATGTCTTTTCACCCCCATTCCATCCATCAATCTTCTTCTGTCCCTGAGCATGGCTGGGGGATCTCCTTTTACCCCCATCCTGTCTCTTAGCATGGTACTATATGTCCTTTCACCCCCAACCAAACCTGGATGTGGAATTTCCTCCTACTCCAATGCTATCCATGACCTTGGCTGGGGATTTTCTCCCACAAACATCTTGTCCATGACGTTGGCTGGGGGATCTCCTTCCATGCTCGTCCTGTCCATGAACCTGGCTGTTAAATCTCCATGAATCCCCTATCAATTAATCCGGTATCTTCTCCCACCCCAACCCTATCTGTAATCCTACTTAGGGATCTCCTTCCACCAACATCCTGTCCAAGAGCCTGGCTAGAGGATCTCCTCCCATTTCCATTCTCTCCATAAACCTGGCTTGGGATGTTGATCTTGATTGAGGGATTTCCCCCTTCTGTCCATAAACCTAAGTGGGCGATCTCCTTTCACCCCCATCCTGTCTAGGAGCCTGGCTAAAGGATCTCCACCACCCCCATCCTTTCCAGGAACCTGGCTGAAGGATCTCCACCCAACCCCATCCTTTCCAGGAGCCTGGCTGAAGGCAAATTCACACCCCCCCATCCTTTCCAGGAGCTTGGATGAAGGATCTCCACCCACATCCTTCTCAGGAGCCTGGCTTGGGGATCTCCCCCCAAGTATACTGTATGTAAACCCTAACCCTAATTCAGTTTGTTAAAGTACTGTGTATCATAAACCATGGCCATTTATTTCCCTTTTTTCCTTGTCAAAAGAAGTTTATTGAGTATACAATGTTATAAAGATACATAAAGTAAGTTTACAAGGATCTATAAAGTAAGCTCATTGTTTTACAGTAAGGTTTATATAGGTAAATATCATGGAATTTCAAATATTAAACATCGGGTTCACGTAAACCTAAATTAAAGATATATATCATTTCCTTAGTTACTTTTGTAGGTATTTAAATGATTTATACCTACTATACATATTGTTTACAGGTAGAGTGTATATAGGTCAAATAAATTCTGATAATGAGCTTTAATCGTAAGGTGGAGAAAAGGAAAGAGAAAGAAGAAAAAGGGTAGAAAGGCAGAGGTATGGTCCACAAGGTTGTCCCGCTCGTCAGTTTATTATTCTTTTTAGTTCTCTTTGAAGCCTTAGAATGGGTGTCTCTGTAAGTCATTTAATCTGTTACCATGGCAACAGGACAGAGTCATTGAAGTTTGACAGGAACTGTTGTTTTATCCAATGATGCCAAAGTTTTTCAAATTTTGGAATTTGATTTTGATCGATGGCTACCATTTTAGCATGGGACATTGTATTATTCATTCTGTGAATTGTTTCTGCTAGTACCAATGTAGGAGATTTCCATGCCTTGGCCACTGTTTGTTTTGCAGCCGTTATTAGTTGGATCATAAGTTTGAATTGAGAGTGTTAACCATTCCGGTTTTAGATTAAGTAAAGTTAAATATGGATCTGGTTGTATTATTTTTTTAAATATTTTAGATGCAATCACGAAGACTTCCTTCCAGAAGGTTTGGATTACTGGGCACGTCCACCATATGTGTAAATATGTGCCTATTTCTGGGCATCCTCGAAAACAAAGAGCTGAGGTATTAGGTGAATATTTTGCCACTCTAGCGGGTACAAGGTACCAGCGAGTTAGGACTTTATAATTTGTCTCCAGTGCTAAGATGTTGGGTGAAGATGACTTAGATGTGAGCCATATGTTAGACCAGTCCGTGTCTTCTAAAGTTCGTCCCAGGTCCTCCTCCCACCTCTGAACGTAAGAGGGTCTATTAAGATTTACTACTCCATATAATTGATTATAAAGTGATGAAATTGTACCTTTAGCAAATGGATCTTTTGTACAGATTGATTCAAAAATGGATAATTGGGATAATGGTGTATCCCCCTTTAGGAATGGTGTATAGAAATTTTTGATTTGGAGATATCTAAATATCTCAGAGTTTGGTAGATCATATTTTCCTCTAAGCGATGGGAATGAAAGGAATGATTTAGATGCTATGAAGTCATTTAGTGTCTGAATGCCTGATGTTGTCCAAGCTTTAAAAGAATTTGGGTAGATCCATGCCGGATAAAAGGCCGGATTTCTGATAAAAGAAAGGAGAGGATTGTGTGGAGATTGTAACTGATATTTGGTTTTTAGTTTATCCCAGAGAGATAAGAAGTGTTTAGTTATGGGATTATGAATTTTAAAGCGGTCTTTAGGATCAAGCCATAATAAATTTGATATTAATAGAGGGTCATTTTCTGAAGCCTCTATAAATACCCATAATGGGATTTCCTGTTTTGCATTTATTTCCCTTTTTTAATCCTTTGTTACAAATAGGAGCTGCTTTTCTGCAGCTTCTTTAAAGCCACTTCCTGTCTACATACACTCTAGTAATAGCTGCAAAGAATTTCTCAGAGCAGGTTTCCTGATAATGACAACAGTGGACCATTGTAACGAAACGTACCACACTCCGCATAAGTGCTTTTGTCTTGTTTACACTGGCAGATCCCCGTTCTGCCTCTGTACTAGGCGATCGCGGGTCGCTGGCTGACATCGCGTCCGCCCGACCCATGGGCATGCTCCCGAAGCACGCAACAGGAACGAGAGCGCCCCAGCGGTGGCGTGCGCCCGCCACTGCGCAAGCCGCTGTACAGGTACTGCGATTTGCGCAGCGCTGCCAACCCGCCGCAGTATATCTGCGTGCGCTGATCGGCAAGTGGTTAAGACCTCTTTCACATTGGGGCGGTACGGGCGTTAGCGGTAAAGCACCGCAAGTTTTAGCGGCGCTTTACCGCTGTTATAGCAGCGCTTTTAATCCCCAGAAGGGGTTAAAAAGGGGTTAAAAGTGCCTGCTTAGCGCTGCTTTTTTAAACACTTTTAAGGTGAAAGCGGCACCCATTCATTTCAATGGGCAGGGGCAGTGGAGGAGCGTTGTATAAAACGCTTCCCCACTGCCCCAAAGATGCTGCTTACAGGACTGTTTTTCCTGTCCTGCAAGCGCACCGCCCCAGTGTGAAAGCACTCAGGCTTTCACACTGGGGCTGTAGAAGAGGCAGCTTACAGGTGCTATTTTTAGCGCAAAAACGCCTGTAAAGCGTTCCAGTGTGAAAGGGGTCTAAAGAAGAGTGAAAGTCTGCTGAATGAATGCTGAGAGGCAGCTTTTTAATGACAGAAGTAAGTGTGTAAGGACGTTTTCACAGCCCATTGCAAGACAAGGCACACAGCCTTGCTTCTTATCCTGCCAGTTCACACTGCCATGCTGAGGTGGGGTGCACTGAGAAAAAGTTATGGCATGCAGTACTTTCTTTTTTCGGTGCAGCATGGCACGGCGCACCTTGTGACATTTCAATGAGGTTCTCACGATAAAAAAAAGGGGGAGGGGGGGGGGGTGGAAATCAACGTATTATCATTTCTCTAGTTAGAATGTTGTACTTACTGGTTCAGTTCAACATCCAAGATGAACGACGTTCCAAAGGCATCGATTTGAAAGCTGGCCTGTGCGACATGGGTGGACTGCAGAGATAAGAGAAGACTGCAATTAATATTGAATGATATCTTAAAAAGAACCTAGAATGGTTTGGGATCAAATTTAGTTCACAGCATGTTGCTAACAGCTAGTTTCATTTTATTTTTCAATTAATATAAAATCCAAAATATTTTACAAGCAAGCATTTAGCTCAGAGCTCTCCCTTGATATAGGATTCCCAGAGCACTATTAAGCTGTTTACCTTTTGGCTCTCTGAACAGACCTGAACCATGCGCTGTTTACCCTGGACAATAGAAAACTTTAAGCTGGTTCACATGTTTCGGGTGCGATGAGGGTTTTGGTGTGTTAGCGTGCATTATGTTAAGGCAGCCCATTGAAATTAATGGGCTGGCAAGGCACCAAAGCCTCCAATAATATGGACATGGACAATTTTGGCAGCGCAGCACACCACAATGCAAGGTAGTGGTGCACTGCAATGCATGTGTTTTGGAGCTGCCTTGCTCGTTCAGGTGGGCAGCAAGGGCTGCCGCTACTCTGAAAAGTGTTTGACAGGCGGCGAGGAGGCAATATGTTAACACATTTAATGCTGGACTTCCATTCCATTATCAAATGCATTGCACGCAGATTCGGGGTGGTTGTAGCGTGGCCCCGTAGACCTAAATAAGACACGCTTGGCGGTGGCAACACGTGCCAATAGAAATATGCTTTGTCATTTTTGATGTACAAGTGCTCTGTCATCTTGAATGTGGAAGCTGGATGTGACTTTCTGATGTCTCACAGACGCACTTGATGTGTCTCAGGACATTGTGGGCAGGCGGACAGTGGGCCAAATTTATGTACCGTATATATTCGAGTATAAGCCAATCCGAATATAAGCCGAGGCACCTAATTTTACCACAAAAAACTGGGAAAACTTATTGACTCGAGTATAAGCCTAGGGTGAGAAATGCACAGCTACTGTAAGTGGAAAAGAGGGTCAACAGTGCCTATTTGCAGCCTCACTGTTCCCATTTGCATGCCTCACTGTGCCCATTTGCAGCCATAGGTCCCCCAAACTTCATACTTGGTAGTTACGGGTTCCTAGATGCCCCCTATCTGCAGTCAAAATTTGGGGTCTCTGGACCCAAAGGGTCCCGAAATGACATTGCTGAAGATGGACACAGTTGACCGACTTTGGGGCCCCGTATCTTGGGGCCACTTGGTGCTAGGAACCCCACATTTGGTGTGCAAACCCAGTGGAACTAGCACTACAACATATCCAAAGCTGGAGGTCCTAACACCAAGTGGCCCTGAGATACAGGGCCCCAAAATCGGTTCGGAAAATGTCAAGCACTTTTCTGCAGCAGAGAATGACATTTTCCGAACATACTTTGGGGCCCCATATCTCGAGGCCACTTAGTGCTAGGAACCCCAACTGGATATGTTGTAGTACTAGTGCCACTGGGTTTGCACACCAAATTTGGGGTTCCTAGCACCAAGTGGCCCCGAGATACGGGGCCCCAAAGTCGGTTCGGAAAATGTCATTCTTTGCACCAGAAAAGTGCTTGACTCGAGTATAAGCCGAGGGGGGCACTTTCAGCACAAAAAAATGTGCTTAAAAACTCGGCTTATACTCGAGTATATACGGTATGTTTCGCCTAGGTGAGAATTGTGAAAAGTGGAAGCCGGTACCTGTCAGAAAAGGTACCCATTACCAGAGAAAAAAAAAACACTATTGCTTTAGGTGGAGAAGGAGGAAGAGTTGAACTTTCACTTTTAAAGGAGAAGTAGGGCTAAATATTTTTTGGCTATACTTCTTCTGGGGGTCACAGTAGTGCAGTTCGTTCTGCACTCCTGCTAAAGCCCACTGTCGGCTGACGTCACTTTACAGTCGGGATCTACCCAGATGCCTGGACCGGCAGCTGGCTCAGCCTCTCAGCTTTGCCCCTGGGAGACTAAGACTCCCATCCTCTGGAATTCCCTGCCCTGGTATATCCGATCAGCCCCTAACCTGTCCACCTTTAGGAGATCCCTGAAAACTCATTTATTCAGGGAAGCCTATCTCACACCCACCTAACAAATGTCCCCGAGCCACCCCCATCAAATCATTCCCCGCATCTATTACCTTTTGCACCACCACCCCCTCCTTTTAGAATGTAAGCTCTACAAGCAGGGCCCTCCTGTCCCTTCTGTATTGAACTGTACTGTAATTGTGCTGTCCCCCCTCTACATTGTAAAGCGCTGCGTAAACTGTTGGCGCTATATAAATCGTGTATAATAGTAATAATAGTAATAAAAACTCCAAAGAGCAACTATCAATGAAAAAAAAAACGTATAATTAAAACCAAAAAACATTGTGGTGTGCTGCATCTCTCCTAGAAATTTGGGACAAGTAATAAAGCTACTAACAGAATTTGGACAAAATCCTGGGAGACAAGAGGAGCAGAATGCCCCAGGCTTTTAGGAGCCTCATGGGATGTGCAATGAAATAACTGAACAGAGCGATCATACTATCATCTATGCTGAAGCTTATCTTCTGTTGCAGCTTCATAATTACCTGATACTATATTTTGTAATTTCACTTGCAGCTATTCTGTCCAATTTCTGCTCAGAAAAAAAAAAATCCTGTCCACTTGTGACACGTACGATTGAACTTGCAATTTTAAGGCTAGGTTCACCATACAGGTGCAATGGAGTGAGTGCGCATTCATTTTAATAGGATTCCCTACACACACAAAACGTGAAAAAGAAGTCCTTGGGCCTTTTCTAAAAACATCCCACACCTCCTCGGTTTAGCACATTAGCAGAAGTGTTGGGTGCCATTAACAATTAATGACACCACTGCACGTCTGCTAAAGGGCAACGCGTTTCTGTGCATGTCAGAAAAGCTTGTGATTTTGCATGCATTCCCAACATGCATGTGTGAGTCTAGCCTTAGGATCCGTACCCAGCAGCAGGTAATGTCATGTCATAGGTCTGCATCTGGTTTATAGAAATCCAACCCGAGAAGACCCATATGTTGCCAACATCCTAATTTGAACAATAATAATAATATTTTTTGTAATTATATAATTATTTTTGTAATAATATATTTACAAAAAAGAGAAGAACTGCCACAATTGGTATGGCCAATTGGCCATACCAATTGTGGCAGTTCTTCTCTTTTTTGTATTCTTTCTATTTTGACTGAATATCAATATAGCAGCACTACTTCATACGAAATGCCCCTGAAGAAAGGACTCTACATAAGCCAAGGTCAGGTAGACCAAGAAAGATTGCAGCCACAACTGGCGGAAGAATTGCTCAGGATACAATGAAAACCCCACAGGTAACCACAGGAGAAATACAGGCTGCTCTCCAAAAAGACGGTGTGGTTGTTTTTAAGGAGCACAATTCAACGATACTTGAACAAAAAAGAGCTGCATGGTTGAGCTGCCAGAAGGAAACCTTTACTGTGCCAATGCCACATAAAAGACAATGAGGCATGTCAAGGTGTTGTTGGGCATATTGTACCCAGGCTTTTTTTGTGGAACTTTTACAGTAAAGGCTTATTTCTGTCAAAGTGACCATGTAGCTCTTTTTTGTTCAAGTATCGTATTGTGCTCCTTAAATAAGCACACCATCTTTTTCCAGAGCAGTCTATATGAAGTTTCTTCTGAGGTTACCTGTGGGTTTTTCTTTGTATCCTGAACAATTCTTCCTCCAGCTGTGGCTGCAATCTTTCTTGGTCTACCTGACCTTGGCTTGGTATCAAAAAAGTACCCAATTTTCCACTTCTTATTGAACAGTGATTGAACAGTACCGACTGGCATATTCAAGGCTTTGGATATCTTTTTATATCCTTTAGCATCTTCGAAAAGTTTCATTACCTTGTTACGCGGGCTGTTTTAACTGTTCTTTTCTACCTCCTCATGGCTCAGTGTCTAGCCTGCTTAGTGCATCCATGTGAGAGCTAACAAGCTCATTAGCTATTTATACACAGATACTAATTGTGATTTAAAAAGCCACAAATGTGGGAAATTAACCTTTAATTGCCGATTTAACCTGTGTGTGCCACCTTCTGTGTCAGTACCAAGGCCAAACATTCCAGGGTATGTAAACTTTTTATCAGGGCCATTTGGGTGATTTCTGTTATCATTATGATTTAGAAAGGATCCAAAATACTATGTGATAATAAATGGCTTCATGTGATTGCTATTCTTAAATAAACGACTGTTTATTTGGCATAATCAGTCATATTTTTGTAGCAAGGTCTTTTACTTCTTTTGGTCTAATGAGGACCTCCAAGACTAAAGATAGCTGACATCCTATTGTGGTGGGTTGTGAGGCATAGTGGGTGCAAAGAGGATGAAAGTCATTGGGCGCCAGACACTTCTTGGATGTAAAAGAGGTTTTATTTCTTTGACAGTCCTTTTTATATATTTTGGGGGGCAGAAGGTTAGGGCCAGGACACCCTTAGATAGTTGAAAACTCAATTGGCAGACACAGAGACTTCAATAGGAGGACCGCCGCGCAGGGAAAGGCCCCAACAAGAAGCCACATCTGCACTTGCAGGAATACTGTCTCCCATGGTAACAGTCCTTTAACAGTTACTAACTCAAACGTAACAGTTCTTTCAGCTCCACTACAACCGCTCCTTGTAGTTCTTCAACACTGAGCTCCCGGTCTCTCACTAGACCCTCTATTTCACTGAATATGAATCCCTTAAGCTCCTCCAAGGTTTGCGGTGGTATCCCCTCAAGCGTAACCCCTGCTTCTCTGCTAGGTCCCTAGCTTGGCACTCCAGATACTACTCATGCTTCACCCCTGCTAACCGGCTAGGTCCTTAGCTTGACTCACAAGGCTGCTCTGCAAGCGTCTCCTCCACTGGTTGGGTCCCTGACTTGATCACCGCCTAAAATTTTACCGATTCTCCACCGTACCGTTTCTGTGAGAATATGGTTCCGGTACTTGCTTCAGTTACTCACTGTGGTCCCTGGTAAAGGCGATTGGTCCCTTCATGGAGACAGCTTCCCTTCTACCTCTGACCACTGACAGATTCTCCGGCCAGCAGAACCGTCACTTCTGGTTGGACTGCAAGCTGTAATCCCAACCCTGTGCTGCTCTCTCACTTCTGGATAGGCCCTCACACAGCCTAGCAGCCAGATGCCCCCGGGATAGGCCCAATCCCCGGCCTAGCAGCCCAGGGCAGACAACACACGTCCACCCAGACGGCAGTCCAGGTGGCACAGAACATAGATCACCTGACCTCACCAGAATATATAGGCTCTCCCAGCAGGCCAAGGGATTCAAGAAAACCCCTGCCCATTGCCTGAGATACCCCATATACCCATAACCTGACCTTGGGTTGCCCTTCTCATATCTAGTACCACCAAGTACCCAGCCACCTAGTGGTAGAAGAGAAAAGTGCAACAAGGCCAAACTTAGGAAGAAATCAATAGATCTCTATCAATCGACCAAGATAACTAGGCAAGTAAATTTGTGAGGAGCTCCCTGACTAAATACCAGGGCGCTACATTTTCAATATTAATGCCAAAATTTTAGAATTTCTGCCAGTGTATGCAAACTTTTGAGCAAGACTGTAAGGGCAGATTGGCTTCTGAATTCTGCTTATATATGTATATATATATATTTATATATATATATATATATATATATATATATATATATATATATATATATATATATATACACATACACACACACACACACACACATATACATATACAGTGCCTTGTATTCACCCCCCCCCTGCCTTTTTACCTATTTTGTTTCATTACAGCTTTTAGTTCAATGTTTTTTTAATCTGAATTATATGTGATGGATCAGAATACAATAGTCTAAGGCGGTGAAGTAAAATTAGAAAAATATATACATAAAACAATTTTTCAGAATTAAAAACTAATAACTGGCATGTGCGTATGTATTCCCCCCTTTGTTATGAAGCCCATAAAAAACTCTGGTGCAACCAATTACCTTCAGAAGTCACATAATTAGTGAAATGATGTCCACCTGTGTGCAATCTAAGTGTCACATGATCTGTCATTACATATACACACCTTTTTGAAAGGCCTCAGAGGCTGCAACACCTAAGCAAGAGGCACCACTAACCAAACACTGCCTAGAAGACCAAGGAACTCTCCAAACAAGTCAGGGACAATGTTGTTGAGAAGTACAAGTCAGGGTTAGGTTATAAAAAAATATCCAAATCTTTGATGATCCCTAGGAGCACCATCAAATCTATCATAACCAAATGGAAAGAACATGGCACAACTGCAAACCTGCCAAGAGACGGCCGCACACCAAAACTCACAGACCGGGCAAGGAGGGCATTAATCAGAGAGGCAGCACAGAGACCTAAGGTAACCCTGGAGGAGCTGCAGAGTTCCACAGCAGAGACTGGAGTATCTGTACATAGGACAACAATAAGTTGTACGCTCCATAGAGTTGGGCTTTATGGCAGGGTGACCAGAAGAAAGCCAAAACCTTCAGGAAAAAACAAAATGGCACATTTTGAGTTTGCGAAAAGGCATGTGGGAGACTCCCAAAATGTATGGAGGAAGGTGCTCTGGTCTGATGAGACTAAAATTGAACTTTCTGGCCATCAAAGAAAACACTATGTCTGGTGCAAACTCAACACATCACATCACCCAAAGAACACCATCCCCACAGTGAAACATGGTGGTGGCAGCATCATGCTGTGAGGATGTTTTTTAGCAGTGTCGAATAGCAAACTGGTCAGAGTTAAGGGAAAGATGGATGGTGCTAAATAAACCTGTACCACTCTGCGTGTGATTTGAGGCTAGGATGGAGGTTCACCTTCCAGCAGGACAATGACCTCAAACACACTTGAGTGGTTTAAGGGGAAACATGCAAATGTGTTGGAATGGCTTAGTCAAAGCCCAGACCTCAATCCAATAGAAAATCTGTGGTCAGACTGCTGTTCACAAGCGCAAACCATCCAACTTGAAGGAGCTGGAGCCGTTTTGTAAGGAGGAATGGGCAAAAATCCCAGTGGTAAGATGTGGCAAGCTCATAGAGACTTATCCAAAGTGACTTGGAGCTGTGATAGCAGCAAAAGGTGGCTCTACAAAGTATTGACTTTAGGTAGAGACACATTGACTTTTTTCTGTTATTGTGTCCTATTTGTTGTTTGCTTCACAATTAAAAAAAAAACATCTCTTAAAGTTGTGGGTATGTTCTGTAAATTAAATGATGCAAATCCTCAAACAATCCATGTTAATCCCAGGTTGTGAGGCAACAAAACACAAAAAATGGCAAGGGGGGTAAATACTTTTGCAAGGCACTGTACCGAGGAACTACAGACCAGTTAGCCTAACATCAATAGACTGCAAGCTATTGGAGGGGATGATAAGGGACTATATACAAGATTTTAGTAATGAAAACGATATCATTAGCAGTAAATCAGCATGGTATCATGAAGAATCGTTCTTGCCAGACCAATCTGTTAACCTACTGTGAAGAAGTGAGCTGCCATCTAGTTAAAGGAAGACTCGTAGACGTGGTGTATCTGGATTTTGCGAAGGCATTTGATACAGTTCCCCACAAATAATGAAAATCAGATATTCTGCGCTTAGGATCAGTACCAGCAAGGAACTGCAGCCCCCCAAGCAAAAAGAAAACACCGGAGTGAAATCCACGTACTAAAGTATGTTCTAATAGGGGAATTGCGCTGTTCACAGACAATTTAAATTAAAAGGTACAATCTAAAAAATGAAAAAATAGAAGAAATAAAAATAAATAAAAATATATAAAATGTGTACACCAAAGTTCAAATGAAATCCCTCTCTCAGGGTCTGTGATCTCCTTCCTACTTAGTCCGCTGTAATTCTTATAATGGTATAAATCCATATCTTTTCGGATTTACGCTATGAGGCTTCCTTTTTTCTCTACATACATGGACTTGCTCCGGTGGATACCATTATAAGAATTACAGCGGACTAAGTAGGAAGGAGATCACAGACCCTGAGAGAGGGATTTCGGTCGTTCAGGATTCCGGCCACTGGATCTATATATGCCCTTTACCCCTGCAGGGGTTGGGCTTTCTGGTGAGTGAGGGCACAAGTGGGGGCCTAACAAAAATGGATTACATCAGTATTGAAAACCTGCTGGGGATTACCTGGATACACATACCATCTGCGCACAGGGACCTCCTTTACACCCATTGGACAATTTTATTGGACAATTTTTATTGGTGCACATAAAATTATTACACGTTTTTTGGTTGCACACATCCATGAATTAATTTATCATATTTATAATTTTCTGAGTGCTGCACATTCATTTATTATATATATTTCGCATTCACATCTTCTGATTTTTTCAGACAATATCAGAGGAATTACAGTTGTTCATTTTCTATGTCACTTGGCACGTCAGTGGGAATTTTAAATGTGGATATGTTTTAGTGTCACTTATACTTATTTTTTATGCCTTTTATGTTCTTCATGTTTATTTTCACTTCCTACGAATGTTGGTGACTTGCACACCCACATCCCATATGATATATACACTGGAAAAGGTTGTAGCATTTTTTTAGGATTTTTCACCAAGTTTGTTGTGGACTTTGGTGTACACATTTTATATATTTTTATTTATTTTTATTTCTTCTATTTTTTCATTTTTTAGATTGTACCTTTTCATTTAAATTGTCTGTGAACAGCGCAATTCCCCTATTAGAAAATACCTTAGTTCCCCACAAATGTTTACTGTACAAACTAAGGTCTGTCGGCATGGGCCATAGGATGAGTACCTGGATTAAAAACTGGCTACAGGGGTGAGTTCAAAGGGTTGTGATAAATGTAGAGTACTTGGAATGGTCCGGTGTGGAAAGTGGGGTCCTCCACGGTTCTGTCCTGGGACCAATCCTTTCTAATTTATTCATAAACGATCTGGAGGATGGGATAAACAGCCCAATCTCAGTATTTGCGGACGATACAAAGTTAAGCAGGGCAATAACTTCTCCGCAGGATTTGGAAAGCTTACAAGAAGACCTAAACAAATTAATGGGGTGGGCAACTACATGGCAAATGAGGTGTAATGTTGAAAAATGTAAAGTAATGCATTTGGGTGCCAAAAATGTGAATGCAATTTACTTGCTAGGGAGAGAACCTCTGGGAGAATGCAAAGGGATCTGCGGGTCCTAGTAGATGTCAGGCTCAGCAATGACATGCAATGCCAAGCTGCTGCAAGCAAAGCCAACAGAATGTTGGCATGCTTTAAAAAGGGGATTCTCTCCAGAGATAAAATGATAATTCTCCCACTCTACAAGACTCTGGTCCGGCGCACCTAGAGTATGCTGTCCAGTTCCGGGCACCAGTCCTCAGGAGGGATGCGCTGGAACTGAAGAGAGTCCAGAGAAGGGCAACAAAGCTAAGTAAGGGACTGGAGGGTCTCAGCTATGGGGAAAGACTACTAGCATTGAACTTATTCTCTCTGGAGAGGAGACGCTTGAGAGGGTATATGATATCAATGTACAAATACCGTACTGGCAACCCCAGCATAGGGAACAAACTTTTCAGTGAAAGGAAATTTAAAAAAACTCACGGTCATTCATTAAAATTAGAAGAGAAGCAGTTTTACCTTAAACTGCGTAGAGGGTTCTTTACTGTCAGAGCGGTAAGGATGTGGAATTCTCTTCCATAAGCAGTGGTATAAGTGGGGAGCATCAATCATTTCAAAAAACTGTTAGATGGGTATCTCAACAATCACAATATACAGGGGTATACAATGTGCTATTAACATAAACGTACACACACAGGTTTAACTGGATGAACTTGTGTCTTTTTTCAATCTCACCTACTATGTAACTATGTAACAGCTACAAGTTTTTTTGGGGCTGTCTCGACCAACTTTGCACATCTGGAAACTGACATGTTTGCCCATTCTTCATTGCAAAATAGCTCAAGCTCTGTCAGATTGGATGGAGAGCGTCTGTTAACAGCAATTTTCAAGTCTTGCCACAGATTCTCAATTGGATTTAGATCTGGACTTTGACTGAGCCATTCTAACACATGGATATGCTTTGATCTAAACCATTCCATTGTAGCTCTGGCTGTATGTTTAGGGTCGTTGTCCTGCTGGAAGGTGAACCTCCACCCCAGTCTCAAGTCTTTTGCAGACTCTAACAGGTTTTCTTCTAAGATTGCCCTGTATTTGGCTACATACATCTTACCATCAACTTTGACCAGCTTCCACGTCCCAGCTGAAAAAAAGCATCCCCACAACATGATGCTGTTCAGGGTGATGTGCAGTGTTTGTTTTCAGCCACACATAGAAATTTGCTTTTAGGCCAAAAAGTTAAATTTTGATCTCATCTGACCAGAGCACCTTCTTCCACATGTTTGCTGTGTCCCCCACATGGCTTCTAACAAACTGCAAACAGAACTTCTTATGGCTTTCTTTCAACAATGGCTTTCTTCTTGTCACTCTTCCATAGAGGCCAGATTTGTGGAGTGCACGACTAATAGTTGTCCTGTGGACAGATTCTCCCACCTGAGCTGTGGATCTCTGCAGCTCCTCCAGAGTTACCATGGGCCTCTTGGCTGCTTCTCTGATTAATGCTCTCCTTGCCAGACCTGTCAGTTAGGGTGGACGGCCATGTCTTGGTAGGTTGCAGTTGTGCCATACTATCCATTTTGGGATGATGGATTGAACAGTGCTCCATGAGATGTTCAAGGCTTTTTTTTATAACCTAACCCTGCTTTAAACTTCACCACAACTTTATCCCTGACTTGTCGGGTGTGTTCCTTGGCCTTCATGATGCTGTTTGTTCACTAAAGTTCGCTAACAAACCTCTGAGGGCTTCACAGAACAGCTGTATTTATACTGAGATTAAATTACACACAGGTGGACTCTATTGACTAATTAGGGGACTTCTGAAGGCAATTGGTTCCACTAGATTTTAGTTAGGGGTATCAGAGTAAAGGGGGCTGACTACAAATGCACGCCACACTTTTCAGATATACAATGCACAATTTTCCCAACCCCACTTGTACAATTTCTTCCAGAATGTCGATCAGGGCACCACAAACTTGCTCTTTCTTTTCATTCCAATCTTTACCAAACATTGAATAATCGTTTCAGGCATCCCTGCCTTTTCTCAAGTTCACAAGCCTGAATATATACAGCTCTTTTTATTGGCTATCTATAATGCCAGACACGCATTCAACATCTCTGATGAATGACTGCTGTGATAAAAATCAATTTGATTAAAATCCAATCAGATAATGAAATGTTGTGTCTTCCATATAACTTTCCACTTTCAGACTTTCAGGTAATTGCTTACCACTAGCCTTGCACTGAGGATATACAGACTCTACACTATAAAAAAGGTACACTTTAGACAATATTGAAATGTAACCCTCCAGTTCTTTACACCAGCCAGTAAACCATGTCACCCCAGTTCCTTTGGTTGGTAATCTGAGAACCCGTCCTTGTAAAGTAGGAATGAAATGCTCAAACATCCGACAAATCTCCCCAGTGGGACAATTTACAAAACCAAAACACATTTTTATCTATGTAAACTCAGAGCCAAGTACTGTATAAAACCTATGGTGATGTCATAGACCAGGGGTCTCCAAACATTTCAGCACAAGGGCCTCATCGTAAATTTAAAAATATTAGCAGACTGAAACAATCCCCATCACAGTCCCCCCATACATTAGGGTCCCCATCAGAGTGCCCCTTACATTAGAGTCCCCCCTACATCAGGGTCCCCATCAGAGCCCCTATTAGAGCCCATGCTACATCAAGGTCCCCATCAGAGTTCCCCTTATTTCATAGAAGGGGGTTGGTTGGTGGGGTGGTTGGAGAATATCAAGTTAAACATATAGGGAGGGGGGTCAGAGAGTGGGGCAGGGGTCGAGGTAAACAGGGGTTGGAGGGATAGTTAGGGAAAAAAGGCAGAGGGAAGGGAAGAAAGAGAAAATAAAGGCAGCGTCAGAAGGAAGATAAGGCCAAGCATGGGACAGGGCCTGAAGGGGGAAGCCCTACTTTCATCTGAAAAAGTGAAAAATTGATCCAGTAAAGCCACATTTTGTAATGTTTTGAGAGGAGAAAAGATCTTCCATCACCCTAATCTACTGCACCTTATGCAACCAGAGAGGGGGAGAGGGGGCATCCATTTCAAGGACATACACAGTTTAGTGGCATTGAGGAGAAAAATAAATCTATGACAAGACTTTGCAGGGATGCGAGAATTGTGTAGAAGGAAAAAAAGAGGGGTCCCCTGGGATCGGGTGATCAGTGAACTTTTGTGAGATTGATCTGATGACCTGTCAGAATGTTTTTCGTTTTGGACAAGACCATAATATGTGGAGAATGGTACACTAATCCATAAAGTCCTGCCAACAACACTCAATGACATTAAGATAAAATATATGGAGGATAATGGTGGGCCTGTACCACCTGGTTAAAATTTGAAAAACATTCTTTAACCCCTTCCCGCCGACCACCTCTGGCCCTTTAAGGGGTTCTAAAAGCCGGGAGCTGGAGTCGGGCATGATAACTAATTGGCTGTCTCTGATTTGCTACAGATGCCTGCCTGCTACCGTGCTCGGAGTGTGCAGGGAGCGCACACTCAGCACATTAAGTTTACACAGGACCGCATATATGCGGCCACTCATCGTTCCGGCCCACCCAGCAAGAGACCGCAAATATGTGTACTGGCGGCGCCAAGGGGTCAAAGTTTGGTGCAGAGCCCCCCTCCCTCCCCAAAGCACCCACCTCCCCCATGTTGACGGCATGTGGCCTGGCATGTCCCCGGCCACACCATTTTAAAAAAAAAATTGGCATGGGGTTTTCCTTAAAATCCATACCAGACTTGGGGTGGTCCCCACATCGTTTTTTTCCATTTTTGGGGGGGATTGCTAGGTGTCGGCAATAGCTTGCAGCCACAAAGTACATTTAAATGCATTTTTAGTCTTTAGAAATGTCAGTTTTGCTGCAGCAGGTTCTATACACAGTAGATGCGCCACTTTACAGGCAGACTAAGGGGACCCCCAGGCACTATATTTTAAAGATTTTCTTTTTTTATTGTTTAGTTTTAACCATCATTAAAATCACTGCTCCTTTATAAAGGATCGTTTTTTTTAAAAAAATGTTGCATTGATACAGGCCTCCATACCCTTTTTTATGGCCAATAACTTGCATATAAGACTTCAAAATGGGGACTTTTGATTTTTAAAGTTTGGATCCAATAGACTTCAATGGGGTTCAGTGTTCGGGTCCAAACTTTTTGTGATATTTGGCTGTTCTGGTGCGAACCGAACCGAGGGGGGGGGGGGGTTTGGCCCAAATCTATATGGAATGGTTGACATCATAGGCCATGCACTCCCCAGTAAAGAAGGAAACATATGGGTCTGGTGCTGGATGGATGCATAACAAAAGTAAGAACCTGAGAAAAATGTTAACTCTTACAAACCAAATAGACTGGGAAAACATTGTGGTTTTGGTCCATTTTATGTATTTCATTGATTGTTTACAAAATTAGTGGTGGGTTTGGAACTTTACTTTACAGTATGTCCTACTATGGGCCCTATGCACCATGCAATGTAATCACTACACAGACCATATGGTCACGGTATAATGATCCCATGCTAGTCACCCACTTCGCAACATGCACAGCACTCAGCAGCTGCTTCCACTGACTAAAAAAATACTTAGCAAATGTTGAAAGTCAGCAATTTCTGCAACTCGCCCACCGAGGACAAGCAGGGCTCAATTAATGTGTACCAAATTAAGAAAGCTTCCTGTTTTCTCTTTTTGTAACAATTCCTCATCTTGGTATCAGACTAATCAAAACAGCCAATTAAGGCAGATCTTCTTATGTCTCTTTATTTAGAATTTGCTACTAAAACTCTTAAAAACAGCAAAAATATATAATGCACTGTTTTTGTAAAACACATTTGCACACATTAAAGTATAGCTATAGCCACATTTAAAAAAAAAATGGGAATAGGTAAAACCGTCAGTTTATTTATTTATTTTGATATGTACAGTATGTCCCTGTCCCAGAGACCCAACAGGAAGTGAGTGAGAAGAAATCATTACAAAGCGAGGAAAATTCTCCTCTCAGGGTACATTCACATTGATAACCGCAGCATGGGTGCAACGTGGCAAACCTGCGGTTTTCCTGCAGGTTACCCACGGTTTCTGACTTCTGTAATTTCTCACGTTTTTGGTGCATTTTCTGAAAGCGCACCAAAGATGCAGCATGCAGTACTTTTGGTGAGTTTGGGGAAAACACAGCAAAGAACACAGGACATAATAGAAGTCTATGGGACACTGCGGGTAACCTGCGCGAAAACTGCTGGTACACTGCACTGCACCCACGCTGTGGCCAAACTTAATTTTCACCTGGACAGCTGTCCCTGTTCAAAGATTTAGGCTTTGTTTCCACTACTGCGAGTTGTTGTGCGACTTGACACATGTGAAGCAGCATGGCAAGTCAAAACCCATGTATTTCAATGGCCCCCTTTTTAATTGGTGCGACATAAGTCGCAGCGACTCCAAAAAAAGGGTTTTTGCACTACTTTGTTCCGACATCGGTGTGACTTGTTCTCACATGGTTTTCACCGGTCGCATGACATCGCATCACAAATCGCATTGCAAAGTCGCAGTGTAAATCGCGGGACTTTGGGGACGCAATAGTGGAAACATAGCCTAGCCCTCACTTCATTTTCTGTTAACAGTAAAATTTTGGATTTTCCATCACTTTCTGTGACAATGTTGACCAGGAGGGTGAATTTTCCCAGTGGGGACACAGACAGCAATAAAAACTTGATGGGAGAAAAAAAACAAAAAACCCTTACAGGTCCTATCTTTTGCAGGGAAGAGGCAGTTACCAGCCTGTGTGTCCTCTCTCGCATCGCCAAGCCAGCAGGTGGGAGGAGCTGCAGATCTGGTCGGAGGGTGGGAGCTGCCCAACAAGCGGGTGATTACTTTTACTGTTAATATGAAAAGACTCCCACTCTCTGTCCAGCTCTCCAGCTACTCCCGCCCCCTGCTCTGCTGATAGGATGACATCAGCGGGCAGGCGGGAGATGCGGGAGAGGACACACCGGCTACGTGGTACGGCCGCACAGCAGGAGGTGAGAGCGGTGACCCTGGTCTGTGACAGTCCTGTCCAGACCGCAGTCGGGGCTCACCTCCTGACGTGCAGCCTGGTCATCAACAGTGGGTTGGGGACCCCTGTGGTAAAGGATTTGCAATTCTTTGCATTCAGACCTGTGTGAGCGATTTTCGGTGTGTTCTGTATAGGGCAGCCAATTCATTTCAATGGGCTGCCCTATGCGCGTTTGTTGCCCAAAATAAATTCCTGCTCCCTTTTGGGTAACAAGGTTAACGTGATCTTTAAAGGCATAATTTGCCACGATTGCAGCATTATCGAATCGCATTTGGGGCACCATTTACAATAAATGCCACCAAAATACGCATTTTGCAACGATTGCAACGCAATTTGGAATCACAGCAGAATCGCTGCAATTCTGCCAGTGATTTGCAAATCGCCAAGTGTAAATAGGGCCTTAATCTCAACCACAATTGCAATAGCAGCAGCACAATTTTTGCCAGAAGAATAAACCCCCAGCTTTCTTATTGGACAGTGATGTAGCAGCAGAACAATGACGACATCATCATCTGCTCATTCTTCTTTCTCACTGACATCACGTCCTATATCTGAACATAGGCCATTAAGCAGAGCCTGATTTCCATACATACCCTCCTTCTCCCAGCTGGAATGTAATAGGGATTACAAAATACACAATTAACTAAATTAAAGTATGTCTGCCGAGAGGGTACGCCCTTTTCATTTTTAGAAACATTTGTACACTATATGCTGTAGCACACATACTACTATAGTACACTTACACTACTGTCTATGGGCGGCTGACTGTATGCAGCCCCTGGACTTCCTGGGCAGGTTAAAGCCTCATACACACTGGGTGTTTGCCCAGCTCTTCTAAACTGAACTGAAAAGCAGCGTCAAAAAATGCACCTAAAGCAGCGTTTTGCTGCGAGTCAAGTGTCCAGGCGTTCATTCATTCCATTGGCCAGAATATTCATTTATTCTAGCCACCTTGTTCAAATGCTAAATGCGTCAAACATTTAGACGCATTGGGCGTTTTTTTTCTGCTGAAAAATGCACCTCTCCTGAATGCACAAGTGATTGGGTTTTTTTCTGCCTCTAAATGCTCCTGCCTCCCTGTAAATGCTAATGTGTGCATGGACACATAGGTTAACATGGAGGGGCATTATAAGACAAAATAAACGCCTTTAGAAGCAGCATTTTTGCATGTGCCCTAAAAACGTCAGAGTGATGAGCTCATCATTCTGCTGCTACTCCTTTCAATGTCCAGTCACAGGCTGGGAGAGGTACAAAACCCGTGTTACTTAAAGAGGAACTTTGGTCCATTTGATGCTGCCCCCCCCCCCCCCCCCCAAAGAGCATACTTCCCAACTTTTTGAGATGGGAATGAGGGACACCTATCAGCAAAAGTATGCAGGCATAGGACACACCCCTTGCCACGGCCCCTTAAGGAAGAATTGTACAAAAAAACAAGATTGGTTAAAGCCACAAGTGCTTTTTTAACCACTACTATTCCTTTATATTGGCATTTGGAATTTACAAATGCAGCAGTTTAGAAATCAGATGAAAGGTTCAGCACTGGAAAACACTTTTTCATAGATAAAAATTGCATTTTATATTCAACTCTATAGATCAGACCAAAATGAGGGACACATGAGGGGGAATGAGGGACAGAGGAACATTGCTCAAAATCAGGGACAGTTGGGAGCTATGACCAAGAGGAATGCTATATTTGAAAGTCTGGCATGTGCAGATGTTCAAAAGGCCTCTACTCAGCCTTCAGGACCTGGTTGAGACCTGTGGCACATCTGCACACATGCCCAGTGTCCCTGCGCATACGTAGACAACCCTCTATTCGATAACTACGTGTATCTTCGTGCATGCACACGGAAAACCCACATATACACAGATGTGTCAAGGGTCTCTGCTGGGTCACAAAGGCCAGGCACAGCCACTCAACACATGTGTGCATGCATTGAATCAAGCGCAAAGTTATTTTCACCTAGGCAAGAAAAGTTGAAGTGGTGCACTGCATCACCAAATAAAGCCAAAAGTACTTACAAAAAAAATGTGATCTAATTGTGGGAGGGGCTGGAGTCAGGTTCAAATCATTTTTTTTTCAGGTGAAGGTTAACTGCAACGGAGCTGTGCTGTGTGGCAGAGCTGTGTACATCTAATGCCGCGTACACACGGTCGGACTTTACGGCAGACTTTGCTCGGCGGACTTTGACGGACTTTACGACGGACTTTCTGAATGAACGGACTTGCCTACACACAATGCACCAAAGTCCGTCGAATTAGTACGTGATGACGTACGACCGGACTAAGACAAGGAAGTTCATAGCCAGTAGCTGCCCTAACGTGGCTTTTTGTCCGTCAAACTAGCATACAGACGAGCGGACTTTTCGACCGGACTCGATTTCGACGGATTAATTTAAAACATGTTTCAAATCTAAGTCCGTCCAACTTTTGAGAAAACAAAGTCCGCTGGAGCCCACACACGATCGAATTGTCCGACCAAATCCCGTCCGCCGGGCAAAGTCTTCCGTAAAGTCCGCTCGTGTGTACGCGGCATAAGAACTAGATGGACAAAAATACAAATCCTTTGGCAGAAAGAACATATTCCATACATGCATTTCATCCTTTTATTTAGTTACTTGTCTGAAGTTCAGCTCTATAAGATAAGTCGTTAATTTTTTTCGGAATAATCTGAAGTGTTAACACGTCTAATCGATGGTAACGCACATACAATACATATAAAACGCACTACACAGATGTAAACTGACCCTCTCAATGTGGTGGTCCCAGAGTGTGCATTGATACAGTGTCTGTAAAAATCCTCATATGGGTAGAGCTAGCAATACTTGCTCTGAAAAATTGCATTGTCAGGACAATGTGTTCCCAGAGTGTCACCTGAAACCAGAGGATCTCGGAGGTCTGGTCTACCTAGGCAATGCCGAGAAGGAAAAACTAAAGTCCTCAGCAAGCAGGGTTTGATTTCCAAAAGTAGAGGGGTTGGACAAAAATATGGAAACACCAGGTAAAAGAACAAAATTGTTACCTAATATGGTGTTGGACCACCTTTGGCATCCAAGACGGCCTGAATTCTCCTGGGAATTGACAAATATCTGTCTTGGATGGTGGATAATGGAATCTGATATCACTTTTCATGCAAAAATCGTTCCAGTTTTCGCAGAGATGCCAGAGGCGGAAAACAAGCCTGAACTTTGTTCTCCAAAATTGACCATAGTGACTCTATGATAATGAGGTCCGGTGACTGTGGCGCCCACGGAAGGTGCGAGACTTCATCTGCATGCTCGTCAAACCACGATTCAACAACACCAGCTGTGTTAATTAGAGCATTATCGTTGTACCATGGGGTGCACATGGTCAGCCAAAATTTGTACATAATCTCTGGCAGTGACTCTACCTTTTAAGGTGATGATGGAGCCTGCAGAATACCAAGATTTGGATGCCCAAACCATTACGCTTTACCATTGGCACAAGACAGTCCTGGTCGTAAGCTTGTGACGGTGTTCGCCACATGTAAACATGTCCAGTGGTTGGGAACTGTGTGAAGCTTGATTCATCAGACCATATTCTTCCATTGAGCGATAGTCCACGCTTTATGGGTGTTGCACCACTCTCTCCTCTTTTGAGCATTGATATTGGTCACTAGTGGTTTGGCAATTGCAGCTCGCCCGTGAACGATTTGTTTATGGAGTTCCCTCCGCACAGGTTTTGTGGACATGGGCTCACAGAAGAAGTAAAAGAATGTGAGGAAAGGGGGATAGCCTGTTTTGAAGCCTCCCTTTTCCTCATGGGATGGTGGCGGTAGGAGTTTTAAGCCCCCCATTGACTGATTTTAATGGGGGGGTTTCACGATAGGTCAGTAAAGGTCAGCTGATTGGTTATGTTCTGGAAAATCTGGGAGCTCCTCTAGGATAGGTCATTTAAGGTCACCTAATCCCCTAGAACATTGCAGAAATTTCCAGGACCCCTATTTAGGCAGGGGGGGGGTCTTTGTGAGTCGCCAGGGGCATATCTGAAGAGAGCCTCATTGTTTTGGCTGATTTTGTTTACAGTTTTAGGCTCCATGCACACTAGCGTTTTTTCTTGATCTAAAAAAAATGCTGGATAAAAAACGCTGGTAATAGCTTTTTGCAGCACCGTTTGAAGAGCATTTAGGAGCGTTTAAGAGCGTTAGCCTTTTATTCGCATTTTTGTAGTAAAAGGGAGAAAACGCTAAAAAAGGGGCATTTCTGCTGGAAAAACGCTCCAAGAAACGCTAGAAAAAAAAAAAATTCTGCTCCTAGACGCTGAAGCTCAAAATACACTAATAGCCTAAAGTAGTGTGCATGGACACATAAGATAGCACTATTTAGCTTCTAAAAGCAGAATAAAAATGCTAATCTCCTAGATTGTAAGCTCTAATGAGCAGGGCCCTGTGATTCCTCCTGTATTGAATTGTATTGTACTTGTACTGTCTGCCCTAATGTTGTAAAGCGCTGCGTAAACTGTCGGCGCTATATAAATCCTGTATAATAATAATAATAATAATAATAACAGCTTCTAGGAGCTTAAAAAATGCTAGTGTGCATGGAGCCTTAAAGTATTTATTGATTAAAAGAGTAATGGTTAATTGGCGATTGTTTATTTTTGTTAAAAAACAATAAACAAGGCCGTGGCTGTTAATAATCCACTTTGGTGTATCGAATGTTCTTTGTATGTTTGGAGTTTATGCCGCCTACCATCCCATGTTACATCGCTTCTGCTGTCAATGCGAAACATGTCGTCACTTTCACACCTGCAAATCATGTAGTGTTGCCATATTTTTGTCCATCTCCTGTACTTCTAAAGTAAATTTTACATTTTGACTGGTGTCTATTTCTTTGATGATGACCAGGTAATATAAGCTGCATATATCCTCAATTAATTGGTACGTATGAGCTTTCTGATTGGCTACAGTGGCTTACAGTGAGTTTTGTGGGTCTGACGTTTTTCAGTAGTCCAAGACATGTAAAGATGTGCTGAAGGGCTCTGCCTAGGCTTCAGGACCTGGCACACACGTGTGCGGGAAAAGAGGTCCCATTCCTCCTTCACTGTGCTGTCTATCTGTGCACAGGTGTGTCAAACGTCTCCCAAAGCCCAGCAGAGACCATCAGCACATCTGCACATGTGTGCAACCTCATTCTAGCCTAATAATAAAGCACTTATAAAAAAATATCCAATTGTGGTACAGGGAGGGGGCTGGAACCGGATACCCCCATATTGTCTTTCGCGGGGGGAAGGTCTGCTTTAAGCTGGCCATAGATAGATGGTTTTAGCAGGTAACTTTGATCCATGTGTGACCATCCTTGTTTAACCAAAGTCAGCTGCTTAATCAACTTCTGTCAAAAGGGATATGCTGGAAAACGTTTGTCGATTAGCACCTGTAGCCAATCAGCAGCAAGTCCCGTTGTCAGAATACAATGTCCTGGCGGGGAAGAGGAAGGGAAGAGGGAATTTCTCCATCCACTTCCTTTGTCCTCCATCCACCACTGCTAGCTGAATGAAGCAATTGTCAGAATCAAAATCAAAGCAATGCTCCCTTAAGAATCTCCCATTTTCATCACTGGATTCAATTAAAACAAGCGTGCTATTATGTGGTTTGTAAATGACAATTACAACTTTGCAAGTTCCATTCATTTAAAATTTTAACACAAGACAGTTTTCCTCGTTGTTTGTGCAATTAGCAAATGTGACCAGGCATTAGCAACATTCTTCACATTCCTACTACATCTAGAAAATACACCAGCTGGCATTAAAGTATAATGGGGCGTACACACGGTCGGACTTTTCAGCTACAAAAGTCCGACAGCCTGTCCGACAGACTTCCGGCAGACTTGCGGCAGACTTTCTAACGAACGGACTTGCCTACACACGACCACACAAAAGTCTGACTGATTCGTACGTGATGACGTACACCGGACTAAAATAAGGAAGTTGATAGCCAGTAGCCAATAGCTGCCCTAGCGTGGGTTTTTGTCCGTCGGACTAGCACACAGACGAGCGGATTTCGGGGTCCGTCGTAGTTACGACGTAAAGATTTGAAGCATGTTTCAAATCTAAAGTACGTCGGATTTGAGGCTGAAAAAGTCTGCTGAAAGTCCGGAGAAGCCCACACACGATCGGATTACCAGCCAGCTTTAGTCCGTCGGCGTCCGTTGGACTTTTGTAGACGAAAAGTCCGACCGTGTGTACGCCCCATAACTCTCTATTTGTCCTCTTTATGGTTATCACCAAGAGTGAAGGAGCCCGTACCGGTGACTCTGAGGACAACCAGGGATTGCCTAACTTTGGAGGGGTTTCTTCTCATTACAGCTAGGCTCCTTTCACACCTATACGACTTGTCCCATGATTTTGTACTGCAAAATCGTATGACAAGTCATTCTCCATGATTTTCAATGATTACCATTCATATTGGCACGACTTAAAGTCGTGCCGACTTCAAAGTAGTCCCTGCACTACTTTGGTCCAACTTCCATGCAAGTTGATGTCCATAGACCTCAATGTTAAACCCTCAAGTAGCGTCAAGCGTGCAAATCGTACCTGAATAATATAGACACGATTTCAGCACTACTTTGTAAGCACAGCTGAGAATGGTTAATGCCAAAGTTGTGGCAAAGTCGTACAAAGTAGTACTGCTCCCAAGTCGCGGCAAAATCGCTGTAAAATCGCAGCAAAATAGCGGCCGCAAAATCACAGTAAAATCGTGCGACTTTGAAGTCGTATAAGTGTGCAAGGGGCCTAAGGCTCCTTTCACACGGGCGCCTCTGTTTGCTGGACTCCACTTGCTCAGCGGGGGATCGCTCCTCTGATTCCCGCTGAGCAGGCCGATGACAGGTTTGTCTCCGCTTACTGAGCAGAGTGGAGACGGATCCAGTCCCACTCTCCTCTATGGGGAGATCGGATGAAAATGGATCGCCTGTCTGTTTTCATTCAATCATATTTGATCCCATCAGCCAGACGGATGGAAAATAGGACCACCATCCGTCTGGATTTTGCGGACAGGATCGGATGAAGGCGGATGTCCGCTGACATCCACCGCTCCATAGGGGCGAATGGAGGGTCTGGTCAGGTGCGCTTGAACAACTGACAGGTGGCCCGTGCGAAAGGGCCCTAAGGCTAAAAAAATGTATTCTATTTTTACCTTTTCATATTTTTTTGTGCAGCAAAGACGCACTTCTGGGTTTCTAGCCTAGGCCAGACCCTGCTGCCTCCCGGGATAGCTACGTCAAAGCTACGTCCCAGGAGGCAGTGTTTAACCAAGACGCAACTGTGTGGTGCTAGTGCACATGCATGATGGATTTCTGCCCACGTGCACAAATGCCACAGGATTGTTTACTAACAACCTGCCAGAAGCTGGTAGTGCTCGTGCATACGCACAAATGTAGCGCTACCCCTGTAGGACCCACAGTAGATGTACACTGGTTCTTTCTCTGATCAGTGCAGGGCAGCCAGGCACTCAGAAGCATTTTATCCACTCAGGCTCAATAAACAGTCTAGGGGTGCCTTTTCAATGTGACTTTATTGCTAGTAGAACTTTTGAGGGGGTTCAGAAATGAAACAGGTTGCTAATGGAGGACACTTCTATCTTTGCAGTAGTAGTAGTTACATATGTAGTAGTAGCAAGCCAGGGCAGTCTATCTGTGCACAGCTAAGGACCATGCAGCAAAGTGTAGAGCAGGTACTAGGAAACTGAAGTAGTCCATGCTTCATGGCTAGGGATCATGAAGCTTCAGTGCAAGTGAAAATGCTCTACTCATGGAGTCCTGGAATGTCCACAGTCCATGATTGCAGCCTAAAAAATGGCAGTCCAGCATTCAGTGCAAAAGGGACCCAGGGCAAACAGCCCCTGGAGCTCACAGATCAATTCCCACTCAGGGAAAGACCCTTTCCCCTGGGCTCCAGCTTATTTAACAGGAACCCATCCCCCATCTGGGCACACCTCCTCAGGGATTGGACTACTAAATATTCAGGCCAGGTTTTTTAATCCTTTTGCCCTAATCTCCAGAAGTTTCTCCTAGTGTCAGGGGGAAGCAATCAATTTCCCAGTCTGTGGAGCCTCGAGCAGACCAAACTAACAACCCCAGCTTCTGTAGGTAGAGCAGAAGCCCCACCTAGTACTTGGGTGGGTCCTGTCTCGGCAGGCCCTCCAGAGAATGGGGTCTGTCTGGTTTTGGCCAGATAGACCACAGTAAGTACCTTTGTCCCCGTCTGGAGCCTAACGCCCCGGGGGATCAGGGAATTGGCACGTCTGTGTACCCGTGGCACTTTTTTGTGAGCACTCTTTATGTGTGTGCACATTTTTTATGCATCGGGTGAAGTTTTTGGGTGTGTTTTGCACGCCATAGGCTTTCAACAAAAGAAAAAGCAGAAGCCCAAACTAAATTTGGCTAGCAGCCTATGTATGAGGGCGTTACAAAGAAATACTGGCGTGCATGCACATATGTGCCGCCGGTCTCCACCTGGCCCTAGATATCGGCGGTGCATATGCGCACGCAATGTAGTTTTAAAGTTGGCAGCGCTGAAGTAGGGTGGGGAGGCATTCATTCAGCGGTTTAGGTAGTTCTGCTTTAAGCAGTACAATCTTTTTAGTTTTTTGACAATGGACTTGGTTGCATTTGGTTTAGGAGCCTTAGTTCCAGAATTTCCACAAATAAATTTTCTGCTTTAAGGATTCGTACACAACATGTACTTGTAAGAAAAAGGATCCTGTTCTCTTTGTATTGCTTCCTTTGCGTGAAATCCCTGGTGTTCCTGTAAGTCCCCCTGCTTTCCTAATGAAAACTGACTACACTAAGCAGGAGAACACGACATGGTCTGCTCTCTAGCTATACTGGGAACTCAGTCTGCTCTCCTCCAATGATCAGACTTGTCCCGACACGCCTTCCCTGCACAGCTTTTTGACTGGGAAGACCAGTGTGCCGCTGTTTCTCCTCCCCTAGCTCTTATGCAACTGAAAACAGAGGATATGTGATGTGAAAAAAGGTATTTATAATGTATTTATATATACATGATTCTGCTCTCCGGGTAGTAGGTGCGCGCATCGCTTGTGCTGTGATAAGTCACAGCACAAGCCGATCAGCGGGTGCCAGCCAATGAATGACTGCCAACACCGGCTGATTGGCAAGGAGTAAGACAGGACAGAGCTCTGTCTATAAAAACAAGACAGAGCTCTGTCCTGTCAGTAGGGATGTGGTGGGGATAAAAACCCGCCACATCCCTCACAGTACACACATAAACACTGGTTAGGCACACATTTAACCCTTTGATCGCACTAGATGTTTAACCCCTTCCCAGCCAGTGTCATTTGTACAATGTCAGTGCATATTGTTAGCACTGATCACTGTATTAGTTTCACTGGTTCACACAAAGTGCCCGGCATACTATCACAGTCCCACTATAAGTCGCTAATCGCCGCCATTACTTGTATAAATTTTTATGGGGCAGATTTATTAAAGCCGGTGTCTTGCCGAGAAAGTTCCCCCGGCGGATAAGGACCCCCCTGTACTGCGCAGGCGCAGCGCTTGCGCAGTACGAATGACTAGGAGCCGCCGAAAATAGCCGAAGCTGAAAAACATCAATCAGCTGTACACAGCGCCTGCGCCCTAGGTCCAGGTTCAAGCCCTACCATCCAAGTGGGCCTAGAGGGAGAATAAAAAAGTGCAGAGTGAAGCGAGGCTGTGCCCGAAGCGTGGCGAGCGAAGCGAGCCCGCGAGGGGCCCTCTTACAGGCGCCGTGTACAGCTGAATTCTATTCTATTCGGCTTCGGCTATTTCCGCCGGCTGCTACTGCGCAAGCGCTGCGCATGCGCAGTAGAGGGGGGGTCCTTATCCGCCGAGGGAAACTTTCTCAGCAGAACACCGGAACCCTCAGAATCTGGTGCAGCTGTGCATGGTAGCCAATCAGCTTCTAACCTCAGCTGGTTCAGTTAGGGCTTGGCAATAAAACCTGGAAGCTGATTGGTTTCTATGCAGAAGTGAGCCTGATTTTGCACTCTCCAGCTTTAGTAAATAAACCCCTAAGGCCCCTTTCACACTGGAGCGGTAGGGGGCGTCAGCAGTAAAACAGCGCTATTTTTAGCGCTGTTTTACCGCGGTATTCGGCCGCTAGCAGTGCGGTTTTAACCCCCCGCTGGCGGCCGAAAAAGGGTTAAAACTCCTCGTATAGCACGGCTATAGCTGCGGTATTACCGCGGTATAGCCGCGCTGTCCCATTGATTTCAATGGGCAGGAGCGGTGAAGGAGCGGTGAATACACCGCTCCTTCACCGCTCCAAAGATGTGGCTTGCAGGAGATTTTTTCTTCTCCTGCCAGCGCACCGCTTCAGTGCGAAAGCCCTCGGGCTTTCACACTGAACAAACAGCGGAGGCTGTTTAGGGGCGGTTTGCAGGCGCTATTTTTAGCGCAATAACGCCTGCAAACCGCCCCAGTGTGAAAGGGGCCTTAAACTTTTGTGCAAACTAATCAATATACACTTATTGGGAATTTTTTTTTTTTTTTTTTTTTTTTTTTTTACCAAAAATATGTAGCACGTTACATATTTGCCTAAGGTTATGAAAAAAAATGATTTTTTTATTGGATATGTTTTATAGCAGAAAGTAAAATATATTGGCTTTTTAAAAAAAAAAAAAAAAAAACGTCAGTCTTTTTCCGTTTATAGCGCAAAAAATAAAAAACCCAATGGTGATCAAATACCACCAAAAAAAAAGCTTTATATGTGGAAAAAAAGGATATAAAGTGTCATTTGTGTACAGCGTTGCAGGATCGCGCAATTGTCAGTTAAAGTAATGCAGTGCCGTATCGCAAAAAAATGGCCTGGTCATGAATGGGGGTAAAACTTCCGGAGGTCAAGTGGTTAACCTGAACCTATCCCCCAACACTAAACATAAAACTTAATGATAGTTTATTCATCTATTTACAAAATGTTGGAATGTCAGTGCCAAAGAAGCTGTACTGAAATCTCTGCTCCAAAATCTAATCGTCGCACATTTGGCGTCTTTATTATGTTTGCTGAAGACCTCATCTAAATTCATTTTCCTGTTTTCTAAATGTCCAAATACCTCCATGATTGCTGCAATAAACTGGTTGGAAAACAAAACAAATCAATAAAAGTCTACAAATATAGAGTGAGATATAGAGCTTGATTGTGCAGGAAAATATTTGTAGAATTTATGGCACATTTGTTGTAGTCATTTATGTGAACATTTCGTAATCCGGTGTTTAGTCTGTAGGGATTTGAACACCATTACTGGAGATTTCTCCAAACAGTGAACTGTGGCTTTGAATTGTTATATTTTTTTTTTACTGAAACAAATAGTTTGCGCTTTCACGTCCTTGATCCATCTCTCTCCCTCTATGAATAATGCAAAAAACGTCCATCGCCGAATCCATTCAGCAGCGCAAGCATCCGCGGCGGCTCTCCTTGTTTCTCCTTTGAACACGAAGTCAGGATGCCGTTACATCAAATCCTGGCACACTCCTGGCATATATCAAGAAGCATGTGATGCGTACTGTACTGTTGTATGTACGGCTTGGATGACTTCATATCCGTGTGGATCTCACGGCTTCCATGAAAAGGAAACACTGAACTGAAATGGTGCAAAAATCATCTCCCCACGTAGGTAATGGCTTCAGAACAGATAAAGGCAATTACAGACCATTATATAAAGAATATTTTTTTTTCTTAGAATAAAACTATGGCCTCCCATTAACCACTTGACCTCTGGAAGGTTTGCCCCCCCCCCCCCCCCTCCTGACCAGGCCATTTTTTGCGATACGGCACTAAGTTGTATTAACTGACAATTGTGCGGTCGTGCGACCCAAAAAAAAATCCTTTTTTCCTCACAAATAGAGCTTTCTTTTGGTGGTATTTGATCACCCCTACCACTATGGTTTTTATTTTTTTGCGCTAGAAACAAAAAAAGAGCGACAATTTTGAAGGAAAAAAAAAAAAAGGAATAAGCGTATTAATTGGTGTGCGCAAAAGTTATAGCGTCTACAAACTTTGGGATATTTTTATTTACTTTTTTTTTTAAACGAGTAATGGCGGCAATCAGGGACTTATATATACTTGCAATATTGCAGCAGACAAATAATCGGACACCTAATGCCGTGTACACACGACCGGACTTTTCGACAGCAAAGGTCCGACGGAATGAATCCGCCTGACAATTTGATCGTGTGTGGGCTTCATCAGACCTTTGCTGTTAAAAAAATCAGACAGACTTTAGAAATAGAGCATGTTTCAAATCTTTCTGACGGACTCGAGTCTGGTCTAAAAATAATTCCGTCTGTATGCTATTCCGACGGACGAACAACGACGCAAGGGCAGCTATTGGCTATGAACTTTCTTATTCTAGTCCGGTCGTACGTCAATTTGGTGTGATCGTGTGTAGGCAAGTCCGTTGTGTCGGAACTCCGTCGAAAGTTCGTCAGAAAGTCCTTCGGAGTTCAGTCCGTCGAAAGTCCGCTCATGTGTACACGGCATAACAGACACTTTTTTTGAGGAGCAGTGACTTTATTACAGTGCTTAAAATATGCACTGTCACTGTACTAATGACACTGGCAGGGAAGGGGTTAACATCAGGGGCGATCAAAGGGTTAAATGTATTCCTAGCCTGCGTTTTGCTAACTGTGAGGGAGGTGCTTTGACTGCCTGAAGACATGGATCGGTGTTCCTGCTTTACAGCAGGAACTTGTTTACATAGGCAGACTGTTATTCTGTCAGAGTACCGAACGATCGGTGGGTCCCAGCAGACATTTGGTCTGCAGGACCCGCTGATCGGCTCCCGCTGAGTAAAATCACAGCAGAAGTGAGCTGCCCGCGGCGCGCTCGCGCCTGAAACCTAGAGGTGCTGAATCACGTATATATACACACGTGATTCTGCGCAGACCGGCTGCCCTGTAGAAGTAAATCTGCTATAGGGCGGTCAGGAAGCAGTTAAAATACAATATGTGCTACATCACTTAGCTATACAGTAAGTTCATCTGCACTTACTGTTTTCTCTTGTTCCTCTGCAAAGTCACACAAATACCTGTTGAGCCTAATGCCCCATACACACGATCCAAAAATCGGACAACAGATCGTCCGTTTTTTTTTTGCATGCTAGTCGTATATCGAACCTGGAGTTTACTAAAGTAAACAGTAGAAAAATTCTCATACGACAGAATAAAAAAATTGGAAGTGATGTCATGTTGTTGTAGTGTATTTCTATTGTATTTTCGGACGACAACTGTACTGATTAAACGAAAATCGTACGATCTGGTATCGTACGAGAAATTTTTTTGTGTTTGTCCGACCGGATAATATCGGATGAACTGTCGTGATCGGCCCTGTACTAACGAAAGCGGTATTTTTTTGTCCGATTTTCGGATTGTGTCTATGGGCCATAAGTGTAGTCCATCTGATGTAGCTTCGCTCCATGTGTTGGTGGCAACAATGCTGCACTTCTGAATTCAGAGCAGAGTTGCCACCCTCATGTAAAATGTGTCTGATTGCACTACAACGGGATGAAAAAATATTACAGGGGACATTCTTAGCAGTATTGTCACTGCTGATCCACAAGCCTGTAGCATGTCAATCAGCACTTGGCCACCAGCGCCTGGGAAGGGGGAGGGTGTGAGACACAATTGGAGGAGGATTTGGCTCAGTCAGGGGAGGTAAAGGAGGTTTTTTTGATTACTTTACGAGGCTGACCAGGGCTCTGCAGGCTTGACTGCGGGGAGTATAGGGAGGCTGCCCAGTAGGGGTGCATAGAATGGTCTGGGGCAGCCCTGTTCTTGTCCAGAAGGAGACGTTCCCAGCCTGCAGGGCTTCTACCAACCAGTGGCGTCACTAGGTGTTGGTGTCACTTGTCGTGGTAAAACATGATGTCACCCCCCCCCCCCACGGTAAAAAACGGTGTCAGTCTTTCCCCCCCTTCCTACTTCCTACTTGATGGTGTCACTCTCTGGTGGGTGTCACCCAGTGCGGTCCGCACCCCCATAGCAACGCCACTGCTGCCCTCTCAGGAAGTCCGGCTGATATTTAACAGGAGCTCATTGAGGTCTCAGTTTTGCTAAAGCTAGGGGGCCTACTTGTTGAAAGACTTGGAAGCTAAGGAAAGGGGGATTTCACCTAGGATCCAGTCTGGAGAGTCCACTAAGGAAATGTCTACCTGACTCTAATGCCGCGTACACACGGTCTGACTTTGCCAACTTCACTTTGTTGTTGGAAATTCCGATCGTATGTACACAAGTCCGTCGCACAAAAGTTCACGCATGCTCGGAATCAAGCAGAAGGAGCCGCACTGGCTATTGAACTTCCTTTTTCTCGGTTCGTCGTACGTCTTGTACGTCACCGCGTTCTCACTTTCAGGATTTTGGCCCAACATTTGTGAGACTGTGTATGCAAGATAATTTTGAGCCAACATCTTTCGGAAAAAAATCCACGGTTTTGTTGTCGGAAAGTCCGATCGTGTGTACGCAGCATAAGGTATGCATCCAAGTACAAAGAACTTGTGAGTACAGACCTAAGTGCAGGATCTGGGTGACTGCTACTGCCGTTAACGTAGAACTATAGGCAAAACTTTTCTTTCATTTTGGATAGCACAAGGGAGGGTTATAACCCCTGTCAGATTTTTTTTCGCAATCTGTGTCCCATTTAGAAGATTTCCATTCACTTCCTGTCCCATAGCCAAACAGGAAGTGAGCAGAAATCCCTGCAAATCAAGGGAATCCTTTGGGGACCCCCAGGTCACCAAACTTAGTGTCTCCACTGGAAGAATTCCACTCTATTACTTTTCTGGGGAGAACCCAAAATTTGGGATTTTCTTTACTTTCGCTTTCAGTGATAACAGTAAACAGGACAAACAGAGAGGGCAAATTTCCTTAACAGGGGGCACAGATAGCAATAAAAACTGACAGGGGTTCTAATCCCTCTCCCCTCTATCCAAACGTAAAAAAAAAAAAAAAGAAGTTTTGCCTTTAGTTATACTTTAACTCATGGCCATCTTTAATATTGACTGGACCCTGGCCAAACATTTTCTTGGGCCCCCTCTTCCATGCAATTTCTCTCTTCACATGCTTTGAGACATACAATAAATAGCGGCTAGACTCAAAACCAGTTTACTGAATCAGATCATGCAGCGATTGCGATTGGTTGCCAGAGGTTACAGTGCATCATTACCTCTCACTGACTGGCTGCTAGAGGTTACAGCACAGAATATGGCTCACTGTTTATTTTCTATAGGTTACAGCACATTACTTCTGCCTATTGATTGGTTGCTAGAGATTACTGTACATCAATACTGCACACTGATTGGTTACTAGAGGATATTGGACATCTATACTACACACTAATTGGTTGCTAGAGGTTACTGAACATAATTACTAATCACTGATAGGCTCCTAGAGGTTACTGCATAACCTTACCGCTCTCCTCACTGCCTGCACACCATGGACTGGGGAGGTGAGGGGACCCATCAATAGACAGAAAACTCCTAGGAATCCTAGGACCCCTGGGATCAGTGGCAATGCTGGGGAGGGGGGTTGTGATCAGTGGCAATGCTGTTGGGTCGATGGGATCAGTAACAGTGGTGGGGGGATGGGATTAGAAAGGAGGCAGTACACTGTGGCAAATTCTCAATCGTGTAGAGCAAAGCTGGAAATCTTTGGCAAGTATATAGTGAGGGGGGTAATTCTACCTAATGGGGAATTTACAATGACCACCGATGTGAGGGGGAATTTACACTCACCATCAATGTGAGGGGGAATTTACACTCACCATCAATGTGAGGGGGAATTTGCACTAATCACCAATAGAAAAGAGGGATTTCTATACTGACACCAATGTAATTAGAGCATTTACACCAACCACCAGTGTAAGGGGGAATATAAAAGGACCTCCATGTAAGGGGGAATTTGCACTGACAACCATTGTTGAGGAGATTTGTACTGACCACCAAAGGTGACACTTCTACACTGACCACCAATGTTAGGGGCGATTTATACTGGCCACCAATGTAAGGGGAATTTACACTGACTACCAGTGTAAGAGCACTAATTGTATAAATCAATGAAAGAAAGAAAAAAGTGTAGCGCTATATTGTGCCAATAAACATTAGTGTAAAATGTTTTATATAAAACACCTGTGTATATATCAATACTAGGTCCAGCTAGACCTCGCAGAAAAACACTGGACAGGTTAATCGTGACGTGTGTACAAAAATCAAGTGATCTAAGAAATCATTAGTAGCAACGTGCTGTATGGTATACAATAATGTGAATTGTGTGTACACAGTAAAAATAATCCCAGACCCTCAGATCAAAAAACAGACATGTATAATAGGAATTGGGGTGGGAATAAATGGTTAGTCCCTGGGGTATTGAACAGTTCCAATTTGCTTAACTTTGCAGAACAGGCAAATATCAGGCTTTATGACTATAGTTGTAGGCAGGACGCATGCTCCTTTCCTCCCCAGTGGGAAGCATTCAGCAGAAGTGATGGTAGATATGACCTCAGGGGGGCATGATATACATATGAATGCCGCCTCTATTCACATACCAATGCTGCCGCTATTTATATATCAATGCAGGTTATTTACATGTAAACACAGGGTCTGCAGGTGAGTCATCTGTACATGATAAAAGGGCAGAGCTGGGCAGCAGCAACAGAACTTTACACTGAGATATTGGGACACAACACGGGACTAAAACTGCAAGGGATAAGGGAATTTAAACTAGGATAGTTGTAGACACCAACAATGGAGCCCAATGACAACAATGATGGGCACAACTCCTCCCAATGACACCAATGGTGGGGGATTGTTCACTCCTACTGATGCTGGGACATTTTGTACTCCCGATGGCCACAGTCCGGCCCCCCTAAAGTCTGAAGGACAGAAAACTGACCCTTTGTTTAGAAAGTTTGGAGTCCCCTGCCCTAAGTTATTGCTGTAGGGGCTGTTCTAAGAAGTAGCTGCAGAGAGAAGAGTGTCCTAATATTGTTGTTCAAGGTTCTGGAGTACTCCCACAACTCTTACGCCCTATCCACGTTATCCAGCAATAAACTTTAAGAGCAACCCCTAGACTGTTTATGGCAAACCTTGGTACCCCAGATGTTTTGGAACTACATTTCCCATGATCTTAGTTCAAAAACATCTGGGGTGCCAAGGTTTGCCTTTACTGTCCTAGACCACTGGCGTCCAAACTGCGGCCCGGGGGCCAGATGTGGCCCTTTGCTTGCTTTTATGTGGCCCTTGCGGTTCTATTTTATTCACTGACAACAATGAAGGGAAATCCTACCAGTGGATGATCAACGAGGAACACAGTTCCTCCCAAGGACACCAACAATGGGACCCAATGACACCAATGATGAGGCACAATTCCTCCCAATCCCTCCAATGATGGGGCCCAATGACATCAATGATGGGGCCCAATTCCTCCCAATAACACCAACGATGAGGCACAATTCCTCCCACTCACATCAACGATGGGGCCCAATCACACCAATGATGGGGCACAATTCCTTCCAATCCCACCAACAATGGGGCCCAATGACACCAATGATGGGGCCCAATTCCTCCCAATAACACCAATGATGGGGCACAATTCCTCCCACTGACACCAGTGATGGGTGATTGTTTATCCCTCTGATGCTGGGACATTTTGTACTCCCAATGGCCACAGTCGGGCCCCCCTAAAGTCTGGAAGACAGAAAATTGGCCCTTTGTTTAGAATGTTTGGAGACCCCTGTCCTTCAGCCAGAGGAGTGGATGTGGTTGTGTGCCTGGCTGCTGTTGCACATATCTGGGAGAAGAACCGGGGCAAAATCAGCTACATATAGTAACTGGATTTGGTACAGGAGCCTTTAGTTGTACTATAATCCACCTGAATGCAGACTGCATTTGCCCATCTAAACAAGCCCTTTGTTCTCTCCCATTCTACCCAGCAATCTGCAGCATAAGAAAAACTAGTAAAAAAAAAAAAATCTGCTTCTCTCTGGTGTGCTCTCTTTTCACTTTTAGGACTATACAAACATTCATTGTGATAAAAAAATAACACCTTCAAATTGTACATTGTACCCCTTAATGTACAGTACACAAAACCTTCTATATCATTCCACAGCACAAACCTGACAAAAGAGATAATACGCGTTACTATTTGACCTTTTCAATGTCTTCGACAGCAAATAAAACAACAATACTGAAGTTAACATTTACTAAACAAATGATGACAAAGAAAAGCCGAAGAGGAATATGTAGCTCCAGAAGAGACATAAAAGATACATTAATCAAACACAGCTAAACCAAACAGGAGGAAGCGGTGACAGCCGCCAAAACCCAGGAGAGGCCATCCAGCAAATCACATGTCTGGGTAAGGAGAGACGGAAAGGGTCAAGCAAAAGTCAAATGTGAACACGGTCACAGATGGTGCCGAACGAACAAATTCCCCATAGAAAGGCAACTGCTCTACAATCAATACTCATACTCAGTGAATATTTTGAAAGTCACTCTATGGTGAAACAATAGAGCAGGAATATGCAATTAGCGGACCTCCAGCTGTTGCAGAACTACAAGTCCCATGAGGCATAGCAAGACTCTGACAGCCACAAGCATGACACCCAGAGGCAGAGGCATGATGGGACTTGTAGTTTTGCAACAGCTGGAGGTCCGCTAATTGCATATCCCTGCAATAGAGCAATGCAAAAATAAATAAATGCATCAATACTTTTTGGCTAACAGTCCAAAAACAGAATTGCATTATTTTTTTCCCTTCAATATAAGTATAAGGACAGTGTTGGGGGTGTACACTGTCTTGACGCTCTCCTCCGCTAGGTACATATCAGCGCTCAAGGTCAAGGAGATTAGCCTAAAAGAAATGGTTATTTAGCAGAAGTAATATATCCACTCCTCGGGCCACCGCATCTTTCAATAGCACAACTTCTTAGTACTATATGTGAATGACCCATATGATCATTACAGAATTATAGACAGGCAGCTGAAATACATATACGTCATCTGCTTTACCTGCTAAAGGATTTGTAATTATGTTCAATCACCCTTATGCCCCGTACACGCGATCGGATTTTCCCGACAACAAATGTTGGATGTGAGCTTGTTGGCGGAAAGTCCGACCGTGTGTATGCTCCATTGAAAATTTGTTGTCTGACTTTCCGCCAACAAATGTTGGCTAGCAGGTTCCCAAATTTTCTGCCAGCAAATTTTTGTTGTCGAACTTTCCGATCGTGTGTACACAAGTCCGTACACAAAAGTCCACGCGTGCTCAGAATCAAGTATGAGCCGGAAGCGCTCAGTCTTGTAAAACTAGCGTTCGTAATGGAGATATCACATGACTATTGAACTTCCTTTTTATCTGCTCGCCGTACGTCTTGTACGTCACTACATTCGTAATTGTTGGCCAACATTTGTGTGACTGTGTGTATGCAAGACAAGTTGGAGCCAACAACCTTAGAACAAAATTCCACGGTTTTGTTGTCGGAAAATTCATTCGTGTGTACGGAGCATTGAGATTAATTTAGACTAGGTTCACACCTGTCCAGGGTGAATTTCCCCTCTGTTTTCACTGCAAATTTCCTATGCAGTTGTTCAGAGGTTCAGCTGCAATTTAAATGCGGTTCGGACGAAAAATTTTTGAGTAGGCAGTCACCGGCGGTTTTAACATTAGCTGGTTGTCAAGGAGCGGGCCGGGAAGCCGACCGCCGCTTTTTTAACAATAGATGACTCTTCAGCTGTCAGTGGGGTTCCCGCTGACAGCTGAATGTAAAAAAAAATACATTGCCAGTAATAAAAAATTGTGAATTAAACAGTGTCCCCCAATCTACACCAAGCCCTTTTGGAGGCCTGATATAAGATTTTTAGGGGAACCCCGCACTAAAATTTAAAAAACAAAAGGGCGTAGGGTTCCTCCCCCCCAAATCCATACTATACTCACATGGATTTTGAAGGGAACCCCCACGCCGAACTTTAAAAAAAAAAATGATGTGGGGTCCCTTATCCATGCATGCAGCCTGGCAGGCCAAGAAAGTGGGGAGACGAGCGTGCGCCCCCCCCCAAAACCATACCAGGCCACACGCCCTCAACATGGGGGGGTGCTTTGGGGCAGGTGGGGGGGCAGAGCCCTACCCGCCCCAAAGCACCTTGTCCCCATCTTGATGGGGACAAGGGCCTCTTCCCCACAACCCTGGTTGGTGGTTGTGGGGTCTATGGGCAGGGGGTTTAGCTGAATCTGGCCCCCAAATCCTGGTTCTCCCTATGTGAGTGAGTAGGGGTACATTGTACATTGTACCCCCTACTCATTCACCAAAAATAATTAAAAAACGTTTTTGACAATTCCTTTACTAAAAAAAAAAAAAAAAACCACAAGTCCTCCGGTGTAGATCCATCATCAATCACAAAGGCCCCCACCACCACCACTGACCCGAAAAAAAAAATGCTGGGTCGGTGACATCACAATGGGCGGTACCACCAGGTGACGTCACCGGGTGGCCCTACCCCTTAGCTATTTAAAGCGGAGTTCCACCCAAATATGGGACTTCAGCTGATCGGATTCCCCCCCCCCTCCGGTGTCACATTTGGCACCATTCAGGGGGGAGGGGGGAGCAGATACCTGTATAATACAGGTATTTGCTCCCACTTCTGGGCATAGATGACTGCAGGCTTCGCAGTGATCTACGCCTTGTCTGGCACCTCCTCCGCCCCCCCCTCCCCCCGCTGTCTTCTGGGAGACACACAGGTCCCAGAAAACAGCAGGGACCAGTGCAGTAGGGAACCAGGCTGTGAAGCCACGAGGCTTCACTTCCTGATTCCCTTACGGAAGATGGCGGCGCCTCCACCCGAGAGCCGAGGGACAGATCGGGTGAGGACATTGCGACCGCCCTGGACAGGTAAGTGTCCATATTTTAAAAGTCAGCAGCTGCAGTATTTGTAGCTGCTGACTTTTTTTTAAAAAAATTGGCGGAACTCTGCTTTAAGAACTGTCAGACAGCGGAGTAGGCAGACGGCAGGAGCCTTTGGTGCCAACGGAGCTTCTTTTTGTATTCTTCCAGCATTTAACTTCCTTTGCAGAAGTGGGCATTCAATCACATGTCATCTCAGGGTTGCAAAGGAAGTTGATACTGCAAGACCACCCTATGCTAGGACTATAATTGCAGGTCTGAATAGGGACCAAATAGCTCTATATAATGCTCAGCAGCTGTCACTGCCTGCAGGTCCTGCACTGATTGGTATCCGAATGGTATCTCCACTTTGGACCACCAGCCCTAAGGTTAGGTTGAGGTAACAAGTTAGGTTTTCAAGTCAGGTTGAGGTTACTAGTTAGATTCTGATGTTAGGCTGAGGTTAAATCAGAACCTAAACTCAGGCAACCTTACCCTTCAAAAAGCAGCACACAAGTTGTGGCATACAAAGCACGCCACCATTTTTTTAATCAGTGAGACAAGTCAGAAGTAAAAGATATAGCTCTTCGATGCAAGGCCTAAGAACTGTGTGTACATCAAGCTTTTACAAAGGATTTGCAGGGCTTTCAGCCAGCTTTAATAAGCTTTATTAAAGCCTTTAAAACACCCTTCAGGTCCAGTTTTATGAGGTTAAACACAGACCTTCATCAGAGTGCTGCCCATCAATTTGAACAAGCTGCTAGCAAGCTTCAGTAGGTTTTATAAGTTTAAGCTCTACTTCTGATCCATTGTAAGTGACAGTTCCCATGCCTGCTAAGATTTTTGACGTGATTGAATATCAGGGTTGCCAATCGTCAGTAAATTACAGACCGTTTGTAAAAATCTGTGATTTTTACAACTGTCTGTAAATATCAGGGGCTGATAATTTGTCATGCTGTGCAAATTACTTGTTATGGGTATCGTCAGTGATTCCATATTGTGTTAATACTTTTTAAATATCAGTTGTCTTCGTTTCTAATAGGAGATCTGTCATGTTTCAGGTTGTCAGTATAAAATGTGCTCCGTCAGTACATTTTTCATTTTTTGTCAGTAAAAAATACTGCGGGAGGTTAGTAACACTGTTGAGTATTCTCGCAAAAATACATTTCATCACATTCACTTAACTCTGGGGCAAATTCCCTTGCAAAGTGCACAGCCTATTTGGCTTCAGTAAATCAACCCCAATCCTTTTATTTTTGGGCAAGTACTTTCACATAACATAATCATCAATGACCAAAGGAGTTTTACATGTGATACAGTCACCACTTGGAGTATTATTATTTAAAAATATATATATTTATTTCATACAAAATATAATATAACAAAAATAAATAAATAAATATATACAGTATCTCACAAAAGTGAGTACACCCCTCACATTTCTGTAAATATTTTATTCTATCTTTTCATGTGACAATACTGAAGAAATTACACTTTGCTACAATGTAAAGTAGTGAGTGTACAGCTTGTATAACAGTGTAAATTTGCTGTCCCCTCAAAATAACTCAACACACAGCCATTAATGTCTAAACCACTGGCAACAAAAGTGAGTACACCCCTAAGTGAAAATTGGGACCAAAGTGTCAATATTTTGTGTGGCCACCATTATTTTCCAGCCAGAGACGTAGCTTGAAGCTTGTGGGCCCTGATGCAAAAGTTGACATACGCCCCCCCCCCCCCCACTTCCACTGTGCGTGCAGATACACCCACCAAGATACTCAAAGTGGCTTAAGAGTTTTGAGTTCCCAGAGTTCCTCCTTACATCAGTGTACAGGGATCACAGCTGAAGAATCAGAGGACGGGGATCACCGCTGGAGAATCAGAGGATAGGGACCCCTAGCAGGTCAAGTGGCAGAGATCCTTTCCCATCACAGCACTGTATACAGCTCCTCCCCCACACACACAGTCTGTCAGCCTTCACAGGGTGCATTTGCCTTTCATGTTGCCGTTCTGACCTGTGAAATTCTCTGGTCAGAACGGCAGTGTAGTTGCAGTAGGCAAATGTGTGAGGTGTGTCTCTTTTCCCCAGTTGTCAGGGAAGTGGGGTAAGCAGACATATCCGAGTAGGGGTAAAAAGAATCCCAGCTGGTGACTAGGAGACACAGAGCGTGGCTGTGGGGCCCTAGGGCAGATCGGAGCTGGACTTTGTGGAGGATATGATAATATGACAGGGAGGCTGCAGGGGCCCCTGGAGCTAGGGGCGGGGTTGTGATTGTGACCCCTGCAACCCCTTATGCTACACCCATGTTTCCAGCACTGCTTAACCCTCTTGGGCATGGAGTTCACCAGAGTTTCACAGGTTGCCACTGGAGTCCTCTTCCACTCCTCCATGATGACATCTGATGGATGTTAGAGAGCTTGCGCTCCTCCACCTTTCGTTTGAGGATGCCCCACAGATGCTTGGCCAGTCCATCACCTTTACCCTCAGCTTCTTTACCAAGGCAGTGGTCATCGGCAGTTGTGTTTGGGGTCATTATCATGTTGGAATACTGCCCTGCGGCCCAGTCTCTGAAGGGAGGGGATCATGCTCTGCCTCAGTATGTCACAGTACATGTTGGCATTCATGGTTCCCTCAATGAACTGTAGCTCCCCAGTGCCGGGTCTAATCAGACCACAGGACACAGTTCCAGTAATCCATGTCCTTAGTCTGCTTGTCTTCAGCACTGTTTGCAGGCTTTCTTGAGAGAAGAGGCTTCCTTCTGGGACAACAGCCATGCAGACCAATTTGATGCAGTGTGTGGGGCGTATGGTCTGAGCACTGACAGGCTGACCACCCACCCCTTCAACCTCTGCAGCAATGCTGGCAGCACTCATTCGTCTATTTCCCAAAGACAACCTCTGAATAGGACGCTGAGCATGTGCACTCAACTTCTTTGGTCAACCAAAGTGAGGCCTGTTCTGAGTGGAACCTGTCCTGTTAAACCGCTGTATGGTCTTGGTCACCATGCTGCAGCTCAGTTTCAGGGTCTTGGCAAACTTCTTATAGCCTAGGCCATCTTTATGTAGAGCAACAATTCTTTTTTTCAGATCCTCAGAGAGCTCTTTGCCATGAGGTGCAATGTTGAACTTCCAGTGACCAGGATGAGAGAGAGCAATAACAGCAAATTTAACACACCTGCTCCCCATTCACACCTGAGACCTTCTAACACCAACGAGTCATATGACACCGGGGAGGGAAAATTGCTAATTGGGCCCAATTTGGACATTTTCACTTAGGGGTGTACTCACTTTTGTTGCCAGCTGTTTAGACATTAATGGCTGTGTGTTGAGTTATTTTGAGGGGACAGCAAATTTACACTGTTATACCAGCTGTACACTCACTACTTTACATTGTAGCAAAGTGTAATTTCTTCAGTGTTGTCACATGAAAAGATATGATAAAATATTTACAAAAATATGAGGGGTGTACTCACTTTTGTGAGATACTGTATATATATATATATATATATATATATATATATATATATATATATATATATATATATATATATATATATATATATCACACATTTCCCTCCCAATTGAAATCCAGATAACTTTGTCCAATTACTTTTAACTGTCCCCTTATTTCCAAACTTAAAGCGGTTGTATACCTTTATTTGTAACTTTTACCTACAGGTAAGCCTATAATAAGGCTTACCTGTAGGTAAAAAAAATATCTCCTAAACCTGTAAGGTTTAGGAGATATTCCCCTCGCAATGAGCCGCTGACTGCAGCGGCGCATGCGCACAGGGGACTCTCGGCTGACAGCCCGGCAAACTCCGGAGCTTGCCGGGCAGAAGTCTCCCGCGTGCATGCGCGGGAGTGACGACATCGCGGCTCTGGCCACTCACAGTGCCGGAGCCGCGATACCCGGAAGACACGCCGAGGGGAGATGTCGGCTCCCTCGGCGTGGACCAGGTGAGATGCCGGCGCCTCGTTCTAAGGTAAGTATCTCATAATGAGCTAGTATGCGGTGCATACTAGCTCATTATGCCTTTTCCCTTGCAGGTGTAAAAAAAAAAAAAAAAAATGACAGCGGGTATACAACCGCTTTAAGGCTGCCAAATAAAGTACAATTAGGTTGTCTATAAATAGAAGAAGGTATGTATCAGTTCTATTAGTCCATAGGATGCATTCTCTTTATAATACCAGAATAAAAAAAAAAAATTCCTATATATTACACATTGCACATCTCGATCATTTGTTTCCAATGGGGTAGATTGCATCTGCATCCCATGACATACATCTAATCTGTAATTTCATGTAACAGATCAGTTCTTCATAAAGTCATATATGAATGTTGGCTATGTAGAATGAATATATAACAGGATGGTACTCCATAGCTGGTAGTTGCACACATAAACGGTAAAAAATATTATCTGAAAGTTTCTCTAGTTTATGTCCAACAATATGCACAAGTGTCAGGAACATGGTGCCAGCTGTCAGGCTAAAACCTGATGTCTAGCTAATGTGCATGTGCATAGGCATAGGCATATTTCTATGAGCATAGAAGACGGGCTTCATGTACATCATTGCCCACAAGTATAAGCACTCGTGAACGTGCATGCACATCCACTGCTACCAAGTGACCTATTTAAACCTGAACTCTGCACTATTACCTTGCTGTATGGTCTTCAGCCTTGTTCTTGTGATCCAGTCCTGATATGTATCCTTGATCCTGTTACTAACCCGGCCTAGTCCTCTTTCACACTCGCTTTGAGATCACTTCTCACATAGAGACAGATACCACCACCTTTTCAATTTACTCTATCTCTCCCAAAGACAGCATAGCCAGGAATATTAATAGCCCAATCATGTGAAGAATAAAGTCAAGATTCAGCAACACCAATTAAATCATAATTCTCTTTGTGAACCAAAGCCGCCAACTCACCTATTTTGCTTGGCAAATGGACTCATAATAATCAAATTCACCCTCCCCCCTCAATCCTAGTTCCAATACTCTTCCAGCCTTCTCAAAAAAACTCTACCCCAGCACAGAAGATCGCCTTCCATTTAGCTGCAAACAATCTTTAGCATATAGGTGGTACCCCAATGAAAAGTCAGCCCAGTGCTCTAGAAACCCAAATCTTTACCTCTTACACCAGGTCTTTAGCCATGCATTCAGTTCAGCAATATTTCAGAGAATATCACCTTGGAGGTCCTTCCCTTCAACGTGCAGCCTAGTTCTTTAAATTGATTCTTAAGGAGCCTCCACCTTCCATGTATTCTGTCATTGGTTCCAACATGGACCAAGACAGCTGGGTCATGCCCAGCCCCTCCCAGTAATTTATCAACCCCGTCCACCACATGCCGAACCCTGGCACCAGGGAGACAGCAAACTATTTGGTTGAGGCAATCCTAGCAACAAATTATTCTATCGGTCCTTCTGATTATAGAATCCCCCGTTACCGCTAACTGTCTAGACCTTCCTGCACTACCCTCACCACCCCTACTAGATGGGCTGCTCTCCCAGCTGTTAGAGGTAGCAATGACATTTAGGGATGCCGTCTCTGAGTTTACCACCCCCACATCTTCACCCAACTTGGCAAATTTGTTTGGGTGCTCAAACCCAAGGCTGGTCTCCCTTTTCTGCAAGCCCCTACCACTCCCTCTGTCTACAGTAACCCATCTTCCCACCGGATAATCCTGACTTACCCCTCCACAGCAACCCCATTAACCAACTGCTCAGTTGGCAGAGGGCCCCATTCAAGGTTGTCAGTTCTGCCCAGTGTTCCAATTTTCTTCTCCAGATCTCTAATATGAGCTCCAGAAGGGCAACCCACCCGCATCTGTTTTAGCGGTATTCATCTCGGAGCTGTTGCTCCTTTACTGTATACATTCAGCACACTGTGAAATATGCAAAACCTTTGACCTTGCTATCTCTCATTATCCCAGTTACAATAATAATATTACTTGCAGGAAATTTCAAATGTTACTTACAGGTTAGAAGACTCCTGTATTCAGTCTCCTGTTTTTAACTGACCACTTAGTCAAATTTCCCACATTGTCAAAGTTCCAGCAAGCAAAAATGTGACAAGCTCAAAGTGAGTTCATGACTCCACCATCAATTGGACTTGGCTTCTTCACAGTGCATTGTCATCTGTACCTCTGCTCGTCAGCTACCAGCGCTCCCAAGTTCCTGCTCAGTGTTTACACCTTGGCACTTGCGTCTTTTGTTTGCCTCTGCAATGCAGTCCCTGTCTCAACATCCAGGGATGGGAACTGTGCAAGAGGCCACCCTTGTCACCTCAAGCTCTGCATACAGGTATGTGGCAACAAGGTGGATATCTTAATAAACTTGAAGCACACCTGGCATGGACGAAATAGGTCCCAGCATATTTCTCTGCTCCCTGGCTGATATGTCATGAATCACCCCCAACAAATATGCATATACAGAATGGGCTTAACGTGAACTGTAATGCTTCTAGTGTAATTCTCAATTCAGTGCTGCCCAAGTGTCCAGCGGGGTGATGGTGAGGGAATAGGATGCCACAAGCCAGTCCACGTGGTGGAATGTCATACACCCATAGCACATGGGTAAGTGGTCACCTTAGAAATCCATATTACTTTACTGCAGGTCAAATGGGAAAACGGGATCATAAAAGGTAGTCAATGTTTTCAGGGGGTTATCATTATATTGTTACATTTTAACCTGCAAAAAATGAATATGGACACTTAAGATGACCATCTGACACTTCTTTTTATTGATTTCATTTGAATTTCTCACTTTGGGGTGCCAACACTCCTTAAAAGCCCCCCCCCCCCCCCTCTTGTTGAGGCAGAGAAGTCAAGGTCTATTCTTCAAGCTCATCTTATGTTTTTACCAATTTGAAGATCTGATTCACATCTATGTGTTCTGGAAAATTACATTTTAAGTATAATTCTGCTGTGAGGGTTATATTTGCAGGTTATATTGAGGCTAACTGTTAAGTTTAGGATCAGCCTGAGGTAGACGGATATAAAAAAAAAATATTTCAGACATGTTAGATTACTTTTTATGACCATGATAAGTGTTTGATGTAAAAGATAGAAGCGGTAAAAAAAACATGGCCAAAATTTTTGGCAACGAAGGCCCTCCAACTAAACCAATCATGCCAATTTTCAAATATGTTTGTCCTAAAACAGATTAATATGCAAATCAGCGGACTATGGTGCTTTTCGTTTCTGCTCCCAGAATCCTTCTGTTGGTGTCAGACATCACAAACAGTCTACATAAGGTACATAACCACAAAACCTTCCTTTAAGTTACCCTGTCCTCTAAGTGTCTGCAGTGATTCCTTTGTGTATGTTAGCAATGCATAAATTATGTCTCAGTAAAATGCCTGCAGTCAACTTTTCTATAAACCTGTCAAAGATATTTTCCAGAGCTGGCAGCTACGAGAGATCACTCATACCAAGCAGGAGAACAGCCAAATCCACATTATAAACAAGAAACTGGAACTTGGCTGTAGAAGCTGAACACATGACATTATATACATACTACAACATACACCATCCAAAAATCAGCAGCTGCACAATGTTAGCTCCAAGCTCGACTTCGTTCAGATGGCAGCCCAGCTCCAGCTCCGGAGCTTTTCTAAAGATGATCTGCCCTTGCTGCAAGCTAAGCATCCAGCTTCTGGCTACAGAGCCTTGCCAATTCTTCCAATGTAAAAATATGAAACTATTTTCAAAAAGAAGAGGATCCATATTGTTTTTTAATTTCATCTGTAGATAAAGACTTATGTCATCTAATGTAGGGCTCTCCAAACTTTTCAATATGAGAGCCATATTGTATATTTACAAATATTTGGGGGCGAAAAAAAAAGTTTTATAAAGAACCCTCTGCGTGTATCCAGGAGTGCCTATCATGGTTCCCCGTTATATCCAGGAGTGCCCATCAAGGTCCCCCTTACATCCAGGAGTGCCCATCGTGGTTGCCCCTTACATCCAGGAGTGCCCATCAGAGTCCCCCCTTACATCCAGAAGTGGGTCATACATTATGCAGGAAAGAAAATTGCTGGATTCCCACACCAACACAGTCAGTCAATTCCTTTCAATTAAGCTATTGTGTTCACGGGAAGCCGTCCCTGCCGGGAGAACACAGAGACTATTGTCAGCGGCTATAGCCGCTGGTAATAATCACATGCTAGAAATGGAACATGCTGTTTGTACCCAAGTAGATCGATGGATCAACTTGGGTACAATCAACCTTCTCATAGACAGATCAAAGCTCAACTGATCTCTGCTGAACCAGCTGAGAATCGATCCATCTATGGCCAGCTTTAGAGTGCCCATCAGAGTCCCCTCTTACAGTACATCCAGAAGTGCTCAGGAAGATGGAAGAAGGGCCATGACTGGCTGGTTGGCTGGCAGTGGATGCTGATCTCCATATTACGATACACAGACTGTCGCATCCATTGCCAGACAGCCAGGTTAATTTCACAGACAGTTGCTGTAGGCCAGAAAAAATCATGCAGTGGCCCGGACGTGGCCTGCAGGCTGCAGTTTGGAGATCCCTGTTCTAAAGGCTGTAGGTACATGTCAAACCCCTTTGTTTTTTCTAAAATAAAGTCACCTTTCTCCTGACTCAGCTTTGGTTATCCTGGCTTTTATTAAAGTATAATCTGTGATATGTTTTAACATGCACAGATCAATGCAGCTCTGTATTCAATATTATATTCTTAAATGTATTTTAAATGCAAGCAGGGTAGGTACCTGATATTGACTTGGTACGAGTCCCATGCAATTATGGAACAGTAGAGCTCAGAGAGGATAAGAGAGAAGCAGCACCAGGAGCCAATGTGCCCCACTGGTCCCCCATGCTCTGATCTCATCATGTACAATGCAGGACCAGTAACCCTGCATTGTACACGGGGACGGTGAGGGCCCATCCATAACCTGGAGCATAGGCGATAAGAGGTGAGCACCAGAAACCTGCAAGAGCGAGGAATAAGCCAAGTATTACTGCTTATTTTCCTACCTCTAGACTTAAATAGTAGTTAATCCTTGCAGTTGGGGGAGGAAGTGGGAAGTTGTAGCACTTCAAGGGTACTTTTTAAAGTTGAATTCTAGGTATGGTATATTTTTACATAGTTACATTGGTCCAGCTTGGACTAATGTAACTATGTATATACCCCTGGAAGTTGGAAGTCACTGGAGTAGGCACCACTACTTCAGTGATCTCCACTGATTCCGGGTCCTATTCTGAGCGACTGACCGGATGCATTGTGAATACAGGAGGTCAGCTGCTTGGCACTGGCGCTATTCAGAGAATGGTTTGCATCTCCTGAATGAATGCAAAGCAATCTCTGATTGGACAAGGTGGAGAGTGTGACGTCACCGCTCTGCCTCTTGACCTCGTTCAATCAGAGAGTGGTTGACCTCCTGCGTTCACAATGCAGCATGCCTGCTGCTCAGCAAGCTGGACCAATGTACTGTAACTATGTAAAAATATGCCATACCTGGAATTCTTTATAAAGGATTTTTTACACTGTGATATGAATCCTTATTTTCTAGCAACTGCAGAGGACAGCACTGGAACAATGGAACAAACTGGTTTGCATTTTAAAGGCTCAGACTAAGGGCCAATCAGAAAACAAGGATATCACAAACAATGCTAAGTTGGTGAGCAGGCTGAGAGCCTGTCTTTCAAATCCTTTTTGGCACTAGTTAAAAGGAAACTACACTGCATCTGAGCAACACAAACCAAACAAAGCTATGTACCGTATTTATCGGTGTATAACATGCACCCCAAGTTTAGGAGGGAAGTTTAAGGAAAAAAACTTACATTTTAAATGCCCATCAATGCAGCCTTATTAGTGTTCATCTGCAGCCTTGCCCAAAATCGCTGCATTATAGTTTTTTAAATTTTAGCGCCGCCGAGATACACAGAGCCGGATGTCCTGTGTATTCGGCTCCATTCGGCTCCTCTCGGGTCCTCTCGCAGTCCCGGCTCGTCCCGCTCCTGTCCCGTCCCGCCCCTTGGCCCGACTCCTATTATGGACACATCACCAGTCCAATGGCGGGACGTAAAGGCTAGGAGGCGGGACTGGGTGTGACTGCGAGCGGAGCCAAACCTAGTCGAGTACACAGTACACTCATCTCGATCTATTTGCGGCGGTGCTCGCTCCTCTTCCCCTCAGAGAGAGCAGGGATCGGCGTATAACACGCACCCACGATTTTCACCTGATCTTAAGGAGAAAAAAGTGCGTGTTATACCCCGATAAATACGGTAAATATGGTAATTTTTAATATTCAGAGTAAGCTCACCCATCCATCCGTGTCTCTATGATTTGCTGAGAAATCACTTTGAAAAACATCCCCTAGCATTTCTGACCATGGCCGTCTTGACCACCAATGTAAGGGGCACTTTTCCACTGACCACCAATGAGAGGGGGCATTTTTCCACAATCAATGTAAGGGGGTACTTTTCCACTTACCACCAATGTTTGGAAGCACTTGCTCAATGACCATCAAAGCAAGTGAGGATTTCTTTATTATATGTCACATTCCTTTTATTTATACTTATGTCTACAACTTGGGCTCAGTTCACACTGCTGCGAATTGGGATGCGACTTGTAAGACTCCAAATCACATGACATGTGAAATCCCATGTTAGTCAATGAGACCTGTCTTAATTAGCACTACTGAAGTCGCTCTGACTTTAGAAAAGTTTCCTGTACTACTTCAAGGCGACTTCTATCCGACTTGTGCCCATAGACTTTAAAGGCTAGTCACCTCCAAGTTGGATCCTCATCTTTATTGATGTGATTTGGAGCTGGCATTTCTTCATATGCCTTTCTATTCATTGGTTAATAATATGTGTTTTTGTATTGCGTCTTTTAACTTTGGTTCATCTTTCATTCTATAATAAGACTAATAATACAAATAATATTACAATGTATAATAAACAGTAGTCAACTTTTTGTCCAATTTCATGTAAAATAAAAAATGAATTCAAATAAATTATGTTTACAAATGACCACAAACCAAAATGAATTATTAATACTGTGATGCTGATGTATTATTTATTCATTCTAGTTGTCTCATTTCTGGTTGATGCATTACAAACGTTGTAAAAATGAAAACACGCGCTCATCTGTAATTTTGAAGATAATTACAAAATGCGAATGTATCTAAACCCAAAAAACGAAATTTGTATATATTGCAGGTTACCAGTCCCTAGATGTGGTGGCTCTATTAGTTTTCTTTTTGTGCAGGCTTTTCCCCCCTTATTTTTATCTTGTGATCCTGCAAATAACACACGTCCAGCCTTGGCGTGACGCCTATTAAGTGTATTGTATCAATGAAGCAGCAGCGTTGTCACCCTAGGACAGGAAAGGAGAACTAGAGGACTTTTCATTTCATTAAAATAGGGAAGAGAGGTCATGTTGTTCACAGAATTTATACAAGAAGGCTGTTCATATATATATATATATATATATATATATATATATATATATATATATATATATATAACACCAGCTATGAGCAAGGGCTGAACACTACAGACCTCAGAGTAACAAGAACTCCATGTCCATCACCAGTAATGAAGACGCTGAAAATTCAAGTGGGGAGTGCTCCATGTTAGTGGGTGAGGTTGCCTCTGCAAAGGAGGAGAGCCAGTCGGCTCTCAAGAAATCATTAAGACAAGAAGGAGGATCATAGAGAAGCGTAGACTTCAAAGAAGGAGAACAAAAAGTACCAGAGATGAGAAAAAAGATCAGAGAGGGGCAATTGCCTGGGGGGGCAGAGAAAAGGAAGGGGGGGAGAAAGAGAGAGAGTAATCGGAGAATAGGGGTGTGATCCCGTGTGGTCCCACAGCCAAGCCTGCCAACGATCTTCAGTAGTTGGTGACATACCGAGAGAAGGACACAGTCGATATTCAGGTGGGCATTATAGATTATCTAAGGATCCCAAACTATTCGGAGTTTGGCATGGGAGTCTTTGAGTATGGAAGTGAGCTTCTCATGGACCATGGTCCCCATGAGCCTTTGCTAAACCTCAGCAAAATTGTGAAACGGCTGTCGCCAGGCTTTGGCCAATATCTGCCGGTCTGCCAGGAACACAAACCCTACCAGCCTCCTCTGAATGTTAGTCAAGTTCGGGATTAGTTTATCTAGCTTCTCAGGGGTTTTGGGGTTTCGGGCGAGTGAGGCGGTCAGAACAGACCTGATCATGGTATATACATGTGTCCAGAATCAGGACACTTTAGGGCATGACCAACAGATATGGAGAAGGGTGCCACATTCCCTACAGCCATGCAAGGCACATTGGGGAGGTAATGGGGACAAATTTTCAAAACACAATCAGGTGTCATGTACCAACGTGAAAGTGTTTTATAGGTGTTTTCTTGGGCTAGAATATTGCATGAGCATTTGGAAGTAGAGAGCCAAATCTTGTTCCAAGTACCTTGGTCTGGTGAGGCAGTAAGATCCTCTTCCCATTTCTCTACATAAGGACGTTTGCAAAGACTGGTGGAATCAAGAAGGTAATGCCGCGTACACACGAGCGGACTTTACGGCAGACTTTGACCGGCGGACGGGATTTCGTCTGACAATTCGATCGTGTGTGGGCTCCAGCGGACTTTGTTTTCTCAAAAGTTGGACGGACTTAGATTTGAAACATGTTTTAAATCTTTCCGTCGAACTCGAGTCCGGTCGAAAAGTCCGCTCGTCTGTATGCTAGTTCGACGGACAAAAAGCCACGCTAGGGCAGCTATTGGCTACTGGCTATGAACTTCCTTGTTTTAGTCCGGTCGTACGTCATCACGTACGAATTCGACGGACTTTGGTGGATTGTGTGTAGGCAAGTCCATTCATTCAGAAAGTCCGTCATAAAGTCCATCGATAAGTCCGCTGGGCAAAGTCTGCCGTAAAGTCCGCTCGTATGTACGCGGCATTAGAGTAAAGATCTGAGACCAATCCCTTCAGATGTGGATCCTTTCGACATCGGTTTTTGAATGCCGTAAGGGCAAGGCATTTGGGAGGCCTCGGGATGCACCTGAGGAGGCCACGAATATGGTGACTTACTGTATTTGAGCGTACCAAAAAGCCTCGACAGACAGTAATTGCCAATGTTGCTAGAGGTATTGGAAGGAATTAACACTGTCAAGGGCAAGGAGATCTTAGATGTATCTGGTCCTTCTCCCACACCACCAAGGGAAAGCCCCAGGGTTATCATAGGCTGGAGAAAAGTGAGGGGTATTCTGGAAGCCCGAAAGGGGCAAGTGGGGGGGGGAGGTTGCCGCTATATTTGAGTCCCATTGGTGCAGAGAATGCAACAGGGAGGGGTCCCAAAGTTTGTGCCTGCTTAACAATCATTTGATGTGGTGGCTGCATTGCTTTTCTTTTAGGTTTTTTGTCCTGTTTTCACCTGGTGAACTGACCAGTAACACACCTCTTGTATTAGAGTGCCCCCACTCTGGATGAAGGAGCACAGGGAGCAGATTTGAACAGTAGCATTGTTAATCTGGGGGAGGGGAGTGTTGGATTCACTAGAAGATTTGGATACACAAGACAAATTGTACCCAAACTCCAAATTACACTTTATAAGCATATACAGCGACAGTTTTATTCCCTTTGGGATAAAGAATTTACATAAATAAATAAAAGTTGATCATTGTAAGCACCTCTGTCAGTGGTAAATGATTTGTCTCAACCCTAAACAGATACATTTGTAGGAGAGCTTATTCTTTTAATAAACAGACTTACTGGCCAGATCACCAAATGAAAATTGAAAAGAGAAAGTCTAAAAGAGAAAATGAATGCAGCCATCACATCTAAGAATTGGTATGCTGCAATATAATAAATGTTTGCTTTTGGGTTAAATGCTGCTTGCATGCTGCTTTCTCCTAATGGGGGCGGGGGAAGAGGTAAAAAAGGACAAAGTAAAGGAAGAATAGGAAAGTGAGCAGAAGAATAAGCAAAAAATCATGCATTCTCCCCCTGGGAGCACAGAAAGTGCCAAAAAGAGTAAACCTCACTGAGGGGGAGTGAGTCCCGTCAAGTAGGCATCTGTAAAGACAAATTGTTACCATGGACGCCAAGTGTCATGAAAGGTCTTTTCTTTGCTGCACAAAGTGGCTGTGAGGTGCTCTATGTCCCTAAGTTCGTTTACCTTGGAAAACCAGAGAGAAAGGGTGGGGGGGTTAACGTCCTTCCAGCAGAGTGGGTTCAAGTCTTGGCGAAATTCAGGAGCTGAATGATGAGGAAGGGCTTATATTTTTTGATGGGCCTTCCCGACAAGTGCAACAGGCAGGCCACAGGGTCCTCATGCAGGGTCATCATGCAAGTCCATGGCAGTGAGTTGTTTAATGATGCCAGTTACTCCTCGACAGAACAATTGGAGCTTCAGGCATTTCCAGAAAATGTGAAGAAAGGTGCCACTATCAATGCCACAGCGCCAACAAACATCAGAAAGCTGGGACGAGATGTGGTGGAGCTTGGTAGGGACCTGATACCAGTGGGTGAGCAATTTATAATTGGTCTCTTGAACCCGGATGGCCATGGAAGATTTTTGGGAAAGTGTAGGATTTTCTCCTTCTGTGGCATCATAAAGGAGACCCCTAATTCAGACTCCCATTTGGAGTAATCTGCTTCTGGAAGGATAAGAGATGAATAGATTGTAGAGAGACTGTGGCGAACTGGGTTGCCCTTATGACATAGGGCTTCAAGGGCGGTCAATGGGCGAGTAATGCCTGACAAGCGCAAGAGTGAGTGAAGGTAAGATCGAAGCTGGAAGCCCCTCCAGAAGTCCAAGGGGGGTCTACCAACCGGGTAAGATCAGTAGTTAACAGAGCCCCATCAGCAGAAAGGAAGTCCGTCAGATGAGTAAATAGTACCCACTAGTTTTGAGGCAGAGGAATTGCTGGTTGTGAAGTCCCGGGGGAAAGTCAGGGCTGCCCAAAATAGGAACCATAGGGGAAGGGGCAGGGGAAATGGACGTGCTGCTTAACGCTTCCCGAATGATTCCTAAGGTACTACCAAGAGTGGGGTGTGCACCGAGATCTCGGGGCAAAGGGTGGGCGCAGCCAGGGCCAGGCTCCACGCCGTGCCCTGAGAGTCTTCTCTTTCCATAGCAACCCAGTGTTTCCCCTGTGACAATGCCAGTCAACCAGGCATGTAAGTTGGGCAGCTCATCCCCTGATTTTAGGTAGAAACAGCAAAACGCAAGGCAAGGCGAGGTTACCTGTGTGACCAAATGAATTCTCATAGCATGGTGCTGAATCTCTTGAAGAAATGTGTAGGCAATTTAATCGGAACAGCTTGTAGTAGATAAAGAATGCGGGGAAGCACTGCCATTTTTAAAACATTGCAGTGACTGAACCACATCAGCGTGAGTGCATGCCAGTGAAGCAGATCGGCCTTAATTTTAAGCAACAACGGTGCGCTGTTTGCAGTGTAAAAGTTATATAGATCTGGTGTGATGTTTGTACCCAGATATCGAATCAACTCACCTATCTGAAGGAGAAGAAGGAGTGAAGACGTCTGGAGGGGGGGGAATGCAGACCAATCTAAGTAATGCCCATATGAGATGCTAAACCTCCAGGATATAAAACAACTGAAATCCAGTGAATGAAAGGGGCGGGCTGAGGACAGTTAGGTTGGGGGGCTAGATGATGTTGGCTTACCGTTGGAGGTAACTTATATTAAATGTTTACTGCCGTTTTCATCTTGCTTGTGGGCATTTGAAGCCCACAAGCAATCACTTCCTGGTTCCAGTATTGTAGATGTACCAGCATTCCTTGCTGGTTCCCGCACATGCTCAGTTGTAATGGCGCGGAGCGGTATAAACATCTTGGTTGCCATCACAACGGGTGGCATCTTAGGAAGTTCCTGCGAGATTTTGCGGCGGCCCTCCGCACTGACTCCTGGGAGCAATGACACGAGGACAGGAAATGACGATAATACCCGCATGTGGCAGACCTAGCCGGGACAGAGGCTGTTGGAGAGGACTGAATGCAAGCCTCTTGCCTTTTGATTATGGGCCCTGGATTTTCAAGGAAACAATACTCTTTGTGAGGTGAATTAGAAATCCAGTCTGAACTGTACTAATCGGACTCAGTCATGTATATATGTATATATTGTATGTTGTTTGATTCTGTTGGGGACTCCTTGCTGTGGTCATTTGGCATTTGTGTCCCTGAAGAGGGAGGGGGGATTCCTCCAGCAGCTCCCTGTTGATAAGACTGATTCATACTGTTGGGACACATCCTGTGAGGAGATGCTGGTGTCATCAACTCCAACTACCTGTGTTTATGTTAATTGAATGAGCTGATCACATTGTCCTCTATACAATGTAGGAGACGGGACGACTCCTATTGGAGCTGCTGCTATTGTGAGAAAATGTCCTGTGATAATTAACTCAGTCTGGGCAAAAGGTCATGTCTCAGTCACCTAGGCTGTATAAAGGATTAGTTAATTAGCTCATGTTAATTAGGTTAATTAGGTTACATTTGTATTGTTAGAGTAATATGAGCAGGAGGGGGGAACCTCATCTTCTCTTGTATATAAGACTGTATTTTGATTCTAAATAAAGGGAGTTCATGTTAGCATCTAAGCAAGTGTCGCCTTGTTTTGTGCTCGGAGAGGTTGGAATACCTGATATCTGTATACAGACTGGGAGGAAGTGGTATGGAGGAAGCACTCAAGCGGAGTGTGGGACGTTCCGTGACATTGGTGGCAAGCAGCGGGAAAGCTTCCTGCAGTCTGGGAAATCTAAACCTCCACCTGGATCCAAGATCAGGATAGCAGACTTCAGTCACCCCAACGGAGATATGGACCTGGCATCAGAGTTCATGGGACTGCTGCGGATCATCCTTTCAACATACACCAGGACTGTGTCTGAGGATGAATACCTGGAGCTCAGGCAGCAGATTCGGGTGGAGCTCTGGATTGGAGCCCTCCAGCTCGCTGGTATAAAACAGGGCAAGTGCTTTCCAACCCAAGAGCAACGGGCCAGTGACCAACGGGCATTGCGGATGGCATTCCTGGGAGAGCGGCCCCAGGAGCAATGGCTGACTGAGTTGGACAGGCTGGTCCAGCAGGAGATAGAGCTGGACAATCGTTATCGGGCTCTGCAATGGCACGCAGAGCAGGGATATTTAGGGGAGACAACAGAATGCTCTCCAGAGGGATATGACTTTGGAGGCCCTGGATTGCTGTGAGAGAGCCTTACAGATCATTTTATGTTTGACGATGAAGGGGAACCTGACCTTGAGGACCTGCAAGAATATAGAGAGGCTATGCTCAGTCTTGCAGGGGTCTCAGAGCTCAAACCTGATCTGGACCATTTGCTAAGGAAGGAACAGCATCTAGAAAGGGCATACAGGAAACTGCTAGAACACATTCAGCAGCATGCTAGAGAATCGGCAGTGGAAAATCCGGAGATTGCCGTCCCCAAACCTGAAGTGCTGACAACAGGGCAGAGCTCTGCTAACCTCTGCCCAGAAATGATAGCATCTTCTGGGTTCCATTGACAGGAGATGGTGAACCTATATCCCCAGACACCAGTTGCAGAGACATGGGATTTGATAGACTTTTCTGCTGAGGAAGAACAACCTGATGAGCCTCCAGCAGAAGAGCTGCTATCAGGGCCAAAGTTCACTGTGCTCTGCCCAGCACCAACAGTGGCTTCGGCCTTCTTGAGAGAAGAGGTAGTCGGCCTTTCTCCCACAACACTGACAGGGACATGTGATTTTCTGCCAGCAGCATCTATGGAGTTACAACAAACTTCTCCAGCTGAAGATCTGGTATCTGAACAGAGGGTCCAAGACCTTTGTCCCACACTTTTAGCAATTCCAGAGACTGAGGATTTGATAGACGTTTCTGTAGAGGAGGAACCACCTAGCAAATCCCCAGCAGAAGTGCTGGCAACCGGACAGAGGGTCCAAGACCTCTGCCCCACACCTGCAGCAATTGTGGAGGCCCAAGTTGAGGAGGTGGCAGTCTATCGCGAGCTGCAGATCAGGATCCAAGGAGAGAATGCAGCGATCACCTCACAAATGCAGCTTGATCTGGTGTCGGTGGATGGGGCTTCAGTCCCCACCTGTATACCCCAGGGATGCTGGGCAGTCGGACCAGATCCCCAACAGCAGGATGGAGTGAGCTCAGTCCCCCTGTCTTCTCTCAAGCGGCAGAAAGGACTCCAGGGAGAAGGGCCAGTCCAGGCCTCTCCCCAGCGGTGGGCATATTCTCTGAGAGAGGCAGAGGATGGCTGGGTGAGTAATACTCTGTTTGGAACAATTTGTTTGGGGTACTGTGTGGGTACAGGCAGTAGAGGACTGGAACTATGGGCTAACTTCAGATTTAACCCATCTGGGGTCTTCTCCTGCGTTAGTCTCCTGCCGAAAGGGGAGAAATGTGACAGACCTAGCCGGGACAGAGGCTGTTGGAGAGGACTGAATGCAAGCCTCTTGCCTTTTGCTTATGGGCCCTGGATTTTCAAGGAAACAATACTCTTTGTGAGGTGAATTAGAAATCCAGTCTGAACTGTACTAATCGGACTCAGTCGTGTATATATGTATATATTGTATGTTGTTTGATTCTGTTGGGGACTCCTTGCTGTGGTCATTTGGGATTTGATTTGTGTCCCTGAAGAGGGAGGGGGGATTCCTCCAGCAGCCCCCTGCTGATAAGACTGATTCATACTGTTGGGACACATCCTGTGAGGAGATGCTGGTGTCATCAACTCCAACTACCTGTGTTTATGTTAATTGAATGAGCTGATCACATTGTCCTCTATACAATGTAGGAGACGGGACGACTCCTATTGGAGCTGCTGTTATTGTGAGAAAATGTCCTGTGATAATTAACTCAGTCTGGGCAAAAGGTCATGTCTCAGTCACCTAGGCTGTATAAAGGATTAGTTAATTAGCTCATGTTAATTAGGTTAATTAGGTTACATTTGTATTGTTAGAGTAATATGAGCAGGAGGGGGGAACCTCATCTTCTCCTGTATATAAGACTGTATTTTGATTCTAAATAAAGGGAGTTCATGTTAGCATCTAAGCAAGTGTCGCCTTGTTTTGTGCTCAGAGAGGTTGGAATACCTGATATCTGTATACAGACTGGGAGGAAGTGGTATATGACGGAAGCACTCAAGCGGAGTGTGGGACGTTCCGTGACACCGCAAAATCCCCGCCCACAGCCACAGGGACATTATGCAGCGAAAACAGACCGGGCCACATATATATATATACACAGGTACAAAAAAATAAAAATAAAGGTCCATTGAGCACTTGTGTGAAGATCCGCTTTAACAGAGGCTGAGGGCTCATGAATGTTGCTTTCTTATGCCGCGTACACACGACCGGACTTTATGGCATACTTTGCCCGGCGGACTTTTCGACGGAATTTACGACGGACTTTCCGAATGAATGGACTTGCCTACACACGATCAACCAAAGTCCGACGGATTCGTACGTGATGACGTACGACTGGACTAAAACAAGGAAGTTCATAGCCAGTAGCCAATAGCTGCTCTAGCGTCGGTTTTTGTCCGTCGGACTAGCATACAGACGAGCGGACTTTTCGACCAGACTCGAGTCCATCGGATAGATTTGAAACATGTTTCAAATCTAAGTCCGTCAAACTTTTGATAAAACAAAGTCCGCTGTAGCCCACACACGATCTAATTGTCTGACGAAATCCGGTACGCCGGACCAAGTATGCCGTAAAGTCCGATCGTGTGTACGGGGCATTAGAGTTCTTGCACACAGACCAGCTGAGCCCATTCAGTGTGACTATTGGCATATTTCCTATGCCCAGGTAGCCTAGGTGCAGAGTACAGCCTGTCACTGACATTAATGGCTGTGCACTGCTGTACTCGTAAAAAGGAGTTTATGAAAAAAATAGAAAATGCATTGGCAGAGGAAATAAGCCAAATGGGCTCAGCCAGCTCATGTGCAAGAGCCCCTATGCTACTTGAGCTTCCCTTATGCTTTTAACCACTATACCTCCGGAAGGTTTACCCCCCTTCATGACCAGGCCATTTTTTTGCAATACAGCACTGCCTTAATTTAACTGACAATTGTGCGGTCGTGCGACACTGTACACAAATAAAATGTATGTCCTTTTTTCCCACAAATAGAGCTTTTTTAATGGTATTTGTTCACCACTGCATTATTTTTTTGTTTTCTTTTGCGCTATAAACAAAAAAAGACCGACAATTTTTAAAAGAAAACAATATTTTTAACTTTCTGCTATAAAACATATCCAATAAAAAAAATGAAAAAAAAAAAATCGAATTTCTTTACCAACTTTTGAAAATACTTATTCTGTTACATGTTTTTGGTAAAAAAAAAAAATCAGAGTAAGCATATATTGATTCGTTTATGTGAACGTTATAGCGTCTACAAACTATGGGATATATACTGGAATTTCTTTTTTTTCTTTTTTTATTAGCAATGGCGGTGATCAGCGACTTATAGCGGGACTGCGATATTGCAGCGAACAATTAGACACTAACTGACACTTTGTGGGAACCAGTGACTAATACTATACTAATACAGTGTTCACTGCTAAAAATATGCACTGTCACTGTACTAATGACACTGGCCGTGAAGGGGTTAAACATCTAGTGCGATCAAAGAGTTAAATGTGTGCCTAGCCAGTGTTTTAGTGCAGACTGTGTGCTGCTTTTACTAAGGGAAGAAATAGATTCTAGTCACTGCTTTGCAGGAACACAAAATACATCCCTTCCCCTTGTCAGAACAGCGATCTGCCTTGTTTACATAGGCAGATCGCTGTTATGTGCTCTTTATAGACGATCGGCGGGTGCCAGAGAAGATCGAGTGCCTGGCGCTTCTGTGAGATTATGCATATTCACAGCAGAAGTGGCCCGCCGGCGGTGTGCACGCCCCCTGTAGGTGGAAATGCCAAATCATGTATATGATGATCCGGCGCACAGCTGCCGCCCTGCAGCAGTAAAACTGCTACAGGGCGGTCAGCAAGTGGTTAAATTCTCACTATAACATGATCCTATAGGCAAGGAACCTTTTTCTATCTTTATTTCCTTGTATAATATATTTTACTTCCAAATTTTAGATATACAGAAAGTATGAATGGACCACAGTACAAGAAGGGGGGTAGTAAAGTATGACAAAAACTAAAATGACCTCATTACTTAGATATTGGTCCTTGCAGTTCTTAATGTATAAAATATGAACCAGGTGATGCTCTATAAATACATATGGGAATCAATAATGTAACAGAGAGAAACGAGATATGCCAGAAGTTGGAGAATAACATAAAAAAATAGGAAATTAAAAAAGACAGGGAAAAAGTAACGGAGTCACATTGCAGATGGTCATTCTGGCCCTAATCTTAAAATGAAATTTAAAGCCGCACTCCAACCTTCTTTCAGTCTTGCACACTCTCATCTCACTCCACATTGTAAGCTTCTCATAGTGTGCATTAGAAGCTCCTGTCAGACAGAGCCCACCTATTTTTCTGGCTGGAGGTGTCCCATTTGTACTGAAAATCAGCCTATGGCTGTGCTGCAGTGTTATATTACCCGCCGAGCCCTGCTGTCTTGTTTGATGGCAGCTCCCAGCAGAAGCCTGGCTGTCAAATCTACAGCAAACACACAGAATGTACTTCCCGGCTGTGTGTGATGACATACTCTTCCCAGCTATTATACAGACACTCCCCACTATGGAGTAGAAAAAAGCTGTTTGGTCACATGACTGGCAAGTATAACATAAAAAAACTACAAAATAAATATTTTTGGTAAAAGTAAATGCAATTACAGTATGGCCTCATTCACACGAGGCGGATCTGCTCAGAGGAGTCCGCCAGCTCAGCAGATCTCTCCGTTGATCTCTGCTGAGGCCGCGGATGACAGATCCGTCTCTGCTCACTGAGCGGGGAGGCTGCTGCCAGAGCGCCGCTGATTTCTTTGGAGGGATCGGACGAAAACGTACAGCATGTTTTCATCAGATCTCATCAGATCCGAGCCGCCAGGACGGATGCGAACATATCGCCATACGTCTGATTTTAACGTATCGGATGTCAGTGGACATGGTCACCGCTGACATCTGTCGCTCTCATAGGTGTGCGCAGCCTATTGCATTAGGGTGTGAACCCCAAAGCTCAAACACACATTACTGATAACTCACAATGTTCATTCAGATAGGGAAGAGGCCGGTAAATTACATATTTACCGGCCCCTTCCCCCACTCATCCTAAAACATCTCCACAGTAACAGCCGTCGGGAAAGGAGAGGAGGGAAGCCGGAAGCGCTGTGGGAGGAAAGGGGTTGGGGCAGTAGGGGGAATCTGTGCTGCACAGGGTGATTAGGGTGTGCCTGGGCACACCTGGCACACCCTGTGCGCACGCCTATGGTCAATCCATAGACCTGCATGGAGCGTCCGTTCAGGTCCGCCTAAAAAACTGACAGGCAGACCTGAATGGTTCGTCCGTGTGAAAGGGGCCTTAACCAATACTATTTGCTGGCTTACTGTTGGTTTTTAAGTACTGGTGTTTACAAATACTTTAATGACAGGGTCCCTTCATGGGCTTCATACACACAGCCACACAAGGGCCCTACAGCATGCAGAGACTGCTAAAGGGCCTCCACCTCGTACAGCTGCCCATTGAGATGCATTAGAACAGGTGGCTGTATTAATTAGGCACCCATATGCACACTGGCATATGCTCTGAATGCACACTTTGTGCGTTCGGAGCATAGGTCAGCACACATGCGGCTGCTTTACGCAACCCTTTTCAAACAACTATACAGCCGTTTCTTCTAATGAATTTCAATGAGCGGCTGTACACGGACAGTCCAGGAAATGTCATTACATAGGCTCTGCACGCTTCATGGCCCCTGTACACCCATGTGCCTGAAGCCTAAAAGTTTATGTACAACCAAAAGTTTTTTTTTTTTTCAGTTTTGGATAGCGTAAGGAACCGCTGTTGTTTTTTTGGCGGTTGGTGATGAGATTTTGTTGATGAGATGAGAATGTCTTCACTGTATACTGTCATAGATATATTGGAGAAATTACCTAAATCCGGGTGAAGGCCAGAGCAACGTTACTGTATACAAAAAGGAGAGAAAATAGGAAAGAAAAGGGGGATGGAGACAGAAGAGGAGAACAAGGAGTCTTTGTCATAGTAATGTGATTTTAATCAATATTTATACCATGTTCCTTCCATTATGCAGTACGCTCCCAGGAAATGCATGATGGGAAAATGCTCAGTGAAGCCTTAACCTTGAAGGGATACCAGGCCAAATTTCCTACTCATCGTCTACTGCCGCCTGTAAATGATATCAGATCACCCAGGATTTACAGTCGTTAGCTATGACTGTGAGCAACATAATGTTCCTGGGATCTGCTACACTCATGGCAAATAACATAGATGCCAACTGTCCCTGATTTCGAGGGACTGTCCCTGATTTGGAGCAATGTCCCTCTGTCCCTCTTTCTTCCTCATTTGTCCCTTATTTTGGTCTGATCTCTATAGATGTATATAAAATGCACTTTTTATCTTTCAAAAAGTGAATGAATGAATGAATGACTTTTACAGCGCTGTAAATGCAAACTGAATCGCCTCAAGGCGAAAAAAGTGTTTCCCAGTGCTAAACCTTTCATCTAAATTCTAAATTGCTGCATTTGTAAATGTTAAAAGCCAATATAAAGGAATAGGAGTGGCAAAAAAAAGCACTTGTGGATTTAATTAACCTTTTTTTGGGTTAATTCTTCTTTAAGGGGGTGTGGCAGGGGGGCGTGTCCTATGCCTACATACGTTTGCAAGTAGGTGTTCCTCATTCCCATCTCAAAATGTTGAGAGGTATGCAAATAAGGATTATTTCTACGTTAAAGCAGTATACCCGCAAACGAAAAAAAAAAATAAAATAACCTAAGGCAAAGACGTAATGAGCTAGTATGCCGCATACTAGTTCATTATGAAATACTTACCTTAGAATGAAGCGTCGGCATCGCATCCCGGTCACCGCCGAGGGAGCTGACATTTTCCCCTCTGCGTTTCTTCCGGGTTCGTGGCTCCGGCGCTGTGAGTGGCTGGAGCCGTGATGATGTCACTCCCGAACATGCAGAAGTGCTCCGTTCCGGCAAGTTCCGGCACGAAACTGACGTCAGCGGCTGCATGCTGTGTGAATATCTCCCAAACTGTGTAGATATTCATTTTATATTTACATTTTATTTAGGTAAAAATATAAAAAAGGGGTATACAACCGCTTTAAGAGGCGTAGTTATGAGCAATTTAACAATTCTGGGATCTGCTACAATTACATTAAATAAGGATTTATTCTCATAGGAGTGAGTTAAAGGAACTGTCCATAGTGATATACTGTACTCAAATATACCATACTGTGCACTTAATGGTGAAAACTCAAGCTAGTAAAATCTATACAAAAAAAAAAAAAAAAAAAGCAGCCATAATACAAAACCCTTAGGCTTTAAAAACACGCTTTTAACATCGTTTTTTAATTGCATTTATGCGCATTATTCAGCATCAGCATTTTTGGCCATTTTTGCAACATTACACCAGCTTACATTCAGCTCTGCAATGTAAAAAACGCTGATAGCTGAAGCATGTTTATGGGCGTTTATCAGCATTCGGCGTTTTTTTGTGGTCAGAACTGCTCTTGAATGCGATTTTAGGGCATTCAGACAACAGCCTAAAAACTCCCCTGCTGATAAACTTCAAAAAACGTCCATGTGTGGAATGGACACATAGGACAACATAGAGGGGAGTTTAATGGCTGTTAAACAAATCCCCAAACTCACAAAAACGTTAGTTTAGTCATCTGCAGTGTGCATGAGGCCCTAATAATAATTGGGTTAACCCTTAATACAGGGCTAAAACAACAAAATAATAAAAGAAGTTGTCAAACATATCAATCCAAAGAAATGTGCTTCAGTGCTTAAAAAAACAAAATCAAATTACTCTTTCAGGATAAAGCACCCCAAAAGTTATATCGCTGAACTTCTTCCAGTATGGGAGGACAGCTAGACTTCCACCAGACTTAGGGCCCATCGTACACACGATACGAAAATCGGATGGAAAAATTTGTACAATGAGCTGTCTGGCGATTTTCGGATCGTTAGTACAGGACGTTTTTACAGCTGCTATTTTTGGCGTCAGACATTTTTTTCTGCAGCCAGTAAACTCCCCAGTATGGTATCCTATGTGTCCATGCACACAGCTGTTATCAGCAGTTTTTGGCAGGGGAGTTTTCTGGCTGGAAAAAACCTCAGAACTAGTGTGTTTTAAGAGTTTTCAGCTGTAAAAACGCAAAAAAAAAAAAAAATGCTGAAAAACGTGGCTATTCAGCGTTTATAAGCGTTTTTGAGCCATGAGCTTTTATGGGAGTATAGTTTGCAAAAAAAAAAGCTCAAAAACGCTGCAGCCAAAAAACACTGAAAAACTACTGCAAAAATGCTGATAAACTCACTCTAATGCCGCGTACACACGGTCGGACTTTTCGTCTACAAAAGTCAGACGGACGCCGACAGACCAAAGCCGGCTGACAATCCGATCGTGTGTGGGCTTCCCCGGACTTTCAGCGGACTTTTGCAGCCTCAAATCTGACGGACTTTAGATTTGAAACATGCTTCAAATCTTTACGTCGTAACTACGCCGGACCCAGAAATCTGCTCGTCTGTGTGCTAGTCAGACGGACAAAAACCCACGCTAGGGCAGCTATTGGCTACTCGCTATCAACTTCCTTATTTTAGTCCAGTGTACGTCATCACGTACGAATCCGTCTGACTTTTGTGTGATCGTATGTAGGCAAGTCCGTTCCTTAGAAAGTCTGCCGCAAGTCCGCCAAAAGTCTGCCCAAAGTCCGTCGAAAGTCTGTCGGACGGGCTGTCGGACTTTTGTAGCCGAAAAGTCCGACCGTGTGTACGTGGCATAAAGCTACAGCTTGCTACAGCTAACGCTACTGGCTTTTTTCTAATGTCCAGTGCGCATGAGGACTAATACACACATGAGATTATCAGACCAGTGATCGTCCATTTTTTTTTTTGCATGCTAGTCTCCATATCGAATGCGAATAGGTTACTAAAGTACGAAAATTGTCATACGACAGAAAGAAAATTCACAAACAAGGGATGTAATGTATTTGTATTTTATTTTCAGACAAAAAACGTACTAACTAAAATGAAAATCGTACAATTTGGTATCGTATGAGAAAAAAAAATTTCGTGTTTGTCCCTTCGGAAAATTTCAGACGAAAGCTGTGTAGTAACGATCGGATTATCATACAATCGCATCAGAATTTTTCGTCAGATTTTCTCATCGTGTGTCCGAGGCTTTAGATCAGCAGTTCTCAACCTGGGGGTCGCGACCCCCTGGGGGGTCGATTGCCCATTCTCCAGGGGGTCGCGAATGCTAGCCGAGATGCTGGCCGAGACGGACCCGAAGTTACTGCCGGAGTCCGTCCGTCTCGACCAGCGAGATGTCACTTCCTGGAGAGGAGGGACTGCACGGAAATGACGTTCCGTTGCCGTCATCTTGGTACTCTCGTCCGCAGTAAGGCTTAGACTTATGCCGCGTACACGCGGTCTGACTTTTCGGCTACAAAAGTCCGACAGCCCGTTCGACAGACTTTCGACAGGCTTTTGGCGGACTTGCAGCAGACTTTCTAACGAACGGACTTGCCTACATACGATCACACAAAAGTCCGACGGATTCGTACGTGATGACGTACACCGGACTAAAATAAGGAAGTTCATAGCCAGTAGCCAATAGCTGCCCTAGCGTGGGTTTTTGTCCGTCGGACTAGCATACAGACGAGCGGATTTCTGGGTCCGGCGGAGTTACGACGTAAAGATTTGAAGCATGTTCCAAATCTAAAGTCCGTCAGATTTGTGGCTGGAAAAGTCTGTCGAAAGTCCGGGAAAGCCCACACACGATCGGATTGTCAGCCGGCTTTGGTCCATCGGTGTCCGTCTGACTTTTGTAGACGAAAAGTCCGACCGTGTGTACGCGGCATTAGAAGTTGGCAAGCGGACATCTTTTTACACCCACGAAGTCCGCTTGCTGCGGACGAGTGTACCAAGAGGGAGGCAACGAAACATCACTTGCTGAAGAAGAAGAACACCTGTGACTTCTGGTAAGTCAGACACACAGGAAAAGCTGACAAGACAACATTTTTTTTATTATGGTACTTAACATTTATATATATATATATATATATAAACGTCCCAGTTAGTTCCTCAAAAGTGATTATTCCGTGCCAGTGCTAGATACATTTTTGGGTGCTATACACTTTGTATATCTAGCACTGGCACGGAATAACTACTTTTGAGGAACCAACCGGGACGTTTATATATAAATCAGTGGTGGGGGCGCAAACAAACTGAAAAAATCTGAAAAAAAAAACCCATTAAAACGCCGCAACTGTGCCATCAAATGCAGCCACTGTGCCCATCAATTGTCGCCACTGTGCCAGCAAACGCTGATGCTGTGCCATCAAAAGCAGGAACTGTGCCCATCAATTGTCGCCACTGTGCCAGCAAACGTCGCCACTGTGCCCATCAATTGTCGCCACTGTGCCATCAAACACAGCCACTGTGCCCAACAATTGTCGCCACTGTGCCAGCAAACGCCGCCACTGTGCCATCAAACGCAGCTACTGTGCCCTTTAATTGTTGCCACTGTACCAAACGCAGCCACTGTGCCCATCAATTGTCGCCACTATGCCAGCAAACGTCGCCACTGTGCCATCAAATGCAGCCACTGTGCCATCAGACGCAGCCACTGTGCCCTTTAATTGTTGCCACTGTGCCAAACGCAGCCACTGTGCCCATCAATTGTCGCCACTGTGCCAGCAAACTTCGCCACCTGTGCCATCAAACGCAGCCACTGTGCCCTTTAATTGTTGCCACTGTGCCAAACGCAGCCACTCTGACCATCAATTGTCACCACTGTGCCAGCAAACGTTGCCACTGTGCAGCCATTGTGCCCATCAATTGTCACCACTGTGCCCATCAATTGTCGCCACTGTGCCAGCAAACGCCACCACTGTGCCAGCAAACGCGACCAAGAAAATAATTTTACTGTTGGGGGTCCCCACAACTTGGGAAATTTTATCAAGGGGTCACGGCACTAGAGAGGTTGAGAAGCACTGCTTTAGATACTCCCAGATCTCTTCTTCATACCAGCCTTGTCTTTTGTACTCTACCTCCTCTAGGATTTATTTGGTAACATAAGTCCATACTCTCAAGCTACTCTACGTTGAACCACTCTCTGCAGTCTGGTTAGTGGTTTGGTTCAGTCCCCTTTCCCTGGAGGGATACAAGCAAGCAACTTGGAAGCTATTAGCTGTGAACATTTTTGACAAGCAGTCTCCCACAGCTTTGGCTCTCTGATGCTCTTCAGGAACTTTTTCTCTGGTTGCTTTCCTGGCACTCCAAAGCTACCCTTTGCCCAATCCTCAGCATCTGATCCTCTCCCTTAGTCTCCCCTAGACCACTCGGATAAAGATGCCTCTTCGTCACCCACTCATCACCCTTAGTATCACCAGTGAAGCTCTCCTCTCTGAATGAAGGTGACCCTGGGTCAGTGTCAACATCTTCCACCTCCCAGGAGGTTAAATCCTCCCCACTTCAGAGGTCATGGACCACCTCTTTCTGTTTACTGATAGGTGTGAAGCCTGTCAGCGATTCTGAAGCTGTCGCTGATACAGACATTTGAGGCCTTAACTTTTCCTTAGGCATGATGAAGGACTGATTCAACATGGATTCCACAAGAGACGACTTTGCGACATGCTTAGCCATTCTAGTGCACACGTACCCGACCTTTCTAGAAACCAGGGGAGTCATAATCTTCGTGCATAATCTTGTGCCCCAATTCACCCAATACTTTGTGGCGGGGGTGTTGTATGGTAACAGTTCAAACAAGGACTCATTGCAATGTCCACATGTGTTCCAGGCCTTTAAAACCGTAATTGGCCTCCAGCAGTTTCCAAAAACAACACACAAGTGTTCTGCTCCCCTGACAGTGGTCAGAGTGAGGCACCCCTGATGCACCAATCTCAGGGTGTTTAAGAATATGCCCCCAAGCTCTGCCACAGCTGGGACCTTGACGAGCAGCAATTTGTCTCAGTAGTATCTCATAACAAGGGAGGGAGGTAGCCACCCCAAGTGCCAGGAACTGGATCACATGCTGGTGACACTGTGATTCCCGGATTAGAAGGTTGTAGTTCTGTTGTCCACCAGCGGGTGCATACCTCTCAACCTTCTGAGATGGGAATGAGGGACACATATTAGCAAAAGTATGAAAACATAGGACACACACCCTGCCACAGCACCTTAAAGGAGAATTGTAAGGATCGTTAAAAAATGATTGGTTAAACCCACAAGTGCATTTTTACCACTACTATTCTTTTATATTGGCTTTTGGAATTTATGAATGCAGCAATTTAGAAATTGGATGAAAGGTTTAGCACTGTAAAACAATTTTTGATAGATAAGTAGTGCCTTTTATATAAAACTATATAGATCAGACCAAAATGAGGGACAGATGAGGAGGAAAGAGGAACCAAGGGACAGAAGGACTTTTTTCTGAATGAGGGACAGTCCCTCTAAATCAGGGACAGTTGGAAGCTATGAGGGTATCTCCTAGCAGCCAGTGGATCCCAGCAATCACTCTTCTTCTGATGCTGCCTGCTGGGAGGGTATTTCATTCTTCCTCTACATTTCCCTTGTGCTTCAGTATTTTGCCCTGCGAGCCAGATACTGGTTGCTAATTTATCCTGACCTTGCTCCTGATCTTGCTTTTGCCTTGCATCCTGTGCCCTGCTACCTTGTATCTGCTCCCCTTGTTCTTGGTCACAGTCCTGGTTTGGCCCTTTCTTGCATTTCCAGTATTACCCTGTGTAGCAATGTGGACTACAATTGCAAAGTATGGCGATTCCCTGCCAATCCTATATCGTATTGTCTCTCTAGTGCCCAGCACCGCCAACTGACAACATCTTTGTGGGCCAAACCAAAGGGATTGTGGGATTAGTAGTTCCTCGGAATGGCTTTTCCTCCGCAAGACTATACACCCGGAGTACATATCCCAGGGATCTTTGCTACCATTGGGGAGATTGCAGGAAAGAGCATAAAAGAGGGCAGAGAGCCGCTCCACGCTCTCTACCCCCTGGGCCTTATGTGTGACGGACCTCTCTGTACAGGGAGAGGGAGGTCGCGGCCTACCACGAGGTGTACAACATTCCAGCTCAGCCGAGAAGGGCTTAGCACTGCTTGCTGTCCTTCAGCATCCATCTAACATCTCTCGGCTGTCAAACAACCCGCGCTCCGTGCTTCACATCAGGTGGTCGCCGTGAGCGGATTCGCTGCAAGGATGTCTCTCTGGGAGTCTGTGTTCGTAAGGCATCTGATCGGCCTGGTCGTTGGTGAGGGCAATAGCCCATCTTTGCAAACCTTTCTTTGGTGCTCCACTGGGACACTGTGTACAGACAGCTTTACCTCGGGAATACATTACTGCACTCCTATTTAAACACTGTACATAGACACTTTTAGCTTTAACCATTCCAAGAAATGCCAATACCTTGTCATTGCACCTTATTGGATATAGTCAATGAGCTCTGACTGCCGGTGAAGACTATCAGGCCTGCATCAGGTACATTGCTGTTATCTCTGCTAAAGGGGCACTCATACCATTCTTGTGTTTGCTTGATCTCTCATTAGGATTAAAAGATTAATATAGGCCGGCCTGGGTTCCCTTTTAGCAGTACTGCCAGAATGAATGCTTATCTCTTGCTCATCTTTTCAGGTCATGTTCAAGTGGTATTTCCTTGTACATATGTTTATACAGTGGAACCTCGGATTGCGAGTTAACGAGCGTTCTGCAATACAAGCAATTATTTTTAAAAAATCCTGACTCAGTTTGCGAGTGTTGTCTCTCAAAACCAGCAGGATTGAAGCCTCTGCGGTGTGCAGTACCGAATTTGGCCAGAGATGCGGGGGCACCGGTGACACTCGGAGCCATTTTGGAAATACTCGGAACCACTCGAAAACCCTCGGAAATAATCAGAAACCCTCAGAAATACTCAGTTCCCGAGTGTTTCCGAGCCTTTCCGAGGGTTTCCGAGTGCATCCAAGCGGTCTCTGAGTATTTCCAAGTCTCTTCGGCGCCCCCCCCCCCACCTGGCCACATGCGTTATTGCATGCAATAGAACTCAATGTGGAACGAATTATCTTTGTTTCCATTGACTTCTATGGGGAAACTTGCTTTGATATGCGAGTGCTTTGGATTAAGAGCATTCTCCTGGAATGGATTATGCTCGTAATCCAAGATTCCACTGTATAATATTCTGATATTACCAAACTGCTTTAGCTTGTATAATTTTAGAGGAATTCTTCTGCTGGGCTAGTATTGTTATGCAAAGCTCAGTTGATCTAATACCTCTCCTGTGCAACAAGATCTTCTTTGAAGTACTCCAGTAAAAGTTATTAGAATATAAACGCCCTGAATTGTTTGACTTATTACTTCAGGTGGTGCAAAGATGTCTGAACCCAGAGTGTCAGGTGGGTTGGAATGTTTACAGGGTCACGGTGATGCAGATGAGCAGGTAAATCCAAGCAGTCCCCAAGGGGGTCGTGCTACACCTGTTTTTCTGTGTTCCCCATTTTGTATATATTGTATATAGTTAGCTTGCAAGTTAGCCCCCTTTCACACTGGGCGGAATCCTTCCGAATGGATCCCCCTGCTCAGCGGGGGATCTCTCTGATGATCCCTGCTGAGCAGGTGGATGACAGGTCTGTGTCTGCTCCGCTATGCAGAGCTCACAGGGGCACAGACCGCTGCTCTCTTTGGGGCGGTCGGCATCCACCGCCCCATAGAGAACAATGGGTAGTCCTATTGGGAAAAAAAAACAGGTGGACCCAATTGATCCGTTGGTGTGAAAGGGGCCTTAGGCTTTCTGTTACTTAGTTAGATTGCTTGTTAGATATTATATAATTTGGTTATGGTTCACTTGTATCTTCATGTTTGCTGTGTACCCGGTTTGCTGGTGTTTAGTTTCACTAAACTTGTTTAAATCATATACAGTATAGTCTGGTCTCAGTTTCCTAAATGTAGCTACACAGATCTGGCCATCCCTGCTGCTGGATGCCTTCTCTCAGTATCCCTGACACCAAGACTGCTGGAATCCCCCCCCCCCGCTATACTGGAGTTCACAGTTTGACCAGTTCAGCGCCGGAAGGTTTACCCCCCTTCATGACCAGGCTATTATTTGCGATATGGCACTGCGTTGCTTTAACTGACAATTAAATAGTCAAGCAATTCTGTACCCAAATAAAATTTTTGTCCTTTTTTTCCCACAAATAGAGCTTTCTTTTGGTGGTATTTGATCACCTCTGTGGTTTTAATTTTTTGCGTTAGAAATAAAAAAAAAAAAAGACCGACAATTTTGAAAAAAAAACAAACAATATTTTTTACTTTCTGTTAGAAAGCTCATCCAACAAAAAATTTTTTAAAAAATCTAATTTCTTCATAAATTTAGGCCAATATGTATTCTGCTACATTTTTTTGGTAAAAAAATCCCAATAAGCGTATATTGATTGGATTGCACAAAAGTTATAGCGTCTACAAGCTATTGGATATATTTATGATTTTTTTTTTTTTGTTTTGCTAGTAATGCCGAAGATCAGCGACTTATAGCGGGACTGCAACATTGCAGTGGACAAATCAGAGACTAAGTGACGCTTTTGACACTTTTTTGGGAACCAGTGACACTAGTACAGTGATCAGTGCTAAAAATATGCACTGTCACTGTACTAATGGCACTGGCTGGGGAGGGATTAACATCAGGGGCGATCAAAGGGTTAAATGTGTGCCTGAAATGTGCTTGGTTACCATGGGGGAGGTGCTTCTACTATGTGTCCCGAACGATCGGTGGGTCCCGGCGGACATAGAGTCCGCCAGACCCGCTGATTGGCTCCCGTTGTGTCCAATCACAGCGGTAACGGGTTGCTGGCAGCGCGCCCCAGACCCGGAAGTGCAGATCATGTACTAAGTACATGAGCCTGCACAGAAGAGCCGCCTTGCCGCCATATATGTATAGTATACGGTCGGCAAGCAGTTAATCAGTCACTCCAGCCACCTACTGGGCCACTATCTTCCAAGGATTGGCTGGAGCTTAATAAATATTCAGGCCCCCTATTTGACTATCCCCAACCTATGTTCTGGAAACATCCAGAAAGCAGGAGGGAGTAATCAAATCTGCAGCCTGTGAACTCCAGTACAACCCAAAGCAATTAAGGGGCAATTCACCGATTACACTGAGACCAAAAGTGGAAAACTAAATTTTCTTACTAATTAGCAGCCTAAATACCTAGGAGGTTGTTACATAAGCGACCACCTGTGTGCTTAGTACAGGGCTTGGAAGACAGAGCAGAGAATCACTGTAGTAATCACTGCTAACATAAAATCTATATCTGGAGCTTTCAAAGCAAATATTGCTCACAATTTGTGGCTTAGTTTGAAATTATTGGGCCATTTGTGATGCATTAGGTCACTTGTGTCAAACACAAGACCCGAGGGCTAAATCTGGCCCTCCAGGCCATTTAATACAGGCCTCGCACCCAGGGCTTTTTTTTTAGCTGGAATGTGGTGGAACTCCACCATCCCCACTGCCACCTCTGACTCTCGCCCTCTGTTCCTCACTCACAACTGTCACATGTAAACACAAAAGCCTTCTGTATTTACAAGGACATCTTTCTTCTTGGCAGCTTGTGGCTTTCAGAGATCCTCAAGCCACGTACTCCTTAACTCTGCACTCTGTACACCGCAAACCCCTGAACTCTGCACTTTTGTATACCACGTACTCCTGAACTCTGTAGGCCGCGTACCTCTGAACTCTGTATGTCGTGTACCCTTGAACTCTGTACGTCGTGTACCCCTGAACTCTGTACGTCGTGTACCCCTAAACTCTCTACACTGTGCACACCGCACATCCCTGAACTCTGCACACCATGCACCCCTGAACCCTGCACACCGCGCACACCTGAACTCTGCACACTGCGCACCCCTGAACTCTGCACTCTGTAAATAGTGTACATCTGAACTCTGCACATCGCCCACCCCTGAACTCTGCAATCTGTACAACATGCACCCCTAAACTCTGCACTCTGTAGGGGTGTACTCCTGAACTCTGCACTCTGTATGTAGCATACTTCTGAACTCTGCACTCTGTACGCCACATACTCCTGAACCCTGCACTCTGTACGTATTGTACTTCTGAACTCTGCACACTGCCCACCCCTGAACTCTGCATTCTGTACACCAGACACCCCTGAACTCTGCAGGTCGCATATTCCTGAACTCTGCACTCTGTGCGCTGCGTACTCCTAATCTCTGCACTCTGTATGTAGCGAATTCCTCAAACCTGCACTCTGTACGTAGCGCACTCCTGAACTCTGCACTCTGTATGTAGCGTACCCCTGAGTGCTCCTATGTATCTAAGTAGATGCATAGTCCTACAGATATCACCGACCGCTTGAGGGCAACCATAATGCTGATGTGAGCAGTGATGAAATTTAGTTTGACATCCCTGTACTAGGTGATAAGGAGATTTTATGCAAGTCAGTGACTTTCAGTATAGCACAGAAGGTTTTCCCATTCTGCTGGGGAATATCTGTTTAAGGAGGGCCATTCATTCTCCTCAGTATGCAGAAGAATAAAGAAATAAAAAGTGTGTGTGCTACTATTTGTTTCTGATGATGACCACAGCAAATTTTGGCAGAAAGGAAACTTGCATGGGGATAAACAAGTAACATTCCACCTGCCATTGCCTAGCTGGTCTTACAGTTTAAGCACGAGGTTCTCACCAGAAATACATTTTCAGCTAGGCAAGACGCTGGAGTTGCAAAAAGACACCAGCAGTTTTACAAAATATGACACGTCCAACATATATTCTGCATGCACAGAGGTTTACATTCATATCAGCATTTGTATGGCAATAATTAGCCACATATATCCACTATCCTCACAGTATCCCCAAGGAAATTAAGTGCTGGTAGTGTCAAAGGTGAAGCTGAGGAAAACTAATAACCCATAAAACAAAACTAATGTTTGTTGTGTGCCTGGCAGGCTGTGGAAGACCTGCACACCATCTGGACTGGTGCGTAAAGACTAAGCTAGGCACCCATATTCGTTGGAATGGGATGCTTTAAATCTGGCCTTGCAGAGTTATTTCAGGAGTAGCAAGTTTATTACTGGGAAAAAGTTAATTTAAGAATGAAAGAAGAGTTATCCTTTAAATATAATTTACCATTATGTCTCTTATGATTGTAGCACCCTGAAGTTTAGGCAGGGTTGCTATCAAAATTAGTTGCCAGGCCATAGTTGCCTTGGCCAAATGTTAGGAGATCAATTGATTTCCTCCCAATTCTGGAATTGCTGCACTTCCCTCTTCTGTCACTAGGTGGCATTATGGCTGGTGACATTGGATAAGACAAGAGCATAGCAAGGACAGATTATGAATGAATGGGGTGTCTCAGCCAATTGGCAGGGGTTTCTTTGGGTCGCTTGGCCTGCTGGGAGAGCCTTTTTATTTGGGTGGAGTCAGGTGATCGGGGTTCTGTGCCACCCGGACGGCTGTCTGGGTGGACGTGTGTTATGCTGCCCTGGGCTGCCAAGCTTGAAGCCTGAGGTCTATCCCAGGGACACCTGGCTGCTAGGCTGTCTGAGGGCCTATCCAGAAGCAGGAGAAGCAGTGCAGGGTTGGGACTGCGGGGTGGTAGTCCAACCAGAAGTAGCGGTTCTGCCGGCCGGGGGAACTAGCTGTGGTCGGAGGTAGAGGAGAAGCTGTAGCCACTAAGGGACCATCCACCTTATTATCGGAGACCACTGTGAGTAAGCTGAGGACCGTACCAGAGCAGACTTCTCACTAGCCGGGGGACGGTGAAGAAGTGAGAAAACGTTAGCAAGTGCCAAGTCAGGGACCCAACGGGACAGCAGAGGTGACGCTTGTGGAGCATCAGTGAGTGCCAAGCCAGGGACCTAGTGTGTCAGCAGGGGTGAGGCTTAAAGAGTACCTGTGAGTGCCAAGCCAGGGACCCAACAGGGAAGCGTGGGGTGGCGCTTGAGGAAGATCCTCATGCTTTCAGCGCGAGGAGAAAAAATAGCCGATTACCAACTCTGTTGATATCACATGATCAGCTGTCATTGGCTGACAGCTGATCACGTGTTAAGGGGTCGGGATCGACCCCTTACTCCGATCTGTGATCAGACGAGTCTCATAGACTCGCTGATCACAGAGTGTGCCACGCGCACCCTGCAGGGGGCACGCAAGCCGCTCGTGCATGGGACGACGTCAATGGACGTAGTCTCGGCAAAGCAGGTCCGCGCTGTAGCCATCATTCGGCTATAGCGCGGATCTCTAGTGGTTAAAAAAATGTTGGGGATATTTATTATAGCAAAAAGTAAAAAATATTGTGTTTTTTTTTTCAAATTTGTCGGCCTTTTTTTGTTTATGAAGATTAAACTGGTTGATGCCTAGAGGTGACAATAAGGCACCTTAAAGAATATAAATGTGCCACATATGCGTATAGAATTTGCAGTTTTTGAAAGGATGGACTTTAAAAGGCACGTAATTAAATTTTTCTAACAAAATAAGTTTATTAATATACATATATATCACATGGAAAAAAAAATATACATATATATCACAATATCACAGTACAAATATAGCGTCAGACATAAAAGTTGGACTACTAGTGGTTCCCGTTCCCCTAACATACAAACTAGATATCGTTGTACTGTATGACAATACTGGAGATGCAATCACACGAGGATATCCTTTTAGTTGGAGTTCCACTCCTTCATTAGTTAAAAACAGTGCTGCTCTACATGTTTTGCGACTCTATCCGTCGCTCCTATAGCCCCGGGGGCGCGCATCGCAGCGAACGTTGTTGCGGTGTGTCAGTCTGACACACCGCAACTCCGATCTAGGTAAAGAGTCTCTGACAGAGACACTTTACCATGTAATCAGCCATGTCCAATCACAGCTGATCACGATGTAAACAGGAAGAGCCGTTGATCAGCTTTTTCTCATTCGCGTCTGACAGACGCAAGTAGAGGAGAGCCGATCGGCGGCTCTCCTGACAGGGGGGGTCTGTGTTGATTGTTTATCAACGCAGCCCCCCCTCGGATGATCGATCAGGCCAATCAGTGCCAGTGAAAAATGCCTACCGGTGCCATCAGTGATGCCTATCAGTGAAATCCAGTGCCAGCCATCAGTGCCCAGCAGTGCCGTTTATCAGTGCCACCCATAAGTACCCATCAGTGCAGACTTTCAGTGCCCATCAGTGTCACCTATCAGTGCCCACGAGTGTCCATCAGTGTCGCCTATCAATGCCCATCAGTGCTGCATATCAGTGCCACCTCATCAGTGCCATTTCATTGGTGCCACCTCATCGATGCCCCTTTATCAGTGCCCATCAGTGAAGAATAAAACGTATTTGCAAAATTTTATAACAAAAACAAAGAAAAAACTTAAAAAAAAAAATGTTGGTCTTTTTTTATTAGTTTAGCAAAAAATAAAAACCGCAGAGGTGATCAAATACCACCAAAAGAAAGCTCTATTTGTGGGAAAAAAATGATAAAAATTTAGTTTGGGTACAGTGTTGCATGACCGTGCAATTGTCATTTAAAAAGTGACAGCACTGAAAGCTGAAAATTGGCCTGGGCAGGAAGGTGCAAAAGTGCCCGGTATTGAAGTGGTTAAAGTCCATCCTTTAAAAAACGGCAAATTCTTTTTTTGTTTATAGCGCAAACAATAAAAAACGCAGAGGTGATGAAATACCACCAAAAGAAAGCTCTATTTGTGGAAAAAAGGGACCTTACTTTTGTTTGGGTACATTGTCGCACGACTCCACAATTGTCAGTTAAAGCGACGCAGTGCCATATCGCAAAAAATGGCCTGATCAATCCCCCTCCGGGGCAAAAGTAGTTAAGTCAAATTCATGCAGACATGTAAATTTGCTGAATGGTCTACTTTAAAGTGATAAACTTAGGCTGATGTCAGATAGTCTGTGCTACAAAACCTGCCACTAGAATCATCAGTGCCAAGAGGCTGCCTGTTTGTCCTAATGGAATGGCTATGGAATCGCTCCCGTCCCGATGTAGCTGAGGCAGCAAGATGACACTCCCATCGCTAGCGAAGGAGATTCAGAGGGAACGATTCCATAGGGACAGACAGGCGGCCTCTTCGTGATCCTGCGACTGGTAATTTGTCTCTACTGGTAGAATCTGCTGTCTGACAGCAGCCTTGGGCCTCAAAACAAGCAAAACCACAACAACAACAACAAAAAACTCATTATTATTAGAGATATGTATCAAATATTTTCAGGCTCGTTGGATATACACATTTAATAACTGGTGGCGATATGTTTTTTGAAATATTTGCCATTTCACATTTATAGACACCAGGGGCTGCAGTTATGTGTTTGCTGATATCAGAGTCATCCCTGAACCAAAAGCTGTCACTATGTCATCACAGCAAAAGAGGTTAGCATCATAAAAGACGAGGACTTGGCATCATTCTTTTGACTGAGAGCAGACGCTGGTAACATACAGAGCAATAAACATCACATTCACACTCCCACATCTCATATCGCTTTAGGGCCTCTGATTAGTTGCGACAGCCTTGCCCCGGTTTATACACATGGCCACAGCTGGCCTTGCATATTACAGCTGAACCCAAGGCAAATATAACAGACGCAATTAAATGCTCTCATATCAATACCCTTTACATGGGTATTTATTACAACCTTGTACCAGATAAAGCTTCTTGAAAAAAAAAAAAAATCAGAAATTTTTTTAGGAAGGTGTATTAGTCATAGTTATTGTCAAATTAACCGCTTCAGCCCCGGAAGATTTTACCCCCTTCCTGACCAGAGCACTTTTTGCAATTCGGCACTGCGTCGCTTTAACTGACAATTGCGCAGTCGTACGACGTTGCACCCAAACAAAATTGACGCCCTTTTCTCCCCACTAATAGAACTTTCTTTTGGTGGTATTTGATCACCTCTGCGGTTTTTAATTGTTGCGCTTTAAACAAAAAAAGAGCGACAATTTTGAAAAAAAAAAAAAAAAACGCATTATTTTTTACTTTTTGCTATAATAAATATCCCCCAAAAATATATAAAAAAAAGTTTTGTTGCTCAGTTTAAGCCGATATGTATTCTTCTACATATTTTTGGTAAAAAAAAAAATAAAAAAAAATCGCACTAAGCGATTGGTTTGCTCAAAAGTTATAGCGTCTACAAAATAGGGGATAGTTTTATAGCATTTTTTTTTTTTTTATTAGCAATGGCGGCAATCTGCGATTTTTATCATGACTGCGACAATATGGCCGACACTTCTGACACTATTTTGGGACCATTGTCATTACTGTATAAATGACACTGGCAGGGAAGGGATTAAACACTATGGGGGCGATGAAGGGGTTAAGTGTGTCCTAGGGAGTGATTCTAACTGTGGGAGGGATGGGCTTCAATTCACATGACAGGGATCACTGCTCCCGATGACATTTTTCAACTGCCCCTGAACTCATCCAATGTTATCCTATTTATCTATGTACACAGGTTCGTTTATTGCCATTTATAGGCTTTTCTTTGAAGGCAAAAAAATGAGTTCAGACGCCGAAGTTTCCGACGTTTCAGACGCCAAACGCGGCTAAACACGGTAACTCGCATTTAGCCGCGTTTCGTTTACAGGCGTTTTTCATTTTTGCCTATTTTGTGCTTCTAAACGCAAACGCTGCTAAACGTGGCATGTAAACGCAGCAAAACGGACGTTTTAAACACGGGTTACTATCTGTCAAGTTAAATCGTTCAGGAGAGGTTGTAAAAAAGTCCCGTGTACATTAAAGTGGAGTTCCACCCACTTTTACAACTCTTCAGCATCCCTCACTAAACTGTGCACTGTAAACGAATTGGATATTTTTTTTATTTTTTTTCTCAGCACCTCCTGTATACCTGCTGTATTCATTTTTCACTTCCTCCTCCCTGGCCGCGGCCCATCGCATCATTTCCTGTTTGCAATGCCTTCTGGGAAGGGGCGGCAACTTCCTCTGACACTGCCGTTGCTATGGAAACCTGACCTGAAACCTATTACACTGCTTGTGCTTCACTGAGCATGTGCGAGATCTGCAAGGATGAGATGCAGGAAGAAATACAGTCTGGCTTCAGATGCCCACACTTAAGATGGCCACAGCCTGCTGTAAGTTTATTAAATAACAAACTACTGCTATAAACTAACAAAACAGACCTTAGTTTACAGACTAACTTTACTACAATACATTAAGCTTGTGTATTATAGGGGTATTTTTTTTTAAAAAGTATAATTTCAGCCGGAACACCACTTTAAGCCTAAACCTAGTCTATCTGAGTGAGGCAACACGAACAGTTTTGCCTTCAGACACATATGATATATGAGACATGTTGATGCTGGGAAAAAGGGACACAGCCTATTAATGCAGCCTACATACCCATGGCATACCCTTCTATTTTCCCTGTGTACAGTACATCCATCTTAAACGAATGAAAATCTCCAAGGTAACAAGAGTTGTGTGAAGGCCTGGCTCATCCATACCTTGTCCTGGGAGCTGTCCGTCCTCACCCGGGTGCTGAGCGCACTCTGACCGGTCTGGTTGTCCTGCTCACTATTGAAGATCAGACGCAGGGGGACTATGTCTTCCCTCCCCGAGAATCTGTTTTCTTTCTTCCTGTGCATCTCTGTCACCCAGGTATCTGCCATAAAATAATAAAAGAAAGAGCGATAATATCAGATAAAGCATACTCACACAACAATCTGATTTCCTAACGTCGGAAACATAAGAAGAGCTCTGGAAGGCCTGGAGCATTCCACCTGGTCAAATTCAATGAAAAGCACTTAGATACAGAAGCAGCATGCTCTGTCCCATAACAGCAAATCAGATTGACAATGACATAAATATGTAATGAGATTTTATTGGTTCTAATTTTTGTCATATAAAAAAAGTTCACTTCATTATCAGCAATTCCACAAGATCTACTGCAGCTTTAGCTTCTATGGAGGACCAACTAGTAGAGGACAAAACACTTAAATCAAAGCCCAAAGTTTTTTTTTTTTTTTTAGTTTTGGATAGAGTAGAGAATGGGTTTAGCTTGTTATTACTAGGCCATTTTCCAGTTTTCATTGCTGTGATCACTATATTACCAAAAGTATTGGGACACCTCCCTTTACACACACATGAACTTTAATGGCATCCCAGTCTAATGCCCCGTACACACGGTCGGATTTTCCGACGGAAAATGTGTGATAGGACCTTGTTGTCGGAAATTCCAACCGTGTGTAGGCTCCATCACACATTTTCCATCGGATTTCCCGACACACAAAGTTTGAGAGCTTGCTATAAAATTTTCCGACAACAAAATCCGTTGTCGGAATTTCCGATCGTGTGTACATAAATCCGACGCACAAAGTGCCACGCATGCTCAGAATAAATAAAGAGATGAAATATATTGGCTACTGCTCCGTTTATAGTCCTGACGTACGCGTTTTACGTCACCGCATTCAGAACGATCGGATTTTCCGACAACTTTGTGTGACCGTGTGTATGCAAGACAAGTTTGAGCCAACATCCGTCGGAAAAAATCCATGGATTTTGTCTTCGGAATGTCCGATCAATGTCCGACCGTGTGTACGGGGCATTAGTCCGTAGGTTTCAATATTAAGTTGGCCCACCCATTGCAGCTATAACAGCTTCAACTCTTCCGGGAAGGCTGTCCACAAGGTTTAGGAGTGTGTCTATGGGAATGTTTGACCATTCTTCCAGAAGCGCATTTGTGAGGTCAGGCACTGATGTTGGACGAGAAGGCTTGGCTTTGCAGTCTCCGCTCTAATTCATCCCAAAGGTGTTCTACCTGGTCAAGTAGTTACCTTCCTCGTCGATCCAGCAATCTTCAATGTGTGGCCCTGTCCAGTGCCCCTTTGGCTTTTCAGGAAAAATTTCTTCTTAACCACTTAAGCCCCGCACCATTTGGCTGCCCAATGTTGCTTCTGTTGCTCCGAGACTAATGAATGAACTTTGATTCATTAGTTCCTCCTCCTTCCGCTATTGTAAGAGGAAGGGGCGGCCCTTAGATATAAACAGTGGAACTGTTTATATTTTGTGATTGCTGTCGTTGGCCATCCCATCAATCACATGGTATAGAACCACTCAAATCAGCTCTGTACACTGTGTCTGTGTAGATCCACAGCCATTTATTGGCACACTGGCCGCCTGAAGGATATTTCTGAAGTGATGTTTATAAACAGCAGGCCGGAAGTAGAGCTCCACCTATCGGCTGTTTTTTTTACAATAAGGCGGAAAGGAGGTGCTTGACACCTCGGTCACACCGATCATGACATTGTCATTGTGCTACTTCACTTGAAGTAGCAAGATTTCAAAGTAGCATTTCAGTGTTACATCAGGTGCGACTTGGAAGACATCTGCGCTTCTCCATGCACAGATGTCTATGCAAGTCGCACCTGAACTTGCAAAAAAGTAGTGCAGGAACTACTTTCAAAATGTCCGCTCCCAATGCGGACAATAGGGTGCGACTTGTCATGCGATTTGAAATTGTTGCACCGCACAACTGTCACATTGTCGTTTTGTTTGTTAGCCCTCTAGGAGTTCTTGTGAAAGATGAGTTGCAAAATTTCCGTTCAACGTCTGGACGAGAAAGTATAAACTTGGCTCGTCTGACCATTCTTTGGTGCCTTCATGGACTCGACTAATTTTGACCTTTTCATTCGACCATCATTAATGTTCAGATTAACTTTCGCAAGGATATGCGCATAAAACTTACGTTGAAACAGATTGTTGAATCCTCCCCTTTAACTCTTAGATAGTCAAACAAACATTCTGAAATGACAATTTACAGGAGTAAAGCCAGCTTATGTATATGTATTGGCAGGGCTTTTTTTTCCCTCAGAGAATAGGTGCAGCTACTCACCACTTTCGATTCACCCCTTGTCTCCGACCGCTACCCACCTATGAGCAGAATCCCCTGCAGGCAGAAACAATAGATCTCACCAGTAACAATAGATCACCCCCAGCAACAATAGATTCCCCAGCAACCATAGACCCCCCCGCAACAAAATACCCCCCAACAATAGATCCTCCCAGCAACAATAGACTCCCGCCAGCAACAACAGAGTAGATCTCCCAGAAGCCTACATAAACACACCGTCCAGCAGCCAGAAACAATAGACTCCTCCTCCAAAAGTAGATTCATTCCAGCAACAATTGAGCCCCTAGCGACCTAAGATCCCCCCGACAGAAATAGACCTCTCAAGCACCAATAGCTCTCCCCAGCCACAGTAGACCTCCCCAGCCACAGTAGACCTCCCCAGCCACAGTAGACCTTTCCCAGACACAGTAGACTTTTCCCAGACACAGTAGACCTTTCCCAGACACAGTAGACCTTTCCCAGACACAGTAGACCTTTCCCAGACACAGTAGACCTTTCCCAGACACAGTAGACCTTTCCCAGACACAGTAGACCTCCCCAGCCACAGTAGATCTCCCCAGCCACAGTAGATCTCCCCAGCCACAGTAGACCTCCCCAGCCACAGTAGACCTTTCCCAGACACAGTAGACCTTTCCCAGACACAGTAGACCTCCCCAGACACAGTAGATCTCCCCAGCCACAGTAGATCTCCCCAGCCACAGTAGACCTCCCCAGCCACAGTAGATCTCCCCAGCCACAGTAGACCTCCCCAGCCACAGTAGACCTCCCCAGCCACAGTAGACCTCCCCAGCCACAATAGACCTCCCCAGCCACAATAGACCTACCCAGCCACAATAGACCTCCCCAGCCACAATAGACCTCCCCAGCCACAATAGACCTCCCCAGCCACAATAGACCTCCCCAGCCACAATAGACCTCCCCAGCCACAATAGACCTACCCAGCCACAATAGACCTCCCCAGCCACAGTAGACCTCCCTAGCCACAGTAGACCTCCCCAGCCACAATAGACCGTCCAGCACATCCCAGTACCTCAGTGCGGGAGGAGGTGCCAGGTTTGTGTTCCCGCTGAAAAAAAAGAAAAAACCCTGTGTACTGGTCTTTTTATTTTATAGGAAGCCTCAAGGAGGGGGTCTGGGAGGCAGTATGGGGGTGACAGGAAATGTGAAGACTTGTCTGAACCTTCAGCTACCTGTATCTCTGGATTTACTAATGTTTTGACATGCGGTTTTCGATAGGCCTGGTTTGTTTCTGCAGTACTTTTTGAGGTATTTTGCATTTTTGCACGCGTGTTTTTTACGTGTTTTTTGATGCGTTTTGCTTTTTTATACTTTTTTGGGGGGGGCATTTTGTTGTTGGGCAGTTTAAAAAATGCGAAACGTGTCAAATGCAACAAAAACGCACATAAACGCACTACATGCTTTTCTGCAGTGTCTCCATTGAAGTCTATTGAACTAAAACGCAGCGTTTTGAGTTAAAAAAAAGTCCCTGACCTTTTCTAAGAACGCAGAGGCTGAAAAAAGCATAGCTGTGAACATGTCCCATAGGAAACCACACTAGTTCACACTAGTGCGGGTCGTAGCTTCCCATGTTTGCTCAGGCACCGCAGTCCATTCTGCTATGCTGCGTGAAACGCACAAAAAAGGTGCATGCACCTTTTTTTTATTTTTTTAAACGCAGCCGCAGGGAAACCACATGATCTTTTTGACCATGTGGTTTCTGTGCGGTTCCCGCACCCGCGATCGTGCTGCGGGCGGAGATGCCTGGGAGTACCATTCAGAATGAATGGCAGCCCTGTCCGTCTTGCAAGAGCAGTGCGATTCAGCTACGGGTGGTTGCGGGTGCCGGAATCGATGCAATTCCTGCACCCGCAACTGGTGTGAGCTGAGCCTTAAGAATAATTGTCCTTTAGTCATTTCCCCTCACACCCCTAAATTCATCCCACCTGGTCAAGTAGTTACCTTCCTCGTCGATCCAGCAATTTTCAATGTGTGGCCCTGTCCAGTGCCCCTCCGACTTTTCAGGAAAAATGTCTTCTTAACCACTTAAGCCCCGGACCATTTGGCTGCCCAAAGACCAGAGCACTTTTGCGATTCGGCACTGCGTCGCTTTAACTGACAATTGCGCGGTCGTGCGATGTTGCTCCCAAACAAAATTGACATACTGTTTTCCCCACAAATAGAGCTTCCTTTTGGTGGTATTTGATCACATCTATGGTTTTTATTTTTTGCGCTTTAAACAAAAAAACAGCGACAATTTTGAAAAAAAAAGGATTATTTTTTACATTTTGCTATAATAAATAACCCCAAAAAATTATATTAAAAAAAACATTTTTTTCCTCAGTTTAGGCCAATACGTATTCTTCTACATATTTTTGGTAAAAAGTAAATAAATAAATAAATTAAAAAAAAAAAAAAAAATCGCAATAAGCGTTTATTGATTGGTTTGCGCAAAAGTTATAGCGTCTACAAAATAGGGGATATTTTTATGGCATTTTTATTCATATATATATATTTTTTTTACTAGTAATGGCGGTGATCAGTGATTTTTATCGTGACTGCGACATTATGGCGGACACATCGGACACTTTTGGTGCAATTTTGGGGCCATTCACATTTATAAAGCTATCAGTGCAATTAAAAATGCATTGATTACTGTGTAAATGTGACTGGCAGTGAAGGGGTTAACCACTAGGGGACAGTGAAGGGGTTAAGTGTGTCCTAGGGAGTGATTCTAACTGTGGGGGGGGGCGTGGCTATGTGTGACACGACACTGATCACCGCTCCCGATTACAGGGAGCTGTGGTCAGTGTCTTGTCACTAGGCACTACTTCCTCTCCGTAAGACGATCGCAGGTATCCCCGCAGAAATCGGATCCCCGGAACCCGCGATCACGCTCTCGGAGGTCGCGGCGGGCACGCGCCCGCAAACCGCTTCTTAAAGGGCAACGTACAGGTACGTTAATCTGCCTGTACGTGCCCTTCTGCCGACGTATATCGGTGTGAGCCAGTCGGCAAGCAGTTAATGCGCGTGTGCGCTGTGGCTCCATTCATTCTTTGAGTAAGCAGTACTCTTCACACTTAAGCCTCGTACACACAATCGGATTTTCCGACGGGAATTGTGTGATGACAGGCTGTTGGCGGAAAATCCGACCGTTTGTATGCTCCATCAGACATTTTCTGGCCAATTTTCCGTAGACAAATGTTGGATGGCAGGTTTATAAATTTTCTGCGGACAACGGTCTGTTGTCAGATTTTCCGAGCGTGTGTACACAAGTCCGTCGGACAAATGTCCAAAGTACAAACACGCATGCTCGGAATCAATGCTCAAACACAACATTAGCAGAAGTTGCCCAAAAGGTGGCGCTAAAGAGCTGAAAAACCACGTAGTGCGTCAGTACGTTTGTGTTTGTTGGCAAACAATTGTGTACCGTTTATATGCAAGACAAGTTTCTGGCCAACGCCCTTCGGACAAAAGTCTGATGTTTTGTCTGCGGAAAATCCAATCGTGTGTATGAGGCTTAAGAGAAAGACCCGGCAGAGATGTTTTTGCTGGAAAGGCCTTTCCTGGAGACACATTAGGAAGTGATAAGGAATCTCTCCAAAAAGGAGGAATCCCTGCTTAGAATGTTGCCACCGGAACACATGTCCCTCTATTCCTGTTCTACTGATAGCTGTAAAATTTCCAGTGACCTTCTGTCTGGTGACCACAATTACCAGGACAGATAAAGAGGGGATTTGGGAAAACCATGCATGCGCAGCTGTGCCAAGGGACTCTGCTGGGTCCCGAAGGCCATGTGCACACACATGTAATCAACTGCACGTCAAGAAAAAAAAAGTGCTGCCCCGCAGTGCAAAAAAAGCAGAACCACTTAAAAAAATCCAATTGGGGGGGCTGGAGCCAGATACAAATAATTCGTTTTTTGGAGTGAAGTTCCACTTTCACTCTACTAATTGGTTTTAATTGCATATTTATTTGTAACAGGTTATTAATTCTTATTAATATGTCAGCACAAACAAAACTGACAAGATTATAAACTGACAAATGCACAGAGCAGCCCCGATCCTCTTCTTCTGGGTTTCCCTGCTGGTATTCTGGGCTCCTCCCCCCTGCCAAATGCCCCATAACAAGCCGTATGCTATGGGGACTCTTGTGCGTGCTTGCTCCCAGACCGCGCTCTGTGTGTCTATTGACACACACAGTGCAGCTCAGCCCCACCGCCTACTGTCTGCTCACGGGCTGTAGCTGACAGCAGCGGGAGCCAATGGCTGCACACAGAAAGTTTTTAACCTCAGTGCAGAGAATGCATTAGGGGAAAAAACCTTTTACTTTTTATCCACTTTAAAGTGGAACTTCATTAATTTTTTCAACTTCTATTGAATCTCCTGCCCTTGTTGTTATAACTTTGGATAATAAAACTTTTTTTTTCCGCCAGTAAATACCTTATACAGCCCACTTCCTGTTTCTTGTCTGGAAAAAAGCCTAGGCTTATGACATCATGCACAGCTCTCGCTCTCTCACTCTTAAGAGTTTGCCAGGAAGGGAGGGAGGATGAGTCATAAGAGGGCCAATGAGAGCCTCTGTGTGTCTTTGTAAATCTAGGAAGTGAACAGGCAGCAGCTTCAGCTGCCCACAGTTAAAATGGATGCAGCCAGACTCAGTGGAGGGAGATTTCTGCAGCATATTTGGCAAGTACAGAATCACAATATATATAAAATAATATGCAAAGTGATTGGAGGGAAGCTTCAGAATGGCAAAGATGTTTTTATTACAAATTATGTGAGCAGACTGCAGTTCCTCTTCAACTTTACTATTATTTGTTATTTTTGTAATGTCTTTCTAGAGTTAGAAACTTTTAAGTTTGTTGCAGCACCTGGTTTGAAACATAAACATTGTACCAAAAGAGTATCACTGCATATAGGCGGTGGGGGGGAGGGGGGGGGTAAAACAACCCTCATGTACACTTTTCAGCCAGGTATTTATATGTCTAGCTTGAGTTCTACTTTCATTATTTGTTCTGCCTGCAGCTGTCATCTCCATTCATATATATTTATCACAACAGAGAAGTGTAGCACACTCCTAGTAAGGCTGCTAGGTAAATTAAAATTTTTGGCTCCTGCTGTAATCAGGGCAGCAATAATTGTTTGGTCTGACCTGTTCAGGGCTCCGCAGGCTGGGAGTTTAATTGCTTCTCCCTGCCTCTAGAAGAGCTTAGGCTAGGTTCATACTTCTGCGTGTGACTTTAGGTGCAGAAATTGCTGCAGTTCCCGCAACCACCCGCAGTGAAAACACGCTGCTCTGCGGAAGCGTGCAGGGCTGCCATTCATTCCATACGCTTGAGTGGGCATACACATGTAGTATCTCACAAAAGTGAGTACACCCCTCACATTTTTGTAAATATTTTATTATATCTTTTCATGTGACAACACTGGAGAAATGACACTTTGCTACAATGTAAAGTAGTGAGTGTACAGCTTGTATAACAGTGTAAATTTGCTGTCCCCTCAAAATAACTCAACACACAGCCATTAATGTCTAAACCGCTGGCAACAAAAGTGAGTACACCTCTAAGTGAAAATGTCCAAATTGGGCCCAATTAGCCATTTTACCTCCCCGGTGTCATGTGACTCGTTAGTGTTACAAGGTCTCAGGTGTGAATGTGGAGCAGGTGTGTTAAATTTGGTGTTATCGCTCTCACTCTCTCATACTGGTCACTGGAAGTTTAACATGGCACCTCATGGGAAAGAACTCTCTGAGGATCTGAAAAAAAGAATTGTTGCTCTACATAAAGATGGCCTAGGCTATAAGAAGATTGGCAAGAGCCTGAAACTGAGCTGCAGCATGGTGGCCAAGAACATACAGCAGTTTAACAGGACAGGTTCCACTCAGAACAGGCCTCACCATGGTGGACCAAAGAAGTTGAGTGTGCATGCTCAGCGTCATATGCAGAGGTTGTCTTTGGAAAATAGACATATGAGTGCTGCCAGCAATGCTGCAGAGGTTGAAGGGGGGGGGGGGGGGGGAGACAGCCTGTAGGTGCTTAGACCATACGCCGTACACTGCATCAAATTGGTCTGCATGGCTGTCGTCCCAGAGGACCCCTCTTCTAAAGATGATGCACAAGAAAGCCTGCCAGCAGTTTGCTGAAGACAAACAGACTGAGGACATGGATTACTGGAACCGTGTCCTGTGGTCTGATGAGACCAAGATAAACTTATTTGGTTCAGATGGTGTCAAGTGTGTGTGGCGGCAACCAGGTGAGGAGTACAAAGACAAGTGTGTCTTGCCTACAGTCAAGCATGGTGGTGGAAGTGTCATGGTCTGGGGCTGCATGAGTGCTGCCGGCACTGGGGAGCTACAGATCATTGAGGGAACCATGAATACCAACATGTACTGTGACATACTGAAGCAGAGCATGATCCCTCCCTTCAGGGACTGGGCCGCAGGGCTGTATTCCAACATAACGACCCCAAACACACCTCCAAGACGACCACTGCCTTGCTAAAGAAGCTGAGGGTAAAGGTGATGGACTGGCCAAGCATGTCTCCAGACCTAAACCCTATTGAGCATCTGTGGGGCATCCTCAAAACAGAAGGTGGAGGAGTCTCTAACATCCACCAGCTCTGTGATTTCATCATGGAGGAGTGGAAGAGGACTCCAGTGGAAACCTGTGAAGCTCTGGTGAACTCCATGCCCAAGAGGGTTAAGGCAGTGCTGGAAAATAATGGTGGCCACACAAAATATTGACACTTTGGGCTCAATTTGGACATTTTCACTTAGGGGTATACTCACTTTTGTTGCCAGCAGTTTAGACATTAATGGCTGTATGTTGAGTTATTGTGAGGGGAAAGCACATTTACACTGTTATACAAGCTGTACACTCACTACTTTACATTGTAGCAATGTGTCATTTCTTCAGGGTCCCCAGAGAGCCCCCTCCTCACATCAGGGTCCCCAGAGAGCCCCCCACCTCAGGACCATGTGCTGCACACATGGTTGATATGCCACTAACTATGCCCACCATACACATCCTATATGGACTGTACACTGCCCACATGACATGCAGACTCCATGCAATACAAGTCACACACAGTCTATGCCCACAGCTCCCCATATACAAACATACACAGCCCAGGTGGAAGGTGCCAGGTACAGACCTCCTATGCCCACACTCCAAGCACCCAGCAGATGGCTGTCTGATTGGCTGCATTGCATACTAATTCCATTGAGAAAAGCTTTGCCAGGGGTTACCCACCCTCATCCCCCCCCCCATTTGCCCACATAAAGGGTACACAACACAAAGTTGCATCCCTCCATCCCATATTTGTGGCACAGGGCAGAGCGATGCAGCCCAGTACAGTCACAGCAGCCATATCCCAATGCTCCCTTCCAGAGGTTCCCCGTGTACCTAGCTGGTCTCTGCTATGCGTCAGGCTCACACAGGAATGAGGACTGCACACTGGAATCTTCCACTGCGGCACTCGCGGAGGGGGAGGGCCATGGCATCAGTGCCTAGTAGGTGGAAGATCTCCCCCCTGCACAAATGGTATTGCCGGATATAGGCACAAGGTGGCTCGGTGGGGAGGGTTCAGAGCCCGCATTGGGGACACGGCTGTGATATGATGGGCTGCCAGGGCTGATAGCGGGCCTGTTCTTTTTGGGCAGCTGGGCTTAAAAAAAAAAGTAGGGGCCTGGAGCTGCAGCTCCAATAGCCCCTATGTTAATCTGGCCCTGGCTGCACCCGGTAAGAGACTCTGGGCTATGGGCCCCACATTCGGGGCTAAAGCCCCAGAAGCCACCCCCTAGCGACGCCACTGCCAGGAGACATTAGCCAGTTCAGTAAAAAATTGCAGACGTTCGGTCAGTGTGGAAGGCTGCAGGTCCTACAGAAGCTGGCTGTTTGGCCGGCTTCTGTCGGACAAACATGCTGGAAAACCAGCAGCCGAACGGCTCCCAATTAGCACTGTCAGCCAATGGCGGAGAGCACTGATCAGCGTGTTCAGGCGGGGGTCTGCCCCTTTGTTAGAACATAACAGCTCAGCAGGGGAAATCGCAAACAGTGCCGCTGGGTTGAACTGAAAAAAAACCATAGTGTGTACCATGCTTTAGGCTAGCTGTGAGGTCGGCCAGGGTGCCCCTCCTCTGTCTGCAGCCATTTGGTAACGCAGCTAGCAAGGAGATGACTGCTTTGACAAATGGCGCTTTTCACTGTCTCCAAGTACTTGCCTACTAACCTGAAACATTTCATCTGACATACCTTCCCCCTTCCCCCGCATTTCTCATGTGCAGCTTATCCTTGACAAGGACAGAGAAAAATGCCATTTGGTAAAGCAGCCATCGCCTGAAAAAATGTGTTGTCGGACAGCTGTTGAGGGAGGAAAGGTGCCTTGTCCAACCTCAGAGCTAATGCCGCGTACACACGAGCGGACTTTACGTCAGACTTTGCCCGGCGGACTTTTCTACGGACTTTCTGAATGGACAGACTTGCTTACACACAATCCACCAAAGTCCGTCGAATTCGTACGTGATGACGTACGACCGGACTAAAACAAGGAAGTTCATAGCCAATAGCTGCCCTAGCGTTTCTTTTTGTCCGTCGAACTAGCATACAGACGAGCGGACTTTTCGACCGGACTCGAGTTCGACGGAAAGATTTAAAACATGTTTCAAATCTAAGTCCGTCCAACTTTTGAGAAAACAAAGTCCGCTGGAGCCCACACACGATCAAATTGTCCGACAAAATCCCGTCCGCCGGGCAAAGTCTGCCGTAAAGTCCGCTCGTGTGTACGCGGCATAAGCCTCAGAAGATGGGACAAAGTCCCCAGGGGAAATGCATCACAACTTACTGGCTTATTGTTCTGCTTCTCCCTCCCCGAGTCTGAGCTCTTCTGTACACAGACTACAAGAGGTTGATACAAAGTCTGTTTCAGGTACATTTCTTTCATTTATTTAAAAATGCATTTAATTTGGATAGAGACGATTGGGACGATATTTTGGGGGGCCCATTTCTATTTTCTACTAGAGATCGTCTGATCCTGTATACATTTCTGCATAGAATCCATCTTACTCCAGCTAGGTTAGCTAGGATGTTTGGAAGCCACCACTTTATATGTTGGAGATGTTCTGCACCTCTTACAAACTTCATGCACATTTTTTGGGATTGTCCACATATCAAGCCCTACTGGCAAGACATAGCAAAGTGTATCCGGTCGGTCACATCCCTTTCAGTCCCCCTTACGGTTGAAGGATGCCTGTTGAGCTTGGTTGAGCCCTTGGCTACCACTAGGGCTATACAAACTCTTCTCACCCACCTGTTGTTCTACGCCAAAAAACTGATTATCCTCTCATGGAAGAAATCTACTGCCCCAACTTTGGCTTCTTGGAAGTCCCTGGTCAACAAGGCAATCCCTTTTTACAAGGCAACCTATTTGAGTAGGGGGGTTGGGGCCAAATCTGACAAGGTGTGGGGAGGCTGGATGGCATCCACAGGCACGGTTTTAGATTAGACCCACAGGCAACTTGGCAGGTGGTCCTTGTTATAGATACATAAGCAGGAGGATTGAGTTCCTGAGGTGGTGGGTGATTTTGAAGTGAATACATTATAAAGTTATAATTTACTGAAGGTTTTATGGTCCTTACTTCTGATGAGGTGGAGGGTGGGGGGGTTTAGAAATGTAATACATACATCATCTCCTCTGGTTGACGGGGGGCGTCATTGACTCAGCGGACTATATATCTGCCTCCATTGGAGGCTCAAAGACTGTGCATATTTTGTATGGGCAAATGTGGACCATGTTGGGGGGGGGGGGGGGGGGGGGTTGTTTTGGAAGATTACAACTCAATGCGACCTGGTTGTTTGTTGCCGCAATGTGCGGCTTAATGTTGTATGTCTGTACTATAAATCTTAATAAAAAGTAATTTGGAAAGAAAAAATGCATTTAATAGTGTTTGCATGAGTACAGAGCAGCATTAACTTCTGTCTATTGTATCTGCCTGGAGTTTGAATATATATATATATATATATATATATATATATATATATATATATATATATATATATATATATATATATATACAAAGACGGAAGCATTTTTTGCAGGCTAAACAGATAGCAATTTAATAAAGTGGAATTATTGTTAAAAATGTTCCCTCCATCCTCCTCCTACCTATCCTGCCTAACATAGTTAAAACTATCTGTATACTTATCATTTTTAAATCTGCACTGGAGCGCTCGACAAAAGCTGTGTGTTCTGAGAGCCATGACGTCAGCCAATGGGGCTCCAATGGGAAAGCTGTTGTCGGTGCTTCCTCCTCTCACCTGCAGCCACCGCTCACTAATACAGGAAACCTGGAGCTGCTAAATCAGGTGACCGGAGCAGAGCAAGTTAACAACTTCCCAACCGCACTATAAGTTCCCACTATATGGGAGCACAGTTAATCCCTTGATCGCCCCCTAGTGTTAACCCTCTCCCTGCCAGTGACATTTTTACGGTAATCAATGCATTTTTATAGCACTGATCGCTGTATAAATGCCAATGGTCCCAAAAATGTGTCAAAAGTGTTCGATGTGTCCGCTATAATGTTGCAGTCCCGATAAAAATCACAGATCGCTGCCATTACTAGTAAAAAAAAATAATAATAAAAATGCCATAAAACTATCCCCTATTTTGTAGACACTATAACTTTTGCCCAAACCAATCAATATACGTATTTTTTTTTTTTTTTTACCAAAAATATGTTGAAGAATACATATCGGCCTAAACTGAAAAAAAAATTTCTTTTTTTTAAAAAAAATGGCTTTTTTAAAATAAAAAATGGGGATATTTATTATAGCAAAAAGTACAAAATATTGTGTTTTTTTTTTTTCAAAATTGATGCTATTTTTTTGTTTATAGCGCAAAAATTAAAAACTGCAGAGATGGTCAAATACCACCAAAAGAAAGCTCTATTTGTGGGAAAAAAAGGACAATTTTGTTTGGATGCAACGTTGCACGACCGCTCAATTGTCAGTTAAAGCGACGCAGTGCCGAATCGCAAAAAATGGCCTGGTCAGTCAGCCGCCAAATCTTCCAGGGCTGAAGTGGTTAAAAGACTCATTGGTGATTAGATACCCCATTTGGGTACAGTGTTCTTATTCAGAGTGCAACAGTGCTAAAAGCTGAAAATTGCCCTAGGCAGGAAGGGGGTGATAGTGCCCGGTATTGAAGTGGTTAAATTGTAACTAAAGGCAACACTTTTTTTTTTTGTATAGAGTGGAGAGGGATTAGAACTCTTGACATCTTTTATTGCTGTCTGTGCCCCCATAAGGGAGATTCACACTCTCTATTTGTCCTGTTTACAATTATCATTGAAAGTGAAAGTAAAAGTAATTTCCACATTTCAGGCTGGCACCAAAACACTAGTAAAAAAAAATAAAAAAAAGGTTTCGCCTTTAGTTCCACTTTAAAAATAGGTACAGTAAGTACACACATCCTTTTTATACAGGTTAGGCAGGATAGGTAGGAGGAGGGGAAGGGAACATTTTTAAGAAGAGTCATAGTTAGGCTTTTCTTTCTTTTTAAGAACCAAGGGCGTTTCTGTGGGACAAGGCATGGATTGATGGACCAAACAGCATTACCCTAATGCCCTGTACATCCGGTCGGACATTGATCGGACATTCCGACAACAAAATCCATGGATTTTTTCTGACGGATGTTGGCTCAAACTTGTCTTGTATACACACGGTCACACAAAGTTGTCGGAAAATCCGATCGTTCTGAACGCGCTTCCTTTATCTGGCCCTTGGGGCACGCTTTCCCCCCCACTGAAATGAGGCCCTATTCCTCCTACTGACCCCAACAACGGGGCAATAATTCCTGCACTGGCACTACCAATGGGGGACTATCCCTTCCACTGACACCAAAGCCCCCTTAAAGTCTTACCTGCTTGCCAACCGCCCTATAGCAAATTTACATAACTGACAATCTTTATCAGACGATTCTTCTTTCTAGACCAAAATCTTAGAAACTATTAACTCTCTAACGTGGAACTATACAGATGCAGGAATTATGCTAAGATAGAAAGTTGAAGTGGGAGTAAACTCCCATGGTTGCTTTTTACCTATAGCTAAGCCTATTAATAAGGCTAACCGATAGGTACAGTAAATATCTCCTAACCGTGCACTGTTTAGGAGATATTTACAGGTGAATGGGCCGGTGACATCACTGGCGCATGTGCTCTGAAAGAACAGCATGACCCTGCCGTTCCTTCAGAGTCCTGTGCCATGAATAGCGGCTCGCAGGAGTGACGTCATCGCGCTGCCAATCAGACTGGAGGCTGGAGGAAGTGAACCCAGGAGGAAGACCGTGTAAAGATGGAAGCTCTGTCAGCGCACCGCTGGAGGGCCTTGTTTTAAAGCGGTGTTCCGCCCCCCAAAAAAAATTAAAAGCCACTAGCTACACATACTGCAGCTGCTGGCTTTTAACAATAGGACACTTACCTGTCCTGAAGTCCCGCGATGTTGGCACCACAGCTGATGTTTCCATCAGCTGTCGGGTGCTGCTGCCGCCATTGCGGGTAAGGGTACCCGACAGTTTAGCCTTACGGCTTCACGCCGGGAACCCTACTGCACATGCGCGAGGCCCCGCTCCTCTCTCCTACTGGCCTGGCGACAGTGAGAGGAGGAGGGAGCCCCGCTGTGATGTCCCGGGCCGCGGCCCGGACTCCGGGAAGTGGGAACAGGATACCTGTCAAAGACAGGTATCCTGCCTGATCTCCCCCCCCCCCCCCCAAAAGGTGCCAATTGTGGAACCAGAGGGGGAAAGGAGACAAATGAGCGGAAGTTCCACTTTTGAGGGGAACTCCGCTTTAAGGTACATTTCACATGATGTGCTAGTATGCATTGCATACTAGCACATTATAACTTTGCCTTGCAAGTTTAAAAAAAAAAAAGTTTACTACCGCTTTAAAAAGTACTTTTTTATTTTATTTTTTTTAAAGGCTTCCTTCCCATCTTGGTCACATGACCAAAAACCCTTAGTATTCGGCCATATGACCCCCTGTTCAAAATGAAAAGATACCTGTGCGCTGATCACCTGCTACACCATGGACCATATACTGCAGGTAAGTGTCTAGGTATATGGGCAGTGCTGGAGGGAGCATGGAGGAGCATTTTCTCCATAAAAGTTACATATTTCAGTCCTTCCCTTTTTTAAAGTTTTTGTACGGCCACATTTACTGAACACCTGTGATTACAGCCAGCAGCAAATTCCTGTGGCAGGAAATAATGGAAACTTCATTTTATTTATTTGTTTCTTTTAACGGTAATTCTATGTTGTCTTACACATGATACCATTCCTAAGAAGAAGCCATGGAACCGCATTCTAAATGTCTCCAAAATAAATGCAAATTGGCCTGTGATGCCTTTGACAAATGCCTTGTGGGAAATCAAACTGCATGCTGGGAGCCAAAGGTTTTTTTTCTCTTTGTAAAACACTTTGAACTGAAATGCATAGTGAATGTGTTGGACAAAGATGGCAATTCAAAGGCATCTGATGTCTTCTAAATAACACACATGCCTTTCCATACATTGCTTACTATGGGATGCTTTTGTTTCAAATACAGTAATACATTGGATTATGAGCATAATTCGTTCCAGGAGAATGCTTGTAATCCAAAGCACTCGTATAGCAAAGCGAGTTTCCCCATAGGAAATAATGGAAACTCAAATAATCCGTTCCACAGCCACTGCTGGTCTATGCAGTACCGCATGTGGCCAGAGGTGCGGGGGGTGCCGGAGACACTCGGAAACACTTGGAGACGCTCGGAGACACTCGGGAACTGAGTGTCTCCGAATGTCTCTCTGAGTGTTTCTGAGCGTCACCAGCGCCCCCGCACCTCTGGTCAAATGGGGGTACTGCACACCCCAGCGGCTTAAATTCTGCTCGTCTTGCGAGGCAACGCTCGCAAAGCGAGTCAGAATTTTTTTTTAAAAATAGCTTGTATTGCGATACGCTCGTAAATCGCGTTACTCGCAATCCGATGTTCTACTGTAATAGTTAAATCGGTAGTAAATGTGGAGAAAAAAAACTTCCAAAACTCTCCCTGCAAGGTAAAGGAATAATGTTCTAGCATGCATTGCATACTAGCACAGTATGCAAGACGTACCTTGAACGGAAGCCCTCCAGCGGCGCGCTGTCACTGCTGCAGAGGCTTCCACCTTCACCCGTAATTTCTTCCGGGTTTGCGGGCTGCGGCCGCTTGAATGGCCCAGCCACGATGACGTCACTCACGCATGTGCATGGGAGTCACAGCCACGGAACAGAGCTTTAACCACTTGCTTACTGGGCACCTAAACCCCCCTCCTGTCCAGACCAATTTTCAGCTTTTAGCGCTGTCATACTTTGAATGACAATTGCGCAGTCATAAAACACTGTACCCAAAAGAAATAATTTTTTCCCACAAATAGAGTTTTCTTTTGGTGGTATTTGATCACCTCTGGGTTTTTTATTTTTTGTTAAAAAATTAAAAAAGGCCGATTTAAAAAAAAAAAAAAAATACAAAACCGTTTTATATTTTGTTAATAAATTTTGCAAACGGGTAATTTTTCTCCTTCATTGACGTACGCTGATGAGGCTACACTGATGGGCACTGATAGGCTGCACTGATGGGCACCGATAGGCTGCACTGATGGGTACTGATAAGGCGGCACTGATGGGCACTAATAGGCGGCACTGGTGGGCACTGATAAGGTGGCACTGGTGGGCACTGATAGGTGGCATTGGTGAGCACTGATGGGTGGCACTGAAGGGCATTGATAGGTGACACTGAAGGGCACTAATAGGTGGCACTGATAGCTGGCAGTGATGGGCACTAATCGGCACTGGTAGGCAGCACTGCTAGGTGGCACTGATGAGGCTGTGATTGGCCCCACTGGTGGGCATTGATAGGTGGCACTTGTGGGCACTGATAGGTGGCACTGATTGCTGGCACTTACTACTGTGGGCACTGATTGGGGGCACTGTGAGCACTGATTTGTGGCACTGGCAGGTGGCACTCGCAGGCAGTACTTGTGGGCACATATGAGGCAGCTTCGCCTCTTCCTTTTCGGGACCGATGTCCCTTCAAACAGAAGACGGTGATCGGCTTATTTTCTTCTCACGCTGTTAGCGTGAGAAGAAAAAAAAAACGATTACCGATCCTCTGTTTATATCATGTCATCAGCTGTCATTGGCTGACAGCTGATCACATGGTAAGGGGCCGGGATCGGCCCCTTACTTGGATCTGTGATCACCCAAGTCTCATTGACTCAGGTGATCACAGCGCGCGCCACGCGCCCCCTTTAGGGGGGGCGTGGCCAGCTTTGAAAGGGGAGGACGTCAATAGACGTATTCCCGGCAAAGCTGATCCGTGCTGTAGCCGTCATTCGGCTATAGCGCGGATCTGTACAAGGTAAAGGAAAGACACGGGTATGCCGTTCCTTCAGAGCACATGCGCCAGTGAGGTCACCAGCTGCTGCTCACTAGAATATCTCCTGAACGATGCATGTTTAGGAGATATTCATTTTACCTTTTCAATTTACCTTTATTATAAGGTTACCTGTAGGTAAAAATAACCATAGAGAGTTTACTACCACTTTAAAGCAGATAAAAACCTTTGCTAACGTCTTTCATAATTTTAAAGCTGAACTGCAGGAAAAGTAAAAATTCTCCATTGCAGCCGGGTTGCGGCCGCACTGCAAGGGTTAATTGTTCGTTCCAGTCTAGGGGAATTTGAAGAGCACTTTTATTTACCGAATCCTCCGCTCCCACAGAGCTACAAGACTGGCCCCCACAGCTTCTTCTCCCCTATGCCCTGGTGGTCTAAGGTCCTCTGACGTCATGAAGATCAATGCAGAGCTCAATGCCCTGCACTGGATGTGAGGACATTAAAGGGCCGGGACCTGGGGAAGAGCTCCCTGCTAGGATAATGAAGGATATGGTAAGTAAAAAGGCTTTTCCTGTTCCTGAAGACATAAACGAGCAGTTAACCCTTGCAGTGCGGGCGCAGTCCCACCACAAGGGAGGACTTCTATTTTTCTTTTTTGGAGTTCGATATTAACATGTTATGTTATTTCAATAGTAATTTTCCATCTTTTGTAAATCGGCATCAAAATAACACCTAGTGATCCGGCCGTAATGGACCTTGTTCAGGCACTTCCTGTTAGGAGGTGACAACACTCTGTTCCTGTCTCCCAACTATGCTCCTGCATTGCCACCCTGTCACATGGTCATTTCTACACACATTACACAGGCATAGTCCGCTGCTGTCACCATTAGGAAACCCACCCTCGGAAATCCCATGCTGTCTGGAGAGTATGCAGAAAGAAAGTAGCTCCAAAGGGACTATGGAGATCAAACATAATTGGATAAAAATAGGTGAAAATTATTTAAAAAAAAAAAAAAGAAAATAATTTGTGAAAAGAGGCTAGGGAGATCAGAAACTGAAAAGGATGAATAGGTGAAAACAAGAATATTGATTTAAAAAAGGCAATCATTTATGATATGCATTGAAATGTCATTCAATAAGTTTACACCCACTTTTAACATTGTTTACTATAGAATGCATTTGTTAACATTCAAACTACTAAAAAATTAGGCCTTTTAAGTAATTCAATAGCCCATTTTTTCTCATCTCCATCCCCCCTAGCACCTAAAGGGTTAATGGATCCCTTAAACACAACGCTTTATGTAGGCAGCGGCTGGGCACCCTGTAACACTTGGCCTTGTGATAGGGTGCTGGATGATGACCCCAGCCAGAGATACCCCAGTCCTCGCTTTGTATGGGGGGGGGCTTTGTATGGGGGGGGCGCCCCCCTGACCATCTACACCTCTGATCGCCCCCCTGACCATCTACACCTCTGATCGCCCCCCTGACCATCTACACCTCTGATCGCCCCCCTGACCATCTACACCTCTGATCGCCCCCCTGACCATCTACACCTTTGATCACCCCCCTGACCATCTACACCTCTGATCGCCCCCCTGACCATCTACACCTCTGATCGCCCCCCTGACCATCTACACCTCTGATCACCCCCTGACCATCTACACCTCTGATCGCCCCCCTGACCATCTACACCTCTGATCGCCCCCCTGACCATCTACACCTCTGATCGCCCCCCTGACCATCTACACCTCTGATCGCCCCCCTGACCATCTACACCTCTGATCGCCCCCCTGACCATCTACACCTCTGATCGCCCCCCTGACCATCTACACCTCTGATCGCCCCCCTGACCATCTACACCTCTGATCGCCCCCCTGACCATCTACACCTCTGATCGCCCCCCTGACCATCTACACCTCTGATCACCCCCTGACCATCTCTCTTACTGACCATCTACACCTCTGATCATCTCCCTGACCATCTACACCTCTGATCACCCCCTGACCATCTCTCTTACTGACCATCTACACCTCTGATCATCTCCCTGACCATCTACACCTCTGATTACCCCCTTACCATCTACACCTTTGATCACCCCCTGACCATCTACACCTCTGATCACCTACACCCCTGATCACCCCCCTGACCATCTACACCTCTGATCACCCCCTGACCATCTACACCTCTGATCACCCCCCTGACCATCTACACCTCTGATCACCCCCTGACCATCTACACCTCTGATCACCCCCCTGACCATCTACACCTCTGATCACCCCCCTGACCATCTACACCTCTGATCACCCCCCTGACCATCTACACCTCTGATCACCCCCCTGACCATCTACATCTCTGATCACCGCCCTGACCATCTCCCTTACTGACCATCTACACCTCTGATCATCTCCCTGACGATCTACAGCTCAGGACATCTCCCTGGCCATCTCCAACTCTGGTCAGGACTCTGACCATCTACACCTTTCATCACCTCCCTGACCATCTACACCTCTGATCACCCCCCTGACCATCTACACCTCTGATCACCCCCTGACCATCTACACCTCTGATCACCCCCCTGACCATCTACACCTCTGATCACCCCCTGACCATCTACACCTCTGATCACCCCCCTGACCATCTACACCTCTTATCACCCCCCTGACCATCTACACCTCTGATCACCCCCTGACCATCTACACCTCTGATCACCCCCTGACCATCTACACCTCTAATTATCCCCATGACTATCTTTACCTCCAATCATCCCTCTGACCATCTACACCTTTGGCCATCCCTGTAAACATTTACACCTCTGATTGATCACCCCCTGACTATCTATGCCTCTGATCATCTTCCTAACCATCTGCAATGACAAGGATGCTGCCTGCAGGTCAGTGATGAGATGCTGTTTGGTAGCAGCAGCATCTATCTCTGCAGGGAAATGAGAGGAGGGGAAGGAAGGCAGCTATCCCCCTTGCATGGGATGAGATGGCGCATCCAGCCGCAAAGGCTTCTAGCAAGGCACTGTTGGCTTACCTGGCTGGATGCTGGCATGGACCACATAGACGCATCCAATCACACAGCAGATCCATGGAGCCCAGCAGGCTGCAGACTGCATGGCTGCCTGTTATCCGGGCATGTGTCTAGCAGCAATCAGAGCGATGTCCTCATGGTGCTGCTGGGGTCCCCCTGCTGCCAGTCACACAGAGTGCTGCATTGTGTCCTCCTGGCTTCCATTAGTGTGTGTGCTTGTGCTTTTACTGCATTGGGTGGTTAGATGGGGATGTGAGTGCTCAAGCACCTCCCAGGTCTCCTCATCCACATGCACAGCCACATCCTAAGATACATGAGAAGAAGCCCTGCATAGCCTGCCTCCTTCCAGGGAGCACCCTGGGAAATGTAGTCTATTCTTACTCATGCTGGCCTTTCTGCAGCTGAGGTTGTCACAGCACCATCCATCCATCCATCCATCCATGGCAGCTCACAGGGCTGCTTTATAGAACCACCAGGTTTATTGCACTGAACAAAGGAGATGATTGCTAAACAAAGACATCGCCAGCTGCATATCTTCAGATTATAATCTTTATTATAAACAAAGTATCAATTACAATCCACCCCTTCTATCAGACCGTCAATCTAGGCAGCTAATAATTTAAGCCAATAAGAAATAAATCAGCGCAAACAAAATATACATATCCACCAATGCAATGAACTTATTTTAGGGCCAGTTCACACCATATGCAGTCCAGTGTGGGTTTTTTTTTCAGCATCAAAAACGCATGGAAAGGATGTTATATGGTTTCCAATGGTAAAGTTCACCCCAGTGCGGTCAGTTCCAGGGCTTTCCAGTTCCAGAAAAAAAAAACAAGACCATGCTACATTTTTCCTGTTCTGGACTGTACTGGAACGTGGTAAAACGCACCAAAAAAGCTCCGGAATGCACTGGAGCGCATCAAAAACGCACCAGACCAGAGTATAGTGGGGAAAAAAACACAAGAAAAAAAAGCATCTGTAACGCATCCGGAAATGCATAAAAACCGCATCAAAAATGCGTCAAAAACACGCATGCAGAAACGCTTCCAGAATGGATGTGGAGGAGATTTTGTGGTGTGGACTAGGTTCACACTGGTGCAATGCGGGAACCACAGCGATTTCTGAGCAAGTTCCCGCATCACATCTGACTCGCAGGCAGTTCAAACTGCTCTCTGCGAACTGCTGCGGGTGTCAATATAAAATTTATGACACCCCCAAATCGGTTTTGCAGAACGCAGTACGAACGGTGAAATCGGATGGAAGCGGATCGCATGGGTCTGAACACACATGCGATCTGATTGCCGTGCGGACAAAAAGGCTGGGTTTACACTGGTGCGATGCGATTAAGTGCTGGTTCCCTCATCGCACACTGGTTCACACTGACATCTGCGAACCACTGCGGGTATCAATGTAAAGTTAGGCTGGGTTCACACTTGTGCGATCACAGACATCGCAAGTGATTCGCACCATATTGCTGTGCAGATCACATGCGAGATGTCAGATGCAATGTAAATTCAGCCATACAAACTGTATGGCTAAAATCGCATCGCATTCGCACCAAAATGGTGCAGGACCCTTATTTTGTCCGCACTGGAATCGGATCACATGAGTGTTCACACCTATGCGATCCGATTCTTGCACCATTTGACAGTTCGCACTGCGATTTGCAAACCGTTCTGGGGGTGTCATTAACTTTACATTGACACCTGCAGCGGTTTGTAGATGTCAGTGTGAACCAGTGTGCGAGTCAGGTGCAATGCGGGAACCGGCATTGAATCGCAGGGTTTCCCGCATCGCACCAGTGTGAACCCAGCCTATGGCTGGGTTCACACTGGTGCATTGCGGGAACCACAGCGATTCCTGAGTGGGTTCCTGCATCGCATATCACTGGCAGGCAGTTCACACTGCTCTATACGAGCTGCTGCGGGTGACAATATAAAGTTAATGACATCCCCAGATCGGTTCGCAGAACGCATTAGGAACTGTGAAATTGGATGAAATCGGATCGCATAGGTGTAAACACGCATGCAATCCGATTCCAGTGCAGACAAAAAGGCCCGGTCCACACTGGTGCGATGTGGGAAACCCTGCAATTCAGTGCCGGGTCCCGCATTGCACCTGAATCGCACACTGCTTCACACTGACATCTGCGAACCGCTGGGCGTGTCAATGTTAAGTTAATGAGATCCCCAGATCGGTTTGCAGATCGCAGTGCAAACTGTCAAATCGTGCAGGAATCGGATCGCATGGGTGTGAACACCCATGCGATCCGATTCCAACGCTGACTAAAAGAAGGGTCCTGCACCATTTTGGTGCGAATGTGATGCGATTTCTGCCATACAGTTTGTATGGCTGAATTTGCATCGCACAGACATCGCATGTGATCTGCAGCACAGCAATGCGATGCGAAGCACATGGAATGTCTGCAATCGCAATAGTGTGAACCCAGCCAAAAAAAGGGTCCTGCACCATTTTGGTGCGAATGTGATGCGATTTCAACCATACAGTTTGTATGGCTGAATTCGCATCGCTCAGACATCGCATGTGATCTGCACAGCAATGCGATGCGAAGCACATGGGATGTCTGTGATCGCAATAGTGTGAACCCAGCCAAAAAAAGGGTCCTGCGCTATTTTGGTCCAAATGTGATGCAATTTCAGCCATAAAGCGCATAGATGTTTGTTAGCTCAGAAGGTCAAAGGTTGAATACTAGATTGCTAACAGTACAATATCTTAAATGTCAAGAAAAGAGCAAAGAGCTCCATGCTTAACTGAGAAAATTGCATAGGTATAGGAATTCAAGGGTTGAATAATGACAATGTGATGTATTGGGGGGGGGGGGGAGGGGGGGGGAAGAACAACCCTTAACCAGAGTATAGAAAAGTTGTAATGCTCCACCCTTAATTTAAACCATGTTACATACTGTAGATATTTGCTTCCCCAGACAGGACTATTAAAGTACAGTAATGACAATGCAGATGTCCACCCAAAACAAGGAGGTGATGAAACTGCAAGCACAAATCCATCTCTAAGGTTTCATGATTGCGCATTTTTTCTTGCATTGTCTCGCTGCAGGCATAGGGTCCATTCATCTCAAAGGGCTGCCGTACACGCAACAAACCGCATGGGAAAACATGTCTCTGTTTGGCACATTTTGGGTGCCATTAACAATGAATGCGCTGGGAAACACCCAGGTTGGCGTAGTGTGATTGCAGATTTTTGTCACTTTTTTTTTGCGCATTTTTTGCACAACACGCATAGGGCAGCTCATTCATTTGAATGGGCTGCCCAACGCACAACAAACACGCCAATGAAGCTCCTGTATGTTTTTGGGCATTAAGCTTCAGGCTTTTTTTACCATGCGTTTTGGCGTGTTTGTCACGCAACGAATACAGATAACTTCTGGTCGTGTTTGGGGTGCCACTGCAAGTGCAACATGCGGTTTGTAGATGTGACTGGAGCCTTAAAGGGGTTGTAAACCCTTTACTTTTACTTACCTGAGCCCCTTCATCTCTTCGGTGGGGACGCGCTCTCCCTCTCTCCACGGGGTCCCGGCTCTTGATTGGATAGATTGATAGCAGCGCAGCCATTGGCTCCCGCTGCTGTCATTCAAATCCAATGACGCGGGTGCCAGGGGCGGGGCTGAGCCCGGCATTCGTGTTTGTGGACGGAAATGCTGGACTCGGGAGCGCGCCCGCAAGGTAACCCCCTCAAGAGAGCGCTTCTCCTGGGGGGTTATCTGATGCGGGGAGGAGCCACGAGAGCCGCCAAGGGACCCCAGAAGACGAGGTTCGGGGCCACTCTGTGCTACAACGAGCTGCACAGTAGAGGTAAGTATGACATGTTTGTTATTTTAAAAAAAACAAAAAAAGACAATCCTTTACAATCACTTTAATTGGGGTACACACTATAAGAAAATCGACCAAACGTTCGTCTGATTTTTCTCGATGTTTCACAGCAAATCAGAACCGATGAAAGAAAATTTGTACGAAATATTCTCGTGCGACAAAGGCTTTTTTTGTTGTTTATTATTTCTGATCATGCACAGTCTTTCTTTTCTGATTTTTCTTGTACGAAAATAGTATGAAAACAGTATACATTAAACGAAAATCTTCATTCTGTTCCCATACGAGAAAAATTTTGTGGTTTGTCCTTTCGTATGAAAATTCTGAATCGGCTGTCGAAAGTTGTGTACTATACGAAAATCGTACGAAAATTCTTTGGACGAAAATGTTCGCCCGATTTTTCTTATAGTGTGTAAGTAAGGCACCATTCACACTTCACGTACACAAACGAGCAAAAACAAGCTGTTGTTTGCTCATTTTTTGTGCATTTTTCATGCAACAGCATAGGGCAATGAATGGGCTGCCCTAGCGCAACAAACACACCAAAAGAAGCTCCTTTTTATCTTTTTATTGCTAGCCGCTTTTGGGGTGCCATTAACAATTAATGTCACCACAAGTGTGACATGCGTTTTTCTTGCATTTTTCACATGTTTTTGAGCCTGTTCCCAGGATGTGCAGATGTGAATGGGGCCTTAGGGAGAGCAATTCCAAGGAAGTTCAAATGCAAATATGAATGAATCCATCTCACTAGTTAAAGTGTTACTAAACCCAGGAGCCTGCATTCACTATATCTGGTCTCCCGCAGTACACAGAACATGGAAATGCCAATTATTTTAGTAAATATAAACTACTAAATACCTTTTCTTATCAGCGGTATATAGCAGTATTTTGACTTTCAGGGGTTGATTTACTAAAGGCAAATAGACTATGCACTTTGCAAAGTGTAGTTCCTCCAGAGATTAGTAAATGAGGTAAAGCTTCACTTTGCAAATAATACCCAATCACGTGCAAGGAAAATAAAAAAAAATGCATTTTTGTTTGCACGTGATTGGATGATGGTAGTCAGCAGAGCTTTACTAAGCTCTGGAGCAACTGTACTTTGTAAAGTGCACAATCTACCGTATTTATCGGCGTATATAATGCACAGGCGTATAACACGCACATTCATTTTAAGAGGGAAGTTTCAGGAAAAAAACTAAAATTTTTAATAAGGGACTTTGACGCAAAATAAGGGTCAGTGCCCATCTGCAGCCTCACCATTGCCATCAATCAAGCCTGATCAATGCCCATCTGCAGCCTCACACGTGCCATCAATGCAGCCTCATTAGTCCACATCAATGCAGCCCCACCATTGCCATTAATGCAGCAACCTTGCCATTGCCATCAATGCAGCAGCCTCACCATTGCCATCATTGCAGCAGCCTCACCACTGCCATTAGTGCAGCAGCCTCACCATTGCCATCAGTGCAGCCTGATCGATGCCCATCTGCAGCCTAGAGGAGACAAGGAGGGGGCGGGACAAGCGCCGACAGATTACATACAGTGAGAACCTCCTATGATAGACAGAACAGTGGTCCAATGGCGGCCCAGGAGACGGGACTTTCTATTACAGAGGCCGCCAAGTAAACAGGAGATTCTCACTATATATAATCTGACGGCGCTCGTCCCGCCCCCCCCCCCCCCCCCTTGTCCCCTCCGAGGCAGCTAAAATTGAAGTATTGGTGTATAACACGCACACGCTATTTGCACCTGATTTTCATTGTGAAAAAGTGAGTGTTATACGCCAATAAATACAGTATTTGCCTTTAGTAAACCAACCCCAAAATGAAACCTTTCCACTTTCATTACATACCTTATTTTAGACCCAGTGATATCATCACTGGTTCTCTGTGCTTCTCTATACAATGCAGGAAAAGTGTGGCTAGTGGGAGGGGTCAGCAGGGTGCTGCCTAATTCCTAATGCAAGCATCAGTAAGCTGGCTTTTGTGAAGGGTTGGCAAAATTCAAAAGGTTTGATTTACTAAAGACAAATAGACTGTGCTCTTTTACAAGTGCAGTTGTTCCAGAGCTTAGTAAACAAGGGAAAGCTCTGCTGAGTTCCATCTAGGGTTGCCACCTTTTCTTCAAGCCAAACCCAAACACTTTAGCGGCACACGCCTTTTTTTTTTTTTTAGATCAGCAGTCAGCACCCCACATTAGCTCATTAGCTTATATCAGTGCCCCCTCCCCCCCATAAAGGCCTCTATTAGAGAGAGACCCCCCCTTATAGCACCCTATTCTGTTGTGTTGTCTATGTCTTACCGGCAGGAGGGACAGTCACTGGAGCTGCTGTGTGAGTGGGAACCAGCCAGGGTTAGGGAGTGAACCGGCTAAATGTGTCTGAACCAGCCGGAGTTATGGCATGGAGCCGCCTGGGAGGTGGAGTGGCTCTAAGAAAATCGCATGTGTGTGTGTGCACTGTGGCAAATGTGTCATTGGTTGCTAGGATGCCAGCAGTCCTAGCAACCAATGACTGGAAAGCAAAGCATTCACAGCCTGGTGAGGGGAGGGGGGTGGCAGGCACCCTGCAGGGGAGAAGGCAGAAGGAGAGGATGCACAGGAAGAGGCTACCCCTCCCCCCCACTAAGTTCCCACAATGGCTCGATCCCCAGGACAGATACCTGATGGCAGTGTTGGGGCAAGGTCATTCAGTGCCATAGGCAAAGATGACAAGCTGCGCCCTCCCATGTGTACTCACAGTTCATGTCTGAATATAAGTAATTGAACACAATGAAGACCATGAATAAACACAAATTTCAATTGACAATTGTTATCACTTAATGCACATATACAAAACTTATAACCTTATAATCACTTCAAGAAGTATATGTGAACAAGTGTACAGAGGGATAAGCACTCAATATCTTCAAACATATATTAAATACCTTCTCACTGAGGCCTCAACACACAGACCAAATGCAGTATATCTTCTTTACATTCAAGAACACAGTGTAAAGTTTAGCATATACTCAATGGCTCCCCCTAGGCTATATTTCAGAGTTCAGCTTATAAGTAGAGCAGCAATGCTTGGTAAAAGAGGAAGATGATGAAAGTTCTTTTAACTCCGGATATCTTTAGCTAGCTTGATGTTTAAACTGCAGTATTTGTAATCCACAAGGACAAAGGAAAAGAAATGACTGTAGAACAGAAGTTGTGCTGATGGCTGCTTAACTGAAGAAATATCACCACTTGTAGATTCCTCCTTACATGTGAGTGCAATACAGTACTGACCTTAAAGCGCAGGGGAAAAGGCAAGGCCCCAAAGTTCAGCTGTATGACGCCTGTGAAGAAGTCGATTCACCTCCGTGGAACTACAAGTCTCATCAGCAGTCTGTAGAAAGAACTCACTCAGCAATATTGTACCCTCTACTGGAATGGGCAGGTGCCCTCTCACCACAATTGACTCCATTAGCTGTGAGGCTCCGTCCGGAATCCCCTCCTGGTGTCTCCGTCTGGTGAAGATATCGCCGCCGCGCAGTGATGCAACTCCCGATGGGCTGAAGTGCAGGGGCTTCCAGTTCTGAAGTGCAGGCCAGTCCGCTTGCTGGGATAGCAAGGCTGTACTCCGAGATCCCTCAGAGGTGGGTGATCCAGCTCTCCGCTGTATAGGCCGCAGTCTCTCACTCCTGGTCATACACAGACCTCCTGCTGGCAGGTGTTGAATGGTGTCCCGAGAGGCTCAAAACAGGCCGCGCTTGTCCTTTTATCACTCCTCCCAGCAGGCAGTGCTTTGTCCTTTCATTGTCTGTCATGTAGTTCAGGGCTGATCCAGCTAACAGAGTCACTTCTTCCTCCAAACTACATCTCCCACAATACTTTGCTGCATTCCTTCTCAAAGAATAGAAACAATCCTAACATAGCCCAGCAGCCACTAGAGGGAGCAAAAGTCATTTGAAACAACAACAAACTATTCAGCTATAATAACTATAGTAGCAAACCCTTGGCTACACAAATATTACAGCAGTGCCATCTGTACACATCCAGCTGCTAGCTCTTCAGCTTAAATGGGGGGAGTGATAGGGAGCGGTAAAATGAGGCTCAGAAGCATGTTTTATTGCCCCCAACTGCAATTGTAAACGACCCAAGGCTAGGTTCACACTGTTGCAGGTGGTTGCATGTGCCGGACAGAGTGTAAATGGCACCTATTCCCACACCCACAACCACCTGTAGGCAAAGTTCCCAGTTTTTTACAAACACGCAAGGCTGCCATTTATTCTTATTGGCACCCCCACACATCTGAAGGTGCAGCACATTTTAAAATGCAGAAGCACCATGCGATTTACCTGTGGCTGTGTTTTCATGAAGGTGCAGGAACCTTTTTCCTGTGTTTCCTGCAGGTACAGCAACCCATTTAAATGAATGGGCCGCTGTTCCCACACAAATGCAAGTCACAGCAAACGCATTGGTGTGAATCTGACATAACAGTCAGCTAAAAGGAAATACATATAGCACGATGCCTCCAAACATCATTCACCTAATAGCACAAAGTCACTTTAATAATATTTTCCCTGAGTACTCTCCTTTTTAGCAAACATATCCACAGTGCTCAGCTGAAAAGTGCAGATAATAGTTGCATTGTATTTTTAATCATTCTGTGTTCTTGAGTTTAGTCTCTGCATCTTCAGTCTGCTTCTGTCCCAGTCTGTCAGCCCACCCACCACATGCATTGCTTTAGTATTCTTAGCTCTGTTGGGGATGCAGTCCCGACATTTTCTGCATCTTCTGCCGGCTTCTATCCCCGCCCACTGGCCCGCCCACCGCCTGTAGCACTTCCCTAGACTACGTTCTACAGGTCTTATAGGAGGTTGGCGGGCCGGTGGGTGGGGACAGAAGATGCCGAAAATGCCGGGACTCAAACTGGACAGAGCTAAGAATAGAAAAGCAATGCAAATGGTGGGCGGGCTGACAGACTGGGACAAAAGCAGACAGAAGATGCAGGACTCAACCCGGATCTAAGCATACTAAATCCTTGGAGGTGGTGGGTGGGGGGTCGGGGACAGAAGCTGAACTGTTTCGATCCTGCAGGGGGAACTGAAGCGGCCACTGCGCCCCCCTCAACACTGCGCCCGGGGCGAGCAGGTTACCCTTCGGCTTCCCCCCTTGTGTACCGGCCCTGCCTGACAGGTTGGGACTAACTGTGTCTGGGTATCAGGAGGACAATAACCCGGGCACAAGTGTCAAAACCCGGACTGTCTGGGTAATTACCATATAGATGGCAACCCTAGTTCCATCATCCAATAATGTGCAGGCAAAAATTCAGGTTTTTTTTGTTTTATTTTTCCTTGCACGTGTAGCGCCCACCAACTTAGGTGTGTGCTAAATCAGTTAGTTAGGATTAGTGTCAGGTAAAGTTGCCAGTGTTTTGCCCTGTTGGTTTAAGCCTGGTTGGGTTAAATTGGTTGGGAGAAATGACAGAATAGAGAGGGGGGGTGTGACCACCTGTATTCTGTTTGATTGATGCCTTGTTCTTCCAGTGAGAGGTTCTGGATGGAAGGTTGGTTGGACACAGGATGCAGTTAGTTTGTGTGGGCCACCCTGGACCAATCGTTAATTTGAATGGGCAGGGGCTATCAGGCCTATATGAACTGGGGGTCATATGCTCCGGGGTGGATCTGGTCAGATGGGATTTTTCTCCCAGGGGTTGGAGAGTGGAGTGAAGCAGCAAAAATGTGACCCGCGGGGGTCCAGGCTTGAAGGCCTGGGGGTGTAATGCTCTCAGTGCTGGATAGCAGAACTTGAACCGGAAGGCCTGAGGGTTCAGAGACCTCAGTGCTGGATGGTTCATCCACAAAAAGTCACCTAAAGAAACTCCGATAGCAATGGGTCAGACGTCACCGGCTGGGATGGTTCTGGACATGTGGAACAGGAAGTAGCTGCTAAACGGATGAAGTAGATCACGGTGCGCCCAGACTTTTCCTTAACTGGCTTGGGAGGATCACAGGAGTCAAGATAGGCAGGTGAGGCCTGGTACTTCCAGCATCCAATACCAAAGTGTTTTTCAGAGAGGCACTGATCAGTTCACTAAGGGAAAAGAATATAACTACTATTAAAGGAACCAAATGATTTAGAGGCAGCTCATACTTCCTGAAGACACAGATTGTAAATGTAGCGCTGGTGGATTTTTATCTACTGCTTTTAGGTAAATTTAGTGGGTCGCTTATTATAGGAAGTTAGATTTGCCTCTGTTCCAGCTTGGCTGACATTGCATGCAGTTCCACATTGTGCCGGTGGGTGTCGTTGTCACCATCGGCAGGTGTTGGAAAAGCAACGTGTTGAAGCAAATGAGTGCTCCTCTGTCCCGGAGATAACTCATTGGAGGTGGTCCTCCGAGTTGCATTCTGGGAGAGGGTATTTATGGGACAGACGCCATGTTTTAGGCTTCATTTTCAGCCACCTGCTGGCCCTCCTGACCGACAGGTATGCACTAGGAATACCACCTCGTGGTCCTCTGTTCCGGAGGCCCGCATCGCTGCGGCGAGTGGGTGGGCCCAGAAGCCTGTCTGGGGCCTACCACAGCAGCGGAGGAATGCTCCTGAGCTGTCTATCCTGAGTGAAGAAGCTGGACAACCGAGAAGATCCCAGGGGAGGACCCGTCATGGAAGGATCATGCAGAGTGCTGGTCTGGAGAGGGGCCTGGTGACTCGGTTGGAGGACGCATTCCGAAGTAATCCTACAGTATAGTACTGCCGGGTTGGCTTAAAGGTTCAAGTACTGTATCTGACATTCATCACAAACCAATACATCCTGTGGCAGAGGATCGTACGGGTTTTATTCCAGATAAGTCTGTGGCAGAGACTTTTGTTCGTGCTGCGTGCTGGCTGCTAGGCAAGTGAGAGATGTCTATCCAGGCGGGCAAAGATTAAATCCTACGAAAGCGGGACTATTCAATTACGAGTGTTCAATTACAAAGGATGTTCTGAAGAATACTACAGAAAGGTATTTGAGCTTCCCTGCAGCTTTCCTACTACCTCTTTCCTGCAACTTCCCTTGTTCATTTTATTAAAGCATTGGAAAACCTACTCAAGTGTTGGTGCTTATATCGTCCAGAAGTAAACTCAACGGGACCCTAGACCCGGTGCCGGTGAAACACAGGGAATGAGAGTGAAGGTAACAAGCCCGCTTAAACCAGCAGCTCCATGTGGGGGCATCGTTATTGCTACATGTGGGGGCATCGTCCGGGATTTGTTAGCCATCAATTCTCGCAACCTGGAGAGGTGTTTCACCGGGAGTTTATGGTGAGAACTGGACTTTGTCATTTTCTCAGGAGAAGAAGAGGTTAAAAGTTGCAGGACTTTATTTCTGAGTGTGTAGGCGGCAGGTGCCAGTAAAAGCCCGGGAGCTACGTGATCAGAAGAGCAAGTGGGAGGAGCCTACCCTACTTGATACCGCATGGGACGCGTGTATGTGTTTGGCGCCAGAGAAGAAGAGAGGCCTCGTGATCGTGCTGAGAAGATCAGAGTGTGGCCATGTCTTTTTTGGCGATGCAGTTAATTATGGGACCAAGAATGTTCCCAGCGAGCACCGTATCGAGTACTGTGTTGACCGGAACCCTGCTTACAGATACCGGTATTCGTCTGAAGCCGCAGGGGAGGTTTGTTCTCTACACCGTTGGAGATATTGAAGGGCTGAGCATGATTTGCCACAGATGTGAGGGACTGGCCGTACATCTCCATCCATTTGGTCGCTGCCCGCAATGTGGAGAATATTTGTTTGTGGTGGAGTAACCTACCATGTCGCCCCATGCTTATCGTATGGACTGGGCTACAGGTGTCCCCACAGTAGAAGCTGCTACTTCTGCTGGAAGAGAACGGCAGGCCGTGACTTTGCCTGTTGCTACCGAGAGTGTTCCGGAGAGAGACACTGCTGTTACCGATTCATCAGCGGACATTACTTTGATTTCCGCGTCCACTACACCTATCCCTGTTGTACCTGTCCAGAAGAAGGTGGAATATGTGAAGGCTTCCCGCGGCCGTGGTCGAGGCCTACCCCAGAGACTACACCAAGTGGATCCAACAAAGTCCACGTCAGGAACGGGTGAGCAATTGTTGGGGAATGTATCTGGGACTGTAAATAGATATCTGCCAGCAGAAGAACTGGGAGATTCGGAGATAGAATCCATGCCGGATCTCTCCGGTGATGATGACCTATTTGAGACTATGTCACAAGAGTTGTTATGGGCCCAAGGCGAGGATGTCGCCTCTGCCATGACTTTCCCTGAATGGACAGCCCTGAGTTCTGGGAAGACGTCACCCTGTGTGGAGCCACACAGCACTGTAAATGAGACATTGTCAAAAGTTGCTCGTTCACTTCAGACACCGGCTGGGTCTATGGTGAGCAAGTCATTGGATTCGTGTGTGCCTCCTGGTATGGGGAAAAATAGATCCTTACCGAAACTTGCACGTTTGCAGAGAATGTTGAACAAGCGTGTCGCTGCGGAGGTCGCTGCGGAGTATGGTTTGGAGTTCCCATATGTCCCTCAGGACATAATGCAAGTGATTGAAGCTAACCGGGAGCTTTGGTACAGTGAAGCTGTTTGGGACTATTTGTCTGTGCCTAAGCCTTTCTGGAAAACTGGTTGTTCTGTTGCTATGAATGAACGTTACAGTGGATGTTTTATGCACTGGAATTATGGTTGGCACATTAATGCTGACAACGTGGTGATTTGCAGACCCAGAAAAGATGACGTTGTGTATTTCATCACTACAGTGGATAAACTGGGAAAGACACTGACATTGCCAGATCCCCGGTTTTATTGGTAATTATGGACAAAAGGACTTTGAGTTAGTTAGTTAGTTAGTTAGTGTCAGTGCATAGAGATCTTCGTGGTCAAGATCTGAATACTTTTGTTCGTGTTGCCTGCTGGCTGCTAGGCAAGTGAGAGATGTCTATCCAGACGGGCAAAGATTAAATCCTACGAAAGGGGGACTATTCAATTACAAGTGTTCAATTACAAAGGATGTTCTGAAGAATACTACAGAAAGGTATTTGAGCTTCCCTACAGCTTTCCTACTACCTCTTTCCTGCTACTTCCCTTGTTCGTTTTATTAAAGCATTGGAAAACCTACTCAAGTGTTTGGTGCTTATATCGTCCAGAGGTAAACTCAACGGAACCCTAGACCCGATGCCGGTGAAACAGAGGTATCGAGAGTGAAGCCCGCTTAAACCAGCAGCTCCACCGAGAGTTATTGCTACATAAATATTGCACTTTCTTTTCTATCATGCTGCAAGGAAAAGAATAAAGTTTAATGTTCAACTATTCTGGACTGTCTGCTGATGTGATTTTGTGCAGGGGAGAAAGAACGGAACGCCACTAGCAGAAAGGTATGAACTAAAAGCAGCTCCCAAGGGAGTAGTGCGCTACACACGTGATTGGGTATTCTTTGTAATGTGAAGCCTCACCTCATTTGCTAAGCTCTGGCACAACACTTGCTACTTGCACAGTCTATTTGCCTTTAGCAAATTAACCCCAAAATGTCTTGATAGGTAGATGCTGGACTGGAGGAGTGGTGGGCATTCCTGGGAAGGTTTGATTTGTGTGCAAATATGTGATGCTGGGTTGATTTACTAAAGGCAAATAGATTGTGCACTTTGCAAATTGCAGTTGTTCCAGAGCTTAGTAAATGAGGTGAAGCTTTACTTTGCAAAGAATACCCAATACATGCAAAACAAATTTTAAAAAACAGCATTTTTGCTTGCACATGATTAGCTGATGGAAGTCAGCAGAGCTTCTGCTCATTTACTAAGCTCTGGAGCAACTGCTCTTTGCAAAGTGCACAGTCTATTTGCCTTTAGTAAATCAACCCTTCAGTGTCTGGTTATTGCTTGTAGGAGGAGTTTCTCATTCTCCTCTGACTGTCCTATGAGGCTACAGGACCCCTGACCCTCTGTCTGGTCAGTGCTGATTGTCCATCTTGAATGGGCTGAAATCACACCACACCGCACCAAAGGTAGTGCATGGAAACTCACTACAACCACATTGCATGCTACTTTTGTACCATGCGATCTGGTGCGGGCAAACACACTGTGTTTGCAACCTGTGTTTGGGGTGTCATTAACTTAATAATAATAACTGTTTCAGATCGCAACTGTGCATTTTAAACAGTGCAGGAAACGCAAGCAACACAGGTTTCTGGCGTGAACCGGCCCTTAAATTGATAGTAAAGGCGTTTTTTTATTTATACCTACAGGTAAGCCTTAAATGTAGGTACAGTAAATATCTCCTAAATGTGCACTGTTTAGGAGATATTTACTTGGAACATTGTTTTTCATGAACATCAAGCATTCTGCACTGTCATTTTTCAACCCCTAACTTCCTGGGAAAGTACATAAATATGCATCTTTTTCCAGTTAGGGGTGGAGCAATGGGTCTTTGCTCTTCAATGGACATCCAAGGTATTATACTGTTACCAATCAAGTAATTAAAGCGGAGTTCCACCCAAAAATGGAACTTCCGCTTTAAGTGAAGGTGACCCCTTTTTTCGGAGGGGGAGCGGATACCCTCTTTTTAGAGGCGTCCATCTCCCACTTCCTCCCGGGGCTCCGCAGCACTGAAAGGAAGTTCACCTCTCCCCCTCCCTCCGTGCAATCTTCTGGGACATGTCACAGGTCCCAGAAGATTGCCCGGCCAATCACAGCGCACAGCGTGGCTCGCACATGCACAGTGCGTGCCTGGCTGTGAAGCCACAGCCGGGCGCCCACAGTCAGAATGCCGGCACCGCAGAGAGGAGGGGGAAAGGATCGGGGCTTCGTTTGCCCGCATCACTGGACCGTGGAACAGGTGAGTGTCTGATTATTAAAAGTCAGCAGCTACACTTTTTTTGTAGCTGCTGATTTTATATGGTGGAACTCCGCTTTAACCCTTGATCAGGGCTGTCTTAATGAGAGGGCACACCTGGGCACTGCCCAGGGGCCCCAGCTGCATGGGGGGCCCCTGCAATTTCCCCAAAGAAGTTGCTCCCTGAGCCCACGCTGCTTGGAAATTGGGGGCCCCCTGATGGCACTGAGCGTGATGGATACACAGGGGAGACAGGCTGGCAGCGGTGCGCTGTGCAGAACAATACCTATTTCATAGCCAGCAGGGAGAGGCAGGGCTGGAGTGCCAGGTAGGAGCTGGAGTGGGAGCTGCTGAGTCGGCAGCACTGAGAGCCCACCTGCAGAAGTAGCATTGTGGATGGTGTCATGGTGAGCCCAGCTGTCCAGCACTGTTTCCACCGAAGGGCTTGGAATGCCCAGAGGGATGCTCCCTCCTCCGCTCCTCCTTCTGCCTGCATCACTTGATTGGTATAGGTGAGTTGTCCTGGTACTGGCAGGGAGACTTCCCCACTGTCAGAATACACTGATCAGTGCTTCAACCAGCCTGACCATACATGGATTGAAATTTGGCCAGTGTCTGCTGAACCGGCCAAATTTCTATCCATGTACGACCACCTTAACTCTGTAGTGAACCTTATTGTTTTTTATTCTGTTTACTCTTACTAATTTGCCTAACATATAATCTAGTTGCCTCCAGGATGGTAGGCTTCATTAAAGCCTACTGATTACAGACTCCTGCTATTTTACTCAAATCTTTTCGTTTTTTTAGAAATTCACCCATTTCAACAAAATGTGTCCTCCCACCATGTGAGAAACACCATGTGTTTCTCCCACCTCAACATTAGATCAATGCTCATTTGTCAGCACTAAGTGTAGAATATGATCTACTCGGGTTGGGCTTTTTACTAAATGTTACTCACCCTATTCAGTGTCTCGATTATATCTCTGCTCCTGCTTGTAAGCGCATTTTGAAACTTAGAGGTTAATGTCAGACATGCTGAAGTCACCCATAATTAAAGCCTCTCCACTTGCTAGCTACATGACCGACATAACAGAAATCTGCAGTGATTACCCTGCATGAGCAGAATCCGTAGCCCTTCTCCTCCGTTCTGAACTCAGCTGAAAGGGGGGGGGGGGGGGGGTTGGGACAGGCAGAAGGCTCAGAGCATGCAGCCCCAGTTGGACTGATCTCAAAAATGTAATAGGTAGTCAGGAAAACAGATGTGCCATTTATGCTCCTTAAAAGCCTGAAGGTGCTCCTTGGATTTTGGGCCTCTCTATACAGTTAGGCAGCAAAATAGCCCCACGCGTGTGATATCCCCATAGTCTGAAAGTTTAGCAGAATGTGTTTTGAGGTGCAATTCTAGGCATGCCCCTGCTGTTTATGAGAAATATATTATTATAAGGACAGCTTTGTTAAAAAAAATTGACCCCTGGACATGCTTTGAGGCTCTAATTTAAAGTGGACCTTCAGTCATTTTTTCATTTTACCATCTATTAAATCTTCTGGCCTTGTTGCTTGTTGTTTTAATAGTAAAACAGTTTTTTTTCTGGCAGTAAATACCTTATACCGCCCACTTCCTGTTTTTTGTCTGGTAAAAAGCCTAGGCTTATGACATCATGCACAGCTTTCTCTCTCTCTCTCACTCACTCTCCTGAGAGTTTGCCAGGAAGGGAGGGGGGATGAGTCAAAGGAGGGCCAATGAAAGCTGCAGAGCTGGAGGTGTGCCTCTGTGTGTCTGTGTAAATCCAGGAAATGAAGCAGCAGCTTCAGCTGCCCACAGTTGAAATGGTTGTAGCCAGACTCAGTTGAGGGAGATTTCTGCAGCATATTTGGCAAGTACAGAATCACAGTATTTATGAAACAATATGCAAAGTGGTTGGAGGAAAGCTTCAGAATGGCAAAGATGTTTTTATTACAAATATTACAAATGATATGAGCAGACTGCAGTTCCTCTTTAAGATATCTCATGACCATCGTCCTGTTCCTTGCCATGTCCCCTACTTCTTTCTGAACTCCTTTCCTCTCTTACTCAGACTACCTCCCCCCTTCTTTTCTTTTTCCCCCTCCTTCCTTTCTACTCTATTTGAATCTTATCCCATCTTTTGTTTGCATTGAAGACCTATTCCCAATAATGAAGACTGTACTACAAAAGCCTTACTGCATTGTACCAATGAAAACTTTCTACTAAAAAAAATTGCATTTGAAATAAAATATTCATCATGTTTCCTAATAAATACCTTCAGGTGTCTTCTTGACAAAAAGCGGTCATTTTAGGAGTGAGAAATGCATTAGACAGTCAAAACATCAAGGTTCATAAATTTCAAATCCATATACCATAGCATGTTTACTCTATAACTTTCAACAGACTAAATATAATGCTCTTGTTTGGGTGTTTTTTTAACCAAAGAAATGTGGCAGAACAAATTTTACTCTAAATTAGGGGTATTGAATTAAAATTCACGGAGGTCCAGTCAGCTAAATTTTCATGCAGTAGAGGTCCGAATCTCATGTTTTTGTGTTATTACTCAGCCCCCATCTTTATATCACAGTCCCCCATTTTTACAGAACAGTCCCGCATTTGTATATCACAGCTTATCCCCTTTTCAATGTATTGCCCTATCTTTACAGCACAGTTCATAATCTTTATATCAGTCCCCCCTTTTACAGCACACTCCCATCTTTATAGCCCAGTCCCCCATCTATATATCACAGTTCCACTCCTTTGCATCACAGTCCTCAGTCTTTACATTGCAGTCCCCCCCCCCTTTGTATCATAGTCCCCCATCTTTACATCACAGTCTCCGTTTTAGATTAGAGCCCCCCCCTTCATATCAAAGTTCCCTCTTTTAAAATAGTTACCCCTTTACATTATAGCACCTCCTTCATATCTCAGCCCCCCTTAATATAGAATCCCCCCCCTTGTATATCATGTCCCCCTTTATATCACAGCCCCAGCCACATTAAAGTCCCCTTTGTGTACAGTACAGCCCCCTTTTTTTACTATAGCAATTCCTCTTTGCATCACAACACCCCTGTTACATGCACCACTTTATATAGCAGTCCACTCTTTGCATACGGCAACTCGCCTTATCAGCACACCTCCCCTTCTTTTACATCAATATGCTCGTTTCTCCCCCTCCCATCCTACCTTTTTTAGCAGAGAGCGGGAGGTGCTATTGGTCTGGATGGATGGCGGCAGCTTCCCAATTTCTTCTGTTTAAAAAGTGGGAGATTGTTTTCCAGGACTGCCCCATGTGGTAGCAACCAACCAGCCACTTGTTTACTTGAGGAGTGGAGCAGCTCCCACTCTCGATGCAGACCGACCGCACCTCCCACTCTCTGCCCAGCTGTGAAGATGCAGCGGCACGGGCCGGATGAACAGAGAGCACACAGGCAGCTAAATGGCGCAGTCATGGAGGTCCAGACAGTACTCACTCTGTCCGTGTCTGGACCGCGGTCTGCCATTTAGTGATGCCTGGTCTAAATTTATTGAGAAAGGTTATTTATTTGATATCTGTTATAACAGAAAGTAAGGAAACATTTTTTTTTTCAAAATGGTTAAAAAAACAAAAAAAACAATGTTTATTAAATTCCACCTAAAGGCTATCTGCCTAAAAAAAAAAACGTAAAATTTATTTAAACACATTGTTGAATAAGGAAGAATGTGTCAGTCAAATTATCACAGTTCTGAGAAATGGTAAAATGGCCTGGACAAGAAGGAGGTGCAACATGCTTATACTGCGGTGGTTAAGACAATCATGCACAATATACATATATACCTTCTGTACCTAAAAGGATCATTTCAAAAGTACACCGATACACAAAATTCAAACACTGCATTTCTTCAGAAATGCATGTCAGAAACAACCCACAAATGATTAATGAGACACAATGTACAGGGATAGGGAGAATTGTAGACACGCACCCACACTCACTCAGGTTGAACTGGATGGACTAGTGTCTTTATCCAACCTTACTAACAATGTAACTATGTAACTATACTTTACAGTATTTTCGAGCTGTAAAGTTTTTTTTTTTTTACAGAAGAGTTACACAGTGGGGTAAATTTACTAAAACTGGAAAGTGCAAAATCTGGTGCCACTGTGCATGGTAGCAAATCAGCCTCTAACTTCAGCTTGTTCAATCAGACTTTGCGTAGCCTCCCTGGCGGTTTTCCCGAGTGTGGCTCGGGGTTAAAATTCAGCACCATTAGCGGTAACCCCGAGCCACACTCGGGATTACATCGCAGGATCCTGGTGTCTCCTTACTTACCTTGTCCCCGGGATCCTGCGATGTCCCCCGCAGTGTCCGCGGGCTCTGTCCTGTTCCGAAGCCTCTCTGTGCCAGGCTCCGTTCCCTGCGAGCGTCGCGACGCACGGGGGCGGAGCCTGGCGGCAAATTCAAAAAAATGTAAAAAGCATAACACATACAGTACTGTAATCTTACAGATTACAGTACTGTATGAAATTTTTTCACATCCCATTTGTCCCCAGTGCTCTGGCCCATGCCCTGCATGCAGTTTTATATTGCATATACTGTTCTTTCTGCCTGGAAACTGGAGATTGTCCATAGCAACCAAAAAGTGTCCCTTTACGTCAAAAATGGCTTTAGACCAGCTAGAAAACAGCGATAGTAAATTAGAACACTTGCAGAATTGAGCGATAGTGAATCGTGTGGAAATTTATTTTATTACTATTTATTTTTATTTTTTTTAATTATTATTTTTTTTTTATTATATTATAATTTATGTTTTTGTGTTTCAAACTTTATCATACCCGGGATATCTACTAGACTCTTGTTTGGACAGATTTAAGTGTGTTATTGTTAATAATTACAGACCTACAATATAAAACGCCAAATTTCCATGCAAAATAATTGTACCGCTTTCAGCACCTAAAATCAGAAAGAATCATACCGCCAGGGAGGTTAAAAAAACTGGAAGCTGATTGTTTTTTATGCAGAGCTACACCAGATTTTGTACTCCCTAGTTTTAGTAAATCAACCCCAATGTCTCTTCTGCAATACAGGCTTCTAACCTGCTTCCTTGCAATTGTCTTAACACTGTACAGTGAGCTGTAAAAAGGTGGAAGATAGGAAAAGACTCCACACCGTAAAGTAGATTATGGTACGGATCTACTCTTCGATCGCTTGTGTGACCAGCTGACTACACATGTTGGATCGGTCTCAGAAACGGTAAGCCTAAGAAACACCGGTGAGCGGCGTTGAGCGGGTCCCCTCCCGCTGCTTCTCAAAGCATTCCAGCGGCTCATGAGCCACTCGGAGCGCTTTCAAGAGAAAGCCACCTGACAACTCAAAAAAACAATACCGGGGTTATCGTTGATGTCTTTCAATGGTATATATACATCTTGCAGTCGGCAAGTGGTTTTAAAGTGACTCTGTCACTATTTTACAAGACTAAAAAAAGGTGCTCTCTTTAACCTCCCTGGCGGTATTCCCGAGTGTGTCTCGGAGTGGATTTTCAGTACCAAAAGCGGTAACCCCGAGCCACACTCGGGATGGCATCGCAGGATCCAGGCGAAGTTACTTACCTTATCCCCAGGATCCTGTGATGTCTCCCCGCTCTGTGTGTGGGCCGTGTCCTCCGCGGCATCTATCACCGTGCCAAGCTCCGTTCCCTGCGAGCATTGGGACGCACGGGGATGGAGCACGGTTCCAAATTCAAAAAGTAAAACACACAATACATATACAGTACACTGTAATCTTACAGATTACATTATTGTATCACATTATTTCACATCCCTTTTGTCCCTAGTGGTTTGTCCAGTGCCCTGCATGCGGTTTTTTATTATAAATACCTGGAAACTGGAGATTGTCCATAGCAACCAAAAAGTGTCCCTTTACATCAAAAGAGGTTTTAGACCAGCTAGAAAACAGCGATAATAAATTAGAATCACTTGCAGAATTGAGCGATAGTGATTTGTGGGGAAATTCGTCATCAAACACCGAAAGTAATGACAGCGACAATTCTGCAACTGAGCAAATTTCAGTGTTTTTGATTTTATTACATTATTGAATAATCTTTATTATTATTATTATTTGTTATAATTATTTATAGTTATTTATTATATTATAATTTATGATTTCGTGTTTCAAACTTTATCATACTCGGGATGTCTACTAGACTCTTGTTTGGACAGATATAAGTGTGTTATTCCTAAGAATTACAGGCCTACAATATAAAACACCAAATTTCCATGCAAAACAATTGTACTGCTTTGAGCATCAAAAATCTGAATAAATCATACCGCCAGGGAGGTTAAAGAACATAATTAATCCTTACTTGTCCCGCTACCTGCATCACAATCTTCACTAAAGATAGTGAAGAGTCATTGGGGCAGCACAATTGCTCAGTGGTAAGCACTTTAGTTATACAGCAATGTGATTCCTGGTTTGAATTCTGGGCAGGGAACTACAGTAGGTGACCGCGATATTGTGTCAATCTCGCTGCTGTTATTGGCGAGATTTGACACCTACGAGGCCCGTCGCGGGAGCCAGCGCCGAGCTGGCTCGCTCATCGGGAAAGGAAAACTGTGTTTTTTTCCTTTCCCGATGAGCGACAAGCATTGCTGACAGGTGTCTGGTATGAATCATGAGGGGGAACACCGCGCCAAATTTTTTTTTCGCGGAAGGGAGTTTAACAAGACACGTGGCCACTTATTAAAATTAGGAGAAAAGAGGTCTAACCTTAAACTACGTAGAGGGTTCTTTACTGTAAGAGCAGTTAGAATGTGGAATTCCCTTCCACAGGCGGTGGTCTCAGCGGAGAGCATCAATAGTTTCAAAAAACTATTAGATAAGCACCTGAACGACCACAACATACAGGGATATACAATGTAATACTTACATAAAATCACACACATAGGTTGGACTTGATGGACTTGTGTCTTTTATCAGCCTCACCTACTATGTAACTATGTTAACTATGCGTAAGTGTACAGTATGTAAAAAAGGGACCTTAGAGTGTAAGCTCCTTGAGGGCAGAAACTGTTCTAAAAATGTAAAGTCCTTGTAAACAGCTGATGCTATAAAAATGTCTGTAATAAATAAGAATCTTCCCTCTAAATGTGTCCCTGCTCTGGACTCTGTGCTCCCTTAGTTTGGGAAGGGATACTATCCTCCCTATGGATACCTGGGCTATAACCTGTCTTTGTTGTCATCCGGGAGGTATATTTGGCTGTGAGTACATAAAATAAAGCATTGTGATATGTACACCCTAAAGCCTGGTACACACAATCTGATTTTCCGCCAACAAAACCGCGGACTTTTGTCCGAAGGGCGTTGGCCCAAACTTGTCTTGCATACAAACGGCCACACAATTGTCAACAATCCCGAACGTAGTGACGTACTACATGTTTTTTCAGATCTTTAGCGCCACCCTTTGGGCTCCTTCTGCTAATTTCATGTTAGTAGAAGTTTGGTGAGTGTTGATTTGCACTTTTCAGTTTGCGCTTTTCATTTTGTGCTTTTCAGTTCATTTCTGAACGACCATTCATCAACCAGCCATGTTGCGGAATCGGAGGAGATAACGTGTTATTTATTATTGGCCTTGGAGTTATTGCCTTGACATTATTTTTTTGATTGAATAATGATTTTATTTGGTATATTTTCTATATTTTTGGATGCATAGAATGCACTTTTTGGTTAAGTTCTATTGGCAGATAGCATGTCTAATTTTATTTGTTTTCTTTTTTTAATGTACAATAAAAAAATTGTGTAGAATAATACTTGGCTGTGTGTTTTACTTCAGATGACAGTTTGGGAGTAGGCAGTTACATTTAAAAAAATACAATGTAAAATTGACAAGGGACACCAACATAGTTGTATCTTTGATCTTAAAAAATACGGGATAATGGTGTTGTGGTAACTTGCCCCCCCCCAAAAAAAAAAAAGAAGCATAATATTATTCTAGATATCACTAGAAGAAAAAAGCCTTTGAAAATGTGTTTGCAATAACTCCATCATTATCACCAGCAACGCAGCTTCATTATTATCCCATTAACCACTTACGGACCGCCCGCCGCAGTTTTAGGTCGGCTGTTTGAAGGAGGATATCGTTGTTATGGCAGCAGCTAGCTGCCATAACCCCAGTATTCTCCTTTTCAGCGAAATAAAAGTGGTCTCTGCGGCGGATTCGCAGCGAGATCACTTTTATCGGTGGCGGGAGAGGGGGGGGGGGGCGATCGCGTCCTCTTGCTGGCTCAGTATGGAGACGAGTGAGGGGAAGATGGCCCCCACCCGTCTCCATACAATTGCTGGGCGGAAGCGACGTTAAAACGGCTAACTTTACTGTTGTCTTATTTTTTAATTCAAAAAAGTGTATTTTTTCCAAAAAAAGTGCGCTTGTAAGACCGCTGCTCAAATACGGTGTGACAGAAAGTATTGCAACAACCGCCATTTTATTCTCTAGGGTGTTAGAAAAAAAAAGTATATTGTTTGGGGGTTCTAAGTAATTTTCTAGCAAAAAAAAATGTTTTTAACTTGTAAACAACAAATCTCAGAAAGAGGCTCGGTCCTTAAGTGGTTAAAGAAGAAGAGAATTGTGCGCTGCATTTGGAAATTTCATCATATTGCCACGTCAAGAATATTAATTCTCCATTACGAACGCTAGTTTACAAGACCGCTTCTGGCTTGTCCTTGCTTCCGAGCATGTGTGTTTGTATTTTGGACTTTTGTCCCACGGACTTGTGTAACACACGCTCGGAAAATCCGACAACAGTCATTTGTCCACAGAAAATTTTAAAGCCTGCCATCCAACATTTGTCTGCGGAAAATCCGACAACAATTCTCCGATGGAGTGTACACACGGTCGGATTTTCCACCAACAACCTGTCATCACGCAATTCCCGTCTGAAAATCGGATCGTGTGTACGGGGCTTAAGAGGGAGACATAACTATGGATGTAGGAAGGGGATGCAGAGGTGATCTGTGACCACCTTAGAGTTAGATGTGGATACATATTTGAGTTCCCCAGAAGAAGTGGATGTTAAAACAAGAAATGCATTAGAACTTACTAATGTATTGTCTTTGATGTATTGGAATTTGTTATGTCAATATCTAGATGTATTATGATCTATTATATTATATGCTTCTTTGAGTCTCTTATGTAATGGCCATCCATCTTGCTGTACATGCTATTAAAATGTTTTTAACAGTACATCATTAAAAGTCATTCTCTATGTAATACACATTGTATGCAATTTGATTAAATAACTGAACACCACTAACATACCAGCCAATGGCACTTTTCTATGCAAACCTTTTATTACTTATTTTATTAAATGGTGCTCCTAAAATTAGCATTTAACCTCTAACATGTCTGAAGATAAATAAAGAGTAGAGAAAGGAACCAGAGTTTCTGCTCTGAAGATAAAAGCTGTTTGATCCACTTTGGGTCTGTGGTTTGGAATGAGAGTGACTACTTCATTTTAATCAGCTGATGCACTTTCAGGGTTCGGATGAGAAAAGTTGCAGTGTCTGCATCCCTTTTAGAAGTGAATAACCCTTAAGGGAGTATCTCACCAAATCCTAACTTGTACCTTAGTGCAGAGTTCTACACACAAGCAGGAAATGACATCTCTGGGGGTGGGGTGTTCTGTTTGAAATTCAGAATTTTGAAATTTCGGAAATTTGAAAATTTGAAGTTTCGGAAATACGAAATTTCGGAAATTTGAAAAATTTAAAATTCGAAATTTCGGAAATGGAAAAATTCGGAAATTCTGACATTTCGAAATTAACAAATTTGTCAAAATTGGTTAAAAAACGAATTCGGAACTAAACAAATTGCATGTCTATAGGTTAGGTGTTAAGGGTTGGAGGGAGGTTAGGTCTTTAGACAATATAGGGTTAAGTGTTAAGGAAGGGGATAGTTTGGGACTTTTAGGGAGCATTGGAGATCACAGTGTCTCAGTGATGGATTTTTACACTTGCAACTCACAGAATTATAATGCCGCGTACACACGGTCGTACTTTTCGTCTACAAAAGTCCAACGGACGCTGACGGACTAAAGCTGGCTGGTAATCCGATCGTGTGTGGGCTTCTCCGGACTTTCAACGTACTTTTTTAGCCTCAAATCCGACGTACTTTAGATTTGAAACATGCTTTAAAACTTTACTTCGTAACTACGACGGACCCCGAAATCCGCTCGTCTGTGTGCTAGTCCGACGGACAAAAAGCCACGCTAGGGCACCTATTGGCTACTGGCTATGAACTTCCTTATTTTAGTCCGGTGTACGTCATCACGTACGAATCCGTCAGACTTTTGTGCGGTCGTGTGTAGGCAAGTCCGTTCGTTAGAAAGTCTGCCGCAAGTCCGCCGAAAGTCTGCCGGAAGTCTGCCGGAAGTCTGTCGGACAGGCTGTCTGACTTTTGTAGACGAAAAGTCCGACCGTGTGTACGCGGCATAAGAGATGGAAAAAGAACCGATCTGTGAGAGTAGGATAGATTTTTACACTTGCGATGGCCCCAGTCTTCTGGACAGACTAGTAAAGCCATTGTCATGTGAGGTACAGCCAGGGTATGTTTTAGAGGTAACAAATGTCTATGAGTGTTGCAATTACACATTAGTCAGTCTTGTTGGGCAACTTATGATCAATACAGCTTCCTGGTTGATATTAGTTCCATCTTTCTTGCATAATCCCATTAGCCAATAAATCTGCCTGTCAAGAATGTGTGAGATGTAGTCTAGGTATTGACTAAAAAGGTCAAGGTAGTTAATAATTGAATAATATGGTGCTGGTGATTTGGGGTATCCCTAGGTGTTCTGAATATAAAATGAGCTGCCCACTGACCTTTTCCTCTTACAGAGGGAGGGATAGAGCAATGCACACTTCTATAGGAGCCATTCCAATTCTTCTTAGCCTTCCCCTCCTTCCCAACTACCTATTCTTGATCCCTCTTTTTCTCTCTCTCTCCACCCTTTTCTTTTTCTTTGTTCTTCCTCCAAATACCTCTCTCTTGTCTCATTTCTCCAGTCTCCTTTTCTTCTCTACTTTTCTCTCCAACCTCATGTCTCAGCTGCATCCTCTCATCCACCCCCTTTGAATTTTTGTCATTGATCCTCCCCCAACTTCACATGGCCGACTTCATAAGTGTACGCAGCCTATTGCAATAGTGTGTGCACCCTAAAGCTCAGACACAGAGTAACAGAGGCAGTGGTTAGGGGTATGCCCATGCCATGGCTGTGATGCTATGCCATGGCAGAAATTATAGAGCAAAGCAATGTTTTTTCAAAATTCTGATTTTTTCAAATTGTTTTTTTTCCTTTAATTCGAATTTTTATGTATTCATTTTAAAAATGTTAAGTCCCCTATGGGTGGGGTGTTATTGAAATATCAAGGGCCTAAACAGACCCCTATTGTCTCACATTTTAAGACTCAGCCTCAGCTGCACAGATGAATGAGTAGGAAGCACTTACAGGCTTCCTATTCATTCACAAACTGAAACAATGGTAAGCACAGTTTACTATACTTCAATGATGAATGAACACAGGAGCAATCGGTACTGATCACTAACTGTACCGATCACTAAATGTGTTCATTCAGAAAAGGAAGGAGCCATTGACATTTAACAGCCCCTTCCCCCTGATTCCCCTGCAATGCAGATGGAGGGAAGAAGATAAGGGTAAGTTGGCAGTGCTGCAGGGAGAGAAACAAGAGGATCAATGTCTGCAATAAGGCAGTACAGCCGGTCCTCCAGCTCAGCAAGTGCCCAGGCCCCCCTTTTAAATTGAAAGATCCTGGGCCTGGTACAGGAGGGGCGGCTGTCAGTGGCCCTGGCGTACAAGGGTGATTAGGGTGGCACACCAATAAAACAAGTGGAGGCGCAACAACTAAAACCATTAAAAAAAAAGAATAAAAATCTGCAATAAAACTGTAAAATGATCAATCATAGATCTGTGGTCAATCAGGGCTGCCATCATATTAGAACAGAAACCATGTTCCAGGGAGCTGCAAAAAAACAAGGAGAGAGGCACCTCTGGGTGTTGATAAAGGAGTGCGGCTTGCCAGTACACCGCAGCGCGCCTACTCAAGAAACGCGTCCACTACTGGTGACGTCATCCTCTGCCACCTGCTGTTCCCTGCGCCTCACGCCTCGTCTCGAGTTTGTCCTCCGGAGCCTGCATAACCATCTTAACGACGGACACCTCTCTGACCAGACTGTTTTGACAGAGGAACAACTGCAAACTCACCAAGACATGGCCATCCACCTAAAATGACAGGCCGGGCAAGGAGAGCATTCATCAGAGGAGCAGCCAAGAGGTCCATGGTAACTCTGAAGGAGCTGCAGAGATCCACAGCTCAGGTGGGAGAATCTGTCCACAGGACAACTATAATGCCGCGTACACAAGGCCAGACTTGCAAACGGTCTAAACTCCGTCGGCATTTCCGACGGAGAGATTTAGAACATGTTCTATATCTAAGTCCGTTGGAAATGCAGACAGAAAAAGTCCGATGGGGCATACACACGGTCGGAATGTCCGACCAAAAGCTCCCATCTGACTTTTTCTGTCGGGAAGTCTGGCCGTGTGTACGCGGCATTAGTCGTGCACTCCGCAAATCTGGACTTTATGGAAAAGTGGCAAGAAGAAAGCCATTGTTGAAAGAAAGCCAGACGGAGTCCCATTTGAAGTTTGCGAGAAGCCATGTGGGGGACACAACAAACATGTGGAAGAAGGTGCTCTGGTCAGATGAGACCAAAATTTAACTTTTTGGCCTAAAATCAAAACGTTGTGTGGCAGAAAACGAACACTGCACATCACCCTGAACACACCATCCCCACTGTGAAACATGGTGGTGGCAGCATTATGTTGTGGGGATGCTTTTCTTTAGCAGGGGCAGGGAAGCTGGTCAGAGTTGATGGGAAGATGGATGGAGCCAAATACAGGGCAATCTTAGAAGAAAACCTGTTAGAGTCTGCAAAAGACTTGAGACTGGGGCGGAGGTTCATCTTCCAGCAGGACAATGACCCTAAACATACAGCCAGAGCTACAATGGAATGGTTCAGATCAAAGCATATTCATGTGTTAGAATGAGGTTAGAAGTCCAGACCTAAATCCAATTGAGAATCTGTGGCAAGACTTGAAAATTGCAGTTCACAGACGGTTTCCATCCAATGACAGAGCTTGAGATATTTTTTAAAGAAGAATGGGCAAAAAATGTCACTCTCTGTCACTGGTTCTACAAAGTATTGACTCAGGAGGGCTAAATACAAATGCACGCCACACTTTTCACATATTTATTTGTAAAACATTTTGAAAACCATTTATCACTTTCCTTCTACTTCACAATTATGTGCCACTTTGTGTTGGTCTATCACATAAAATCCCAATAAAATACATTCACGTTTTTGGTTGTAACATGACAAAATGTGTAAAATTTCAACCGGTATGTATACTTTTTCAAGACACTATAGTTTTGATATTCTGGGAGATTATAGTGCGTGAGAAACCAAAGTACATAATTTTAACAAAAAAGCTTATCAGATTTTATTTTACAATTGGGAATGTTCTTGGTTTTCGACACAAAATCTCTCTTTTTCTGCACATTAGAGTAAACTCTTATTATCTATTGATGTTTTCTGGTATTTTTAGATACGGTTTATTGGAGCGTGGTACTTATTAGGCAGAAAAGATTGTTGTAATCCAATGTAATCAACGTTTCACGGATGTGCATTATGCTATGATCCTCTAAGACAATTTTTTGTGTGAAAGGCTTAGATTATCCTTCTCAGCAACAAAGTTTCCCTGGAAATTGCTAGTACTATGTAGCCTTTGTTTGTGGACACCTGACCATTACATACACCATACAGTATGTCCAAAAGTATGTGAACACCCCTCTACAATAAACAATAATATATATATATGTATATTGCCAGGGTTGCCAGGACAGGCACTACCATTCCTAAAATTACAAATTAGAAAGTCCACCAAACATGGACCAAACATGGGATTTTTAAGATTCCTGATAACACAATACATATACACCACTGTTAACATTTCTTCAATTTACTCAATTCATATATAAAAAAAAAAGTAACATAACTTCCCCCTATATGGCTTCTTTTTATGAACAGAAATATAAAACATAAAGATTTTAGAAATTAGTTTTACAGCTTATTGCTCATCTTCCCACCAAACTGTATACCACTTATGTCCTTTCTTATTGTTAGTACTGGATATTTTGTAGGTTAATGATGGTTCTGGGAGCGGGGATTTCAACGATTTTATCACAATGTGTTTTTTGTGATAAACCATGAAACGTGATGTGATAAAATTGTTGAACTCCCCCAAATCTTCCATTTCTTCACTTGAAGAAGTGGGGTGTTTGGGACTCAAAAAACACGTTGTGATAAAATTGTTGGCATCCCTCCATTATGTATTATATTTCTGTACATAAATAAGAAGCCATATGGGGGGGAGGGGGGGGTTATGTTACATTTTTAATGTTTTTATAAGGATTGAATAAATTAAAGACATCTTAACAGTGGAGTATATGTATTGTATTACCAGACACCTTTAAAGTCCCAAGTTTGGTGGATTTTCTTGTTACCCCTATACGTTAAAAGAGAAGTATGGCCAAAGTTTTTTTTTTTTGGTCATACTTGTAAACACACACTTCCCTGTTCTGTTCTGAGAGGAGTGACAGATCGTGTGTTCCTATTATCTAGGAACCACAATCCGTCACTTCCTCTAGTCAGTCCCCTCCCCTTTCAGTTAGAATCACCTCCCAGGGAACACAGTTAACCCCTTGATCGCCCCCTAGTGTTAACCCCTTCACTACCAGTGACATTTTTACAGTACACAATGCATTTTTATAGCACTGATCGCTGTATAAATGTCAATGGTCCCAAAAATGTGTCAAAATTGTCCGATGTGTCCGCCATAATGTCGCAGTCATGATAAAAATCGCAGATCGCCGCCATTACTAGTAAAAAAAAAATAATAATAATAAAAATGCCATAAATCTATCCCCTATTTTGTAGACGCTATAACTTTTGCGCAAACCAATCAATATACGCTTATTGCAATTGTTTTTACCAAAAATATGTAGAAGAATACATATCGACCTATACTGAGAAAAAATTAGCTTTTTTTTTTTAAAAAAAAAATGGGGATATTTATTATAGCAAAAAGTACAAAATATTGTGTTTTTTTTTTTTTCAAAATTGTCGCTCTTTTTTTGTTTATAGCGCAAAAAATAAAAACCGCAGAAGTGACCAAATACCGTCAAAAGAAAGCTCTATTTGTGGGAAAAAAAGGACGTCAATTTTGTTTGGGTGCAACGTCGCACGTCCGTGCAATTGTCAGTTAAAGCGACGCAGTGCCGAATCGCAAAAAGTGCTCTGGTCAGGAAGGGGGTAAATCTTCCGGGGCTGAAGCGGTTAATAAGAGTCCAGTTCACACTACTAAAGGTTCATTTGTAGATCAAGTTTGTATAATAAACACTTTCTTAAGATCCACCATTTCTTTTCTATGCTAATAATCAATTTTGGAGGAGATATAATTCTGTTCTGCACATTAAATGCAAAGGATCTCTTCCCTGTTTGATCTTATTGAGTGCGGGGGTGTTTTTATTTCTGGAATAATCATATTTGCAACTGTAATAATTCCATTTATCCTCACTCGCACAGGTTTGCTATTTATGGGAATATTCCATACTTCAATCCTCATTTTCCCCCATGTTAGATGTTCAGTGTCTAAAGAATTGTTGATATTTATGTACTTAAAGAGGAACTGCACATCATTTGTAATAAAAACATCTTTGCCATTCTGAAGCTTCCCTCCAACCACTTTGCATATTATTTTATATATACTGTGATTCTGTACTTGCCAGATATGCTGCAGAAATCTCCCTCCACTGCGTCTGGCTGCAACCATTTTAACTGTGGGCAGCTGAAACTGCTGCCTGTTCACTTCCTGGATTTACACAGACACACACCTCCAGCTCTGCAGCTCTCATTGGTCCTCTTATGACTCATCCCCCCTGCCTTCCTGGCAAACTCTCACAAGAGTGAGAGAGAGCTGTGTATGATGTCATAAGCCTAGGTTAATGACCAGACAAGAAATAGGAAGTGGGCTGTATAAGGTATTTACTGGCAGAAAAAAAATGTTTTACTATCCAAAGTTAAAGCAACAAGGGCAGAAGATTTCATAGATGGAAAGTTGAAAAAATGTGCTTTAAAACCAGTTTAGATTCAGTTTTTCTGAACTTCCTTCTTTACCACAATCCAGTGGCATCACAAGGGTTGGTGTCACCTGGGGCTCCCTCTAGTATAGCCTTCCACAGTGCTCTGCAGGGACGCTGGGCTGGCTAGTTTTGGGCCGGCAGCGCACGATCATGGTGCGCATCCCAAACCAGCCCCTGTAAATGATACGGTCGGCGCCGGTGCGCTGTCACAGATGGGGTGACACCATTGCGGTTTGATGTTCACTTTTTACTTCCTCTGGCAGGTGTCACCTGGGTGCGGTCCGCACCCCCCGCCGCCCCAAAGCAATGCCACTGCCGTGATTTAACATATGGTATTTGCAGACCAGCATTGTACCAGCTCTGGAACAAAACTGGCCTAACCTCCTTCTTTGACCCCTTAAGGACCTCTCAGCGCAGATATGCTGTGGCAGGGCCCCCCTCCTGCGCAAAATCACATAGAGGTACGTAATTTTGCGCAGTGGGTCTGGGGCGCGTGCGCCACCAGCGACCCGCTCCCGCTGCGATTTGATACAGTGGGAGCCAATCAGCGGGTTTCGGCAGCCACCGGGACCCGCGGATCGTTCACAGGAGTTCTGTGAGGGAGGAAAATGGAGATCTTGGAAAATGGAGATCTTGGAAAATGGAGCATCCTCCCCCACAGTTAGTAAGCATTCCTTAGAAACACAGTTAAGCCCCTGATGTTAACCCCTTCCCTGCCAGTGTCATTAGTACAGTGACAGTGCATATTTTTTAGCACTGATCACTGTATTAGTGTCACTGGTCCCCAAAAAAGTGTCAAAAGTGTCGGTTAGGTGTCCGATTTGTCCGCCGCAATTTTGCAGTCTCGCTAAAAATCGCTGATCGCCGCCATTACTAGTAAAAAAATAAAAATAAATAAAAAGTCCATAAAAACATCCCATAGTTTGTAGACGCAATAACTTTTGCGCAAACCAACCAATATACGCTTATTGGGATTTTTTTTTAGCAAAAATATGTAGCAGAATACATATTGGCCTAAATTGAAGGAGAAATTTGATTTTGTACATTTTTTTATTGGATGTTTTATAGCAGAAAATAAAAAATATAATTTTTTATTCTTCAAAATTGTCTGTTTTATTTTTGTTTATATTGCAAACAATAAAACCTGCAGAGGTAATCAAATACCACCAAAAGAAAGCTCTATTTGTAGGAAAAAAGAGAACAATTTTATTTGGGTACAGCGTCACACAACCTCGCAATGGTCAGTTAAAGTAATGCAGTGCCGTATCGCAAAAAATGGCCTGGTCATTAAGGGGGCAAAACCTTCCCGGAGCTGAAGTGGTTAATTTTGTCTGCTGATAACACACCCCATCTTAATATTCTGTTACTTATACTCATTGCAACTCCTCCTTATATTATTTCTCACTTACTGTTTTGCAACCTTAGCATAGGATCTTGGCTACTGATGGGTGCAGTGGTGTTGGTGCAATACATATAAAGTGGGCCTTTCCCCTTCCTTTCCCTAAATTTCACATCAGCATGCTAATGTGAAACAATGTTTTTTTTCTGCATTACTTACCTTTTTTTTTTTCCCTCTTCCACTTCCTGGTTTTCCTGAGGGCAGTGGTGGGGTAGCCCTGGTTGCACAGATACCCCCCCTGGAAAGGCAAAGTCATCATTCCCTTCAGGGAAATCCTATACCTAAACTGCGAGATCTTGCTGTATTGTCACACAGCGCGTGCAGCACAGATGCAGGACAAAAAAAGGTAAGGATTAAGAAAAAGTCACAATATACAGTGGAACCTCGGATTACGAGCATAATCCGTTCCAGGAGTATGCTCGTAATCCAAAGTACTCGCATATCAAAGCGAGTTTTCCCATTGAAGTCAATGGAAACGAAAATAATTAGCTCCGCATTGACTTCAATGGGATGCAATACCGCATGTGGCCAGAGGCAGGGGGGCGCCGGAGAGCCTCGGAAACGGACGAAAAAGGCCCGAGCACACTTCAGCTGCCCTCGGCAAACCTCAGAAAGACTCCGTTCACGAGCCTTTCTGAGGTTTGCCGAGGTCAGCCGAACTGTCCTCGGGCTATTCCGTGCGTTTCCGAACGCCGACGATCGGCGCTGTTCAGCTCTGGCGCCCCCCACCTCAGGCCAAAAGCGGTACTGCACACCGCTTTTGGCCTGAATCCTGCTTGTTTTGCGAGACAACACTCGCAAACTGAGTTAGGATTTTTAGAAATACAGTGCTCTGTTTGCGAAACGCTCGGTAAACGCGTTACTCGCAAACCGAGGTTAAACTGTATAGGTAAGTTTGATTCTTTATTTCCCCCATGTTAAGGCATATGGGTTTATAGCATAGGAACGGGAAGGAAGGTGCTCTAAATAGATTTAGCTTTAAAGAGTTAGACCCCTTTCACACTGTCTTAGGGGTGCTTTACCGCTGTTTAAGCGGCGCTTTTCGGCCGCTAGTGGGGGGCGGTTTTAACCCCAAAGAAGGAGTTAAAAACTCCCTTGTTGCAGCGCTTCCAATGCACTTTTCAAGCGCTTTGGAAGCGCTGCCCATTCATTCCAATGGGCAGGGGCTAAATACAGCGTTCCCAACCCGCCCCAAAGATGCTGCTTGCAGGACTTTTCGGAACGTCCTGCAAGCGCACCGCCCGGGTGTGAAAAGTTACACTTGAATAAATGGAAGGCGGTTTTTGGGCGCTTAGCAGAGGCTATTTCCAGCTCTAAAGCGCCTAAAAACCGCGCCAGTGTAAAAGGGGGTCTAACTCCAAAAAAAATTCCCCCCTGGGTGATCTATGTACTATACATTATAAAGATTTTAACAAACTTGGTTGCAGAGTCCTACCTTTTGTCATTTTGAAGAAATCCCCGTGTGTTTGGCTGTGTCCATGTCCTGAGTGAATGTGAATGGGAGTGGTTTCACAATTATTAATCAGCTGCTGCACCTGCAGGGCACTAATGAGGAAAGCTGCTGGGTCTGCATCGCCTTAGACATGATTTCCTATTGGGAGTATCTCACCAAAAATGACATTTTTGTTGCAGAGGATGCCTAAAATCTGACTTGTATCTTAGTGTAGACTTCTGAGAAAATCAGTGAGCCAATCACACAAGCAGGAAATGATGTTTCTGGAAAGGTGTTCTGTACACATTCTAAGTACAGAACACCTCCAGGCATCTATATTGCAATGCATTTTACAGACGATTACAGCGGCTGCAGATTGAAAAGGAAAGGTCATCTTTAATAACATTCAATTGCAGTATGACGTGCATCCCAATTGTATACGCTATATTATAATTTGTTTGTATTTGCTATTTTTTTCCCCACAAAAGTGGAGTTACCCTTTAAAAGAGATTTTGCTGCAGCAGAAAATCTCAGTTTTCCTAAAATAGTGAAACAATCACTGAAATCTGACTAATTATACAACTGGGGGTACAGCCTGGCTAAAAGCTGCATATCTGCAACCCATCATCCCAGGTCATCGAAACAAAATCAGTTTTACTCCACCAGCATAACATCCCCCCTTCTAGTGCTTCTCAACAACAAGGGGCAAGTACAAGGCCAGGAGCTCCACCCCACTTAAAGGGGTGTTCCGGACGTGATTTTTTTTTTTTTAAAGTCAGCAGCTACAAACACTGTAGCTGCTGACTTTTAAAAGGGCACTTACCTGTCCAGCGAACCCGCGATGTCGGCCCCCCGAGGCCGATCCATCCATCTGATCAGCTGCCGGCGCCTCCATCTTAACGAAGGGAAACAGGCAGTGGAGCCTTGCGGCTTCACTGCCCGTTTCCTACTGCGCATGCGCGAGTCGCGCAACGCTTTGTGAATGGCCCCGTTGTTTTCTGGGACACACACATGTCCCAGAAGGCAACGGGGCCGCCCGCAGAAGAGGAGGAAGCACCGCGGAATAGGAAGAGGCAGATTAGGAAGACTGCCTAGCAACAGGGGTTACAGGTAAGTTACAAAAACATTTTTGTTCAAATGTTTTTTTTTTTAAATTTCTTAAGAATATTAATGCAATTTTTTATTTTAGGGTGGCCCTCCACTTTAACTCTACAAAAACTGCCCCCAAATTAGTAGTACTTTAGAAAAATTCTTCATTAACCCAGAATGTTTAACACGTGATGATTATTAGACGCAGTGGCGGCTGGTGGTAATTTTTTTGGGGGGGCAAACAATATTCATTCGCTATTCTAACACACCTGGGTGGGCTCCGAGCGCAATGCTCTGCATCCAGAGCCCACCCTATTTTGAAGTCTATTATTGCCTCTGGCTCTAATCAGGTGCTTAAAAAAAAACTCTGCCGCTGTAATTCATGCGCCCGTCATCCTGAAAGGGGCTGAACGCCTGAATAGGGAGTGGTGGCGGCAATGGAAAGGGGAGGCGGCGCCTGTGCGCCCTTAATGGATGGGCTGACCCTGATTAGAGGTTTAGTACAAAACACAATAAATATATCAGGAAGAAGGCGCATGTTGCATACACAGTGTCCAATGCTATTTTAAAGCAGAGCTCAAAGAGTAACTCCATTTTTGTTGAAAAAAACCCCAAAACATTCCCCTCTGGGTGATCTATGTACATCGCACGGATTTTAACAAACTTTGTTGCAGGTTCCCTACCTGGTTCTGCTCTAAAGAAAAAGCTGTTTTTTGTGTGCAGAGTGAATCTGAATGAGAACTATTTTTTCACTATTAATCAGCTGATGCACCTGAAGGGCTCTAATGAGGAAAGTGCAGGGTCTGCATCCCTTTAGAAGTGATTAACCCTTTGGAAGAATCTCACCAAAAATTTTATTTTTGTTGCAGAGGATGCCTAAAATGTGATTTGTATCTTAGTGCAGACTTCTGAGAAGATCAGTAAGCCAATCACACAAGTAGGAAATTTTGTTTCTTGGGGTGTACCGTACACCAATTATCATGTACTGGTAGCAGAGCCTGATATGATGAGGAAGGCCTCACTTACACCTCTAACTTGGGGCCTCTGATATGGGGTTTTGCAGGTCTGTCCCCAATACAGTGTTCCGGGAATGAAACGGACACATCCGATCTGATGCAGGGGATTGTGCCTCTCCATTCCCACTCCTCCATGTTCTGTCAGAAGCTGATTGCAGCCGGACACCGGGCTCCCCTCTTCCAGCCATCACACACTGAGGACAGCATGTCAGTCAGTGGCCGGGCCACAAAGAGAGCAAGGTGAGACCATGACTGTGTGTGTCCCCTCCCCCTCCTCTCCGTTATCTATCACACAGTATACCCCCCATCCAGACACTGGTCTCCTCGCTGTCTTCTCTTCATACATGGGGGGATCTGTGATTGGAGGGGGGATGTGTGATAAGGGGGGCTCTGTGATTGGAGGGGGGGATGGGTGATATGAGGGGGTTCTGTGATTTGTGGGGGGATGTGTGATATGGAGGTTCTGTGATTGGAGGGAGGAATGTGTGATATGGGGGGTTCTGTAATTGGAGGGGGGATGCGTGATATGAGGGGGTTCTGTGATTTGTGGAGGGATGTGTGATATGGAGGTTCTGTGATTGGAGGGGGATGTGTGATATGGGGGGTTCTGTGATTGGAGGGGGGATCTGTGATATGGGGGGTTCCGTGATTGGAGGGGGGATGTGTGATATGGGGGGGTTCTGTGATTAGAGGGGGGTGTGTGATATGGGGGGGTTCTGTGATTTGTGGGGGGATGTGTGATATGAAGGTTCTGTGATTGGAGGGGGATGTGTGATATGGGGGGTTCTGTGATTGGAGGGGGGATGTGTGATATGGGGGGTTCTGTGATTGGAGGGGGATGCGTTATATGGGGGGCTCTGTGATTGGAGGGGGGATGTGTGATATGGGGGGTTCTGTGATTGGAGGGGGGATGTGTGATATGGGGGGTTCTGTGATTGGAGGGGGGATGTGTGATATGGGGGCTCTGTGATTGGAGGGGGGATGTGTGATATGGGGGGCTCTGTGATTGGAGGGGGATGTGTGATATGAGGGGTTCTGTGATTGGAGGGGGGATGCGTGATATGGGGGGTTCTGTGATTTGTGGGGGGATGTGTGATATGGGGGGTTCTGAGATGGGGGATCTGTGAAATGGGGGGCTCTGTGATTGGAGGGGGGATGTGTGATATGGGGGGCTCTGTGATTGGAGGGGGGATGTGTGATATGGGGGGGCTCTGTGATTGGAGGGGGGATGTGTGATATGGGGGGTTCTGTGATTGGAGGGGGGATGTGTGATATGGGAGGTTCTGTGATTGGAAGGGGGATGTGTGATATGGGGGGTTCTGTGATTGGAGGGGGATGTGTGATATGGGGGGCTCTGTGATTGGAGGGGGGGTGTGATATGGGGGGTCTGATTGGAGGGGGGATGTGTGATATGGGGGGCTCTGTGATTGGAGGGGGGATGTGTGATATGGGGGGTTCTGTGATTTAAGGGGGGATGTGTGATATGGGGGGGCTCTGTGATTGGAGGGGGATGTGTGATATGGGGGGCTCTGTGATTGGAGGGGGGGATGTGTGATATGGGGGGTTCTGTGATTGGAGGGGGGATGTGTGATATGGGGGGTTCTGTGATTGGAGGGGGGATGTGTGATATGGGGGATTCTGTGATTGGAGGGGGATGTGTGATATGGGGGTTCTGTGATTGGAGGGGGGGATGTGTGATATGGGGGGCTCTGTGATTGGAGGGGGGATGTGTGATATGGGGGGTTCTGTGATTGGAGGGGGGATGTGTGATATGGGGGGCTCTGTGATTGGAAAGTGTGAAAGTAGCCTTAATGATACATTCTCTAATTAGCCGAAGTGGAGAGGCAGGTGGATGGCGTCATAATGTCCACGGTGGCCAATCAGAGGAAGCCTTGTATTCACTGATAAAAATAGAAGGTTTCTTTCTATACGGCAGCAGACAGGAAGACTCTTGTACTACTGCCAGAACATGGTGCCGCTTACTGTCTGTAGCTAATACAACTACAGTCTCCTATGGCACACCCAGTGGCCAGACCGTTCTGGCACGGAAATAATTTGTTTGGACCACCTTGGCTCGAACAAAACTATTTACAGTGAAAGGAAACCTGGAATTCTCTTTTAAATAAACCCTGGTATTTATTAGAATCATGTTAAATAGGAACTTTGCTTGTAAGCGGAGTCTAATATGCATCACATATCATCTATGTAAACATTTCCTGAGTTGTGTTGGGACCTTGGAGTCAAAGCCTTTAGCAGCAAAGCCTCAGGGGAGTCCTGAGCACAGATTGTGGCCACTTACAAATGCAAAATGCAATCCATAAATGGTGCAGCTTGGCCCAGAGTTGCTGAGTAAGTAGGAGCTCTGCTGGAAAGATGCATGGCTAAGCTTACCTTGCCATTGATTGAGGGCTGCATTAGGTACTTAATCAATGTAATGTGCAGGAAGCCAGCAGCCTTTTTTTTTTTACTGTCTAATGTTTATTCTCATCAAGTCTGACAAATTTTTCTCTCTGTTTTACAATTTTCCTTTAGTGTTTGCAGGATGAAATTTCCTCTCGTTAGCAATACTACATTGCTAAATTATCTGCTTAATCATTTTTATCTAGCAAGTTTTATGCTTGTGCCATGTTAGAAGTTTTAGTTCCAAACAATGCTAATATTTCTAAAAGAGGGCATTTTTAATAAATTCCACAGATTAAAGTGGTAATAAACCCAAAAGCAAAACTTTTATTACACCCTGCAGTTGACCAGTTCTTAGATGTGATGGCTGCATTCATTTTCTTGTTTAGACTTTCTTTCTTTTATTTTTACCTAGTGATCCTACCAATAAGTCTGTTTTTTGAAAGAACAAGCTTGTCTTCAAATGTAGCAGTTAAAGGGATGAGCGGAAACCATTTATCCCAAAAGGAACAAAATTGTTGCTGTAACTGCTTATAAAGTTTGAGCTGTAGTTTGGTTTTAATTTGTTTAGTGTATCTAAATCTTCTAGTCATTATGTATGTAGCGCCCCCTGGGTCTACTGGGAGCTAAGAGGTACCTCCAGATACAGGGAGCGAGCTTACATTCACCCCAGAGCTGAGTCCATGGCTATAATGGGAATTAGAACAGAATTTAGGCGCCAGTCACTATTTTTCAATGCTTTAATGAGAACTTGAGAAAAATAGTAGGAGAGAGGGTTTAGTTGAGGTTTCAGATATCCATTTTGCAGATCACTTACAGACTCCTTGAATCCAAAGGACAAAACAGCTTTCTTTTAGAAGATCTTGGATACCTGGATAGGTCTCTCACACAGACCTAGCAACCGGTAGAATGTCTGGACAAGCCTCTCGCACAGACTTAGCAGCAAGTAGAACTCCTGGATAAGTCTCTCTCACAGACTTAGCAGCCAGGAGCTAGTTACCTTGATTAGATTGTAGAACAGCTTGACAGTACCAGAACCTTTAAGCTGACCCGGCAGTACTGTAAGGGTAGTTTAGATACAGGTGCGTCCTCCAAACGAGTCACCAGGCCCTTCTGAGAGACCAGCCTTCATCCTGGCTCTCTCAAGCAAGGGTCCTTCCCTGGATCTCCTCAGCTTGACTCGGCTTCTTCCACACAGGCAAGACAGCCTAAGGACCACCTCAGGATTAGTAGGCCCCCCAGACAGGCTTCTGGGCCTACTGCAGAACATGCAGCAGCACATCCTCAGGCCAGGAGGGCCCCGAGGTAACGACTGACTAGAGCACATGGCATCTGTTCAATAAATACCCCTTCCCAGAATGCACAGCGGCCAGGCACCTCCTACTGGGCTGTTTCTGGAAAAAGGATATTCATTACAGCTCAACCTAGTTGTAATTCTCACACTGTCCTGTGGTACCAGTCACACCTACTGGCAACAGCGGGAAATGCACAATTCAGCCAAGTTTATAACAGAACCAAATATACAATCAAATCTGAGCTGTTTACAGCTCAGCCAAAAACCAAATTTACACTATAGCCCAATTTTTAGGAACAGGGGGCTACATGTAGAAGTACAGGGTACCAGAGCTGCTGATAAGGCAGTACAGCCAGCCCTCTTGTACTGGGCCCGGGCCCCATCAGTTCAAATGGGGGGCCCGGGCACTTGCTGAGCAGGAGCTACAGTTGTACTGCCTTATTAACAACTCTTGTGGCTCCCCCTGCAGCTCTGCCGGCTTCTGCTCCTTTTTCTTCCTCCACTGCGAGGTGCATCCCCACCCCCTTGCTGTCTGGGCCTCCTGTGTGCCCCCCTCCCCTGCAGCATTGCCAGCTTCCCTTCTCTCCTGCCAGCACCTGCTGAGGGCACACAGGGGGATATTTCAGGATGGAGAGCGAGGGGTGTGCGGATAATATGTCATATTTACCAGCCCCTTCCTTTCCTGAATGAACACAGTGAGCAATTGGCACCGATCAGTCACTGTGTCCATTCATCACTGAAGTATAGTAAATTGTGTTTACTATGCTTCGGTTTGTGAATGAACAGTAAGCCTCAGAGCCCTTTTATTCACTGTCCAGTGCAGCTGAGGCTGCAGAGAAAGGGACTGGGGAATCTCTGTCCACAGTCCCTTTCTCTGTATCAAATGTAAGACATCAGGGGTCTGTTTAGACCCCTGATATTTCACCAAAGCCCCCCAACAAGGCTGTTAAAAAATAAATAAAAAGGAGGGAGCCCTGTCAGGTAGGCTGTACAGGGCCTTGATTTCTAACAGCAGCCCCTATGGGGACAAATAAGTTTTGCGCATAATCTACAACTGGATAAGTCTGTTATTAAAGTGCAGTGTTTCTCAACCTTTTTTTAAGTCATAGCACCCTTTGAAAGTATGCAAACTCTCGAGGCACCCTAGTCTAAAATAGGGCTCCTGTCACATCAGAATCCTCAATCCCACCCATTCATATCAAAGTCCTCAAGTTCCCCTCAATCTTTTAACATCTGATTCCTCACCTCACTTGCCCCTCCCCCTTCACATCAGAGTCCTCAGTTCTCCCCCTCATCTTTTCACATCAGGGTCCTCAGTCCACTCCCCCTTTTCCCACATCATAGACTTCCGCCCCCCCCCCCCCCCCCCACATCAGAGACCGCAGCACCCCTCATCTTCTCCCATCTAAGTCCACCCCCCATTTCACATCAAAGTTTTCAGTTGCCACCTCCTCCCCATTCCATTCACAAAAGAGTGCTACCTTTTGATCTTCTCCCACATCAGGACCGTTGCAGCATGGCAATTGGAGCAGGTCTAAATGGAGGCGGACTGTCCCTTTCTGAATGCTGGGGCTGTCCTGAATGCACCCGCCTGGGATTAGGGTTATATGTTTACCTGGTGCTGATGGCCAGTGCACCTGCACCATGAAAACACATTACGCTTTGCAAAAATACTGGATACAATACCCCTAACAACCCCAAGTGGTACCCCCAGGTGCCACGGCACCCCCGATTGAGAAACTCTTCTCTAGAGACATAGTAGGCATAAAAACCTGCCACTTTGATGGAACCGTCATGGGAATTTTCTCCAGTTTAGTGTAGGCAGAGATGAATAAACTGCGTAAATCAGCCATTTGGGTCTCTGCAGTTCTATGCCGTATACACACGGTCGGACTTTTCGTCTACAAAAGTCCGACGGACGCCGACGGACCAAAGCCGGCTGACAATCCGATCGTGTGTGGGCTTCCCTGGACTTTCAGCGGACTTTTCCAGCCGCAAATCTGACGGACTTTAGATTTGAAACATGCTTCAAAACTTTACGTCGTAACTACGCCGGACCCAGAAATCCGCTCGTCTGTATGCTAGTCCGACGGACAAAAACCCACGCTAGGGCAGCTATTGGCTACTGGCTATCAATTTCCTTATTTTAGTCCGGTGTACGTCATCACGTACGAATCTGTCGGACTTTTGTGTGATCGCATGTAGGTAAGTCCGTTCGTTAGAAAGTCTGCCGCAAGTCCGCCAAAAGTCCGTCGAAAGTCTGTCGGACTTTTGTAGCCGAAAAGTCCGACCATGTGTACGCGGCATTATTATTCCTATCAAAGAGTAATTAGAAGTACACCTCTCATGGTCTCTAAAGTGCACCTCAAGACGTAATTGCAAATATCTTTAGAAGTAATTGCATTGCAGTTTATATTTTGGAGCTCTGCGAATGAGAGTCATGTTTTCTCCAGGAAGATATTGTAAAGAGTTAAGCTGTTCTGAGGTGGGGTTGTCCGACAACTCCATCTACCCTATATGGACTGTTTGGTTGGGAAGTCATTGTATGAGGATCATTTTTTCACCTCCAACCTCAAAACCTGGCTAGTTTCAGTATTGGTAGTTGGAGCTTAGATAGGAGCAGTTTGTGGGCTTCCAGATATTTCAATAGCTGCCTTATATTTAGGACTCATGCTAAATGTAATTTTAATTACACTGATTCTGCTTTTGAAAAAATAGAGGTATTTTAGATCACACAAGCAATACGTCTTTAATACATTGTAGTAATTAGCCCATGTTGTCAGAGATGGCACATTGAGGGTTCCTTGTAATTACTATCCCCAGATATTTAAAAGGGCTATGGAGATTGCTTGGTAGATACTGGCTGGGAAGCTAAAGTCACAAAAACATCTTTTTGCCAGTTAATTTTTAATCCTAAGAACCACATTTAGTGATGGGCCCATATTGTGGAGATATAATGATGTGGTCATCTGCATAAAGACCACAGGATCAGTCCTGTCTGCTAAAGTAGCACCCCATGAATAATTATTTTGCGAATATGTAAGGTGTGTTGGATTGTAGATGTGCCTATTAAATAGTGATCTGCTTTAAAAATTCTTGGGCAATGCTAAAGCATTTTAAAGAATTCCATGTTTGCATATTTTCACATAGCGACATTGGTCCAGCATTGGTCCGTCTAGAGCAGGGGTCCTCAAACTTTTTAGACAGGGGGCCAGTTTACGGTCCCTCAGACTGTTGGGGGGCCGCACTATAGTTTAAAAAAATATGAACTAATTCCTATGCACACATCTTATTTGTAGTGCAAAAAAAAACAAAAAACAGGAAAAAACAGTATGATATTTAAAATAAAGAACAATTGTAATCAATAAGAACTTATCAGTATTTCACAGACTCCCCTCATTACAGAACCACTCCCAATCACAGACCCCCCCTCCCCATCACAGACTCACCCCATAACAAAGCCCCCCCATGACAGATCCCCCCCATAACAGACTCCCCCATATCACATACTTCCCCCATCACAGATACCCCCATAACAGACTTTCCCCATAACAGACTCCGCCATCACAGATCCCCCCATATCACAGTCCCCCCATATCACAGATCCCCCCCATAACAGACTCCCCCATCACAGATCCCCCCATATCAGTCCCCCCCATAGCACAGACCCCCAATCACAGATCCCCCTATAACAGACTCCCCCATCACAGATCCCCCCATATCACAGATCCCCCCATAACAGACTCCCCCATCACAGATCCCCCCATATCACAGATCCCCAATAACAGACTCCGCCATCACAGATCCCCCCATAACAGACTCCCCATCACAGATCCCCCCATATCACAGATCTCCCCATCACAGATCCCCCATATCACAGACTCCCCCATAACAGACTCCCCATATCACAGACTCCCCCATATCACAGAGTCCCCCATAACAGACTCCCCCATAACAGACTCCCCATCACAGATCCCCCCATATCACAGATCCCCCATAACAGACTCCGCCATCACAGATCCCCCCATAACAGACTCCCCATCACAGATTCCCCCATATCACAGATCTCCCCATCACAGATCCCCCATATCACAGACTCCCCCATAACAGACTCCCCCATATCACAGACTCCCCCATATCACAGAGTCCCCCATAACAGACTCCCCCATATCACAGAGTCCCCCATAACAGACTCCCCCATAACAGACTCCCCCATCACAGATCCCCCCATATCACAGATCCCCCCATAACAGACTCTGCCATCACAGATCCCCCCATAACAGACTCCCCCATAACAGACTCCCCCATAACAGATCCCCCCATAACAGACTCCCCCATATCACAGACTCCCCCATATCACAGACTCCCCCATATCACAGACTCCCCCATAACAGACTCCCCCATAACAGACTCCCCCATCACAGATCCCCCATATCACAGATCCCCCATAACAGACTCCGCCATCACAGATCCCCCCATAACAGACTCCCCCATAACAGACTCCCCCATATCACAGATCCCCCATATCACAGAACCCCCCATATCACAGATCCCCCATCACAGACTCCCCTCATCGATATTACACTACCGCCCCTTGTATAATATCACAGCACTCCCACTCCCCTCTGTTACCTGTATCACACAAGACACGAAGCATGGTAGGTCCGGACAAAGGGCGGGACTTTGCAAGTGAAAGGCAGGTGATTGATTCCTGGGACCGCCCCGATGCCTAGTAACCAATCACCTGCTTCTTAACACAAAAGGTCCTTTGTCCAGACCTGTCATGTTTCCCGTCCTGTGTGATAAAAATAGCAGAGGGCAGGGGGAGTGCTGCGATGTTAAAGGGGCAGTCCGCGGGCCGGATAAAAAACGCTGGAGGGCCGGATTCGGCCCGCGGGCCGTAGTTTGAGGACCCCTGGTCTAGAGTGTCAAACACAATTTCATTGCGGGCTGTATCAGCATTATGGTTGTCCTAAAATGGCGGGTTGTATCTGTAAGACTATAAAAATTTATCCAGGGCTTTTTTTCTCAAAGAATAGGTGCAGGAATTCAACCACGCCCCCCCCCCCCCATCCGAACCACATCGAAATGTGGGTGTGGCCAAATTTCACAATAGTGAGAGGATCTTAAGGGGCCAACAAATACCAGGAGTGCATTAAGTGTGAAGCTAGGGATGTGCTATGTACAGAGTGCAGAGTTCAGGGGTGCCCTATGTATTGAGTAATTTCAGGGCTGCCCTATGCACAGAGATTAGGGGTGTGCTACGTACTGAGTTCAGGGTTCCAGGGTGCGCTATGTACAGAGTGCAGTTTCAGGAGTGCCTTATGCACAGAGTGCAGAATTCAGGGGTGCACTGTGTACAGAGTTCAGGAGTTCGCTGTCCCTTGTCCCTGCCATGAATGCAGGATAGGCAGGGATCTGTGAGAGTCGTAGGGAGGAAAGCTGGCCCTGTAAACACAGAAGGCTTCTGTGTTTACAAGTGACAGTGGGGAGCGGAGAGCAGAGGGCAAGACTCAGAGATGGTGGAATGGAGTTTCGCCACGTTCCAGGTATAAGAAAGCCCCGGGTTTGAAGGCCACATGAAATGAGCTAGCAAACCGCTGGTTTAATGCTGGTTGCTGGGAGATCTGTTGTTGCTGGCGGGGGTCTATTGTTCCTGGGGTGGAATGGGGAGGATCTATTGTTGCTGGGGGGTTATTTTTGCCAGGGGAGTCTATTGTAGGTGGCTGCAGAGGATCTGTTTTACAACTTTTCTCATCATTAACAAATTCCATACAAATTACTTAGCACCACAAACTGATAGTTGTGTTTTTTCTCTAAAAGGGGCGTTACTTAGAAGTGGATAGGGGGTAGAACCAAGGGACGGTGCTCGGAGGTGGAGACAAGACATAACTTGAAAGAGGAGAGTACCTACACCTACTGTGAGGGAAAAAAGTATTTGATACCCTGCTGACTTTGTACGTTTGTCCACTGACATGAAATGATCAGTCTATAATTTAAATGGTACGTTTATTTTAACAGTGAGAGACAAAATAACAACAAAAAAATCCAGAAAAAATGCATTAAAAAAATTATAAATTGATTTGCATTTTAACCGCTTGCCGACCGGCTCATGCCGATATACGTCGGCAGAAGGGCACGTACAGGCATATTAACGTACCTGTACGTTGCCCTTTAATAAGCGGCTCGCGGGCACGCGCACGCCCACTGCAAGCTTTGTGAGTGTGATTGCGGGTCCTGCGGACTCGATGTCCGCGGGGGTACCCGCGATCATCTCACAGAGAGGAAGAATGGAGAAATGCTGATGTAAACAAGCATTTCCCCATTCTGCCTAGTGACACTGATCACAGTTCCCTGTAATCGGGAGCGGTGATCAGTGTGTCACACATAACCCCCCACAGTTAGAATCACTCCCTAGGACACACTAATCTCCTACAGCGCCCCCTAGTGGTTAACCCCTTCACTGTCAGTCACATTTACACAGTAATCAATGCATTTTTAATCGCACTGATCGCTGTATAAATGTGAATGGTCCCAAAAAAGCGCCAAAAGTGTCCGATCTGTCCACCATAATGTCGCAGTCACGATAAAAATCGTTGATTGCCGCCATTACTATTTGTAGACGCTATAACTTTTGCGCAAACCAATCAATAAATGCTTATTGTGATTTTTTTTTTACCAAAAATATGTAGAAGAATACGTATCAGCCTAAACTGAGGAAAAAAAGTATTTTTATATATTTTTTGAGGATATTTATTATAGCAAAAAGTAAAAATTAATGCGTTTTTTTCAAAATTGTCGCTATTTTTTTGTTTATAGCGTAAAAAATAAAAAAGGCAGAGGTGATCAAATACCACCAAAAGAAAGCTCTATTTGTGGGAAAAAAAAGGCGTCAATTTTGTTTGGCAGCCATGTCGCACGACTGCGCAATTGTCAGTTAAATCAACACCGTGCCGAATCGCAAAAAGTGCTCTGGTCTTTTGCCAGCCAAATGGTCCGGGGCTGAAGTAGTTAATGAGTGAATCAAGTATTTGATCCCCTATCAATCAGCAAGAATTCTGGCTCCCAGGTCTCTTCTATACAGGTAACGAGCTGAGATTAGGAGCACTTTCTTGTTACCTGTATAAAAGACACCTGTCCACAGCAACAATCAATCAGACTCCACTCTCTCCACCATGGCCAAGACCAAAGAGCTGTCCAAAGATGTCAGGGACAAGATTGTAGACCTACACAAGGCTGGAATGGGCTACAAGACCATTGCCAAGCAGCTTGGTGAGAGGGTGACAACAGTTGGTGCAAATTTTCGCAAATGGAAAAAACCCAAAATAACGCTCAATTTCGGTCTGGGGCTCCATGCAAGATCTCACCTCGTGGAGTTTCAATGATCATGAAAACGGTGAGGAATCAGCCCAAAACTACACAGGAGAATCGTGTCAATGATCTCAAGGCAGATGAGACCATAGTCAAGTCACCAAGAAAACAATTGGTAACACAATATGCCGTGAAGGACTGAAAGCACACAGGGCTTTTTTTCAGCAGGAACTAGGGGGAACTCAGTTCCACCACCTCTGGCTCAGGTCGTCCGCTCACTGCTCACCACTATCACTCAGTAACACTGAAGTCCAGCTTCTACGTTTACAAGTGATCTCCCAGTAGCTCCCACAGGTCAGATCTCCTGCGCAGATCCCACTGCATGCTGGACAGGGACCAGGGAGATACAGAACAGGTGCCCAGGGTTCAGTGCAGTCATGGGCAGGAGAGCGTGCGTGGTAGGCTGCACCCTCTGTGGTCTCAATTCTTTCCCTGGTGACCAGTTGTTGATGCTCCTACTGCATGATCTCCCTTGCAAGTGACTGTAGTATAGTGTAGTATGCTGGGAGGTACTACAGCCAGATAGGTGTTTCAGATTAATATTGCAACAAAGGTAAAATATATGAGAGATGGTGGAGCTTTTTTGGGGGGGGGGGGGGGTTGTATGCAGAGGGAAGAGCTGCTATTTGATGCCATTTGGCAGGAGAAAAAAAGCCCTGCACAGGCCTGTCTGAAGTTTGCTAATAAACATCTATCGAACATCTGAATGATTCAGAGGAGAACTAGGTGAAAGCGTTGTGGTCAGATAATTACATATTACATAGTTACATAGTAGGTGAGGTTGAAAAAAGACACAAGTCGATCAAGTCCAACCTATGTGTGTGATTATATGTCAGTATTACATTGTATATCCCTTTTTATTTTGGTTGTTCAGGTGATGCCACAGTGCTGCAGCTCAGTTTCAGGGTCTTGGCAGTCTAGACCATCTTTATATAGAGCAACAATTATTTTTTACAGATCCTCAGAGTTTTTTGCCATGAGGTGCCATGTTGAACTTCCAGTGACCAGTATGAGAGAGTGAGAGCGATAACACCAAATTTACACACCTGCTCCCCATTGACACCTGAGACCTTGTAACACTAACGAGTCACATGACACCGGGGAGGGAAAATGGCAAATTGGGCCCAGTTTCACTTAGGGGTGTACTCACTTTTTTGCCAGTGTTTTAGACATTAATGACTGAGTGTTGAATTATTTTGAGGGGACAACACATTTACACTGTTATACAAGCTGTATACTCACTACTTTACATTGTAGCAAAGTGTCATTTCTTCAGTGTTGTCACATGAAAAGATATAATAAAATATTTACAAAAATGTGAGGGGTGTACTCACTTTTGTGAGATACTGTATATGTGTGTGTGTGTATATATACAGTATCTCACAAAAGTGAGTACACCCCTCACATTTTTGTAAATATTTTATTATATCTTTTGACAACACTGAAGAAATGACACTTTGCTACAATGTAAAGTAGTGAGTGTACAGCTTGTATAACAGTGTAAATTTGCTGTCCCCTCAAAATAACTCAACACACAACCATTAATGTCTAAACCGCTAGCAACAAAATTGAGTATACCCCTAAGTGAAAATGTCCAAATTGAGCCGAATTAGCCATCCCCCCCCCCCCCCCCCCTGGTGTCATGTAACTCATTAGTGTTACAAGGTCTCAGGTGTGAATGGGGAGCAGGTGTGTTAAATTTGGTGTTATCGTTCTCACTCTTTCATACTGGTCACTGGAAGTTCTACATGGCACCTCATGGCAAAGAACTCTCTGGGGATCTGAAAAAAAGAATTGTTGCTCTACATAAAGATGGCCTAGGCAATAAGAAGATTGCCAAGACCCTGAAACTGAGCTGCAGCACGGTGAAGAAGACCATACAGCGGTTTAACAGGACAGGTTCCACTCAGAACAGGCCTCGCCATGGTCGACCAAAGAAGTTGAGTGCACGTGCTCAGCATCATATCTAGAGGTTGTCTTTGGGAAATAGACATATGAGTGCTGCCAGCATTGCTGCAGAGGTTGAAGGGGGGGTGGGGGGTCAGCCTGTCAATGCTCAGACCATACTCCGCACGCTGCATTAAATTGGTCTGCATGGCTGTAGTCCCAGAAGGAAGCCTCTTCTAAAGATGATGCACAAGAAACCCTGCACACAGTTTGCTGAAGACAAGCAGACTAAGGACATTGATTACTGGAACCATGTCCTGTGGTCTGATGAGACCAAGATAAACTTATTTGGTTCAGATGGTGTCAAGCGTGTGTGGCGGCAACCAGGTGAGGAGTACAAAGAGAAGTGTGTCTTGCCTACAGTCAAGCATTGTGGTGGTAGTGTCATGGTCTGGGGCTGCCTGAGTGCTGCCGGCACTGGGGAGCTACAGGTCATTGAGGAAACCATGAATGCCAACATGTACTGTGACATACTGAAGCAGAGCATGATCCCCTCCCTTCGGAGACTGGGCCGCAGGGCAGTATTCCAGCATGATAATGACCCCAAACACACCTCCAAGATGACCACTGCCTTGCTAAAGAAGCTGAGGGTAAAGGTGATGGACTGGCCAAGCATGTCTCCAGACCTAAACCCTATTGAGCATCCGTGGGGCATCCTCAAACAGAAGGTGGAGGAGCTCAAGGTCTCTAACATCCACCAGCTCTGTGATGTCATCATGGAGGAGTGGAAGAGGACTCCAGTGACAACCTGTGAAGCTCTGGTGAGCTCCATGCCTAAGAGGGTTAAGGCAGTGCTGGAAAATAATGGTGGCCACACAAAATATTCACACTTTAGGCCCAATTTGGATATTTTCACTTAGGGGTGTACTCACTTTTGTTGCCAGCAGTTTAGACATTAATGGCTGTGCGTTGAGTTATTTTGAGGGTACAGCAAATTTACACTGTTATACAAGCTGTACACTCACTACTTTACATGGTAGCAAAGTATCATTTCTTCAGTGTTGTCACATGAAAAGATAGAATAAAATATTTACAGAAATGTGAGGGGTGTACTCACTTTTGGGAGATACTGTATATATGTGTGTGTGCGTGTGTTTGTGTGTAAATAAATAAAAAGGAAAGGGGAATCCTTTTCTCCTATATCTACTCCTCTTGCTCCTTCTGTCGCTTTTCAGCTATCCTCGCCTCAGCTAGCCGTCCCATTTCTCCACAGATCAAGAGTCAGTTACTACTCATACAAAGACCCTAACCAACTAGGGTGGGGACCACCGTATTGGTAAGTTTTCAGGAAAAGAGTGCCCTCTCATGCAGATTGCTTTGATTTGCTTCAGCCCCGCATCTTTCCAAAATAAGTGAGATTGGTGATCGGTTAGATGCATCTCCTCTTTATCAGCCTACCTTTTTGGCCTATAAATATCTCGGAGAATGTTCGCAAGGGTCTCAGTGCTGTGTCAGAGAACAGGGTCTCTGGGTTTGCCACTACCTGAATGTCATTTTTCTTCTTCTATCCAGAGGACTGGAACAATTGCTGTCGTACCAAGAGGTACCTAAATATACCTTACATAGATATGGCTGGGCTATCAACTTCCAAAAAAAGAAGGAAAGCGAAGCCAACTTTCTCCAACCCAATGGTTAGTTACCTGGGGGTGCTCTGCTAGTTCCTCTATTTTGCTTCCATCAGAGAAAGTGGTGACAGTCAGAAACAGAATTCTCAGGACAACTACTTCTGCTTGTTTTATGGCTTCTCAGTCCCTCAGTCATCTGGGCACAATGTCGTCATGCATACCGATGATTCCTTGGGCGCATGGGCTCCTGCGCAAGTTTCAACTAGGATTCTTAGCGCAAGGTAGGAAACAGGATCTAGCACAGTCAATACCAGTGTCACTCAGTATGAGTTGCAGTGATGAAAATACTTTGAAGAAGTCACGGTCCGGTAGAACCGTGAGACTGGAGAATTGTTACGAATCATGTCTGCAGGACAGCCAGGAAGGTGCACTGCGAGGGACTGCCGGGCAAGGCAAGCGGAGATTCATAGCCAAGGAGGGTAGTCTTGAATGCGCTGGAAGTTCAAACGGCCCTTTTAGCACTTTGGCCTTGCTACACAGAATCAAGGGAAAACCAGTCTCCTTGCAGTTGAGCAACAGGGCAGAAGTTGCCTATATTCAGCTCCAAGGAGGAACTCGCAGCAATATGCTATTGAGAGAGGTGAAATCCATAACGTCTGGGATGGAAGATCACCAGCAAATTCCGGAAGCAGTTTACCTCCCAGCAGATTTTTTGAACAGTGCAAGCTTCACAGAACACAACAAGTGGGTCTACGTCCTAGGTCTTCTCTGAACTGGTCTACAGGTGAGGCCTGTGAGACCACAGGTGAGACCACAGACAGACCTCTTCGCTTCCCACAGTAATCAAACTTTGGGTATGTCTGATCTTGTTTCCGCACCCCAAGGCGCAGGGGGCAGATGCTCTGGTCTCTCCTTGGGGATGTAATCTAGCCTATATATTTTTCCCCTCAACATTTCTCGTAATGAGATTCCTCTTGAGGCTGTCAAGGGAGAACATGGTTGTCATAGCCAATCCTCCATATTGTCCAGGAAGCCCTCGGTTTTCCTTGCTGGCCATTCATTTCAGGATACAGAAGACATTTCCCCTACACAACATACACAGACTGGGGCTGCAAGCAAGGGTGCTAAAGGGGGAGGCTGGGAAACTCCCGTTGCTCCAGATTCCACCAGAATGATCTCTACTTTGTTGTGTGCTAGAAGGCACTCTACTTACAACATCTATGCCTAAATCTGGAACAAGCTTGCATTTTCTTGGTAGGGCGAGGCATTGATCCTACTGCCCCTCTGGTGACAGCTGTTCTATACTTCCTCTAATGCCCCGTATACACGGTCGGATTTTCCGATGGAAAATGTCCGATCGGAGCGTGTTGTCGGAAATTCCGACCGTGTGTGGGCTCCATCGGACATTTTCCATCGGATTTTCCGACACAAAGTTTGAGAGCAGGATATAAAATTTTCCGACAACAAAATCCGTTGTCGGAAATTCCGATCGTGTGTACACAAATCCGACGGACAAAGTGCCACGCATGCTCAGAATAAATAAAGAGATGAAAGCTATTGGCCACTGCCCTGTTTATAGTCCCGACGTACGTGTTTTACGTCACCGCGTTCAGAACGATCGGATTTTCCGACAACTTTGTGTGACCGTGTGTATGCAAGACAAGTTTGAGCCAACATCCGTCGGAAAAAATCCTAGGATTTTGTTGTCGGAATGTCCGAACAAAGTCCGACCGTGTGTACGGGGCATTAGTCGTATTGGACATGATCGTTAGGCCATCCTTATTAAACATGCAAGCGTCGGTTAAATCGGCAATAACAAATTTAAATGGGCCAAGAATCCTTCAATTTGCACAACTTTCGAAGGCAGTTGGAGGATTTGGTCACCAAGGAAAAGAGATCTATTGGCATTGCTGGATCTCATGTCAGTTCAATCATTGTTCCAACAGAGCAGTGTTCGGGCCATTACCTACAAGGCAGTAGCTATTGCAAGAACTTTAACCACTTCAGCCCCGGAAGAATTTACCCCCTTCCTGACCAGGCCATTTTTTGCGATACGGAACTACGTCGCTTTAACTGACAATTGCACGGTCGTGCGACGTTGTACCCAAACAAAATTTACGTCCTTTTTTTCCACAAATACAGCTTTCTTTTGGTTGTAGTTGATCACCTCTGTGGTTTTTATTTTTTGTGCTATAAACAAAAGAAGAGCGACAATTTTGAAAAAAACACAATATTTTTTACTTTTTGTTATAACAAATATCCCGAATTAAAAAAAAAAAATGTTTCCTCAGTTTAGGCCGATATGTATTCTTCTACATATTTTTGGTAAAAAAAATCACAATAAGCGTATGTTGATTGGTTTGCGCAAAAGTTATAGCATCTACAAAATAGGAGATAGATTTATAGCATTTTTATTATTTATTTTTTTACTAGTAATGGTGGCGATCAGCAATTTTTATCGGGACTGCGATATTGCGGCGGACAAATCGGACACATTTATGGGGCCAGTGACATTTATACAACGATCAGTGCTATAAAAATGCACTGATTACTGTATAAATGTCACTGGCAGGTAAGGGGTTAACACTAGGGGGCGATCAAGGGGTTAACTGTGTTCCCTTGGTGTGTTCTAACTGTGAGGGGGATGGGACTGACTAGGGGAGGAGACCGATCTGTGTTCCTACTTAGTAGGAACACACGATCTGTCTCCCCTCCCCTGACAGGACAGGGATTTGTGTGTTTACACACACAGATCTCGGTCCTCGCTCTGTCACGGGCGATCGTAGGTGCCTGGCGGTCATCGCACCCGCTGGGCACTCGCATCGGCTCCGGGGATACGCTGCGGGTGCGCGCACGCTTCCTACAGCGTCATAAAGAGCCGACGTACAGCTATGATGGCCCGCCCAGGGAAGCCATCCTGCCGCAGTGTAACTGCGGCGGCTGGTAGGGAACCGGTTAAGCAGAAAGTTGTCTGAGATTCAAACTTGGAGCTTCAAATGTATATATATATATATATATATATATATATATATATATAATTTTCTTTCCAGAAAGTAGAATTGGGTCTTGTAGATCATCTTGCATCAAAAGTAGCAACAGCCCTCTACTTAACAGACATCTGGGCATTGACTAACTTTCCAGAACATCACACAGGAAAGTCACACGACCTGGTCATTTTCAGAACTTTAAAGAAGTACCTGTCCACAATTGCTCCTTTCAGGTCATCTAATAAACCTTTTGTCATTTCAGCTGGATATCATCAAGGAAATGAGGTTACTGTCTGGACTCTGGCAGGCATGGTTGTTCCTATAGGACAAGGGGTCGCGAGCCTCCGTCAGCTGCGGCGGCGCACTCTTCCAGAGCGGTTGCAGCCTCATAGGCAGCACATTGGAGGGAATCTATGTCCATCTGTAGAGAGGTATCATTGTTGACCCAGCATTCCTACTCAAACTTTACGGAATAGACCCAGGTGCCTTGTCACCAGGGGACTTTGTAGGAAGGACTATTCAGTCCTCTGTCCCATCCTGATTAGAAGATTGGTTTGGCAAGTAGAACCCACCCTGTCAGCTAGTTATTTATCACTAGTATGCTGCCATGTTGGTGTAAGGAAAACAGAAAATTGTATTAAATACGTACCATAATTTTCCTTTCCTGACGCCAAACCATGGCAGCATACGGACGCACCCTTGTACATTTCGGTATGTAGCTAATTACAAAGAATGGGGTGGGGCCTAACTAGGCCTTAAATTTATGCTATTAGTATTCACTGGTCCTGGGGGAGTGGTCAAGAGGCAGAGCTCTATCACTAGTATGCTGCCATGGTTTGGCATCAGGAAAGGAAAATTACGGTAAGTATTTGATACAATTTTCTGTTTTGTTCTGGCATCAGATGGGAAGTCCTCGTACTGCTGCGGAATGCTACATACAGTTTATATAGCGCTGACAGCGGCTCTATCAATTGATACAATAAATAGTCTTGACCCAAACAAAATATTTAAAGTAAAAAAATGAATTTAAAAAATAAGAAAGTCAGTGCTTATGGGGGCCAGGCAGTTAGCAACCAAATAGGCTGATACACCAAACCTAACATACAATACAGATAAAACAGATATACAGCACCAAAAATAGTACAACACAATCAGTCAATATGAAATAAATGTACAGTATATCCAACGTAAGTGTAATGATCAAATAAATCAAAGCCCTTCCTCACCTCCCTAATGCTGCAAAACATCGCATAACTATGGAGGAGTAACAAAGCAATGACCCTAAGCACACAGCTAAAATAACGAAGGAGTGGCTTCACAACAACTCCGTGACTGTTCTTGAATGGCCCAGCCAGAGCCCTGACTTAAACCCAATTGAGCATCTGTGGAGAGACCTAAAAATGGCTGTCCACCAACGTTTACCATCCAACCTGACAGAACTGGAGAGGATCTGCAAGGAGGAATGGCAAAGGATCCCCAAATCCAGGTGTGAAAAACTTGTTGCATCTTTCCCAAAAAGACTCATGGCTGTATTAGATCAAAAGGGTGCTTCTACTAAATACTGAGCAAAGGGTCTGAATAGTTAGGACCATGTGGTATTTCAGTTTTTCTTTTTTAATAAATCTGCAAAAATGTCAACAATTCTGTGTTTTTCCGTCCCCACTGTATATCTCTGTCCAGCAACTGATTAGGCAAGCTATTGTTTGCACTATTCGCATTTGAGTTAGGGTTGCTACCTGTCCGGGATTCACCTGGACAGTCCAGGTTTTGAATCATGTGTCAGGGTTTCAGTACACCTGTAACCCGGACACACTGTTTAGACAGGAAAGTGTCTCGGAACAGGGCTTGACAGGAGGGTGAGGGGGCACTATTTGCTCTGGATTACTATTCTCTTTGGAGCGCCCAAAAGTGCCCCAGGTCTGTTGCAATCCTATAGTGCAGGGCTCTCCAAACTATGGCCCTCCAGTTGTTCAGGAACTACAATTCCCACCATGCCTAGTTATGACTGTGAATATCAGTTTTACAATGCCTCATGGGACGTGTAGTTCCACAACAGCTGGAGGGCCGTTGTTTGAAGATCCCTGCTATAGTGTATACTAAAACAAAAAAAATGTACTTTGTGCCGCTAAAGTGTTTGGGTTTGGCTTCAACAAAAAGTGGCAACCCTAATTTGAGTCGATGTTAGCTTTTCCTTTTTCTCATTGTAATCCGTGTTAGCGCATCAGGCTGTCCCATCTATACTTTTTCCTGATGTTGCTGATTCACACCTCTTACAGCCAATAGATGGCAGTGTAACAAGCTAGCTGGAGGGCCACAGGTTGAACACCCATGAGCTAAATGGACCTTGTCTTGGAAATGGCTTAATTTATAAACATTGGATGTGTATGCTTTTATAGATGCTGGCATGTTTCCTTTATTTTACTTTTTTGTGTATTTTTTTATGGTTCAATAAGTTTTTTATTGATGTTTTTTTGCAAGAATATAAAGAATATAAACATTGACAAAAAAGAAGACAGAATACAGGAGTGTAAACAGTGTCAGTTACCTGACTTATAGTCTCCTACTAAACAATTATATTATTTTTTTTTTTAAATATTGAAATAGTGCAAACATTTACAGGTATCAAAGTTGTTATAGGTGAAGTGTGATTTTATACCCGTACGACAGGTGTATGTTAACATTTAGGCTTTAACTACTTTATGTTGGGATGCCCCTTTGGGAGCCTGCTGCACCCCTAAACATAGGTAGCCTAGAGTAATAAACGTGTGTATAGGTTACATCAGAGAGGTTAGTATCAGAAACTTTGGATCTCCATTTCTACAGGAGGTCCTATATTCATATTGCATCTAAAAGGATTATATCGGAGATCTAGAAAAGGGGAGAGGTAGGAAAGTCAGATTAGAAAAAGGCAGAATGGGTATAGAATAGAAAGGAGATAGAGAGGGGAGGGGGGTGGGGGGGTAAGGAGAGGTAAGGAGACAGCGAGCTTGGTCTACTTATATATATATATATATATAGGGTCTTCACTATAAATAATGAGTATAGTGAGTAAGGGTTGTTCAGTCCCTATGAGGGGTTCTTAGCAGAGAGTCTTTGTTTGAGTTTGTCTGAGGTAGAGTAACTCCTCCAGATACTCCAGACAAAAGAGAATTTAGCGTATTTGTCTAGGGCTTGGGCCTGCGTTTCCTCCATTAGCATGTAGTTGTTTACCTCTCCGACCCATTCTATTAAGGAGGGGGGCGTAGTAGTTTTCCAGTGTCTGGGTATGAGTTGTCTACCAGCACTAACGAAAAATTTCAGAAGGCCGTTTTTTTGCGATTTGATTGTCCCTGGGAGGATGGAAAGGAGGGCTATAGAGGGTGATGGTAATAGTGGCTTGTTATATACTTCCGAGTAAATTTGGAAAATTTGAGTCCAGAATTGGAGAATAACATCACATTCCCACCAGATATGTATATAAGTACCTTCCATCGTGTTACATCTCCAGCATCTGTCTGAGTTAGATGGGAACATGATCCTGAGAGTAGTTGGGACCCGATACCACCTCGACATCAATTTGTAGTTTTTCTCTTGTGTATAACTTGATACGGAGGTTTTGTTCGTGAAGAGGAAGGCTTTCCCCCATTCCGCCTCTGTTATATCTTTCCCGACCTCCGCTGACCATTTGGCAGTGTAGTTAGGTAGAGCGTCGTGGGCATGGTCTATAATTGATTTGTATATCAATGATAAGGTGTGTCGTGGAGTTTCGGGGAGGGTACATAGTAATTCAAATCCAGTCAAGGGTCTATGTGTTTGTCTGGATTCATGTAGGGTCTTACAATAGGAGTTTAGGTGTCCGCGGGTGAGCCATGTTATCTTAGAGTAGACGTCTGTGGGGGTGGATAGAAAGGTGCCTAGGGTGTAGTCGACGAATTGGCGGGCAGTGGGCCATAAATCTCTATTGTATACGTCTAAGGAGTGGGTTGAGTGTCCTTCAGGAAGGTTTGGGTTATCAAACAGGGATGTAAGGGGGCTAGGTTCCGAGGATAGTGAGAGTGTGTCTCTTTTGCGGTACCAAATTGTCAGTGCATCTCTAGTAAGGGGGGATAATGTCGTGAAGGATTTATATATCTTTCCATAACCCCAAAGAAGCGCTCGTAGGTCATATGTAGACAGGTCCTGTTCTACCATCGTGGCTGCTTTGGTCATAGGGCGAGGGAACCACTCAAGGATTCGGGATAGGACTGCAGACGTATGATACATTTCAAAGTCCGGTAGGCCCAAACCCCCTTTGGTGATAGGAGAGCATAATAGTTTGTGTTTCAGTCTTGGGTGATTGCCTTTCCAGATGAATTTGATAGCCATAGAACGGAGGGCGCGGAGGTACGTGGAGGGAAGAGCGATGGGTAGGGCTTGGAATAGGTATAATAATTTGGGGAGTATGTCCATTTTTAATGTGTTGATACGTCCTATCCAGGATAAAGGTAAGTCTGTCCGTTCTTCGGTCAACTTTCTCAGCTTTTGGAGTAAAGGGCTAAAGTTCAGAGAATATATGTCGGAGGTTTGTTGGGGTATAGCTGTGCCTAAATAAGAGATGGAATTAGGTCGCCATTGAAACGAGAAGTTAGATTTGAGGGAAGCGAGGGTAACGTGTGATAGTGAAAGGTTCAGGGCTTCCGTTTTAGAGATGTTTAGCTTATAATTACTAAGACTACCAAATCTGTCTATCTCGGGCAATATGGAGGGTATGCTGATGTGAGGTTGTGTGACGTAGAGAAGGAGATCGTCGGCATATAAGGAGAGTTTACAGTGGGACGATGGGGTCTGTATCCCCTGTATGTTAGGGTTAGATCTTATGGCCTGTGCTAGGTGCTCAATTACTAGGGCGAACAGGAGGGGGGAGAGAGGACAGCCTTGTCTGGTGCCGTTAGATATCATAAATTTTTCTGACTGGATACCATTCACTAGTACTGTGGCGGAGGGAGCGGAATAGAGGGACATGATTCGCGTCAGCATTTTCGGGCCAAGACCCAGTTGGGAAAGGGTAGCTCTGAGGAAAGACCAGCTGACCCTATCAAAGGCCTTCTCTGCGTCACAGGAGAGAAGGCAAGCAGGTATATGATGACGGTGAGCGTATGTGATCAGATGTATGGTCTTGGTGGTGTTGTCCCTGGCTTCACGGCCAGGGACGAAGCCCACCTGGTCTCTATGTATAGTTTGTGGTAGCAGAGGGGAGAGGCGGTTTGCAAGGATCTTAGCATACAATTTTAGATCAACATTTAGGAGGGATATTGGTCTATAATTGGGGCAAATGGAGGGGTCTTTTCCGGGTTTAGGGATAACAACTATCTGGGCCTGGAGTATGGATGGGGACAGGGCAATGTTTTCATCAATGGCGTTAAATGCCTTTGCTAGTAGTGGGGATAGTTGCGTCGCAAACGTTTTGTAGAAGCGGGGAGAGAATCCGTCTGGACCTGGACTCTTGCCGTTCTTAAGATTTTTAATAGCGAATAGAAATTCTTCTTCGGACAGGGAGGTCTCAAGGTCCTCCGTTTCCGAAAGAGGAAGAGATGGGAGTGCTGTCTCTTGGATGTAGGAGGACAAGTCCTGTGGGGTAGGTGTAGAGCGTGAATTCTGGGGGGTGAGATTATAGAGAGCGGAATAGTATGTGCGAAATTCCTCGGCAATAGCTGAGTTCTGCATGAGTTTACCTTTAACGGGGGAGTTTATTAGTGGTATAGGTCGCCTGGCTTGGCGAGGTTGGAGGGTGTGCGCTAGGTGTCTGCCACATTTATTGGCTTGTGAGTAATGATTGAACCTTCCCTTGTCTCGGGCGATAAGAGACTTCTCTGCAAAAATAAGCAGGAGGTCTCTTCTCGCGTTGGTGAGTTCTAGGAGAGATGAGCTAGTTAGGTCCGTTTTGTGCGATTCTTCTAGTTTGGCTATGGTGGAGAGAAGTCGTGTTATATCCGCAGTGCGGGCATGTTTCAGTCGGGCTCCATGTTGGATTAATTTGCCCCTGAGCACGCATTTAAGCGCCTCCCATTTAGTGAACGGGTTAGTGGTGTCTTGGGCATGATCCGCAATAAAGTGTCTGATGGTCTGTAGAATGTCCTGCGAGCATACGGAATCGAACAATAGATTATCGTTAAGTCTCCAGGAGGAGCTCCGTTTGTATGTTGGAATATGTCCTAGGCTCAAGTGAATGGGGGCGTGGTCTGACCAAAGGGTAAGACCGATAGAGGCAGAGGGTGAGTAATCTAATAAAGATTGGGAAACGAAAAGGTAGTCCAGTCTACTGTAGGAGTTATGTGCGGGAGAAAAAAATGTGTAGTCTTTGGTGTTAGGATGCAACATCCTCCATGTGTCTATTAAGGATAGGTCAGATAGAAGTGCTCTAATGTTGGTCAGGGAGGTCGGGGAGATCGAGGACTTACCAGTGGATGAATCAAGACGAGGTATCAGGGCGGCATTGAGGTCCCCTCCCAGGATCATGTTGACCGTGCAGAATCTTTTCAGACGGGAGATCACTGATGAAAGGAATTGTTGTTGATTCTGGTTGGGAGAATATATGTTAATGACAGTGTAAATGGTATTCAGATAAGACAATTTAAGAAAAATATATCTTCCCAAGGGGTCAATATATGTGTCAAGGACATCTGGAGTGAAGGAGGCGTGAAATGCTATAGAGACCCCTTTCGATTTTGCGGAGGGGTTGGTACTATGGAACCAAACAGGATATTGTTTATGGAGAAATTGTGGACATTTATCTGTTCTAAAGTGAGTTCCCTGTAGGAGGAGGATTTGGGTTTTTATTTTATGAAAATGATATAATATTTGTCGTCTCTTCTCCGGGACATTGAGACCTCTGCAGTTAAGCGAGGAGATCTTTAGGGAGGGTTGTACTGCCATGTAAGATTAAATTTACTGTATGTATAATAATAATGACCATGGAAGCTCGCTGTCTCAAAGGAGTGGGAGGTGGGGGAGAAAGAGGGAGAGGGGAGACCTCTAGTGGCGAAACTGGAGAAGAAAATTAGGTGGAGAAGTAAGGAAAGAAGTACAGAAGAGAGAGGAGGAGAACGAGGCCGCAAAAGCCTCACTAGTAGTGTTGTAAACAACATTTCAGCTAATACCGCTGTGGGCGCTGAAGGGCCTAAGTGGGGGGTACAGCGGGTTATGCACAGAGGAGCCCGCACACGCCGGGCAACATTTATCAAAGATGCCGTACATAAGAACTATGAACTTAGCTTCTCAGGACTCTGTGCTGCTACGTAAATACTGAGTGGGTACACATTTTAGCTAAGGAGGGCCTATCTCACAGAGCATCTCAACTTATAAGCAGCCCAGAGGGCTTCCATATCCATCTACAAAATGCTAACAGTTTTAATAAGGGATGTATGGGGGGAGGGAGAGGAGAGGGATGAGAGGGGGGGAGAGAGGAGGGGGATGGGGAGGGGAGGGGGGGGTGGGATGGGGGGGATGGGGGGGGAAGAGCAGGGAGGAATGAGGGGGGGATGGTGAGGTTGAAGGTGATTAAGGACTGGGGAGGTATGTGGCCTGTTATCACAGGCAATCTCCCCTCACAGGGAGCAAGGGGGATGGAACATTAACATAAAACCTATGTTTTAAGGAAAAAGAAAATGGGTTAGTGATAAAGTGTTCCAACAATAACTGCAAACAGGGACGTCTGCACCGATCTGGGACCTGTGAGAAATCTAAGGAAATAAGTTGATATGACTAATTTCTGATTGGGACTCTAAAACAAAGTTAATACTGCAGCTGCAGGAACAGATTCACAGGACTCAATCACTGTGTTTAAAATGTCCGTTCAGTGTAAAAGTTTATTACATATTATTTTATACATAGATAAGAAAGGGGTGGTGTGAGATGTTATTATAAGCTAACAAATAGAAATATATTATTAAAAACTAGCGAATAGAACAATTGCAAAAGTAAAACCTTGAAAAGGGAGGGGGGAGTAGAGAGCGTTTAGTAGGAGAAGTGTCTGTGTGTTAGGTGAAGGTTACAGAACACATTTCAACAGAGAGAACAAAATGGATTCTCTTGTGCTTAAATGAACAGTACAATGAATGTCCATGTCATTTCCCCCCTTTTGTTTATTTGACACCATTCTTCTCCGCGTTACGTTCAGCCGATTGCTGGTAACTCCTGTTACATTGGCGCAGAGAGACGGCGTCCTGTTCAGCTCTCTCCTAGCTTTCTCACAATAATGGGTTCATCAGGGCTGGTGGTACATTTGTTGGTACAGCGGGTAGTCACACAGAGGCATAGCCTGATGAGGAAGTAAATAACAAACATGAGAAATAGGAACATCACAATGTAAGCGCCTAGTTTCTGTAACCATGTTGCTATGCCATATAAAAAATCACCAAAACCTCCTAAACCCTGAAAGGGGTTCCATCCATCTTTAGCAATATCTCTGGCCTTATTCTGTAGTTCTCTTATCTTAGCAAGATGCCCTTTAATAATGTCCTCATTATCAGAAATGTATATACAACAGTCAGTGCGAAATATCTTACACATCCCACCTTGAGCTGCAGTGAGATAATTTAGCGTTAATCTGTGCTCTAATACTACTTTTTTAAGCTGAGCCATTTCTTCATTTAATAAACCTATATCAGTGGTAGTAAGGTTAATAATCTCATCTACAATTCTAGTGTAATTATTTAATCTTTTCATTGCTTCAATTCCCCATCCTGTCCAGGAAGGGAACCATGACCATGCCATGTCACCTTCAGTGAACAGCTCTCTTTTGAACACTAAAGGGTATTCTGGACTTTGATCTGGTCGCACTGTATCTTTGCGAACAGCCAAAGCAGGTACTAACTTCCCAATGTAACATGTACCTGTAACATTAGTAGGAATCCAGGCGTAAGCTTTATTTCCACATATATAATATAACCCTCTACGTATGGACGGTATGCCTGCTCCTAAAAAACTGGAAGCAATAACATGGAATCTCAGGAAACCGATATTTTCACATATTGGAAACTGTGAGCAATTTGTACTATAAAGGGTTCTATTTAGTTCTGGATCTGGGATATAATAATATTGACCATAGTTTCCTCCATAAACTGTAATTTTTGCTCCGGTGCAATCTGAATTGCCCAACCGTGTACATTTAGTGTTAAACGGGCATGTAATGTTTAAACAAATCTGTGGAGAGTTTATCTGTTTCGAAACCATCAAAGTTACTGATCTGTGCTCATTAGCTGTGGAGACGATGTATGAGCCATTTATTCTGGTCCTGTTTAAATCAGTGAAATTGAGAGGCATTGCTATCATGGGTATTGTTCCTGTATGGGGATGTAAGTGAGAACACACCCAGCAGTTACTAGCGTTGCTATGGGTTGCATACAATTTTAACATTTGGATGAAAGGGTTATTTTTCCATGTCTCAGTTCTCACAAACAACAAAAAGAAAAGAAACATTATCATCTTTTTTTCAAAGGATATCATAACTTCAGGATTTTCTTGCAGTGACTGGCGTGAATCCAGGTGGGCTTTCCTTCCAACTTGACAGCAGAACTGGTTGTCAAAAGCACCAAATGTGGTCCGTCAAATTTTGGTTCTAGTGGCTTTCTGACGTGTCGCTTGACCACCACCCAGTCACCTGGTTGGATTCTGTGAATACCTGAAACAGAATCTGGGTCGGGGATAGATTTATAAACACCTTCATGTATTTTATTCAATGTTCTTTGCAAAATCTGAACATATTCTAACAGATTAGAGTGAGAAGCCTGCAACTGTTGGGGAAAATATAGCCCTGTTTTGGGTGGCCCTCCAAATAAAATCTCATAGGGGGACAGCCCATGTGGTTGTTTAGGGGTAGTTCGTACAGAATATAGGGCTAATGGCAAAGCTTCCACCCATCCTTTTCCTGTATCTGCTTTAATTTTTGCACATCTGTTTTTCAAAATTCCATTAAGTCTCTCAACTTTACCACTACTTTGTGGATGATAAGGTGTATGGAAAGCTTGCTGTATGTGAAGTGCTTCCATTACCTCTTTCATTACTTCCCCAGTAAAATGGGTTCCTCTGTCACTCTCAATAGTTTCAGGAACTCCATATCTACAAACTATTTCATTCAAAATTTTCTTTGCTGTTGTTTTTGCATTTGCTTTGGCCACTGGCCAGCTCTCGGGCCAACCTGAAAACATGTCAACACACACTAAAGCAAACTCATAGGTGCCTATTCTGGGCATCTGAATGTAGTCTATTTGAATTCTTTGGAAAGGGAAATCTGGCTTTGGAGAATGCCTTTGGGGAACATGAACAGGCCTCCCTGCATTGTACAGAGCACAAGTGAGACATGAAGCACAAAACCTGGCTGCAAATGCACTAAATCCAGGTGCTATCCAATAGCAGTCAGTAAGTGCCACTATCGCGCCCTTAGCAAGATGACTGACGCCATGTGCCAGCTGTGCTAAAACTGGGTACAAACTCCTGGGTAGACACCACCTGTTGTCAGCGCTCCACAGGCCCTGCTGATTTTGGGTAGCATTACATTTGATCCACTTATCCTTCTCTTCATCAGGGGCCTGGTTCTGCAACTGAATTAGAGTTTCTACATCCCACTGCTCTTGATGAGGGGAATCTGTCCCCGCTACCTGGGCGACCCCTACAGTGGATGTGACTCCAAATGCCATAAGGGCAGCATCCTTTGCCGCTTGGTCCGCTAAAGCATTTCCTCTGGCTGTCATGTCACTTCCCCTTGCATGCCCTTTTACCTTCAAGATGGCAACTTCTGCTGGTTTCTGAAAGGCCTCAAATAGCCGCTCTATGAGTTTTGCATGTCTCACTGGCTTCCCTGCACTAGTCAGAAAGTGCCGTGCTTTCCAGATAGGCCCATAATCGTGGGCTATTCCAAATGCATATCTGCTATCAGTGTAAACATTTCCCCTTTGATTTTCTAGGAGATGACATGCTTTGACTACAGCATACAACTCCGCTTCCTGTGCTGACATCTGGGGTTTCAATGCTTCCTGATGTAAAATGGTGTCTGTAGTGGTTACAGCAAACCCTGTGTGTGGCTGACCATCATCAGTGTAAAATCTGGAACCATCTACGAATAAGTGTGTGTCACAATCTGATAAGGGCTCATCTTTTGCTGGTGTGACAGAGGCCCTTTCTACCTCCATAAGAGCCATACAATCATGAGAAAAACTCTCAGGTTCTACATCAGTACCATTTGTTGCATCTTCCTCATCAATTATAGGAAGAAGAGTAGCCGGATTTAAAGTAACACATCGTTTGATTGTTAAATTCGATGGAGCAAAAAGAGCAGACTGGTACTTGTCAAATCTATTGGCAGACACATGTCTAGTATTTACTTGATTCATGATTTCCTGTACTGCATGTGGCACATACAGGATCAGAGCAGAATCTAGTACAAGCTCCGTTACTTTGTCTAGCAGCAAAATGCAGGCTGCTATGGCTCGCATACAACTGGGGGAGCCTTTGATGACAGGGTCTAATGAGGCTGATACATACATCACAGGCCTCTGTTTGTCTCCATGTAGCTGGGTGAGTACACCTGCAGCAAATCCATTGACTTCATGACAGAACAACGAGAAAGTCTTAGTATAGTCAGGAAGTCCAATGGCGGGAGCTTCAGACAAAATTTTAATAAGCTCCTTCATCTGCAATTCATTGTCCCATGTGAGTTTGAAAGGGTTTCTAGTGGTAGCCTCATATAGAGGAGCCATAAGTTCTGATGCATTTGGAATCCAGTCCCTACAATATCCCACTAACCCCAGGAAGGCACGTAGTTGCCGTACATTTCTTGGCTTTTCAAAGTTTTGTAGAGTTTTAACTCGATCTGGGGTTAGGTGACGGATTCCATGTGAAATGCAGTGACCCAGGAAGATCACTTTCTCTTGGCAGTATTGTAGCTTATCTTTGCTAACTTTGTTGTTACTGTTATAGAGAAACAGGAGAAGGCTTACTGTTTCTCTGCTACAAATGTCCTTTGTATCAGAACAAATAAGCAAATCGTCTATGTACTGAAGCAAAACTGTGTTTGGGTGTGAGGGGGACCATTGGTCCAATACTTGCTTTAACGCAGTATTATATTCAGAGGGGCTACTCACACAGCCTTGGGGCAATCTTGTCCATGCTAACTTTTGGGCATCATGGGTAAATGAAAAAAGGTGCCAGCAATCTGGGTGCAGGGGCACCGAAAAGAAAGCATTTGCAAGATCAATCACTGTAAAGCAGGTGCTGGAGGCAGGTATTCCACTTAGTAAAGTGCGGGGGTTGGGCACGATCGGGGTATCTGCCTCTATTATATTGTTAATGGCTCTCAAATCATGCACCATGCGATATGTCACCTGCCCACCTTTCTTGTCTGGCTTCTTTGCAATTGGGAACAGGGGTGTATTGACCTGGGACTTAATTGGTACAACAACCCCTGCTGCTTTCAGTTGAGTGATTTGATCCTTTATCCCCTCAGTCTGAGCAATACTCAGTGGGTACTGTTTAATCTGTGGGAGATGGGCTCCTGGTTTAATTTTTATCATGACTGGGGTGCAATCCAGCAGACCTACATCATATTTGCTGGTGGCCCATAATTCAGTGGGAATCACTTTCAATTCTGGTGGAAATGGCAGAGTGGAGTCTTGGATTAAAAATACTCCACAGGCAGAATTTAAAACTTCTCCTGATAGACTACTGACCACTTGGACTCCTGTAGGAGTGTAGTCTATGTTTGCTAAAATTTGGTTCAAAATGTCAGCTCCCAAAAGATTGGTAGGAACTGTGTCTGAAACTAACACTTTAGTGACAATTTCTGTTTGCTGTCCTAGCCTGAGTTTAAGTGGCTTGGACTCAACCAAATCAGTAGAGGTCCCGGTTAGGCCAACACCAGAGATAACATTTGTAGATAATAATCCTGGAGGTAAGTCCTCTATATTAAAAACACTTCGGCTTGCACCAGTATCAATTAAACAGGTTAATTCTGTTTCTCCTCCAGGATAGGGGAGTTCTTGTAAAAATACTTTTACTCTGGCCTCGGGACCATTGTCTCCCCTATTTAACATGATTGATACTGGCATGCCATTTTCCTATGCCTGATCCACTGCTTTTGGCAGAGAACTGGGATCAGCATGAGGGGCCTCTAAGCTCTTTTCTAGTCTACGGTCAGGAAGATGGCAGAATTTGGCTATGTGTCCTTCCCCATCACAATTGTAGCATATAATTGGTCCCCGATTGCCATGATTTCTGAAATTGCCTTTGCCTCTTCCTCTTCCTTTTCCTCTCTGCTTCCCCATGTACATTACCTTAGGTTTGCTGTCTTTTTGGTTAATCCTGTTTTCTATGGATAACAGGATAGGCAGGACGTCTCGAATAGACATATTGCCTGCCTCAGGCCTTGCTGTGAACAACTTTTCTTTCAACTGGGGTATTAAACCATCAAGAAACCTTTGTTTCACCAGTTGTGTAGATGGACTTGCAGTTTCTCCCGCCTTCTCTTCCTCTATTTTAATGCCTGCTTCCTCAGCCATATCACTTAACCGCCTCCAATAAGCCCCTGCTGCTTCCTCTTTCCCTTGCTTAGCATTCATAAATTCAGCATGTCTGGTTTGTCCATATATTTGGGGCAATTTTTCCTTCAATTTCTCACAAACCTCCCGTCCACTAACCATCTTACCTAGATTTTTGACGTCTACACCACATTCTTTAAGTATATAGCCAGACATGTTGCTTCCCACTGCTTTAATAAGAAGCTGATGAATGTCAGTAGCAGAAGCCTCATATGCTTCCTGTGCAGCACTAAGTTTGTTTGCAAACCCAATTGGATTCTTTCTAGGATCTCCCAATCCCTCTAATATGGCTCTCATATCTTGGGGACTAAAAGGTACATGCCATTTAATTTGAGACTTACTGTCAACAGCATCACCTTCAAAAACTAATTGGGTTCTGACAGGATAAACTGCAACAGATTTCTCTATTCCAGGGGCAGAAGGGGTGGCATCTCCCTTCCTTCTCTCTTCATCTTGCTGCCACAATTTGGAAATTATGGTTTGCTCTGGAAGTTCAGACTCTATCTCTCTTTCTCTGGCCAAAGCCTTAAGTTCAGAGAGATCTAGGTTTGCATATGTGCCTTTTGATTTATGCCAATCATCTGTTTCTAGGATACGAGCCAAATCCCTCTTTGTAGGTTGATATGGGGCTGTTAAACCTCTGCTCTCTACTATATTGCATAGCTCATCTTTTGTGTGTTCCATGTAATCTAATTCTTTTGCTTTTGTGCGTGGACCCCTTAAAGCCAAACTGGCAGCCACATAAGGTGGGGGGTCCTCCTCTACAGAGTCTTCTGGCCAAACGTAGTAAATTTGGGCAGTACTTTTATTAAATATCTCCGTCAAGCCAGTTTGATTTGCTACTTTAGCTTCTGTCTCCCATGTGCAAGCTATTCTCCACGTTCCTTCACTGCACAGTAGTGGGCCATAATCGTGCAGAAAAGTTTGCCATACTTTTAAATCAAAAGTCCCTTCAGATTTTAAAGGTTTAGCTGTTCCCTTTGTCCATTCTACCCATTTATCTAGGGGCTCAGTATAGGCAGAACCGTACCTTCGGTTCATATATTCTCTAGCGCTCATCTTGCGCTGGGCATTTTCTGAAGGCCTCTCTCCCTTCATTCCCTTAATTAATTTAATGCCCATAATGACTGGCCAGTCTTCTCTCTTCTCTACTTGTGCCTATACCCTCTTGCCTCTAAAACAAATAGTACAGCAAATCTGCAGATTTACAAGAATAGTCTCCACTTATCTACGTGGATAGAAGGGGTTTATGACAATAGACAAAACACTCATTAAGAGACCCTCCTCGTCTCTTCTCTTCTCGGTGAGTTTTATCTGACCCTACCATGCGCCTCTGACCCAGGTCGCCCACAAGGAGTCAACGCAGGGAACTGCAGAGGATTTTCCCTATCCACACACAGTCCAACCCGTGAAGGGGGACACAAACACATTCACACACACACGTTACCCAACCAGAAAGGTCCGAGAGTGGTCTGGTTTCCTTGAGAACCGACAGATAGGATACATAGGAAAAGGCAGAAATATAGCAAGCTTAAGGGCAGCTTACCTAGCCGGCATTTGAGGTCTGCGTTTCCCGATGATCCCGATCGAAGCGCGGTTCCTTCTGGAGACTCTGCCAAACTCCTGGCTGGCTCGCCAAGACTGATATGACTAATTTCTGATTGGGACTCTAAAACAAAGTTAATACTGCAGCTGCAGGAACAGATTCACAGGACTCAATCACTGTGTTTAAAATGTCCGTTCAGTGTAAAAGTTTATTACATATTATTTTATACATAGATAAGAAAGGGGTGGTGTGAGATGTTATTATAAGCTAACAAATAGAAATATATTATTAAAAACTAGCGAATAGAACAATTGCAAAAGTAAAACCTTGAAAAGGGAGGGGGGAGTAGAGAGCGTTTAGTAGGAGAAGTGTCTGTGTGTTAGGTGAAGGTTACAGAACACATTTCAACAGAGAGAACAAAATGGATTCTCTTGTGCTTAAATGAACAGTACAATGAATGTCCATGTCAAAGTCAAACATCTTTAAACTGAGTTCAGCCGTCTGTCGCAGTGGGCAAGTCCGGTTTGGATCTCTTGTTCTTCTTCGTGCGTTTCTGCCATCCTGCTGCAGTTTGGAAGCCAGGGGTGGCTGCGTGAAGTGGCCAATCTGGGATGGAGATCTGTGGCAGTTCAAAAGTTCCGAGGAACCTGGGGAGATCCCCCAGCGTGCGAAAAATCGCAGATTTCCCTTCATGAGATGCAAACAGATTAAAGGGGAAACCCCAGCGGTACTTGATTTGTTTTGCTTGCAGAGCTCCGGTCAGGGGTTTTAGGGCGCGTCGCATGTCCAGAGTCAGTTTAGATATATCAGGGAGCAGGGACACAGCGGTGCCATTGAAGTGTACTGCATTCTGAGAGCGTGCGGCCTGCATAATGGCGTCTTTAACTGCATAAAAGTGAACTCTGCAGATCACATCTCTGGGGTGCTCTAGGTTCTGATTCTTGGGGCCAAGGGCTCTGTGGATTCGATCAAGTTCCAGGGGGGCGTCCTTGTCTTTCTGGAGTAGCTCGTTAAACATGGCAATTACTGCAGGGGCTAAGTCCTTAGTTTCAACCGATTCGGGTAGGCCGCGTATGCGTATGTTGTTACGTCTGGCCCTATTTTCCTGGTCATCTTGATGGTACATCAGTTGTTGGATCTGGAGGGTATGTTCATGCAGGATAGTGTCATGCGCATGCAGGGTGGATGTATTTTCTTCTATATTGTGTTCCACTTCCTCAATTCTATTGGTGAAATCTCTGCGCAGTTCAGACATTTCTTGTCTGTATGAACGTTCCATTCGTTGCACACAGGCCTCAAAATCGTGTTTGGTGGGGAGAGCTTTGATGTATGCCTCCATGTCCCATCCATAGGATCTGTGGGATTCAGGGGAATGTCCTGTGGAGCGGACCGAGCCTGTCTCTGAGTCAGGGGGGACCTAGCACGCTGCCTGGTCTTCATATGGGGTGTGGAGCGCTGCGACAGTGCTCCCTGTGAGGCCGCATGTGTGCCTGGGGTCCGGGCCGGCGCCATCTTGGACGGGGGGGGGTCGGAGCGATTATGGCCCAAATGGGTGAAAAAACGGTCGATATCACCTGCAAGATGTGGATCGGAGGAACGCTGGATGTCTCCTCCACCTCTCCTCCCCATATCAGGCCTGGATGGGTGTGCTGGGAAGCGTTGAGAGCCTCTGTGTGTGCGGCGTGTGCGGGAGCTCCAGGAACAAGCGTCCTACTTCCTCATGTGCAAAGCCACGCCCCTTGTGTATTTTTTTAAACTTGAAAATAAAGATTACATAAAAAAAATCAATAAAGTACATGTACTAAAATTGTGTCTTCCACCATGGTGTCAGATCTGTATCCAATCTACATGTTTACAGCAGCCCTAAAAAATTCCACTCGTCTGCTTGCATTTTGCGAGTGGATTTTAAGGGCTGGCGAGGAAGGGCTGCCTGGGAGCGGGGCAAGCACTGCCGGCAGGCGGGTTGTATGGGAGTTGTTCTCCCAGCGATCGTAGGGGAAGAGAGAGGAGAGCCGCCGCCCAGATGATGAACATAACAGCTTTAATTTCAACAACTGTGTATTCCATTCCCCGCTGCGCGCCGTCACATACAGCCCCCTCCTCTTTGTCCGGGCACTTTGATAGACAGGTCACCCGTCCAATCCTGGGACGGGTGATCTGTCTATCAAAGTTCCCCGGACAAGGGGGAGGGGCTGTGATAGTACGCGGCGGGGAATACACAGCTATTGAAATTAAAGCTGTTATGTTCCCCACGCTTTGATCATCCAGGCGGCGGCTTTCCTCTCTCTTCCCCTGCACAGGTAGGCTGCATTGGTGGCTACAGGCTGGATTGGTGGACACAGGCTACATGGTGGACACAGGCTGCATTGGTATACACAGGCTGCATTGGGGGACACAGGCTGCATTGGTGGACACAGGCTGCATTGGTGAACTGACAAGCATGTAGCCAGTGAAAAGCTGTGTTGAAATTTTAAACCAGTCCCCAACGTAATTTTCTTCAAAGGGTGCTCCTGTGCAAAATTTTTTTGAAAAGTGCTGTAGTGCTCCAGAAAATATCACACTGTAACCTGTGCTCTACACACCCCCTTTGTGCTTTAACTCACCAGATGGTATGGACCCCTTAGCAACACTGCATGTGGGTCTATCAGTCTTAGGCTGGTGAGCAGGGAGATGACACTTCATTTATGTCTTCCTTTATAGTTGCGACTCGTACATAAAGGAGAGAGAATCCATATAGTGTAGAATGCTTTGTTTAATTGAATAGAAGATTAAAATCACACTTACAATGTTCCAGAGTAAAAATTGCATTTGTCAATCATCCTAAAATATGGCAGTCCGGGAAGCAGCTTGGTTCATTCAAAACCTCACCTGCATTCCACCACTCGCCGGACGTGATGCCACCGAGGAACCAGAATCTACGTTGATGCGTTTCGCCCCTCCCACAGGGTGTTATCAAAGATAAAGATCACGGCTTCTCAGCTTAATTATATAGTTATGATGCGTGGACCTATTCTGCTCACATGATCATAATGTCATATCCTCTTAGGTGTACTTGGCTTCAAATACACCCAGGCTACTTCCTTTCTCCTCTTACAGTGCCATTTAACATTCACATGCTGCTGGCACCATGTCCTACTGATTGTACTAACAATCACAGGCATAATTTGGTGCTAGCTTTCTACTACTATTCTATTTATTTAAAACACTGCTAAAATGGTTTTATATCAGACCCTGACAGACAATCCAATGTTGTACTTTAGAATATAAACTGGAAAAAAATGAAAAATAAATAAATAAAAAATGTATAATTATACCTAAACATAAAATAAAAATAAATATAAAGATAAAAAATATATAAAATAACAAATATATCAATATAAATGGTATGAAATAGGAAAAATATAGGAAATAAAAATAAAGATAAAAAATATGAAAATGTTTTTATTAAATATAACTGAAAAAAAATAAAAAATCCTAAGAATGCTTTACCAATTGGACAATAAACAGTTCAGCTCTAATTCTATATTCAACCCCTTGGGGGTCATAGTATTTAACAAATAGATCCATTTGGTTTTGTTCTGAGAAATACCCTTTTTAAGGTTACCTCCCCTCCAATGCGGTAGTACCCTATCAATTCCACAAAACGTCAGTGATGTGGAGTATCAATTGTGAACCAATCTATAGTGCTTGGATAGGCTATGGTTTATGTTCACATGTTGTTTACATGTTCGCGAAGCCTTACTCCAAGCTTTCTTGTGGTTCACATACTGGAGCTTGCATGGACATTCAAGCAAATAAGTTACATGTGTGCTTTCGCAGGAAATTAACTTATCTATTTTGAAAGTTGTCCCTTTAGTGTGCGAATTCAAAGGAGTGGTTTTTCTTTTTCCTATTTTTGATTGTCTTACATGCTACACATCTCCCACATGTGAAAAAACCCACCTGATCTAGAAATGTATACATTTTTTGGGGTGGGTTAACTACATTTTTTGCCAGCTTATTTTTCAAAATGGGAGGCCTAGTATAGGTAAATTGTTGCTTATTTGGTAAAATTTTACATATGGTCTTATCCTTCAAAAGTATTGACCAATGCGCTTGCGTATTATTTTTTCAACCTGCTTATATTGCCTTGAAAAACCGGCCAGCCCATATTTACTGCTCCTTTTTTTCTTTATTTTGCAACATTAGATCTCTATTAGATTTTAAAACCTTCTTTTATTCTGAGTAAATCTTTGGGCCTATAACATTTTTCTTGGAATCTCTCTATAATGGTTGCTGTTTGGCTATGATAATCTGTTTCATCATCACAATTCCTACAAATTCTCATCATCTGGCTCTTTGGTACCCCATTTAGCCATCTTGGATGATGACAGCTTCCTTTTGGAATATAACCATTCCTATCAACCTCCTTGAAATAGGTTTGTGTATTTCATTTACCATTTTTAATTAAAAATTACCAGATCTAAAAAATTTACAGCCGTTTTATCATGTGTTTCTGAAAATGAAATTCCATATTTATCGTTGTTTATTTCTTGTAAAAAATTCAAGAAAATTTCTTGCGTTCCCGCCCACACAATAAGGATATCGTCGATATACCTCTTGTTTAATTTCAGTTCTGGTCTAAATTTCCCATTTATGGCTTCATGTTCCCATTTGCTCATAAAGATGTTTGCTAAGGGCGTGTATTTGGCCCCCATGGCAACTCCTTTTTTCTGCCTATAATGATTACCATCATGCCAAAAGAAGTTTTCACTTATGGCCAAATCTAGTGCTTTTACCAGGAATTCTTTTTGTTTTCTTTTTAGATCTGTCCTTTGTAAGGCCCATGCTATTGCCGCTAATAGCTTTGCTTGATGTTTGTATATAGCAAGTTCACATCAATACTCGCAAGAATACAATCATCTGTAACTTCTACATATCTAAGCAGGTTTATCAACTCCTTGCTGTCTTTCAGATAGGCCGGAAATTCTTAGGACAATGATTGGAAAAAACAATCCAAATATTCTCCCAGCCTACTGAAGAGAGAATCAATGCCACTTACTATTGGTCTACCCGGAGGTTTAACCCTGCATTTGTGAATTTTTAGTATTTGGTATATGACTGGCATCCTAGGGGCATCGGGTATTAAATATCTAGCTTCTTTTTTGTTGATTAATTCTTCCTTTGCCTTCCTGTGCCTTTTTAACAAATTTCTTTAGTTTGGCCTTATATTTATTGGTGGGGTTCCCCCTTAATTTTTCATATGTATCCCGGTCCTCTACCAGTCTATTTAGTTCTGCCAAATAATCAGTTTTATTTAAAATCACCAGTCCTCCTCCCTTATCTGCTGGTCTTATAACCACCTCTTTGATTTTTTTCTAACATTTTTAGGCCTCTTCCTATATCTTTCTTCCACCTTCCTGATGTAATATTTAAATCTTCAAGTTCCTGTTCTACCGGGGTCCTGAAAACTTCATAAAAGTGGCTATTAGGCCACTTTTTAACCCTATTATTAGGCCACTTTTTAACCCTAGGCTACCTTAGGGTTAAACACAGAATTATTTCTAAGCTGTGTATGTTTAAATTGATTATCTTCCTGCCCTCATATTGTTTACCATTGGCATAGTACTTTTTGATATTCATTTTTCTCAGAAATTTTTGTAGGTCTATAAAAACATTGTAACAAAAAAACGTTGGGGAAGGGGAAAAGGGTTTGGGGAATGGAATGTGTGGGAGGCGTGAGTATCACCTGTGCAGAGCAATGAGAATCCAATTACCCGTGCACTCTGTAACCCTTTAGGGTATTGTTGCTGTAACCATACTTATGACTGAAGCAAAAAAAGAAGGGGAACAATGGGGAAAAGGGTAAACCCAATAGTACTGGGTTTCAAAAAGGGGTTACTTCATGCAACAAAGTAGTCAATGATCATAATTCAAATAAAACCATTCATTTATTGGTATTGCCTTAAAACATTCACATTTGCTAGGGGGTTGTGCAAATAAGCTTTTCCTAAGAATTTGGTGCGGCCGCTCATAACAATACAGACAGGACGGACATGACAACAAAAAACATGTAAAGCTACCCGGTCAGGGCGTATTGCATTATGCCTCGGAGACCTTGATGGACCGTCAAATTAGCCAAATTATGGAGTTTATGACCCCATTGGTCTTACAATTTCATATCCTTTATTTTATGACTTACGGTCAAACGTGGCAAAGTGCAAATGGGGGTGGAGAGTGCAATAGAGGAAAGCCTATAATAAACCTAGGTGGTACAATACTTGACGTATTCACTTCCACTACCTCAAAGTTCACACTTAATAAATAAGTAATTCGGAAGTCCTATTCAAAGTAAAAAATTAGAGCATCTTATGTGTGAAAAGAAGTGGCTGGAATAGCAATTGGTGAGTCATTTGCCATCTTGGTTTAGATTATATTGATTTCACAGTTTTAGCGGATTCCAGACAGGAGATTGGTTTCAGTCAGTACAAAAACAGATGTTGTTAGGGACTGTTACTCTAAGCAATGTGGTATTGTGGCCTGCAGGTCATGTGGCCATGATAATCAATCATTTTAAGGTGGTGGCTGTACGTTACCAATCCATCATAACTCCATGACTCCTGGACAGTCCGATCGTCTTAGTTTGGACGCTAGCATATAGGGATCCTCTAGACGGCTGCTGCGCGGGACCTTCTGTGTTATTATGATAATTCCCTGGGAGTTTTTACTTCGGTAAACACGGAACTGGAAATAATTCCTTGGTCAATCCGGCTTCCACTTCGTATCCTCCACTCATAAAACACACTTCGATCGAAAAGTCCCTGCTGCAAGAGCAGCCGTACACTCTCCGCTCAACCCTCAGCCCGTACCGGGCAGCGTAGTGACGTCAACGCGTTTCGCCGTATTCACTGACGTAGCTTCATCTGGGACGCTCATTGGACGATTACACACTCTCCCTTCTTATTGTGTAATTTTCGGTGGTAACCGCCAATGACAGCACTTTGAGAGCACTTGAAGGGATATTGTCCAATCTTAACTAGTGGATTGTTTCTTACGGCCTATCTGCTGATATCGGCTTCATTGTTGCCTTAATTCAGCAAGAGGTGTCAGATTGCTGCTCATTAAAAAATGCTTGTCAGCGCTCAATAAACGCTGATCAGATGCTAAGTATCAAACATAAGGGGAGAAAAATAGCAGAAGTAGGTGAGGTGATGGTAGACAGAGGTAGGACAGATTTATATACCATTGGGTAACACCAGGTTCGAATCACAAAGTGAAGTGCTCTTTTACTGTGTTGCATGCAGCGTGATGACATATACACATTCTACAGTTCAACCAACTTTTGAAAAGGAATAACAATTTCAAGCTGTTATATCTGCTTATAGGTGAGAACAGAATGGGAAGGTGGTTATTTAAATGGGAACATAATGACTGATTGTATCATAACATGCCTATATCACATCTAGCAGAGAACATATAACACAGTTAGTGCCTATAAACTCAGAATAAGGGATCACTGATGTTATTCAAGATTCTAGATCTAAGGCTCCAGGAACACCTGTAGATTCATCTCAGTGTTTAACCCTACCGGCACGAGGGATTTTAACTTGTATACCCACCACTTCTCCTTTTGGAGAAGTATGCGGTCAAAATCACCTCGTCTGGTGGGTAATTTCAGTGCATAAATCCCTTTAACTGTTAGTCCCTCTGAAGAGCCTCGGTGACATAGGGCAAAATGTTTTGCAAGAGGTTTTTCTGGTATCTTTCCTTTAGTATTAATTTCACGTAGATGTTCGCCAATACGTATTTTGAGCGGTCTTTTTGTTTTGCCTATGTATATTTTGGGACATGGGCACGTTATTAAGTAAATTACTCGTGACGTGGAGCAATTAATGAGGTCACGTATCTCATATGTCTTCTCATTCAGTGCATCGGAAAAGGTAGAGGTTCTATGGACAAAGGGGCACACATGGCACTTATTGCAAGGATACATCCCCCTTGTACGTGGGTATTGGGACAACCAAGTAGGATCAGGTTCTTTGACAAATTCAGACTGTATCAGCATATCACCTAGACTTGGGGCACGCCGAGCCACCATCTTTGGCGATGTGCTGACCAGTTTCGCAAGATCTGGGGCATTAGTCAGGATCCCCCAATGTTTTTGTAGGATGGAATATACTTTGTCCCACTGGGAGCCAAAGGCTGTTATTACCCGTACGGGTTCATTTGTTTGGGCCGGCAGCACGTCGGTAATTTCGGCTCTATGTAGCAAGCTTTCCCTACTTTTAAGGGCTGCCTTCTTTCTTGCTCTTCTGAGTTGCCTGTGGGAGTAGCCCCGTTCTCGGAATCTCATGTATAATTCACTACTCTCCCGTCTATAGTCTGCTGCTTTACTACAGTTCCTCTTAATCCGGAGGAATTGGCCCACCGGTATCCCATTTTTAAGCCAGGGGGGATGGTGACTTGTTGCTTGCAATAGCGTGTTTGCAGCTGTCTCTTTGCGAAATGTACTGGTGCCAAGTTGGCCCTTCTCCATTGTGATCTGTAGATCAAGGAAGGACAGTCTCTTCAGATCATAGTTGTAAGTCAACCTTATATTTCTGTCATTGGTGTTCAGTTCATTCATGAACATATGCAGATCATCAAGACTGCCCCCCCAAATCATTAAAACATCATCAATGTACCGCAGCCACGTGTGTACGTGGCTGCGGTACATTGGCGAGGGGTAGACATCCTCCTCCTCCCAAAGGCCCAGATGGAGGCACGCGTAGGCCGGGGCCCACGCGGCACCCATAGAGGTACCTCGTTTTTGGTGGTAGTATGTGTTTAGAAATTGAAAAAAATTGTTGTTCAAGGTAAATTCTAAGAGCTCCACTATGAACTCATTCTGTGGTCCAGACTCTGGATAAGTTTCTTTCAGGAACCACTCGACTGCCTGTAATCCCTTGGAGTGGGGTATCGAAGTGTAAAGAGACTCGACATCAACACTGACTAGGAGCTTCCCCTCCAGGTGTACCGACACATTAATTTCAGTAATTTTGGCCAGAACATGTCTAGTGTCCTGCACAAATGATTTCAGATTTTTAACCATATCCTGTAGTAGGGAGTCCAAATATCGTCCTACTCTCTCCAAAGGGCCCTGACAGGCCGACACTATTGGTCGGCCTGGTGGTTTTATTGGGTTTTTATGGACCTTTGGGATAATATAAAAAGTAGGCACGTTATACTCCCTCACTAGGAGATGTTCAAATTCTCGGTTGGTTAATAATCCCTCATCCTTTGCCTCAGATAGCTTTCTATTTAGCTCAAAGACCAGTACTGGGAAGGGATTGCCTCCCAGTCTTTCGTACGTGGAGGTGTCATTTAATAAGCGTTTTACTTCCTTCTCATAATCATGTTGATTCAAAAGCACTACGTTACCCCCCTTATCACTTTTCTTTATTATGATGTCACGTCTTTTTCTAAGGTCCATCAAAGCTGCCCTTTCACCTGCTGTCAAATTGTCTGGTGATCGCTTGGTCCAGTCTATCTTGGCCAGGTCCGTTTGTACCATATCCAGGAAAAGCTTAAGCCACCTGTTCTTGGATAGGGGGGGCATTTTTTGTGACCTTATCCTTAGGTTAGCTTTTCTCCGTATCGGGGCAGTTGTCATTAGGGGTCCCTCATTCTCTTCCAACAAGGAGTTAAGGATCTCCAGTGCTTTTTGGTCGTCTGTCCCTAATTCTGTTAATGTAGTTGCTGTACTGTTAGCGTAAAGGGAACGCAAAAAGACTTTCCTCAAGAACAGTGTTATGTCCTTGAATACTATAAATTCATCCATGTTGTGAACTGGGGAGAAAGTCATACCTTTCTGTAATAGGCCAATATGGTCTGGAGTAAGTACCATGTCAGATAGATTTACAATCTTCATGTCACCCTCAGTGGGGGTCACCTGTCCTATAAAATATATATAAAATATATATAAAAACATTGAATTCATTAAGATTCCTGTCTGGGGCAAATTTCAAACCTAATGCTAAAACACGCATCTCATCTTCTGTGAAAACAGCACTGCTTAAATTAAAAATTCCTTGTCCTACATCTCTTTTTCCTCTGCCCTCCTCCACATCCTCTGGTTCTCTGTTTCTTTCCTCTCTTGTTTTGTATTGTGGTGGTGTGTTGTGATACCAAGGTGTCCATTCTCCCTCCATTCTCTCTGATGGGATGTATTTTCTCCCTCTTCCCCTGTGATTGGGTTTCCCCCTCCATTGAGGACCTCTGTAACCTCTTCTTGGAAAACCCCCTCTTTGGAAAATACTCACCAGAAGAAGATCTACAGTACAAAATGCTCAGGTATTACATCCAGAAAATCCGGTTATCCATAAAGCATGGATGAGCGAATTTGGGGTGGAGGAACTTGACTAGCCTGCACAGAGTCCTAACCTCAACCCGATAGAGCACCTCTGGGAGGAATCAGAGTGGAGACTGCGAGCCAGGCCTTCTTGTCCAACATCAGTGCCTGACATCACAAATGGGCTTCTAGAAGAATTGTCAAACATTCCCATAGACACACTCCTAAACCTTGTGGACAGCCTTCCCAGAAGAGTTGAAAATGTTATAGCTGCAAAGGGAGGGCCAACTCAATTTTGAACCCTACGGACCAAGACTGGGAAGCCATTAAAGTTCATGTGTGTGTAAAGGCAGGTGTCCCAATACTTTTGGCAATATAGTGTATCTTGCCGCCTCAACCTCCGCAACATCTCCATCTCTCGGCTCGACTACTGCAACTCCCTTCTCATTGGCTTACCTCCTAAATAGTTTATCTCCCCTTCAATCCATCATGAATGCTGCTGCCAGACTCATCCACCTTACCAACCACTCAGTATCTGCTACACCTCTGTCAATTCCTCCACTGGCTTCCGCTCACCCAACAAATTAAATTCAAAATACTGACAACTACCATATATACTCGAGTATAAGTCGATCCGAATATAAGCCGAGGACCTACTTTTACCACAAAAAACTGGGAAAACTTATTGACTCAAGTACGAGCCTCACTGTGTCCATTGCATGCCTAACTGTGTCCATTGCATGCCTCTGTGTCCATTGCAGCCTCAGTGTATGCCTCTGTGTATGTCTCCTGTGTATGCATTTCACAGTACTTACAAAACCATCCACAACTTAGCCCCCAGCTACATCACTAGCCTAGTCTCAAAATATCAACCTAATCGTTCTCTTAGTTTCTCTCTAGACCTCCTGCTCTCTAGCTCCCTCATCACCTCCTCCCATGCTCGCCTCCAGGACTTTTCCTGCCTTTCCAATCCTTTGGAACTCCTTACCGCAATCTGTCCTATTATCTCCTACTCTATTAGCTTTTAGACAAACCCTGAAAACCCTCTTCAGAGAAGCCTACCCTACCCACACCTAACAACTGTATGTCTATTTTCTCCATCAGCTCATCCTCCACAGTTATTAATTTTTGTATCACTTGACCCTCCCTTCTAGATTGTAAGCTCTATGGAGCAGGGCCCTCTGATTCCTACTGTATTGAATTGTATTGTAACTGTACTGTCTGCCCCCATGTTGTAAAGCGCTGCGCAGACTGTTGGCGCTATATAAATCTTGTACAATAATAATAATTTTTTTTGTCTGATTGTATTGTACTATTTTTGCCGCACATTTGTTTTATCTGTAAACTATTTAAAGTGATAGCAAAGCTGGAGTTAGTATTTGATGTAATATATGTAACTTTGAACCGCACCGCACGGGACTGCATGGGAACACACGTGTTCCAGTGTGAATCGGCCCTAAGAAAATGATGTGGAGGAAGGTACGTCTCCAGATTCCACCATGCATTGTGACCAATAGAATAGGACATTTGCGAGAATTGTCAAAAGGGTTACCAAATGTAGTAACCAGTGTAAACGGCTCAAAAAAACTGAAAACAACTTACAAGGTATGCAAACCTGAACTGAGCAATGGGGCATAATGCATTGATATAGGTAATGTGGAGGAACTAAAGTCATTGGCAGAAAGTTAATGTGACAGGAATAGTTACATGCTTGACTGAAAATTATGTAACATCAATGAGTAAGGATAAAGGCAGACATCAAAACTAATTATTACAGTCTATAACACCAGCAGTAGATTTCGGTGGTATAACACCACCATCTAGTGACCAAGCACAGCGACACAGGAAATCAGTCTGATACTGAAGATTGGCCAAGGACCTGTAATAAAAGAGAGGATAAAATACACTGCTCACAACTTATAGAGAAAACAGGAGTCATATAAATCATGTAGAACACAAAGGGCACACCAAATCTATGCAAATCTCATGCTGTCCCACAGTACTTGGTTTAACCACTTGATCTCTGGAAGATTTACCCCCCTTAGCGACCAGGCCATTTTTTGCGATACGGCACTGCAACTGCGTTACTTTAACTGACAATTGCGCGGTCATGCAACACTGTACATAAATGAAATTTATATAATCTTTTCCCACAAATAGTTTTCTTTTGCTGGTACTTTTTTGTGCTATGACCAACAATTTTCAAAAAAAAAAAAATATATATATTTTTTACTATCTGCTATAAAACATATCCAATAAAAAAAAATAAAAAAATCGAATTTTTTTTCATAAATTTAGGCCAATATGTATTCTGCAACATATTTTTGGTAAAAAAAAAATCCCAATAAGCGTATATTGATTGGTTTGTGCAAAATGTATAGTGTCTACAAACTATGGTATATATATATATATATATATATATATATATATATATATATTTTTTTTTTTTTATATATATACTAGTAATGGTGGCGATCAGCTACTTATAGTGGGAATGTGATCTTGTGGCGGACAAACTGACACTTTGTGCGAACCAGTGAAGCTAATAGAGTGAATCAGTGCTAAAAATATACACTGTCACTGCACTAATGACTCCAGCTAGGAAGGGGTTAAACATCTAGGGGATCAAAGGGTTGAATGTGTGCCTAACCAGTGTTTTTGTGTTTACTATGTGGTGCTTTTACTAAGGGATGTACTGCATTTTATTCCCTGCTTTGCAGGGAAACAAAATCCAGCACATCCCTGCTGGCAGACCTCTGTTCTGTCTTCCTCCTCATCGATCAGTGGGTGCTGGAAGCCATCCATTGGCCGGCGCCCGCTGATCGGCTTGTGAGCAGTTGGCACGTGCCCCCTACCCGGAAGAGCAGAATCATGTGTGTATACATAGGGGATAAAATCCAAAACATCCCTTAGTGAAAACACCTCACAGTAAACACAAAAACACTGGTTAGGCACACATTTAACCCTTTGATCGCCCTAGATGTTTAACCCCTTCCCAGCCAGTGTCATTAGTACAGTGACACTGTATTAGTGTCACTGGTTTCCACAAAGTGTCAGTTTGCAATATTGCAGTCCCACTATAAGTCGCTGATCGCCACCATTACTAGTATAAAAATAAATAAATAAAAATTCCAGTATATATTGCATAGTTTGTAGACACTAATACTTTTGCGCAAACCAATCAATATACGTTAATTGGGATTTTTTTTACCCAAAATATGTTGCAGAATACATATTGGCCTAAATTTATGAAGAAATTAGATTTTTGAAAAAAAAATTATGGGATAGGTTTTATAGCAGAAAGTAAAAAATATTCGGGTTCTATTTTTAAAAATTGTCGGTCTTTTTTTTGTTTATAGAGCAAAAATAAAAAACCCAGAGGTAATACCACCAAAAGAAAGCTCTATTTGTGGGGAAAAATGACATACATTTTATTTATGTACAGTGTCACACGGCCACGCAATTGTCAGTTAAAGTAACGCAGTGCCGTATTGCAAAAAAATGGCCTGGTCATGAAGGGGGGGAGGGTAAATCGTCCGGACGTCAAGTGGATAAAATGCACATACATATGCTACACTCAAAAAGGAATGGGGCATACAGTCCATGTAGGATGTGCTCTATGATATGGCAAAGTCACACTATACTGAATTCTCTTAAATCAGCATTAAACCTCAAAGCAAATTATTATATTATAGATTACCAATTCCTAGATGTAATGGCTGTATTCAATCCTTTTCTTTTGGCTTTCTTTCTGAGTTTCTGAGGCTTTACAGGCTTATTGTTATCAGGTGTGCGCTGCTTGCTGCTTCTAGTGTGTGTAGGGCTGTCACCTCCCTTATGGCAGTTGGGTCTAGCAAATTCCTTAAGCCGTTCAGCAGCCGATTGCTGCTGGTCCTTCCTCATGGCTAAGCTATGTACAGTGTCCAGCACACCTATATGGTGTTTTTGTGGCCCAGGGCCTGTCCACAAGATAGGCCAAATTTATTGGGGCTGTAGCAGGAGCTCCTTTATAATGTGGCTGTTCATTATGGCGGTAGCCACTTCCCCAAACCCACAATACGTGATGCCCATATACAGGTGCATCTCAAAAAAAGTAAATACCATCAAAAATTAATTTCATTCAGTAATTCAATTCAAAAAGTGAAACGCGTATATTATATAGCTTCATTACACACAGAGTGGTATATTTAAAACATTTCTTTCTTTTAATTTTGATGATTATGGCTTACAGCTAGCGAAAACCCAAAATTCGGTAATATAAGAATTCAAGTGTTTGGTGTGTTTAGGTTAGCTCATATCAAATTGTTGAAAGAGAGCAAGCTCAGGGATTTAATAATATATATAGTCAAATATTTTGATCCAAAATTTCTGTATTTTGGGACATCGCCACCAATAGTGAACCATAGAACCCTCTAGACCACAATTTCTAAAGCATTTAGAAGAGATTTGTCGATTTATTTTTTGCTAATCTCAATGGAACCATCGCAATGGAGTTTTGCAATTAGGTTCCACTAAAGACATATTGATTGATATTTCAGAGAGATTATTGAGCCTTTTAAACCAATCTGAGAGTTCCCAAGAAAAATGAAGATCTTTTTCCCAGTGTTCTATAAAAGGGAGCTTATGTTCAATCAAAATACTATATATAATAGAAATATGGCCTGTTATAGGAAGTCTAGTAGTACAAGATTTTTCGAAAAGCGGTAACAGGAGTTTTTAATCAATTTTACTAAGTTTAATTTATAAGAATAAAGTAATTAGGTTGTATCGAGATCGTTCTGAGGAAGGTAATTGTAATACGGATTTATAATAATCCAGTGAATATAAATGTATTCCCAGATTAAAAAAAAATGTAGTATAAGTGACAAACCCCTATTCAGCCACCATTGAAAATTGGACGGTGGAAAACTTTGCATTTCATTTGGAAATCCAGGTCCCAGTCTCGAGGGAGAGTGGAGAGGCACAGAATCCAAGTTGCATGAGGTCCAGTGTGAAGTTTCCACAGTCAGTGATGATTTGGGGAGCCATGTCTGCTGGTGTTGGTCCACTGTGTTTTATCAAGTTCAAAGTAAGTGCAGTCCTCTACCAGGAAATTCTAGAGCACTTCATGCTTCACTCTGCTGACCAGCTTTATGAAGATGCTGATATCACCTGCCCACACTGCCAAAAACACCAATACCTGGTTTAGTGATCATGGTATCACTGTGCTTGCTTGGCCAGCAAACTCACCTGACCTATTGTCAAGAGGAAGATGAGAGACACCAGACCCAACAATGCAGACGAGCTGAAGGCTGGTATCAAAGCAACCTGGGCTTCCATAACACCTCAGCAGTGCCACAGGCTGATTGCCTCCATGCCACGCCACATTGATGCAGTAATTCATGCAAAAGGAGCCCCGACCAAGTATTGAGTGCATACTAGGGTTGTCCCGATACCACTTTTTTAGGACCGAGTACAAGTACCGATACTTTTTTTCAAGTACTCGCCGATACCGATTACCGATACTTTTTTTTAATGTCACGTGACAGTTTTTTTTTTTTTAACAATGCTTTTTTTTTTTCGGGGGGGGGGGGGGGGGGTGAACGGTGTCTGTGTGTGTTTTAATTTTTATTTTTTACAATAATAATTTTTTTATTCATTTTTGCAATATGTGTTTTTTTTTTTTTTTTTAAATCAGCCCTGTTGGGGGGCTTTGGTGAGATATCAGGGGTCTTAACATACCCCTGATATCTCCCCCTTGAGACAGAGAAAGAGACAGAGGATAGAGATTCCCCAGTCCCTTTCTCTGCAGCCTCAGCTGCACTGACAATGAATGGAGAAGACAGCGTCTTCTCTCCATTCATAAACTGACACATTGTAATCACAGGAGATTACAATGTTTCAGTTATGTGAATGGACAGAGTCAGCTGACTCTCTCCATTCACACAGGAAGGAGGAGGATGGCGGAACGGAGGGGACAGCGGAGAGGCAGAGGAACGGAGGAACGGAACGGAGGGGGACAGATAAGGAGAGGGGGACAGAGGAACGGAACGGAGGGGACAGCGGAGAGGCAGAGGAACGGAGGAACGGAACGGAGGGGACAGCGGAGAGGCAGAGGAACGGAGGGGGACAGATAAGGAGAGGGGGACAGAGGAACGGAACGGAGGGAGACAGAGGAGAGGGGGACAGAGGAACAGAGGGGGCATGGAGGAGGATGCAGTGACAGTCAGCGGTGATCGCGTGGGGAAGTTACAAGCACCGATCACCGCTGTATGTCACTGAAAGCCGCGGGGGGGAAGCTTGTAACTCCCCCGCACGCCGATCACCGCTGACTGTCATAGTATCGGCGGAAGCATCGGGAGCATTTGCCCGAGTACAAGTACTTGGGCAAATGCTCGGTATCGGTGCCGATACCGATACTAGTATCGGTATCGGGACAACCCTAGTGCATACTATACTGTACATGGACATACATTTCAGTAAGCCAACATTTCTGTATTAAAATCCTTTTTTTTATTGGTCTTACGTAATATTCTAATTTTCTGAGATACTGAATTTTGGGTTTTCACTAGCTGTAAGCCATAATCATCAAAATGAAAAGAAAGAAATGCTTGAAATATTTCACTCTGTGTGTAACACAGCTAGATAAAATATATGCATTTCACTTTTTGAATTGAATTACTGAAATAAATTAACTTTTTGATTATATTCTAATTTTTTTGAGGAGATGCACCTGTACAGTTGCATTTGGAAATATTTGATGCTTCAATAAAGCTGTATACATTGTTACCTATATTAATTTTAATATATCTCATAGTATTATCCACTTTGGTGAAATAGGAACTGCTAAAAGGTTGTGAAAAAATTGAGTTAGAAAAACTGTTCTATTTCATGCAACACATTAGTAGCTGGTTGGCTAGAATAGTCAAAATAAGTAAAGACAGCAGATAATTATCTGAAAAACAATCATTTTGGCCTAACATTCCTGTCCTTTATTATCAGATGGATAGAGCACTCACTATTGATATTCAACAATCTGTTGGTATATAATATGGCTAAAACTAAATGTAATGGTTCAGTTGTAATACACAAGCAGTATCCAGAATCTGTGCAATTTTGACACTCCAACATAAGGGGCCAGCCTCCATTAAGGATCAAATAAGCCTTATCTGATCAGGCTCCCTATAACAGAATACCACAGCAACCAGACCATTACATAACAGTTACAATAACTAAACTAAAGATCAAAAATGATCGATTCGAATCGTGAATAGAGTTTTTTTTAAGAGAATCGAAGATTTTTTTTTTTTAAGAAAATCTCCCAGCCCTACATCACACCAAGGGCTAGTAAGCTGCAAAAATATATTTTTGTTCTTGGGTTTACATATACCTTAAGGCCCCTTTCACACGGGCACCTTCCATTTTACTGATCAGAGCAGATCTGGGGGATGACAGGTCCGTGTCCGCTCAGTTTGCCTGCTCTGCTCTATGGGTGATCGGGTGTAAATGGACTTCGCTATTTGTTTACACCTGACTACCCTCTGATCTGATTTGCCTACACGGAGAAGAACGGACCCCCCCCCCCCCCGTTTATTTTTAGTGGACCAGATTGAATCAGAGGTAGGTGGCTGTAAACAGACACATCTGTTTACACTCGTCGGTCCATAAGGCTAAATGGACCGTCCAATCAGGTCCGCCTGAACAACTGACAGTCGGACCTGACCGGAACGGTCATGTGAAAGGGGCCTAACACTTTTAATATGTGCATCCTCTACTGTTGTTTAAAATCTCACTTGTACTTCTTGGGCATCTGATGCTAAAAGATCATTGTGTATCTAACAATGAATGTTTGTCCATGATCATAACTTCATTTTAGTATATAGGTATCCCACCATCAGCTCATACAGTGCAAATAATCATTGAATGACCTTCTGTGGATAAGTAGACTGGTCCTGTGGCTGATTCATGCACAAAAGGATACAATTTAGAGTTTATGTGCTCAATCCTTCGCGTGTATTTGTACTGATAAACTGCATAAATGGTAGTTCACAATGGCAAGAAGCTGAACAATAGAACCAAATATCCCTTTGCAGGGAAAATGGCCAGAATCCACAGCTGTAGTTTGCCTAATCCAATCAAAAGTGATTATAGCATAAACTGGTCACAGCCACTGATGTAGATAGTGGAAATTTGCATATACCCATTCAATAAATCTTGGAAATGATAAAGTTATTAGGCAAACAATACAGCACTTGTCCCAGGAGAATGTACAGTATGTAGAACAATAGGCAACCTTCAGTAAGCCAGATAGTTGTAAGCTGAATTGTATTGTACTTAACCAACTGTCATGGTGATGGAGAACAAACTGGATAGTGGAAAGTGCTGATATTAAGGGTCCACGTGGTTCTGTAGAGGCTGTAAGGCAAAGTGTAGCATGTCCCCAGCAGGCTTCATCTGAAGGGCTCGTTTAAACCTGTGGTTGGGGGGCACCAAAAATGCCGCGGTCGTACTGCTCGCCAAGCACATCGCATTCAAGTGAATGGGGAAGCACCGCAAACGTCCCACAACTGTGTGCAATGCATGCGGTTGTCACAGGGTTAAATTATCGCTTAGCACTGTGTAAAGTAACAGCCTCCCCAGACCAGTTCTCTACCCTGTGCAATCCCTCACTCCCAGTTACTTCCCCATCCCCACTCCACGTTATTAGATTTTTTACTCCAGGAGTACATAATGAGTTTGGAAATTCTAGAGAAATGCTTAAATAATGCATTACATTTTAACTAAGCCAATTAGATTTTAGTCAACTAAAATATAACTAAAACAATTCAGATGACCACAATACAACTAAAACTAAAATGGCATTTTAGCCAAAAGACTGGGACTAAAACGAGAGTGAAATTTGATGTCAAAATTACCACTGCATACCACTGAGGTACAGCTCTGTCTAGTGATAATATAATGTTTTACATTACAGAAATATCCTCTGCTTCACCATTTATCTGCACCTTATTTATTTTTAAATACTTTTTTGTGCCCATTTGTTAAAGTGATACCAAAGTTTTTTGTTTTTTTTTAGTTAAAAATAACAAACATGTTATACTTACCTGTTCTGTGCAAAGCTTTTGCAGCCTGGCTCCTCCTCTTCTCTGGTTCCTCTTCAGTGCTCCTGGTCCCTCCCTCCTGTTGAGTGCCCCCCACAGCAAGCAGCTTGCTATGGGGCACCCGAGCCACCCCCTTTATCTCCTCATTGGCTGACTGACTTTGATTTACAGCAGTGGGAACCAATGGTGCCACATTGCCGTCTCAGCCAAAGAGGAGGGGTGTCCCGGGCAGCTGAGAAACTCCTGCCACATATCTGGATCTCGATGGACTTTGGAAGTATTAGGGGGGCTGATGCACACAGAAGGCTTTTTATCTTAATGCATAGGACACGTTAAGATAAAAAACCTTCTTACTACAATCACTTTAATACTGCATTACTGGGCTTTTTCTGATCTGTTTCATTGCTTTTAAAACATTTTTTGTAATCATTCCATGCAAGTATTTGCTCTGTTTTAGATTATGGTTTCAACTTGTTTTTAAAATGTGCTCTGTTTTTTAGGGCTGGTTCACAACAGAACACAGCGCGGAAAAGGCACACTCAAACACACTGCCCATGCCATCTGCATGAAGGTGCCAATGTAATGTTAACGGCACCCAAAACGTAGATTACAAATGTAGCGTGTTTGTGGGCACATGCAGTGCTTTTCCAGCATTACAGTACAATTTGCAGCCCAATTAGCACTGCAGGGGAAGGTGACACACGATCCTGTGCAATCCCAGTGTGAACTGACCCTCAGGCTGGGATCACACCTAATGCCAATACGGCTCGCAGTAGGGTCCGCTACGTCCCTGTTCTCCATTTCAGGGACGAATTTTTGTCTGAATTCGGCTCTGAAACTGAGCCAAAGAGGCATCCGCAATGGAGCCAAAGAGGCATCCGCAACGGAGATATGTGAACCGGCTCCATAGAGAGCGGGTCACAATCTTCTGTCATGCGAATTGGATGTGGGGGCAGACACATCCAATTCGCATAGGTGTGAACCCAGCCTGTCTTTATTGCAGTTTATTATGCAGTTTAATTTTAAGGTGGAGTAATTTCCCTGTAGTTAAGCAAATTTCTCTGAGGCTTCTATTTGATGTATCTCCTTATTTGCCCATTTCTATGCATTTTTTTTTGTTTGTTTCATATTTGTATACTGTACATTTTTTGAGCAATCTTTTCCTGATCAAAGTACTTTAAATGATTTTACTCTACCCATGATAAATAGGCTTGACAAAGGGTCCGCCCTTTCTTAGAGGTTGCTGCTGAGCAATACGGACACTGCTATTCGCCAATATAAAGGGGGGTCCTTTGCTGCTTTTGCCCAGAAACAATGCTAGTCTTCTTTCCACACTCAGCCCTTTTGCAGGCTACATGAGGATTGCAGAGAAGACCATAGTTTAGGCCACACAAGCAGCACTTCCCTGGACCTTTTCCCCCCCGCAATTTACAGCTGTTTATTATTATTGAAGCTGAATTCCAGGTATGGCAATTTTTACATAACTATATTGGTTCAGCTTGGACCAATGTATCTACAGTGGGGAAAATAAATTTTTGATCCCCTGTAGATTTTGTAAGTTTGCCCACTTACAAAGAAATGAAGGGTCTATAATTTTTAGCATAGGTGTATCTTAAATAATAGAGACAGAATAACAACCAAAAATCCAGAAAAAACACATAAAACAAATGCTATAAACTGAGTTGCAGTACAGTGGGTAACATAAGTATTTGATCCCCAATCAAAACATGACTTGATGGAGAAACCCTTGTTGGCAAGCACAGAGGTAAGATGTTTCTTGTACTTGACCAAGTGACCAGGTTTGCACACATCTCAGGAGGGATTTTGGTCTACTGTTCTTTACAGATCTTCTCTAAATCCTTAAGGTTTTTTGGCTGTCTCTTGGCAACTCAAAGTTTCAGCTCCCTCCATAAATTTTCTATAGAATTAGGTCTGGAGACTGACTAGGCCACTCCATGACCTTAATGTGCTTCTTACTGAGCCACTCCTGTGTTTTGGGTCATTGACATGCTGGAAGACACATCCATGACCCATCTTGAGTGTTCTGACTGAGGAAAGAAAGGTTCTCATCCAAGATTTTACAATACATGACCCCGTCCATTGGCCCCTCAATGCAGCAAAGTTGGATTGTACCTTTAGTAGAGAAACAGCTCCAAAGCATAATATTTCCACCCCTGTGCTTGACTGTGGGTATGGTGTTCTGGGGGTCATAGTCAGCATTTTTCTTCCTCCAAAAACAGTAAGTTGAGGTAATGCCAAAGAGCTACATTTTGGTTTCATCTGACCACAGTACTTTCTCCCAATCCTTCTCTGAATCATTTAGATCAGGGATCCTCAAACTACAGCCCTCCAGCTGTTACGGAACTACACATCCCATGAGGCATTGTAAAACACTGACATTCACAGACATGACTAGGCATGATGGGAATTGTAGTTTCTGAACAAATAGAGGTCCGTAGTTTGAAGACCCCTGATTTAGATGTTCATTGGCATGATCGTACATGTGCCTTCTTGAGGACGGGGACGTGCCGTGTTTGGAGGAAGAAAAATGCTGACTATGACCCTAAGAACACCATCCCTACAGTCAAGCACAGTGGAAACATGATGCTTTGGGGCTGTTTCTCTGCTAAAAAACCCTAGTTAGACTTACTGGTAACGGTATTTCTACGAGTCTTTCAGGACAGCACCGGGAGAGAGCGCAGCTCCACCCACTTTTCCCAGGAAACACTGCAGTCAGTTTTTTCTTTAAAGACCGGACACTTCCACCATGGCCTCAGTTGTTCATAGAGTACCTCCAGCCATGCTGAAATTAGATAAGCAGAACATAGCAATAACACCACAACTTTATAAACCAATTAGGGCGGGTCATCGGTGCTGTCCTGAAAGACTCGTAGAAATACCGTTACCGGTAAGTCTAACTAGGGTTTTTCTCCCCTCGCCTTTCAGGACAGCACCTGGAGATGATAAAAGAGTACTTACTCTAGGGTGGGACCACCGCCTGCAGGACCTTCCTGCCGAACGATTGATCCGCTGCTGATAGCAAGTCCAACCTGTAGTGGCGGGTGAAGGTGGAGAAGCTTGTCCACGTGGCCGCTTTACAGATCCGACCTGGAGAAGCCCCTGCTCTTTCCGCCCAGGACGTTGCTACTGCCCTTGTTGAATGGGCCATTACCCCTGTAGGAGGATCAGTCCCTGAAGCTCTGTAGACTTCACTGATCGCCATTCTTAGCCATCTGCCTATAGTGCTTTTAGAAGCACAATGACCCTTGCGTGATCCAGAAAAAAGAATAAAAAGAGAATTTGTCTTCCTAAACTCTCTCGTAATCTCTAAATAATGGAGTAAACATCTTCTCACATCCAGGGTATGAAAAGCCTCCTCTTTAGAGTTGGATGGTGTAGGACAAAAAGTAGGTAAAACTATCTCTTGTGCCCTATGAAAAAAGGTTGCGACTTTTGGCAAGAAACCCGGGTCAGTTTTCAGCACTACCCGGTCTGGAAATATCAAACAAAAGGGTTCTATTATAGATAGAGCCTGCAACTCACTTATTCTTCTGGCTGAGGTAATTGCTACCAAAAGAACCAGCTTAAGCGTCCATACTTTTAAAGTCGCTTCCTGTGGGGGCTCAAAAGGTGTTCTGATCAACCCCTGTAGCACCAGAGATAAATCCCACTTAGGGAAAGATTTGAAAGGTACCGGCCTAAGCCTGGCCAATGCTTTGAAAAATCTAACTATAAATGGTTCTTGAGATAACTTTCTCTCAAGAAACACCGACAAGGCAGCTACCTGGACCTTCAGGGTACTGGCTGCCAGCCCCATCTCCATACCCTCATTGAGAAACTCTAATATTGAGGGCAATTCCTGTGGTGAACATTTTTTAGTCATGCACCAGGAATTAAACCGTTTCCATGTCTTAAAATAAATACCCCTGGTAACCTTCTTTTGGCTATTTAACAGGGTTGACACCAGCTTATCTGAGAAGCCCCTTCTTTTTAGCAGCTGCTCCTCAGTAACCAACCTGTCAGCCTGAGCTGGTTGATATTTGGATGTTGAAGGGGTCCCTGGGATAGTAGATCCTTTCGAAGTGGAAGAACCCAATGTGGTTCCACTGCCATCCTCTGTATGGTTGCAAACCAGGGCCTCTTAGGCCAAAAAGGAGCCACTAGGATCATACTTGTGGTCTCTCGCTGTAGTTTTTTCAACACCAAAGGGATCATTTGAAAGGGGGGAAAGGCGTAGCACAAGTGTAAGTTCCATGGTTGTGCCAGCGCATCCAATCCTTTCGCCTGATCTTGCCTGTTTAGTGAGTAATAGGCCTTCACCTTTGAATTCTTGTGGGATGCGAACAGGTCTATCTGAGGAGTTCCCCATTTCTCTGTTAATTCCTGGAATACCTCCTTGTTCAGACTCCACTCTGCCTCTAGTATCCTTTCTCTGCTTAGAAAGTCGGCCACTAGATTCAGCTCTCCTTTTAGGTGTACAGCTGTTAGGGACTTTACGTTGCCTTCCGCCCAGGATAGCATCTGAACTGACAAGGCTAGCAAGACCTTGCTTCTCGTGCCCCCCTGTCTTGTAACATATGCCACTACTGTGGCATTGTCTGATAGCACCTGAACATGGTGACCCTGGACTATTTTCTCGAAAGCCCATAGTCCTAGGAGAATACCCTTAGTTCCCTCCAATTGGAGGATCTCCTGGCCTGCCTTTTTGTCCAATTGCCCTGAGCCATCTGTCCTTCCAGGTGGGCGCCCCACCCCCAGGAACTTGCATCTGTTGTTAATCTCCTCTCCTGGGGAAAACACCAGAGCAGGCCCTTGTCCAGATTGGAGTGACTCCTCCACCACCAGAGCTTCCTCTGAACTCGGGGGGATATTGTTATCATCTTTTCTAGGGACTCTCCATAAGACCAATTTTTCAAAATTGTCAGGTTGAAGTTCCCTTGCGTGCAAACGTGCCCACTGTACTGCAGGTATTGCTGCAGTAAGGAGCCCCAAAACAGACATCGCTGCCCTGATAGAAATTGGCAGGTTTGTCTGGGCCTTTTTTACAGCGTTCTGAAGCTTTACTATCTTCTCCTCTGGGAGGTAGATTTTCCCCTGTATGGAGTCGATAGCGTAACCTAGAAAGGTTATTGCCTGTGATGGGATCATGTTCGATTTTTCCTCGTTTATTAACCACCCCAGGCTCTCCAGATGACTCCTTGTCCTTTGTAGATCTCTCTCTAATATGTGCCTTGTTTTGGCAAATATTAGCAGATCGTCTAAATATGGGACAATCGAGATTCCTTCTATTCTGAGAGGGGCTAAGACCTCTGCCAGAATTTTTGTGAATATCCTCGGAGAGGATGACAGCCCGAAAGGGAGAGCTCTGAATTGCAGATGTAGGACAGATCTCTCTATCCTGGTCGCAAATCTGAGGTGCTTTTGTGATGCTGGGGCTATAGGCACATGGAGATATGCATCTCTCAGGTCTATGGATACCATAAAGCAGTTTAGGGTCAGGAGACCCTTTACCGAAAAGATCGTATCCATCTTGAATTTCTTGTACCTGACCGCTCTGTTGAGGATCTTCAGGTTCAGGATTAATCTGAACTTGCCTGAAGGTTTCTTCACCAGAAAGATGTGCGAATAGCACCCCTGTTCTACCTCGTTGGGGGGAACATTTACTACCACCTTCTGCTGAATTAACTCCTGAAGAATTGCCGACATCGCTGTAAGCTTTTCCGGGTCTCTGGGAGCCTGAGTTATATAAAACCGAACCGGAGGGGGTTGGGCAAACTCCAGTCCGTAACCCTCCCTTATAGTTTTTAGGATAAATGGACTGTCTGTTATCCTCTGCCACTGAATGAATGAATGATTTGTAAAGCGCAGCAAATGAGAACTGAATCGCCTCAAGGCGCTGAGATACATTCTCTGTTGTCAGCTTGTTAGAAGAGGAAGGTCTTTAGTTTTTTCCTGAAGGCCTGGTGGTTTTCTTCCATGCGGATGTTGGTAGGAAGAGCATTCCATAGTCGGGGTCCTTGGACTGCGAATCTTCGTTCTCCCTTTGCTTTGTAGCGGTATTTGGGAATGATAAGGAGGTTTTGGTTGGCTGATCGAAGACTGCGATTCGGTGTGTAGTGTTTTATTTTCTCCCGGAGATATAGCGGAGCATTTCCTTGTATACATTTGTGGGTGAGGCAGAGGGTCTTGAATGTGATCCGATTCTTCACGGTTAGCCAGTGTAGGCTCTTTAGGGATGGGGAGATGGATTCCCAGGGTTAATTTTCTGTTAACAGTCTTGCCGCCGTGTTTTGGATGAGTTGTAAGCGCGCAAGCTGATATTGGGGAAGTCCTACGTAGAGGGAATTTGCGTAGTCGAGTCGGGAATTGATGATTGTTCCCACAACTGCCGCTTTGTCCTCTTCTGGGATGAAGGGGATTAGTCTGCGTAGCTGGCGGAGGAGATGGTGGGATCCGCTCACCACTGATCCTATTTGTGCATCCATTGTCATTCCTGAGTCGAAAATGACTCCGAGGCTCTTGGCTTTGGTGCTTGGAGAGATGGTCTGTCTGAGGATGGTGGGAGGTGTCCACGGAGTCTTTGTTGTGGAATATTTGTTAGCTTGAAGGAGAAGAAGTTCTGTTTTTGCACCGTTGAGTTTGAGGGAGCTACTTGTCATCCAGTCATCTATTAAAGTGAGGCATTTCTGTAATTGCTGATGAAGGTCTTTTTGTCCATTGATGCGAAGGTAGAGTTGGGTGTCGTCAGCGTATGAGTGGAAGCAGAGATCGGTTTTCCTGATGATATTGAGAAGTGGGTGGATGTAGATGTTGAATAGTATTGGTGACAAGGGTGAGCCTTGGGGGACTCCACAGGAGACTGCCCGGGATTCTGAGGTGAAGGTTCCTAGTTTCACTGTCTGGGAGCGATTCTCTAAGAAGGATGTAAACCATTTTAGAGCAGAATCTGTAGCTCCTGCAACTTCAGCGAGGCGGACAAGTAAAGTATTGTGGTCCACTGTATCGAATGCTGCGCTGAGGTCTAACAGTACCAGGAGACTCGGTTCTCCGTCGTCTGCTGCTTCAAGGGCGTCGTCCCATATCTTCAGAAGTGCTGTTTCTGTGCCATGACCTGGGCGAAAGCCTGATTGCAGAGGGTCCAGGAGTTGGTGTGAATCCAGGTGGTGTTGTAGCTGCTGTACTACTGCTTTCTCTAGAATCTTGGAGATGGTGTTGAGGCTGGTTATTGGTCTGCGGCAGTTAGGGTCCTTGGGGTCGAGATTGGGTTTCTTTAGCAGGGGTTTGACGATGCCTTGCTTGAGGGAGGTTGGCACAATCTCTTCTTTGAATGATTGATTTATGAGATGTGTTAGGGTACCGGCCAGGATGTCGGCACATTCTTTAAACAGTTTAGTGGGAATGATGTCGTTCAGTGATGTGCTGTCCGTGGTGATTGGGGACAGAAAGAAATTTGGCGGTTGAGTGAAGTTCGTCACGCTATCCTCTTTTTGCTTTGGTTGAGTGATGTTGGTTGTTATTTTTTGATGGATTGATTTTCGAATGAAGTCGATTTTGTCGACGAAGAAGTCCGATAACTCATTGCAGAATTCTTGAGTATCGTTTGATGGGGGCTCTAAGCAGGTCGGGTTCATTGACTGAGCAACTATTTTGAAAAGTTCACGTGGGCGGTTTAAGGCGGATGAGATGGTGTTTGAGAAATGTTGTTTTTTGGCTTTGAAGATTGCCTTGTGGTATTTCAGTGTGTGTTTTGTAGTTAGCATGGTTTTCCTTGGTGGGATTTCTTCTCCATGCTCTCTCAGCTCTTCTGCGTTCTTGCTTGAGTAGGGTGAGAGTACCATTAAACCAACTGGAGTTTTTTTTGCGGATAAGTGTTCTGCGTTTTGGTGCCACGGAGTCTGCTGCTTGTAGTAATGTATTGTTTAGGAAGTTGAGTGTTTGTTCTGTTGAGAGATTTGAGTTTAGCAAAAGAATTTTGCTTGATAATGTAGTTTTGAAGAGATCGGAGTGAAGTTTCTTCTGAGATCTATTCCAGTGAGTTGCTGTTGCGTGTTTCTGTTTTTGGAGGATGCCGTTAGTGGTGATTATAAATTTAATAGCATGGTGGTCTGTCCATGGTAGTGGAGTGTTGTCAAGTACTTTGATGTCCATATTCTGTTTGAAGATGAGATCTAAAGTGTGACCTGACCCATGGGTGGGAGAATTTATCAGTTGTTGAAGGCCAAGTTCTTCCATTTGGCTGACGCAGGCGGTTGCGATGGCGTCTTGGGAAGAATTTGCCCAGAGGTTAAAATCACCAAGTACCAGAAGGTTTTTGGTTTTCAAGGTGTGTATTGAGAAGAATTCAGTGAGCGGCGTAAGGAGATTGGTCTTTGGTCCTGGTGGTCTGTAGCATAGTAGTATGTGAACGGTGTCCTGAGGTGTTTGAAGATGCAGTGAGAGTGTTTCCATGAAGGGCACTGGGTTTTGTAAGTTTGGTTTGGTGAACCCAAGATGTGATTTGAAAATCACTGCTAGGCCTCCTCCTTTTTTTTCCGATTCTATGCTCGGTTAGGATACTGTAGTTCTTGGGCACCAGTTCAGTTAGGATGGTGTTGCAGTCAGGTGTTAGCCAGCTTTCTGTAATGAACCTTGCTCCCACAGACGGGGGACCGTCACTGGCTCTTTGTATTTGGGGTAGGGGGGCGAAAGAGTACCCCTGACTTGCCCCTGCCTCTCTGAGACCTCCAAGGTCTCTTATATCCTGTCTCCTTTGAGTCTGAGGTTTTCCGAAAAGGACGAAAATTTTTGTTGCCCTGAGGAACCACCTTTTTCTTAATGGGGAAGGCCTTCTTCTTGTCGGCCGTTCTCTCAAGAATGGCTTCAAGACCTGGGCCAAAAACCAAATCCCCCTCAAAGGGTAAACCACATAACTTGGTCTTAGAGGCTGTATCCCCGGTCCAAGTCTTGACCCATAGAGCTCTGCGCGTTGAATTGATTAGAGCAGATGATCTGGCCGACATCCTAACTGATTCCGCCGAAGCATCTGCTATATATCCAACAGCCTTCATAAGCACTGGTAAGGTCTCTAAAAGATCCTTATGAGGTGTACCTCAAAGGGAAACCTGCGCTTGAGGGATCTAGAAAATAAGGGGGCCCTCTCTGGGTCCTTCCATTCCCTTTTAATTGTTTCTGACAGAAACTTGTGCACCGGAAACATCCTGTGTTTCACTTCACCCATGCCTTGAAACATCTTGTCGTGTAACGACAGCTGGGCTTTGTCCTCTGTAATATTAAGAGTAGTATGGATAGTTTTTAGCAGATCATCCACCTCCTCTAGAGACAATTTATATCGAGAAGAAGAGGAAGAAGGTTCTTTCTCTTCCTCTGCTTCTTCCTCCGATTCCGTAGCCACGCTACGATTTTCCTCCTCCGAGTCACTGTCACCCCTATATGCGGAAACAGAAGACTGGGAACGAGGTACTGAGCTGCCTGCGGCTGGACGTTTGTCAAGGTAGGATTTAAACGACTCAAAAGTATCCACCAAATCCTTCCTAAACGAGCTCAGTAAATCCTGCTGAACCACAGGTGCACTAGGAGTGGTTTCCTCCTTCACTAAATCTGCAATACACCCCTTGCATAACACCTTTGCCCAAGACTCTTTAAGCACATTTTTACAAGACGGGCATTTTCTTTTAACAGAAAAAGACGAATGCTTGGTCTTTTCTTTTGCCTTCTGAAATACACAAACAGAAAAAACCTATAACAGCATGCTGAAAAAAGACTGGAAGAGCTAACACTTTAACCCCCCTCCTTCACTCAGCCAGTAAATCCCCCCACAGATTTACTTCACAATCTTAAAACACATTTACTTCCTGCTTCAATACACAGGAAGAATGCTGCAGGCTCTTTAAAACTTTTACCAAAGAGGGAACTAAAACATGCCCATAGAGTAAGTTACAGAGACACACTGTCCCCGCTTACCTGGGCCTGGCTGACTTGTGTGGCTCCTGCCACCACCGATTGTTCCTCCTTCATACTGTCAGGATTTGCAATGGCGTTTGGTGCTTGTTTTTAAACTTTCCCGGTCCACTCGCCGCTGCGAGGGCCGGAAATGACGTCAGCCGGAAGAGACCTGCCCTCCCCTCCTGCGTTCCAGCGGCCGGAAACGGAAGCCGCGTCGCTAGAGGTCCCGCCCCCGGCCGTAGTGACGCGCTCGCCACCGGAACCCGGAAGGCTGAGCTATGGGGATGAAGAGGAGACGCCGCTCCTTCCAAGCTAGCCGCCGGTCTAAAGGAGCGGGGACCCCCAGCAGCCTGACCCTCGCCGGGTATGAAGAGGGGAGGACGCCGGAGCAACCCCCGCACGTGAAGGGAGGAAGCTGGCCTGGCCTGCCACAGAAAGAAACACAAATACCGGTATGCCCAAAACTCTCTCCACCTGGAGACAGCGCAGCACACCCCTGGTTCCCTGCAGCGCTTCCACCACGGCGGAGGAAACACTACAACTGAGGCCATGGTGGAAGTGTCCGGTCTTTAAAGAAAAAACTGACTGCAGTGTTTCCTGGGAAAAGTGGGTGGAGCTGCGCTCTCTCCGGGTGCTGTCCTGAAAGACGAGGGGAGAAAGTACAGTTCGACTTTGCCAAATTGAGGAGCCAATGGATGGGGCCATGTATTGTAAAATCTTGGATGAGAACCTTCTTCCCTCAGCCAGAGCACTGAAGATAGGTCATGGATGGGTCTTCCAGTATGACAATGACCCACCTCGTCCAATCAAAGAATGTTCTGCATTCATTGAGAAGTGTTCCCTGAACACCAAAGAAGCAACCTCCTGTGTTCACAATGCAGTACGGGACCCAAAAGCTAGTGGAGATCACTGTAGTGGCAGTGTCTACTACAGCATGTAACTATGTAAAAATTGCCATACCTGGTATTCAACATTTAAGGCCCCATTCAAATATCGCGTTGCAGGAACAAGCGTTCCTGTTTATCATTTTCATGCAATTCTGTGAGTCACGCATAGGGCAGCTCAAACGCAGTACAACTTGGCCACGATTTGGAATTGCTGGCAGAATAGCTGTGATTCTGCTGTTCCAAATCTACAAACGTCAGCTGCTCCAACCTATAACTGGCCTTAACAGCAAGGAGCCCATGGAAGAGCAACACATGTCAAACAACAAAGAGAAATTCCCAGCTTAACTTACCAGCCAGCCTGCAAGAAACCGAATTGTTAACAGTTCACCATTCCATGTACTCCTTGCTGTTAAAGTGGTTTGATCCTGTCTTCTCTGATCCTCCCCTTCTTTCACTGTCTCCAAAAAAAACCCTAATATTTACAGAGCCAGGGGAGGGGACACGTGCTCAGTTTGGTTTGTATTGCTAGTTTTTTTTTTTTTCTAGGGAGAGTGCATGTGATCAGCACAGGGCCAATCTGCTTGGTCCAGAGGATCAGGGGAGAATGAAAACTCCTCCTACAAGCCTTACTAGGAACTGATACAAGTCACAAGGCACATATGAGAAAAGGTATTTATCCATTTATATTTACTAAAATAATTGCATTTTCATGTTCTGTGGGAGACCAGATATAGGGGATTCAGGTTCTGGGTTTAGTAACACTTTAAGGCCAGCTATAGGTTGGGGAAGCGGACGTTTGTCTGTACCGTTGGTTATTCGGTGAGGGGGCGCACTTGGACACTTTTGCTGTCATTGTGCTATTTGCTGGGTGTCCAGTGAGCCCCTGTGCCTTTAAGGAGGGGTGGGCTCCCTCCAGGCATGCCTGCCCTCAATCTATCCATTATTATATATGTGCTCCTACTCTCAAAATTGATAGGTTAGGACTGCAGATAATACTCGGGTACCGTGGCCCCTGCAGCTTACGCATGCATTTGCAAAATGTCTACGAACTAAACCCGTTTTTAATGTGAACTGTTAGGAAAATTCCAGTTTGCGACAGTTTGTTGCAGGCTGGCTGGTAAATTGTGCTGGGAATTTTTTGTTGTTGTTGCTGTTCCAAATTGGCAAGTGTTAATAGAGCCTATTCTCTGCATTAAGGTAAAAAAAAAAAAACCTTCTGCAAACAGTTCTCCTGCCCCCCTTAATACTTACCTGAGCCCCATCTCAATCCAGCAATGTGCACAAGAGTAGAGGCTCTCTCCTCATTGGCTCCCACTGTTGTCAATCACAGCCAGTGAGGAAGCTGGGGGCAGGACCAAGCCATGCTCTGTGCGTCTTGTGGGCAAAGCTGGCACACATGAGTGCCTCCATGGAAGGCAGGTTGCTATGAGGGCACTCGGCAGGGGCCAGAAGATACATTTTTACTTAACTGATATTGTCCTCTCAAAGCCTGTTTTAGAGCTACCCCAGAACCTAGCCCTCAAGAGCTGGAGACAAATCTGTATATGGGATTGGCGTATTGGTGCCTTGTGTAGGTGGAAGGCAAAAAAAGTAAGAAGTAGAACATGCAAAGGGCAAAAAAAAAAGTCTTTAAAAGGGATTGTAAAGTCGTTTTTTTTTTTTAAACATGTTATACTTCGCTCGTCTGTGCAGTTGGTTTTGCAGAGCAACACGAATCCTTCTCTTCTCTGGTCCCTCTTTGATGCTCCTTGCCCTGCCCTCCTATCAAGTTCCCCCACAGTCAGCAGCTTCCTATGAAGGCACTGGAGTCGAGTCACAGACACGGAGCCCCAATATGGCCCCGCCCCCTCTTTCCCCTGATTGACTGACTTTGACAGCCGTGGGTGCCAATGGTGCCGCTGCTGTGTCTCAGCCAATCAGGAGTGTCCCGGACGGCTTAGACATTCGTGGACATCGCTGGAGAGAGATTGGGCTCGGGTAAGTGATTGGCAGTGCTGGGGTGGCTGCTACACATAGAATGCATTAAAATAAAAAAAACCTTCTGCCTTTACAACCCCTTTAAAAACCACATTGATATATAATAATATAGTAGGTGTGACCAATAATTGGGATAACTATTAGTTTTATTTGTGACTGGAAGTGATTGTGTATTTGTATGAAGGCAGTGATGTATTTACATTTTCTTATATGAACTTCCTATTTGGGATCTTCTGTGGTAATATCTTATGTTTTTCTGTGCTTGCTTCTTGGAACCCTCGGAGTCTGATGTATATGAAGAAGTATCTGAAACTGTTACTTCTGTAGTTTGTTGGAGGTGTTAATCCTGGTCTAGCACTTTCAAAGCCTTGGTTTATCTTCTGTCCCCACATGTATACTCTTACCTGGTTTGTGTGTGCTGGATGCTCCCCAGACGCCCTTTCTCCTAGCAGCAGAAAAACACTGGACGCTGGTAAATGTGAGTGCGGTGTTTAGAATCTTTACGCACCTGGGTGTTAATTCATTTAATTGGCCAGAATAAATCATTTGATCTGGCTATTCAAATCAAATAACGCTCAAGCAATAAACACATCTAGCATTAAAAGAGAAGTATGGGGAATTCCCCCCTCCCCCCTTTTATACTTATCTAGGTGGATGCAGCAAGGGACCGATGCTGCATTTGTCCCCCGGCGTCTCTACACTGAGAACCGAGCCAAACCGCTGATGGCTCGGTTCCCACAGACTGTCAGTCAGCAGCTCTCCTCTCTGCTCCATGGAGTGCTGAGATGTGGAGGGGCAGGGAGCGCATGTCTCAGTCTGCGGCTCGCTGAGAGAGAATCAGTCCAGGCAGCTGGCGGATCCAGGCTTCATTGTCGGGATGGCGCGGTGCCTGGACTGATTCCAGTGACGTCAGCAGAGCACACTACAGACCGCTCTCTCTGCTAAAAACGTGTCACATGAGTGCATAACGGATTGCACTCCTGTGACCCATAGGAGAAGCCCAGCCAAATGAGCCCAGGCTGGACTTCTTCATTAATAAAGTCAAAAAACCCAAGGAGAGGGTTAACGCTGCGCTAGAACAGTGTAGATTGATATGTGAAATGTAAAAGCTGCCAGCACTAAAAAGTCCAATACCTAAACTCCAAACACCAAAAAAAACCAAAATAAGTGCAGCGCTAAAACTGAATATAAGTAATAAATCATACTAGAGAAAATCATACAGAGGTGACTTGATCCGCCAAGCAATAAATTAAAAAACACAACAAGTCTCCTATGACAGAGAAGACAATTCCATCATTAGTCCAGGAATAGTTTAAGAGCTCTTCTTCATGCAGTGTATTAGATACAGGAGCAGTAATGAAATGAAGGAAATAGTATTTCCTTCAATGATGGAATTGTCTTCTTTTGAGTTCTACATACTGGAAAGATCGGCATAGGTTGTGGGTGACCTGATAATTTCCCAAATGCCTGGTGGGACCACTGTCATGGTGGTCATCCTGAGCTGGTAAGGAGCCTCATACCTCACTTGGGTGCAAGTCACTTTGGATGTTGGATTCACCTGTGTCACACCTCTCCAGAATATATCCAGTTTTGATTATCCACTTACTTCACTTATGGACTTTTTTTCTCTGCAATAACCTTGGGACTTACTTTATCACTTTTTTATGTTTTATAATTTTTCACATGTGACATATGTTGAGACATTTGTCTCTGTCCTTCATAGGAGACTTGTTGTGTTTTTTAATTTATTGCTTGGCGGATCAATCACCTCTGTATGATTTTCTCTAGTATGATTTATTACTTATATTCAGTTTTAGCGCTGCACTTATTTTGGTTTTTTTTTTTGGACTTCTTCATTAACGTGTGTTTTTCTTCCCAAAAGTCTCATCTTCCGCATGTGATTCTTCTGCGTTTTGAAGAGGAGCATTTACTGCCTCTAAATGCAGCTGCTCCGAATCCCTGCTAAAAACCCTATGTGTGCATTATCATATAGACTTTTATTTAGTTGTGTTCAGGGGCTTGGCAAAAAGCTCCAAAAACTTGTTTTATGAGCTGCAGTTTGCATGAGGCCTTATTGTACGTTTTTACAGTTTTTGTACTTAAAGAAGTGACTAAAATTATATACATCTTAAATCTCAATTTCTCAAGTAAATTAGCTGGGATTAGTCTACCCCCCCCCCCACCCCCCCAACCAGTATTATTTGTTTGCTACATTGTACAAGGTTCTCCACCACCCCCCCCCCCCCAGCTCTGTCAGTAACTTGTAGAAGTTTCCTCATTCCATAGAATGGGAGGAAGATGTGTTATTTCCTTATCAGACACCAAAGAAGGAATAAACGAAATCTGTATTATTTTTTTATTAGGAGAGTTCCTGCTCTATCCCTTATTTTCTCCAAGTGTTCCTCTTCTTGTTCTATGAAAGCCAGATATTAAAAAGGATCTCCAGTACATTTTTTTTTTTTTAAATGTAAATTTAGGCCCCTAGCACATGGACATCCTAATTTACTGATGTTTATACTCAGGATCTTGTTGACAGAAAGATGGTGAAAAAAGTGTGTGTAAATATGCATATACATGAGTAACATCCTCTTCTAGCTCCCAGAGTGTTCTGTTTTGAATATCTTATATTATTCAAATCAATATAATCTTTTCGCCTTTCCCTTGCATGTTGCCACTTCCCGTTCTTGATAAAGATCCCTGGACAGATCACCTGCTGATCAGAGCAGATGAGCCATCCGTATCCGCACCGTTTATGTGGAGCTGACGTAGACAGAGCTTGCTCTGCTTTATGGGCGGCTGAGAGTAAATGCTGTGTTTGCACCCGAGTGCCTTCCGATCCAACACACCTAGACGGAGGGAGACAGATCCCCTTAGTTTTTTTTTTTTTTTTTTAGCAGACTGGATCAGACCAAGTCTGTTTACACCCGCCACACCATCGGGGTGAATGGACTGTCCTATCAGATCCACCTGAAAAAACTGACAGGTGGACCTGATCGGATCCTGATGTGAAAGGGAAGAGGTTGCATGGGACCATACATACAAAGATAAGGAAGCCTGGGAGAGCAAGGATTAAGTATTTCACCCGATTCATCAACCCCTAGGCAAAACAAACTGTTATGCCGCGTACACACGGTCGGACTTTTCGTCTACAAAAGTCAGACAGCCTGTCCGACAGACTTCCGGCAGACTTTCGGCGGACTTGCGGCGGACTTTCTAACGAACAGACTTGCCTACACACGATCACACAAAAGTCCGTCGAATTCTTACGTGATGACGTACACCGGACTAAAATAAGGAAGTTCATAGCCAGTAGCCAATAGGTGCCCTAGCGTGGCTTTTTGTCCGTCGGACTAGCACACAGGCGAGCGGATTTCGGGGTCCGTCGTAGTTACGAAGTAAAGATTTGAAGCATGTTTCAAATCTAAAGTACGTCGGATTTGAGGCTAAAAAAGTATGTTGAAAGTCCGGAGAAGCCCACACACGATCGGATTACCAGCCAGCTTTAGTCCGTCAGCGTCCGTTGGACTTTTGTAGACGAAAAGTCCGACCGTGTGTACGCGGCATTAATCCTTGCAGTGGGAAGGGGGATATGCTACAAAAGGTTTTATTTTAATGGAGTTCAGCTTTATAGTAGATGGTACATTAAGTCCTATGTGCTCATCGAAATAAAACAGGTTACCTTTTTGTTTTTGGACTGAAATATAGCTTTAATGGGTGAATTGTGAAAGTTAGAAAAGAAAAATGTGGCCGTTTGCTGACCAGCCTGCCATGACTGTTCTCACTCTCTGACCTTCTTTGGTTAGAATAAACGAGTTCACTTTTCTGTGCTCCATACAGAATAGTTTCAGGTAGATTCCACTTTAATATCTTGCCTGCTACTGCCTGGGAAATGTAGTTTAGACAACTGTGAATAAAGTTCTTTAAAAAAAAAAAAAAAAAAAAAGTTACATAACAGCACTGACGGTCACTTTTTATTAGCATTCTTTTTTACTTTGATTTTTCGTTTTTTGTTTGGGTTGGGAACAATCTTTTTAACCTTCAGGCTCTGTAACTGAACATTTCTACCCTCCTCAGAATTTGGGCTTTTGCGCTTTCTGGAGGTCGGACTGTTCTCATTTTTGTTCCCAGTCCCTTTGTCATCCACTGCATTCTCTTCGGTTCTCATTGGCTTTCCGGTCAACCAGGATACTTTAAGGGGTGGCACCCGTGGGATGATCGCTCCCACTTCCTCTATAAACATATCTGAGGTTTTCTTGAAGCCCAACGCCAGTACAGACTTCAAGCCAAGCACCGGCGCCACATTCTCGCTAAGTCGCGGTAGCTGGCAAGCTGTGACTCCGCGACTGGCACTCAGTTCAGTTATATGTTTGGTGATCATTTGTGGCTTAGCAGATTTACAGACTATCACCAGGTGCACTTCGTTTTTCTCTAGAGCACGGGTTACCTCATTGATGCCGATTGCAAGATGTTTGCGGACGTCGCTTAATGTCCATCCTGACTTTACAGGCTCCTCTTCAGCATTCTCTCTGTCAGACCTCTCTCCTTCTAAATCAGGATTTTTGTCTGTTCCATCAGGGTTTTCTTTTTTTGATCTTTTATCCTTTTTAATAAATTTCTTATGGATTTCAACTTTCTTCAGCCCAACCTGGGTGAACTTTTCTGTTAAAGTCTTCAATATGAACTGCATGTCCTCCCCAACAACTGGTGTCCACATCTTGTGATACGGGTTGTTCAGAGACGTCTTGACCACAATTGGTTTGGATTTGCGTATGGAACCCTTGGCGACTTTAGCAGCCATGACGATACCATCAGATGCTCAAAAAAAAGTTAACAAAGACACTGAAAAAAAAAAAAAAAAAAAGGAGAAATATGGTCAGTAAGCATCTTCCCACAAGCTGGTGTCATATTCCTATTCTTGTTCCATTTGGTTTACATTGTTTTGTGGTGACAGACACTATTTAGGTCTAGGCACTGCTCAGTGAAGGGATTCTAAAAGGAAAAAAAAAAAAAAAAAAAAACGCCCATAGACTGTTTACTTACCTGCCCTTGGGAGTTCAGCTGCATCCAGAAGGTTTTTTACCTTAATGCTAGGGTTGTCCCGATACCACTTTTTTAGGACCGAGTACAAGTACCGATACTTTTTTTCAAGTACTCGCCGATACCGATTACCGATACTTTTTTTTAATGTCACGTGACAGTTTTTTTTTTTTTAACAATGCTTTTTTTTTTTCGGGGGGGGGGGGGGGGGGTGAACGGTGTCTGTGTGTGTTTTAATTTTTATTTTTTACAATAATAATTTTTTTATTCATTTTTGCAATATGTGTTTTTTTTTTTTTTTTAAATCAGCCCTGTTGGGGGGCTTTGGTGAGATATCAGGGGTCTTAACATACCCCTGATATCTCCCCCTTGAGACAGAGAAAGAGACAGAGGATAGAGATTCCCCAGTCCCTTTCTCTGCAGCCTCAGCTGCACTGACAATGAATGGAGAAGACAGCGTCTTCTCTCCATTCATAAACTGACACATTGTAATCACAGGAGATTACAATGTTTCAGTTATGTGAATGGAGAGAGTCAGCTGACTCTCTCCATTCACACAGGAAGGAGGAGGAGGACGGCGGACCGGAGGGGACAGCGGAGAGGCAGAGGAACGGAGGAACGGAACGGAGGGGGACAGATAAGGAGAGGGGGACAGAGGAACGGAACGGAGGGGACAGCGGAGAGGCAGAGGAACGGAGGAACGGAACGGAGGGGACAGCGGAGAGGCAGAGGAACGGAGGGGGACAGATAAGCAGAGGGGGACAGAGGAACGGAACGGAGGGAGACAGAGGAGAGGGGGACAGAGGAACAGAGGGGGCATGGAGGAGGATGCAGTGACAGTCAGCGGTGATCGCGTGGGGAAGTTACAAGCACCGATCACCGCTGTATGTCACTGAAAGCCGCGGGGGGGAAGCTAGTAACTCCCCCACACGCCGATCACCGCTGACTGTCATAGTATCGGCGGAAGCATCGGGAGCATTTGCCCGAGTACAAGTACTTGGGCAAATGCTCGGTATCGGTGCCGATACCGATACTAGTATCGGTATCGGGACAACCCTACTTAATGCATTAAGGAAAACAAAAAACAAAAAAACCCTTGAGCCTTTTGAGCCACTTTAAATTAGGCGATTTCCAAGACTGTCATTGCTTGCATCAAAGAAGAAGTACAGCCAAAGGGTCATTTGGATGTACTTCTGTGCTCATTCTGCACTTCTGAGACCCGTTTTCAAAAGACAGCGGGCTAAGCCAGCTGACATCACAGAGCTGGTCCAGGCTTTTGAAAGATCGCGACCATATCGTCAGGATCTGCCCACATGCCTGGACTGGCACCCGGCTCAGCCTCTCAGCGAGAGAGCGGTGAATGACAGCCACCAGCCCTCTGCTCATGGAGCTCTGAGAACCAAGCGATCAGCAGTATTTAAAATAGCTGAGTATGCTGGGTATGGGCTCCTGCCTGCATTATAATATGGGGTGAGAGTTCAACCCCTTGACGAGTAATGTGGCACTGTGTGAACGTCCCAGTAATGAGTGCCAGAAAAAACAATAATAAAACTAGTATAAATATGTATAATTGGGACCTGACCCAAAAAAAAAAAAGTTGTGTGTGGTACTGTGTAACACAGTGAGGTGAAATAATAAAGTATTAATTGAAATAAGCAAATAGTAATTATATATAAGTATCAGAAAAACTTCTCAGATAGGCTGGTAATGGCCTCTAAAACACTAAAAACAATATAGAATGCAGTGAATATAAATCCGGAAATAAATATGGTAAAATCAATCGTGATTCAAAGATGTGATAAAAGCTTAAATATCAAAAAACAAAATGGTATTTATGAAGAACATACAATGTTATAATGGATAGCCAAAGTGATCTATATAATAGTGCATCATTCAGTGAGTGTCCAGCTGTCCACAAGGGGTGCTTCAAATTTAAATAATAAAGTTCAAATAAAGGTGACTTCGTGCAGCAAAAAGCGACTTCAATGCTTCCTTGGTGTTATAAAACAATCATGATGTGCAAATGACAGCTGGGTTTCAATAGCTTCAAAAGAGTGGTGACTGTGGGGTGTATAATAGAATTATCACCATGCAGCGATCCTCTAATGGTGGGTAATGGCCTCTTACCTCACTATACTGAGGTTACAGCATAGAGCAGCAAACGCTATTGGTATCTCCTGTGCAGGGGGGTCCTAGGTGCTGTGCTGTCATTAATCAGACCTCAGATCCATAGGGGAGTATCATGGTAAAGTGGAGAGAATAAAGTTCCATATAGTGTAGTAATTCCAAGTTAACCACTTGACGACCGCCTCACGCCGATGTACGTCGGCAAGGCGGCACGGACAGGCAAAATCACGTACAGGGTACGTGATTTGCCTTCCGCGGGTGGGGGGTCCGATCGGACCCCCCCCCCCCCGCCGCCCGAGGCGGTCCCGTTTTGTCCCCCGGCGATCGGAGACGAGGGGGAGGCCATCCGTTCGTGGCCCCCCCCTCGCGATCGCCGCCGGCCAATGGGAACACTCCTTTGCTGCTGTATGCTAAACAGCAGCAAAGGAAATGATGTCATCTCCCCTCGGGTCGGTAGTTTCCGTTCCGGCCCGAGGAGAGACGACAAGTGAGTGACTGCACCAACACACACACAGTAGAACATGCCAGGCACACATTACACCCCGATCCCCCCCCCCCGATCGCCCCCCGATCCCCCCCCAATCCCCCCCCCCCCCCCCGTCACAAACTGACACCAGCAGTTTTTTTTTTTTTTTTCTGATTACTGCATAGTGTCAGTTTGTGACAGTTACAGTGTTGGGACAATTAGGGTTAGCCCCCTGTAGGTCTAGGGTACCCCCCTAACCCCCCCTAATAAAGTTTTAACCCCTTGATCACCCCCCGTCACCAGTGTCACTAAGCGATCATTTTTATGATCGCTGTATTAGTGTCGCTGGTGACGCTAGTTAGTGAGGTAAATATTTAGGTTCGCCGTCAGCGTTTTATAGCGTCAGGGACCCCCATATACTACCTAATAAATGTTTTAACCCCTTGATTGCCCCCTAGTTAACCCTTTCACCACTGATCACCGTATAACTGTTACGGTTGACGCTGGTTAGTTTGTTTATTTTTTATAGTGTCAGGGCACCCGCCGTTTATTACCGAATAAAGGTTTAGCCCCCTGATCACCCGGCGGTGATATGCGTCGCCCCAGGCAGCGTCAGATTAGCGCCAGTACCGCTAACACCCACGCACGCAGCATACGCCTCCCTTAGTGGTATAGTATCTGAACGCATCAATATCTGATCCGATCAGATCTATACTAGCGTCCCCAGCAGTTTAGGGTTCCCAAAAACGCAGTGTTAGCGGGATCAGCCCAGATACCTGCTAGCACCTGCGTTTTGCGCCTCCGCCCGGCCCAGCCCAGCCCACCCAAGTGCAGTATCGATCGATCACTGACACTTACAAAACACTAACCGCATAACTGCAGCGCTCGCAGAGTCAGGCCTGATCCCTGCGATCGCTAACAGTTTTTTTGGTAGCATTTTGGTGAACTGGCAAGCACCAGCCCCAGGCAGCGTCAGGTTAGCGCCAGTACCGCTAACACCCACGCACGCAGCGTACACCTCCCTTAGTGGTATAGTATCTGAACGGATCAATATCTGATCCGATCAGATCTATACTAGCGTCCCCAGCAGTTTAGGGTTCCCAAAAACGCAGTGTTAGCGGGATCAGCCCAGATACCTGCTAGCACCTGCGTTTTGCCCCTCCGCCCGGCCCGGCCCAGCCCACCCAAGTGCAGTATCGATCGATCACTGTCACTTACAAAACTCTAAACGCATAACTGCAGCGTTCGCAGAGTCAGGCCTGATCCCTGCGATCGCTAACAGATTTTTTGGTAGCGTTTTGGGGAACTGGCAAGCGCCAGCGGCGTAGTACACCCCGGTCGTAGTCAAACCAGCACTGCAGTAACACTTGGTGACGTGGCGAGTCCCATAAGTGCAGTTCAAGCTGGTGAGGTGGCAAGCACAAGTAGTGTCCCGCTGCCACCAAGAAGACAAACACAGGCCCGTCGTGCCCATAATGCTGTTCCTGCTGCATTCGCCAATCCTAATTGGGAACCCACCGCTTCTGCAGCGCCCGTACTTCCCCCATTCACATCCCCAACCAAATGCAGTCGGCTGCATGAGAGGCATTTTTATGTCCTCCCGAGTACCCCTACCCAGCGAACCCCCCAAAAAAGATGTTGTGTCTGCAGCAAGCGCGGATATAGGCGTGACACCCGCTATTATTGTCCCTCCAGTCCTGACAATCCTGGTCTTTGCATTGGTGAATGTTTTGAACGCTACCATGCACTAGTTGAGTATTAGCGTAGGGTACAGCATTCCACAGACTAGGCACACTTTCACAGGGTCTCCCAAGATGCCATCGCATTTTGAGAGACCCGAACCTGGAACCGGTTACAGTTAGAAAAGTTAGTTACAAAAAAAAGTGTAAAAAAAAATATATATATAAAATAAAAAAAAATAGTTGTCGTTTTATTGTTCTCTCTCTCTCTATTCTCTCTCTATTGTTCTGCTCTTTTTTTTACTGTATTCTATTCTGCAATGTTTTATTGTTATTGTTATTATGTTTTATCATGTTTGTTTTTCAGGTATGTAATTATTTATACTTTACTGTTTACTGTGCTTTATTGTTAACCATTGTTAACCATTTTTTTGTCTTCAGGTACGCCATGCACGACTGAGTGGTTATACCAGAATGATGCCTGCAGGTTTAGGTATCATCTTGGTATCATTCTTTTCAGCCAGCGGTCGGCTTTCATGTAAAAGCAATCCTAGCGGCTAATTAGCCTCTAGACTGCTTTTACAAGCCGTGGGAGGGAATGCCCCCCCCCCCCACCGTCTTCCGTGTTTTTCTCTGGCTCTCCTGTCTCAACAGGGAACCTGAGAATGCAGCCGGTGATTCAGCCTGCTGACCATAGAGCTGATCAGAGACCAGAGTGGCGCCAAACATCTCTATGGCCTAAGAAACCGGAAGCTACGAGCATTTCATGGCTTAGATTTCGCCGGATGTAAATAGCGCCATTGGGAAATTGGGGAAGCATTTTATCACACCGATCTTGGTGTGGTCAGATGCTTTGAGGGCAGAGGAGAGATCTAGGGTCTAATAGACCCCAATTTTTTCAAAAAAGAGTACCTGTCACTACCTATTGCTATCATAGGGGATATTTACATTCCCCGAGATAACAATAAAAATGATTAAAAAAAAAAAAATATGAAAGGAACAGTTTAAAAGTAAGATTAAAAAAGCAAAAAAATAATTAAGAAAAAAAAAAAAAAAAAAAAAAAGCACCCCTGTCGCCCCCTGCTCTCGCGCTAAGGCGAACGCAAGCGGCGGTCTGTCGTCAAACGTAAACAGCAATTGCACCATGCATGTGAGGTATCACCGCGAAGGCCAGATCGAGTGCAGTAATTTTTCCAGTAGACCTCCTCTGTAAATCTAAAGTGGTAACCTGTAAAGGCTTTTAAACATGTATTTATTTTGTTGCCACTGCACGTTTGTGCGCAATTTTAAAGCATGTCATGTTTGGTATCCATGTACTCCGCCTAAGATCATCTTTTTTATTTCATCAAACATTTGGGCAATATAGTGTGTTTTAGTGCATTAAAATTTAAAAAAGTGTGTTTTTTCCCCAAAAAATGCGTTTGAAAAATCGCTGCGCAATTACTGTGTGAAAAAAAAAAAATGAAACACCCACCATTTTAATCTGTAGGGCATTTGCTTTAAAAAAATATATAATGTTTGGGGGTTCAAAGTAATTTTTTTGCAAAAAAAAATAACTTTTTCATGTAAACAATAAGTGTCAGAAAGGGCTTTGTCTTCAAGTGGTTAGAAGAGTGGGTGATGTGTGACATAAGCTTCTAAATGTTGTGCATAAAATGCCAGGACAGTTCAAAACCCCCCTAAATGACCCCATTTTGGAAAGTAGACACCCCAAGCTATTTGCTGAGAGTCATGTCGAGTCCATGGAATATTTTATATTGCGACACAAGTTGCGGGAAAGAGACAAATTTTTTTTTTTTTTTTTGCACAAAGTTGTCACTAAATGATATATTGCTCAAACATGCCATGGGAATATGTGAAATTACACCCCAAAATACATTCTGCTGCTTCTCCTGAGTACGGGGATACCACATGTGTGGGACTTTTTGGGAGCCTAGCCGCGTACGAGACCCCGAAAACCAAGCACCGCCTTCAGGCTTTCTAAGGGCGTGAATTTTTGATTTCTCTCTTGACTGCCTATCACAGTTTCGGAGGCCATGGAATGCCCAGGTGGCACAAAACCCCCCCCCCAAATGACCCCATTTTAGAAAGTAGACACCCCAAGCTATTTGCTGAGAGGTATAGTGAGTATTTTGCAGACCTCACTTTTTGTCAAAGTTTTGAAAATTGAAAAAAGAAAAAAAAAAAAAAAATGTTTTTTCTTGTCTTTCTTCATTTTCAAAAACAAATGAGAGCTGCAAAATACTCACCATGCCTCTCAGCAAATAGCTTGGGGTGTCTACTTTCCAAAATGGGGTCATTTGGGGGGGGGTTTGTGCCACCTGGGCATTCCATGGCCTCCGAACCTGTGATAGGCAGTAAAGAGTGAAATCAAAAATTTTCACCCTTAGAAATCCTGAAGGCAGTGATTGGTTTTCAGGGTCCCGTACGCGGCTAGGCTCCCAAAAAGTCCCACACATGTGGTATCCCCATACTCAGGAGAAGCAGCTGAATGTATTTTGGGGTGCAATTCCACATATGCCCATGGCCTGTGTGAGCAATATATCATTTAGTGACAACTTTATGAAAAAAAAAAAAAAAAAAAAAAGTGTCACTTTCCCGCAACTTGTGTCAAAATATAAAATATTCCATGGACTCAATATGCCTCTCAGCAAATAGCTTGGGGTGTCTACTTTCCAAAATGGGGTCATTTTGGGGGGTTTTGTGCCAGCTGGGCATTCCATGGCCTCCGAAACTGTGATAGGCAGAGAAGAGTGAAATCATAAATTTACACTCTTAGAAATCCTGAAGGCAGCGATTGGTTTTCGGGGCCCCGTACGCGGCTAGGCTCCCAAAAAGTCCCACACATGTGGTATCCCCATACTCAGGAGAAGCAGCTGAATGTATTTTGGGGTGCAATTCCACATAGGCCCATGGCCTGTGTGAGCAATATATCATTTAGTGACAACTTTTTGTAAATATTTTTTTTTTTTTTTTTTTTGTCATTTTTCAATCACTTGGGACAAAAAAAATAAATATTCAATGGGTTCAACATGCCTCTCAGCAATTTCCTTGGGGTGTCTACTTTCCAAAATGGGGTCATTTGGGGGGGTTTTGTACTGCTCTGCCATTTTAGCACCTCAAGAAATGACATAGGCAGTCATAAACTAAAAGCTGTGTAAATTACAGAAAATGTACCCTAGTTTGTAGGCGCTATAACTTTTGCGCAAACCAATAAATATACGCTTATTGACATTTTTTTTACCAAAGACATGTGGCCGAATACATTTTGGCCTAAATGTATGACTAAAATTTAGTTTATTGGATTTTTTTTATAACAAAAAGTAGAAAATATCATTTTTTTTCAAAATTTTCGGTCTTTTTCCGTTTATAGCGCAAAAAATAAAAACCGCAGAGGTGATCAAATACCATCAAAAGAAAGCTCTATTTGTGGGAAGAAAAGGACGCAAATTTCTTTTCGGTACAGCATTGCATGACCGCGCAATTAGCAGTTAAAGCGACGCAGTGCCAAATTGGAAAAAGACCTCTGGTCCTTAGGCAGCATAATGGTCCGGGGCTCAAGTGGTTAAAATCAGGCTTTATTCAATGTAAACATCATACAGGGTACTCACACAGTAAAACAAACAGCGGTACAAAGCATCCAGACGAGCGGCGAACTCGTACACTGCTGACAGTGGGCGGTGCCTGTCCCTACGCGTGGCGTCACGTGGCTTGATCCCCTGATGAAGCCACGTGACCCGTGACGCCACGCGTAGGGACAGGCACCGCCCACTGTCAGCAGTGTACGAGTTCGCCGCTCGTCTGGATGCTTTGTACCGCTGTTTGTTTTACTGTGTGAGTACCCTGTATGATGTTTACATTGAATAAAGCCTGATTTTAACTTGGAAATACTACACTATATGGAACTTTATTCTCTCCACTTTACCATGATACTCCCCTATGGATCTGAGGTCTGAGTAATGACAGCACAGCACCTAGGACCCCCCTGCACAGGAGATACCAATAGCGTTTGCTGCTCTATGCTGTAACCTCAGTATAGTGAGGTAAGAGGCCATTACCCACCATTAGAGGATCGCTGCATGGTGATAATTCTATTATACACCCCACAGTCACCACTCTTTTGAAGCTATTGAAACCCAGCTGTCATTTGCACATCATGATTGTTTTATAACACCAAGGAAGCATTGAAGTCGCTTTTTGCTGCACGAAGTCACCTTTATTTGAACTTTATTATTTAAATTTGAAGCACCCCTTGTGGACAGCTGGACACTCACTGCATGATGCACTATTATATAGATCACTTTGGCTATCCATTATAACATTGTATGTTCTTCATAAATACCATTTTGTTTTGTGGTTTTTTGATATTTAAGCTTTTATCACATCTTTGAATCACGATTGATTTTACCATCTTTATTTCCGGATTTATATTCACTGCATTCTATATTGTTTTTAGTGTTTTAGAGGCCATTACCAGCCTGAGAAGTTTTTCTGATACTTATATATAATTACTATTTGCTTATTTCAATTAATACTTTATTATTTCACCTCACTGTGTTACACAGTACCACACACAACTTTTTTTTTTTGGGTCAGGTCCCAATTATACATATTTATACTAGTTTTATTATTGTTTTTTCTGGCACTCATTACTGGGACGTTCACACAGTGCCACATTACTCGTCAAGGGGTTGAACTCTCACCCCATATTATTATGCAGGCAGGAGCCCATACCCAGCATACTCAGCTATTTTAATTTACCTTAGGATTAGCGCAGCACCAACCCCCACCATCCTTAGTTGCTACCTCACCAGGGTTTAAGGCTGAACCCCATTCGGTGCAAGCTGCTTCTCCCAAATCTCAACCACCTATACCAGCACTGATTGGTAGCGCAGGAATAACATTCTTTACACTGATCAGCAGTATTTGATCGCTTGGTTCTCAGACTTATGCCCCATAAACACGGTCGGACATTGATCGGACATTCCGACAACAAAATCCTAGGATTTTTTCCGATGGATGTTGGCTCAAACTTGTCTTGCATACACACGGTCACACAAAGTTGTCGGAAAATCCAATCATTCTGAACGCGGTGACGTAAAACACGTACGTCGGGACTATAAACGGGGCAGTAGCCAATAGCTTTCATCTCTTTATTAATTCTGAGCATGCGTGGCACTTTGTGCGTCGGATTTGTGTACACACGATCGGAAATTCCGACAACGGATTTTGTTGTCGGAAAATTTTATAGCAAGCTCTCAAACTGTGTGTCGGAAAATCCGATGGAAAATGTGTGATGGAGCCTACACACAGTCGGAATTTCCGACAACAAGGTCCTATCACACATTTTCCGTCGGAAAATCCGCCGTGTGTACGGGGCATTAGAGTCGGTGGGGGACAGATGCTCCACTGGATCAATGCTGCATCCACCTAGGTAAGAAGTCTGCAAAAAAACAGAGTTAGGTACCTGGTAACTCTTTTTCTAAGAAGTCTTCCAGGGCAGCATCCGAGAGATAGGCTCCTCCTCCCTAAAACAGGAAACACATTAGTCCACCATTATAAATTTCACACTCTTACCTGTGTGCCTCAGTTATGTTAAAGCACCGAAGGAATTCCCTGTAAGCTGCAAGCTCCCCCTCTGTACCTGGTTATTGTTGTTTCAAGGGTGGGAACTAGTGCTGCCCTGGAAGACTTCTTAGAAAAAGAGTTACCAGGTACCTAACTCTGTTTTCTCGAATCGTCTTCCAGGGCAGCATCCGAGAGGATATATCAAGCAATACTTACTAGGGTGGGGTTAGAGACTGGAGCACTTTACGACCAAATGCTTGGTCTTGGTCAGACAGCTGGTCTATGCGGTAGTGCTTAGCGAAAGTACTGAAGCTCGACCATGTCGCTGCCCTGCAGATCTGCTCCAGAGTTGCCCCTGCTTTCTCTGCGGCCGAGGTTGCCCAGGCTCTAGTTGAGTGCGCTCTGATTTCACTAGGTGGAGTGAGATTCTGTGCCTTATAGGTAATCTGTATGGCCATCCTTATCCATCTGCTGATGGTGCTTTTTGAAGCTCGTTTCCCTCTGTTGATTCCTGCATAGAGGATGAAGAGGGAGGTCGTTTTACGCCATTCCTTTGTTCTGTCGAGATACGCTATGAGCGTGTTCCTTACATCAAGTTTGTTGTAGATGTCTCTTTTCCTACTATTCATGGTTGTTGGAAGTGAAGGTATGACGATGTTTTGGGTTCTGTGAAATGTAGAAGAGACCTTGGGTAGAAACGCCGGATCTGGAGAGAGAATTATCTTGTCCAGATGTATTAGACAGTATGGTTCTATTGAAGATAGGGCTTGGATCTCACTCACCCTTCTGGCGGATACTAAGGCCAGAAGGAGTGCAGTTTTTAACGTGAGGTTTTTGTCTGAGCTGTCCTCGATAGGTTCAAACGGAGGGGAAAGAAAGCCCTTAAGTACTGTGCCCATGTCCCAGGTGGGAGTTTTGTACAATTTGGCTGGTTTGGATCTTTTAAGAGTATTGAGGAATCGTCTTATCAGCGGGTCTTCCGCTAGTCTAGTATCCATGACCGAGGAAAGTGCTGCAATTTGTACTTTCAGGGTACTTGGTGATATGTTTTTGTCTGCACCATCTTGTAGGAAGTCCAAAACTATTGGAATTATCCCACCGTTGGAGATTGGTCTGTCTTCGTACCAAGAAACAAATTTTTTCCTTATTTTCTCATAGATGGCTCTCGTTACCGGCTTTCTGCTGTTTAAGATGGTGTTGATTACTCTGTCTGATAGGCCTTTGTTCTGGAGTTTTACCCTCTCAGTAACCAAGCCGAGAGCTTCAAGATTTTGTGGTTCGGATGGTTGACTGGGCCTTGTGACAGTAGATCCGGGTGGTCCGTCAGTGTCAGCTGAGGTTGTATGCTGAGATTTTTTAAATGACTGAACCATGCTCTCCAGGGCCAGTGTGGTGCTATTAGTATCACCGTTGTTTTCTCTGCCTTGATTTTTTGGATTACTTTTGGGATTATGGCAGTTGGAGGGAATGCATAGCACAGATGCCATTTCCAGTTTTGGTTGCAAGCATCCACCCCGCTGTTGCCATCTGTAGGGTCCAGGGAGAAAAATATCGGAGATTTTGCGTTCGCCCTGGAAGCAAATAGGTCTACTTCGGGTATTCCCCACTTCTGGGTGATTTGAGTGAAGGTTGTTTGGTTTAGCGACCATTCCGTGTGTTTTATCGTTTTCCGGCTCAGGAAATCTGCCACTGTATTGTCTGTTCCTTTTAGATGGATACCGGATATCGATCTTATGTTCACTTCTGTCCACAGTAGGATAGATTGTGTCAGTCTCATCAGTTTTTGGGATTTTGTGCCCCCTTGTCTGTTTAGGTATGCGACTGTCGTTGCGTTGTCTGATTGTATCTTTACATCTTTCCCCTGTAATGCTGGCTTGAAGGCTTTTAGCGCTTCCCCCACAGCCTTCAGCTCTCTCAAGTTTGAGGAGGCTTGAGCCCATTTGGGTGTCCATTTCCCTTGCGAGAACCGCCCTTCCATGTGGGCTCCCCATCCTAGGGCGCTTGCATCGGTGGTGATGCTGACTGGATTGACTTGAGCCCATCTGCGCCCCTCGATGACCCGAAGTGGGTTGAGCCACCAGTAGAGTGTTTGTTTGACTGTGGCGGGGACGGGAATGGATTTTTCTAGGGATGCTCGCCTGCCATCCCACTGGGAAAGAATGTAGTTCTGTAAGGGTCGCATGTGAATTTGTGCCCAGGTGATGGCTGGAATGGAAGACGTCATCAGTCCTAGTACGGACATTCCGTGCCTGATCGTTGTGGAATGGTTCCTTAGCAGGGACGTAATTGCTTGTGTCATTTTTACGTCTTTTTCCTTTGTTAGGAAAATTTTTGACAGTCTGGAGTCCAGCACGTATCCCAGGTACACTACTCTCTGGCTTGGGATCATTTGCGATTTCTCTGCGTTTATTAACCATCCCAGGTTTTGCAGATAGTTCATACTCGTGCGCAGGTTGTTTTCTAGGATTGCTGCCGAGTCCGCAAAGAACAGGAGGTCGTCTAAGTATGGTATTATTCCAATACCCTCCTGTCTTAGACCTTTTAGCGCTTCCAATATTATTTTTGAGAATATTCTTGGAGCTGAGGAGATTCCGAAGGGGAGAGCTGTGTACTGTAGGTGTAGCGTAGCTGCTGGCCCCTGGATTGCGAACCTTAGAAACTTTTGGTGATCCTTCCTTATGGGGACATCCCATATATGTAGGCATCCTGTAAATCTAGTGTTGCCATGAATGTCTCCCGCGGTAGGATGTTCCTGATTGAATAGATAGATTCCATTCTGAATCTCTTGTATCTTATTCCTCGGTTGAGTGGTTTGAGGTTTAGTATCAGCCTTAGTTTGCCTGATGGTTTTCTTTTTGCGAAGATGTGCGAGTAGAAACCCTTTTGTTCCTCCTCTTGGGGAACGTGACAAATCACCTTCTGATCCAATAGTTTCTGTAGGGATTCTAGAAACACCTTTGCTTGATTGCTGTCCTTGGGCAGCATGGTCGCTAAGTATTTGGTTGGGGGGCGGTTGGAGAATTCTATTGCGTAACCGTCCGCTATGGTGCGCAATATGAATTTGTTTTCTGTTATCTCCTCCCATTGGTGGGAGAAAGCCGCCAATCTGCCCCCCACCTGAAGGCAGTCATTGTTTTTTGTTCTTTTGGGTATTAGGCTTGAGGATGAATTCACCTTTGCCTTTCTTGTTTTGTTGGCCCCAGTGCTTTTTTGCCCCTGGCTTATTGAATTTTTTGAAATGCCGAAAGGGCGCCTTCCCTTGTCTCTTCTTGGTTTGAGGGAACCCCTTATTTTTTGCTGCAGTCCTATCCAGGACTGTTTCTAGCTCGGGACCAAACAGTAGGTCTCCAGTAAATGGTATGCCACATAAACGGTTCTTGGAAGGTGCATCCCCCCCCCAGGATTTTAACCACAGGGCTCTGCGGGCCGAGTTTAGTAGTGCCGTGGTCCTAGAGGATATTCTGACAGTTTCTGCTGAAGCATCTGCCAAGAAAGCTGCCGCTCTAGTTAGTGTGGGGATGGTTTTAATTAGTTCCTCCCTGGGCGTGTCGTTCTCCAATAGATCTTGCAGCTGGGTTAGCCAGATTAGTAAGGTTCGGGCTGTGCAGGTGGAAGCAATAGCCGGATTTTGGTTTGCCGCTCCTGCTTCCCATGCCCTTTTCAGGAGAGCTTCTATTTTCTTGTCCATGGGGTCGCTGAGGGTACCTGCGTCATCAAAAGCCAAGTCCGATTTGTTCGTGATTTTTGCCAGAGAGGCATCCACCTTGGGGCATTTAGCCCAGGTTTTGGTGTCTGCTTCCGCAAACGGGTATCTGCGTTTGATTGTGGCGGGGATGAAAAGCTTTTTCTCTGGGTCTTCCCATTCCTTTTTGACTATGTCTTTAAGTGTTTGGTGTACCGGGAACGTTCTTGGCTTTTTGGGCTGGAGCCCTTTGTACATTCTGTCATGTATAGTGGGTTCTGCGGTTTTCTGTTCTTTAATGCCTAGAGTGTCAGTGATGGCTTTGAGAAGACTGTCTGTGTCCTCAGAAGGGAACAGGTTGCAGTCTGTCGTGTCATCTTCCTCCTCTGAGTCTGAACAGATACCGTCTTCTGATTCAGATTGTTCAGATTCATCTGAATCCACCTCTTGTTCTGCCTGTACCTTGTTCTCCCTCGGAATGTGTGTTCCGCTGGTAGATGGGATACTGGCCTGAGCGACACTTGCTGGCGTTTCTAATTTTTCGATAGCTGAGCGTAGTGGTGCCATGGTGCTCTGAATTTCTTTTTTAAAAGAATTGAGCAGGTCTTTCAAAAATCCCTGTGATTCTTTTGCCACCATTTTGTCTAAGCATTTCTGACACAAGGGCTTTTTCCAATCTGGGGAAAGCCTGTGGCTGCATGAGGCACATGTTTTGCCTTTAGCCTTCCTTTCCTCGGGGGTCTTTGCCTGCAAGCAAGCATAGAGACAAAAAAAACCCTGTGAGATAGGTGGTCAAAAAACCTGCCTGTAGATAGGCAGTAAAGAGGTTAAGACAGAGATAATTCAGGAATATTCTGGCTTACCTTGGAGCTGTCCTGGCTTGCAGGATCTGCAGGGCAGGGTGGGGAAGCGTCAGACATGATCAGCCACCAGGATCCTCTGCTTAGAGGCCTTTTTATCTGCTTCCTGCATAAGCTCCGGCCCCGCCCCCGGCTGACCCCGTGCAGGTTGGTGGACACACCTGCACATGCCGCTGTATTGTAGAGTAACCGTGCTGGTAGTGAAGGATCGCATTGAACAAATTTGCTATTTGTATTCTGTTTTCTTCTTCCTTTTTTTTTTTTTTTTTTTAAACTTCCCGCCCCTAGGTGTCCCTGCTCTATCTCCACAGTAGATAGACTACGGGAAAATGGCCGCCAACCCGGAAGCGGAACTTCCTCGGCGCCATCTTGGTACACCCCCGACTTCCTGTAGCGGCCTGTGGCGGTGAGGACGCTGTTGCGCCGCCCGGAGAGCGGCAGATTCGTTTGGGGGGGCAGCCGCAGCCACCAGGGACCTAATTGGAAGGTACGAAATCCTCCCTGCTAGACCCTCTGCTGCTGAGGTTCTCGGCGGCGGTCGGCGGCGGCGGGGGGGGGGGGGGGGGCGCCCGCCTCTGTGCATGTATCCATCCCCCCTGGTGGGCTCCAAATTCTGCGGAAAGCCAGAGGGGGGTGCTTGCAGAAGCATACACAGGCCTGAACAGCGGCATGGGGTGGGGATGACAGAGTCCTCCTGCAGCCTGGGGGGATGATTGCAGACCCCTCAGTAGGGGCGAAATCTCAGGCTTTAAGCAATGTTGCCCAGTGCTGCTCCTGCTCGCCCTCCCAAAGCCCCTTGGGCTGTATGGGATGCTGGCAGGGGGTCTCCTGCAACAAGCACAGAGACAGGTGAAAATAAAATAACAAACGTTTTTGCAGCTCCTGTGGGTCCGGAGGAAACACAAACAACTGAGGCACACAGGTAAGAGTGTGAAATTTATAATGGTGGACTAATGTGTTTCCTGTTTTAGGGAGGAGGAGCCTATCTCTCGGATGCTGCCTTGGAAGACGATTCGAGAAAACACATTCTTCTCTTATAAGGTTTTGGCACAACCAATACTGCCTTACAAGAAGGCCATTCTAACACTAACAAAATATAAAAGCAAAATAGGGCAAAACAGCTTTGCTTGAAAGTGATCTTGTAAAGAGAAAAACACAGAAGCCGCTATCGATTCTTCCATTTAAAAATATGCTGGTTGCCTCACATCAATACTTTTTGAATCACAGAGCCTAAATAAAGCACGCTGTAAAAGATTGCCACAAAAGTGTAAGAATTCCTCATCTCCTGTTCCAGTGGCTCAAGAAGCAAGCTGATGCATTAGAATGAAATTCGAGCAACTGGCAATTTCAGTAAGAATGGTCAAAAATAGCACCCTGTATGACAATTTACCTGTAATTTCCCCCTCCCCAGCAAATAAATATCCATTCTGCCCAAGTCCTTTTAGGCATTTGAACTTTCATTTCCTCCCATGGTGACAATGTTGTCACTGACTGGCGTTAACTGGTACACTGACAGCTATAAGCAAATACAGCGTGTAACCTCTCTCCACCTTACTAATAAAAAGTGCCACTCTGTCCATTAGAGGAGATGTCATCGCATGGCATTTTCAGCTCTAGAAGAGAGCCCTTCCTTGTTCTACCTAAAGCTGAACTCCAGGTTTACGTTTACGCTAAGTATTTCATTTAGGCCAGAACCATTTTCCTTACTAATAGTTGCAGCCATTGCCAGTGTTGTATAAACTATCAGCTATATACAGCATTGTCTTCCAGAAGCAGTACGGGACATCCATCTGCTGCCAGAACAAAAGTTAAGTTGGGCTGAGTGCTGCTTAGCCATTCACAGGAAGACTTGTATTTTTAGGAATAAATACAAGGCTTTCTCTGATTAGCTGAGGTGGAGGTAGAGACATCTGCAGCAACTGATAAAAGGAAATTGTTTGTTTGGGCCATGCATGACCAAATCAAACTATTTAAAAGGCGATGTTCACCTTTAAAGTATATATAAACCCTCAAATTGTAAAACAACCCATACAGTTTAAAATACAATTGAAAGGTAAAACATTTGTGTATAGTTATAAAAAAAAAAAAAAATAAGAAAAAAAAAAAAAACAAAAACCACCTTTGATCACATTTCTCCTGTTCTCAGCTGCATAGAGATGGTGGAGGAGAAACAGCAGTACACTGGCCAGTGAATGGCTGTGTAGGGGTATCAGTAGGACTGATTCGCTAATTGCTATGCAGCAATTCAGATTCCATCCTGGAAGAAAACCACAGCTTTCAATTCTAAACCCCACTGCATTGGCTGCATGGCCACGGAGGTATGTGCACCAGAAACCCATTCCTGCCCAGGTCCATTTTCATATTTTAGCGCTGTCACACTTTAATGACAATTATTCAGTCATACAACACTGCAACCCAAACAAAATTTCTTTTTTTTTTTTTTAACAGAGAGCTTTTGGTGATTACTATGCTATACAAAAATAAATAAAACACTCCCCAAAAACACATTTCTTAGTTTCTGTTTAAATATTTGCAAAAAAAGTAATCCTTCTGCTACATTTCTTTGATACAAATAACCTAAATCAGTGTAAAAGTAAGGCCCCTTTTACACGAGGCGTACTCCGTTTCTAGGAGCCCGCCTCAGTCCGCCAGCTCAGCGGGAGATCAGTCCGTTGATCTCCGCTGAGCCGGCGGATGATAGGTCCCTCTCTGCTCAATGAGCGGGGAGGGGCTTGTCAGGCGCCGCTGCCGCCTATGGAGGGATCGGACGAAAACGGACAGCATGTCCGTTTTCGTCAGATCTCACCCGATCCGATAGCGACGGACCTGGACGTAGAGCCATCCGTCTGCTTTTAGCGGATCGGACGTCAGCGGACATGTCTCCGCTGACATCCGACGCTCCATAGGCTAACATGGTACTTATTAGAGGCCGGCCGATATTTGGCTTTTTTTACTTAATCAGCATCGGCCGATTGTGCTGATAAAAAAAGCCGATTATAACTTCAGCGGGACTTGCAAATGACTTCTGTGATAGAAGTCAATGCAAGTTGCCTGAAAGTTATCTGTGGAGAGGATTCTCTCCTCCCTGGGCAGCCTGCTAAGTCTGATAAGAAGATACATTGTATCTTTTCAGGTTCTTTTATCAATGAGCTGAACTCCATGTGTAGAAGCTCTCAGTTTAACCATTTAAAGACTAAATCTTTTCTGACACTTGTTGCTTACAAGTAAAAATCCTGTATTTTCTGCTAGAAAATCACTTAGAACCCCCAAACATTATATATATTTTTTTAGCAGAGACCCTAGGGAATAAAATAGCGGTTGTTGCAATATTTTATGTCACACAGTATTTGCGCAGCGGTCTTTCAAACGCAATTTTTTAAAAAAAAAAAATACACTAATGAAAAAAAAAAAAATAAAGCAGTAAAGTTAGCCCAAGTTTGTTTTGTTTAATAAATGTTTAAATGTAAAAAATGTTATGTATTACTTAAGGCTGCTTTCACACTGGAGCGGGCATGCGTTGACGGTAAAACGCTGTTCGTTTTAGCGGCGCTTTACCGTCATTTTAGCGGCGCTATTCGGCTGCTATCGGGGCGCTTATAACCCAGCTAGCAACTGAGGAAGGGGTTAAAGGCGCCCCTGAAGCGCTGCTGCCGAAACGCTTTGCAGGCGCTTCGGCAGCGTTGCCCATTCATTTCAATGGGCAGGAGTGGTGGAGGAGCGGTATACACCGCTCTAAAGATGCCGCTTGCAGGACTTTTTTTAAACATCCTGCCAGCGCATCGCCTCAGTGTGAAAGCACTCGGCTTTCACACTGAGACTGCAGGGGAGACGTTTTACAGGCACTTTACAGGCGCTATTTTTAGCCCAAAAGCGCCTGAAAAATGCCCCAGTGTGAAAGGGGTCTAACTGTTAGATTTTATGAGATGAAGGGAAAAAAAAAAAAAAAAAAAATCGGCCTAATATATCAGCCCAAAAAATATCGGCATCTTAAATCGGCCATCGCGATTTCTAAATATCGGCATCGGCCAGAGAAAAACCCATATCGGTCGACCTCTAGTACTTATACTTTAAAAATTGATCACACCTGATGTAAAAATGCCAGGATAGAACAAATACCCCCCAAATTATTCAGTTTTGTTAAGTAGACACCCCCAGGAATTTAGTAAGGGGCATGGTGAATTTTCTGAAGTTGTAAATTTTTCCACACAATTCTCTGAAAGGTTTGGATTTTTTTTTTTCCTCCCACAAAATTGTCATTTTAACAAGCATGGGGATGCCACGTGAGACTTTTTCACTCTAGCCACAGAGGGGCCCAAAATCCAAGAAGCACCTTTGGGCTTTCAAGGAGCATAAATTACGGATCTAATTGGGGCAGTACAGTGATTAGCACATCCGCCTGGCAGCACTGGGGGTCATCAGCTTGAATCCCAACCACGGCACTACCTGCATGGAGTTTGCATGTTCTCCCTGTTCCTGCGTGGGTTTCCTCCAGGTACTCCTATTTTCTCGCACACCCCAAAGACATGCTGGCCTGGTAGGTTAATTTGCTACTGTAAATTGGCCCCAATATGTGTGTGTGTGAATGAATGGAAGTATGGGACCCTAGATTGTAAGCTCCTTAAGGGCAGGGACTGATGTGAATGCACAATATGTAAATGCTGCGTAAATTGACAGCTCTATACAAGTACCTGTAATAAATATTAAATTCCTGACTACCCATCACATTTTTGAAGGCCATGGAGCACCAGGACAATGGAAACAACCACAAAAATTACCACATTTGGAAAGCAAACACAACAATGTATTTTCTAAGAGACATAATGAGTCTTTTGAATGTGTTATTTTTATATTGCCACACATGTATTTTTTTTTTAACCGCTTGCCGACCGGCTCATGGCAGAAGGGCACGTACAGGCAGACTAACGTACTTGTACGTTTCCCTTTAAGAAGCGGTATGCGGGCGCCCTCCGCGAGTGCGATCGCAGGTCCCGCGGACTCTATGTACGCGGGTATACCCGCGAACGTCTCACGGAGAGGAAGAACGGGGAAATGCTGATGTAAACAAGCATTTCCCCGTTCTGCCTAGTGACAGGACACTGATCACAGCTCCCTGTAACCGGGAGTGGTGATCAGTGTCGTGTCACACACAGCCCCCCACCACAGTTAGAATCACTCCCTAGGACACACTTAACCCCTACACTGCACCCTAGTGGTTAACCCCTTCACTGCCAGTGTCATTTACACAGGAATCAATGCATTTGTATAGCACTGATTGCTGTAGAAATGACAATGGTCCCAAAAATGTGTCAAAAATGTCCGATGTGCCCGCCATAATGTCGCAGTCCCGATATATATATAAAAAAAAAAAAAGAATGCCATAAAACTATCCCCTATTTTGTAGACGCTATAACTTTTGCGCAAACCAAACGCTTATTACGATTTTTTTTACCAAAAATATGTAGAAGAATACGTATCAGCCTAAACTGAGGAAAAAAAATAAATTTTATATATTTTTTGGGGATATTTATTATAGCAAAAAGTAAAAAAATAATGCGTTTTTTTTTTTTCAAAATTGATGCCTTTTTTTATTTATAGCGCAAAAAATAAAAACCGCAGAGGTGATCAAATACCACCAAAAGAAAGCTCTATTTCTGGGGAAAAAAGGACAACAGTTTTGTTTGGGGGCCACGTCGCACTACTGTGCAATTGTCAGGTAAAGCAACGCAGTGCCAAATTGCAAAAAGTGCTCTGGTCTTTGGCCAGCCAAATGGTCCGGGGCTTAAGTGGTTAAACGAAGTTGTCAATTTAAAATATATTTCTAACACACAGCATGGGCGTCCCAAAATACAATCTACTAATCCTCCTGAGTATGGGGATACCACATGTGTAAGACCCTTTCAATGTCTGGACTGATTATGTACCCGACATTGCAACCTGTGTATCAGAAAATCAACCAACACTGTATAGAAAACAATGCACTGTAATGGCCACCTCTATGTGTGGTCAGTGAATATAGCATAGTATAGCTTCACCTACTGCAGTCCCTGTTCCTAAAAGCCAAGCAGGCTTGACTGGTATATGACTGCCCCCATTGCACAATGCTATGTTCACTGGCCAGAAAGTACAGGAGGCTGAACAAAAAAAAAAAAAAAGGGAGGAGTACCTGTTCTAGTTGTGTAGTTATCCACAGAGGATGGGTGGGAGTGGTGTCTCGCAGAAACGTAGCCAGTGGGACATGAGGATAGGTCAGTACTGGTGCCAGGCAAAGACATGGTCAGCAGCAGCCAAAGGATTCATCCCAGCAGGGGCATGGTCTGGTCCAGCCAATGGATTGGTCCAGGTAGCAGGAAGGAACATGGTCAATAAACAGGCCAAGGTCAGTTCAGGCACCAACATGGTCAACTAATAGCCAAAGGATCCAGGGAGCAATATCAGGCTTAGATCCTCAGTCAGGTAACACCTGGATACAGGGGAAAAGGCTTCTTTCCACCCAAAGCTCTTCAAAGCCTCCAGATCCTGAATTACCCAAAGAAAATCAAAAGCTTACTACTCTGAAGCCCCTCATTCTGCATATATGAGACCCCCCAGTGTTATCTTAACTCCCACTAATACAGTGGCACGTTCTCACACTGTAATAGCAGGGAAAAGAGCAGTCCAGGCACCTGGATTAAAACAGTCGATAAACAGGCTGAGGTTAGTTCACGTGGAAGGCAGAAAAGTGGTTGATAAACAGGTCAATATGACGGCAAATGGTCAGTCCAGGCAGCAAGAAAAATTGTTAGCACAGAGGATATTGGATATGGGGAAAATGGCAGTGAGTAATAGGTTCACCATAACTTCACTAATATGTTAGTAAAGTGTGGTAACGTTGGAAGCAGCTTCCTATGCATAGGCCTGGTTGGGAGGGACACTGGGGACAATGAAAAGGGGTGTCACAACTTACTCCATTCTCGCTGCATACTTTACATTTTTTTTGTCTTTTTCGGCCCGTTTCTGTGGGTGGGATATTCTCTGGGAAATGTCTCTCGTACAGCCTGCTCACGGCATCAGTTCGAATGATATCAGGCGGTGGGCCTTCCTGGTAGATAAGAGCTCTGACTATATCCTCCTGAAATTCGAGAAAGGAGGCGGGTCTTTCCACGGACTTGTGATAGAGGACATAGGAATTATAAATTGCCAATTGGAAGAGGTAAATGGAAACTTTTTTGTACCAGTGGCGGGACATTTTGGTTGCTAAAAAGGGTTGTAGCTTTTGGTCATTAAAATCCACACCTCCCATGAACCGATTGTAATCATGTATGCACTCAGGTATTTGGACTGGACCGTGCCTTCCGTGGGTTTCCACTGAGGTGTTGTTATGGATGGAGGACAGAACATACACATCACGCTTATTCCTCCATTTCAGGGCCAAAACGTCATCATTCCTCAAACTCATTGACTCCCCCCTTTGTAGCCTTGTGGTCACCAGCCTTTGTGGGAAGCCCTTACGACTTCTTTGCACTATACCACAGGCTAAAGTTTTCTGATGGTAAAGGTGGTGGAAAAGGGGCAGGCTTGTGTAATATTCATTCACGTAGAGGTGGTACCCCTTTTGGAAAAGTGGCAATGCAAGGTCCAAAACTATTTTTCCACTGTTCCCCATAGAAGATGGGCAGTCGGGGGGCTCCAGCTGACTATCTTTCCCTTCATAAACACGGAAGGCATACGTATATCCTGAGGCCCTCTCACAGAGTTTGTATAGCTTCACCCCAGATATGTCCTTTTTATTGCGAGTGTGCCGTTTGGGTCCCAGCCTGCCGGTAAAGAGGATGAGGGACTCATCAATGCAAATATGCTTCTCAGGGATATACAACTGAGCAAATTTCTGGGAAAAAAAATTAATAAGCGGGCGAATTTTGAAAAGCTTATCATATTCAGGGTGATTTCTGGGAGGGCACAGCGTATTGTCGCTGAAATGGAGGAACCGCATGATCATTTCATAGCGTGTCCTTGACATCACAGATGAATACAGCGGCATGTGATAAATAGGATTTGTGGACCAGTAAGCTTGCACTTCATTTATTTGTGTAAGTCCCATGTTAAGAGTGAGGCCCAAAAATTTTTTGAATTCTTCCACTGTGACAGGAGTCCATTCAAACGGAGGGGCGAAATTTGCATTTGGGTTATTCGCGATGTATTGCTGGGCAAAAAGATTGCTCTGGTCCACAATTAAATGAAATAAATTGTCTGTGAAAGATAAATGAAAAAAATCAATTGGTGTAGAGTTTTCGGTGTTGGCCTGAATGCCTGGCTGTGCGGTAAAAGGGGGGATACTAGCTGATCCCGAATCGCAGGGAAGCCATAGCAGATTCGCAAGTGCCTCTGGGAGACTTGTATGGCCCCTTTCATCCAGGGGTACTGTGCTGCTCGCCTCTTCAGTAGGATGATGAACGGTGCTGGCGCTTGCTTCCTCTTCAGAACTCCTCATCCTTTTTGGGGAAATGCTTTCCTCCTCCGAATCGGTTACTGACCCACTGCTCTCCACGGGTTCGTAATCAGAATCCGAATCTGACGATGAAAGCTCCCCGCTGCTCTCATCTGTCAATGTCAGAACCTGGAAGGCCTCCTCACTGGTGTACATTTGTTTGGACATGGTGTACGCTGGCTCTGGTGACACCGGGACAGGTGTGGCTGCAATCAGGGACACACTGGATGATCACGGCACTGATGACGACTGCACTGGTATGACAGGTACACTGGCTGAAATCAAAGTAATGACAGGTGGCTCTATGTGTGTAACAGTGTAAAGATCACAGTACAAAACAGTAATTGCTAAACTCACAGATCCTGGTACAGGTCTCTCTCGCTCCTCTCACACAGTCTGTGAATGAGGAAGGAGAACCAGTAACAGCAATTACCAGTCACTGTTTACATTTTCTGATTAGCTGTAATTGAACACAGCAATCACATTGTGAAGGCTGCTGTGATTGTCCCTTTACCTCAATCTGTGAGGAGCTGTGGTCCAAGGGACATCGCGATCACAAATCGCACCGCTCCAGCGCCATCAGTGCTTGTGACGTCACCTGACTTCACCCTATGCGTATCATCATAGGTCACATGACTCCATCAGGGAAAGTAGTGTGACAAGTTACATCACAAGCAGGACTGAGAGCATTAGAGCAGTGTGTATTTTGGATACTGAACCATATATACGAGGGGTCTTCAAAAAGTTTCCACTTTTATATTTTTGTTGGAAATAGGGAGGGTTAGTAATTGGTCGTGTCTGAGATTGTCATGTGACTAGTCTGTCTGGCAAGCTAGCTAACCTTGCAGTTTAGCATAAGGCCCCTTTCACACATGCAAACCATTTGCCTGTTTTTCATCCATCCGTTGACAGATGAAAAACGGACATCAATGCATCTCTATGGAAAAACTGAAGTAAACGAATGATCAGCCATTTACATCAGTTTACATCTGTCAACATCCGCTTTTTTAAAAACTGGTCAAAAACCTATTTTTGGGGAAGAAAAACAGACACATGGTACCTTTTGGCATTAATAGTGGATGTAAAAAAAAAAAAAATTTAAAAATGAACGGTCCGCATGTGTCAAATGGGCCTAAGGCCCCTTTCAGAATGGGCTGTCTGCTGCTGATCAGGTCCACCTGGAAAACTGACAGGCAGACCTGATCAGACCCTCCAGTCTCTTCTATGGAGTGGTGGTCTTATTCCCCATCCATCTGGCGGATCGAATGCAAACAGACAGATGGTTCGTTCCCATCTGATAGCCCTATAGAAGAGAGCGGGCTGCGTCTGTGTCCGCTCAGCATAGCGGACATGGACCTGCAATCCGCCTGCGCAGTGGAGAGACACCTCCCCCCTCCCCCGCTGAGTGAGAGGAATCTGTTAAGTGGAGGACCCCATGGAAAAGGGGCCTATGTTGTGGTGAAGATGGCTGTGCAATTTATCAAAAAAAAAAAAAGTGTAGAATCTTTTTGAAGAACCCTTGTATATTTGGTGGAAAAAAAAAAAATAATTTTATATATATATATATATATATATATATATATATATATATATATATATATATATATATATATATATATATATATATATATATATACACACACCGTGTTTTCTCTGTAGCACACTATCTAATGTAAGTACATAACCCTAATCCTTAAAATACACTGCACAGTGGGAGTCATTATCTGCTTAAAAGGGTTGTAAAGGTTCTCACCTTAATGCATTCTATGCATTAAGGTGAAAAAACATCTTACAGTGCGCGCCCCCCCCCCCCCCCCCTTTTACTTACCTGAGCCCTAGAACTTGACCCACGGGGACGCATTGTCTCTCTGCCCGGGGTCCCAGCTCTTGATTGGATAGAGTGATAGCAGCACAGCCATTGGCTCCCACTGCTGTCAAACCAATCCAATGACGCGGGCGCCGTGGCCGAGTCCTGCATTCGGCCTCTATGGACGCCGAATGCTGGACTCGGGAGCGCGCCCGCAAGGTAACCCCCTCAGGGAAGTGCTTCTCCTATGGAGATATCAGGTGTGGGGGAGGAGCCGCGAGAGCTGCCGGGGAACCCCAGAAGAGGAGGATCGGGGCCACTCTGTGCAAAACGAGCTGCACAGTGGAGGCAAGTATGACTTTAAACCCCAACTCCGGGCAAAAACTGCATGGGTTAACAGTTTGTTTTGTCCAGAGGCGAACAGAAAACTAATATTCACCTGATCCTCCCACCAGCGGCAAATGACACTCCCCCATGATCCAGGAATGGACTATTTCTGAAGTCCTCATTTCCCTAAGTCTATAGACCTGACGACACCAGGAACAGTCCACTGCACAAAATTGCGGGTGGGGGGGGGGGGATGCAGGATTGGGCAAGTATATCCATCTTCTCTGATCCTGCAGACAAAAATGAGCATTTTACCCTTGCAGTGCAAGCACAGTCCCACTTCATGGGGGAAAAAAAAAATGTTCTGCCTGTTCTGCGCTGCCAGAGACCCGCTCCCGCTGTGATTGGACACAGCAGGTCCGGTGGCCACCTGCGATCGTTCATAGGAGAGGCAGAACAGCGGTAAACAAGGCAGACCGTCGTTCTGTCACAGAGGGGGAGAGAGATCCTGTGTTCCTGCTAATCAGGAACACAAGATCTCTCTCTTTCTCCAGTCAGTCCACCCCCCCCCCCCAGTTAGAAATCACTCCCTAGGAGCACACCTAACCCTTTGATTGCCCCTGATGTTAACTCCTTCCCTGCCAGTGTCATTAATAGTGACAGTGTATTTATTTTTTTAGCACTGATCACTGTACTGGTGTCACTGGTCCCCAAAAAGTGGCACTTAGAGCCCTTTCACACTGGGGCAGTTTGCAGGCGCTATTGCGCTAATAATAGCGCCTGCAAACCGACCTGAAAGTGCCGCTGCTTTCATTCCAGTGTGAAAGCCCCGAGGGGTTGCACACTGGAGCGATGCGCTGGCAGGACGGTAAAAAAAGTCCTGCCAGCAGCATCTTCGGAGCGGAGTGTATACCGCTCCTGCCCATTGAAATCAATGGGACAGCGCAGCTATACCGCCGGCAAAGCGCCTCTGCAGAGGCGCTTTTCAGTTGGTATTTAACCCTTTCTCAGCCGCTAGCGGGGGGTAAAACCGCCCCGCTAGCGGTCGCATACCGACGGTAAAACGCCGCTAATAGCGGCGTTTTACCGCCGACGCTGCCCCCGCCCCAGTGTGAAAGAGCTCTAAGTGTCTGATTTGTCCACTGCAAAAAAAAAAAAAAAAACCAAACCAATATATCCCAGTTTTTAGACGCTATAACTTTTGCGCAAACCAATCAACATACGCTAATTGGGATTTTTTTTTTTTTAAACCAAAAATATGTAGCAGATTATGAAGAAATTATTTATTTTTTTTACATATTTTTGTGGGATGTTTTATAGCAGAAAGAAATAAGGTTTTGTTTTCAAAATTGTCGCTTTTTTTTGTTTATAGCGCAAAAAAAACAAAACAAAAAAACAACAAACACACGCAGAGGTGATCAAATACCACCAAAAGAAAGCTTTATTTGTGGGATAAAAAGGACGTCGGTTTTATTTGGGTACAGCGCTGCACAACCGTGCAATAGTCCGTTAAAGTTCCGCAGCGCCGCGTCGCCAAAAAATGGCCTGGACATGAAGGGGGGGGGGGTAAACCTTCCAGGGATGAAGTGGTTAGAGGGGCACATTCCAAACTATTGAGAGAGACCCCCAATAAAAGAGACGATCGATCTCCACACATTTCATGTAGATGTGATGATTATTATATGTGGTGTCCTCACTTCATGTAGCTGAGTGATTTCTGGTGATCAGTTCTATGGGAGGTCAGTGGGTGATACATGAAGATTATAGGATTTTAGGTATGAATGTCCCCCTCCCCCACCTCACTTCCTGCCCCAGTCAGGACTCTCCGCTCAGCAAGGCCACACTGGCACAGGAACCATGAGGTGGCCTGCTGGGGGGGGGGGGGGGATACATTCACCTCTAACTATACACATCTCTCCCCCCATTCCTGGTCCATACTGAGCTCTCCCACCATATGGGATGTCATCGCACCCCTCCATTCCTCAAAGATCCCCCCCACCAACAACTCACCCTTCTCAGCTACATACACGCCGAAAGCCCGCGCTACACTGCCAGCCAATCAGAGAGCGGCTCTTTCGATCAATCAGGCCCGGGAGCCCGCGTGGAACACGCAGCCCGCAACGACATCGGATTGGGCGAAATCGCAGATCTCAGCCCCACCCACCTTGTAGAGCGAGGACGGTGTCGCTACAGGGGGATTATGGGAGATGCAGTGTTTTGGTGCATTCTGAGACTACAAGTCCCAGGAAACACTGCGCGATGCAGATCCGAGCGAGCAAGGAAGATGTTAGATCTTATATTAGAACTGCAATGAAGAAAAACATCTCATTGGCGACTATGACCACAACTCAGATGTATGCATTCACATATCACAATAAAAACATAGTACACACACTTACTAAAACTGGTGCAGCTGTGCATAGTAACCAATCAGCTTCTAACTTCAGCTCGCTCAATTAGGCTTTGACAACAAAACATGGAAGCTGATTGGTTACTATGCAGAGACACTCCACCAGATATATATATTATTTATTTTTAAACTATTGTGATGCATACATCAGTCTCAGGCTGGGTTCACACTATCGCCGCATCCGGCTCACAGCAGGGGCCCGGTGCCAGGGGTCTGGGGCCAGGGGGGGTCAGGTGCCAGGGGGGTCAGGGGTCTGGTGCCAGTGGGGGCAGGGGTCCGGTGCCAGGGGGGGTCTGGTGCCAGGGGGGGTCAGGGGTCTTGTGCCAGGGGGGGTCAGGTGCCGGGGGGGGTCAGGGGTCCGGTGCCAGGGGGTGAGGGGTCTGGTGCCAGGGGGGTCAGGGGTCCGGTGCCAGGGGGGTCAGGTGTCTGGTGCCAGGGGGGTCAGGGGTCTGGTGCCAGGGGGGTCAGGGGTCTGGTGCCAGGGGGGGTCAGGAGTCCGGTGCCAGGGGGGTCGGGGGTCTGGTGCCAGGGGGGTCAGGGGTCCGGTGCCAGGGGGTGAGGGGTCTAGTGCCAGGGGGGTCAGGGGTCCGGTGCCAGGGGGGTCAGGGGTCTGGTGCCAGGGGGGGTCCGGTGTCAGGGGTCATTGGTCCGGTGCCAGGGGGGTCAGGGGTCCGGTGCCAGGGGGGGTCCGGTGCCAGGGGGGGTCAGGGGTCCGGTGCCAGGGGGGGTCAGGGGTCCGGTGCCAGGGGGTCAGGGGTCTGGTGCCAGGGGGGGTCCGGTGCCAGGGGGGGTCAGAGGTCTGGTGCCAGGGGGGGTCAGGGGTCTGGTGTGCGTCCCCTGTGGATGTTGGTCAGCCTCCCTCCCTCCATCATCCAGAACTCAGTGATAGCACGTTGCTTCTGCTTGGAATCCTTGAGGCTCACATATGAGCACGCAGCGGCTCACAGCAGGGGTCCGGTGCCAGGGGGTCAGGAGTTCGGTGCGTCCTTGTTTGCAGTTTCAGGTCCGACTTCGGCCCGAATTTTTGGCTGAATTCGGACCTGAAACGTACCAAAAGACGCACAGGACCCCTGTGCAAATCGCACCGCAGATATGTGAATCGGCTCCATAGAGAGGTGGTCACAATCTCCTGCTGTGCGAATTGGATGCGGTGAAATCCACATCCAATGCAATGAAAAAGAAGAGTTATATTCATGTTGAACTGCGTAGATTCTCTATCTCTGTGCATTTCTCAACTTCCACAAATCAAATGCCATTTTGCTTCTTTTTTTTTTTTCTCCTTGTATTATAGAATTGCACCTCTGCGGGATATTGCTGAACAGTGAAGGGGATCCCGGCGGGCAGGGAAGGGTTACACCTGCAAGATCTCACATCTCAGTTTTTGCATTCAGCTACAATGAATGATGTCATTGCACAAGACAAAAGCGACCAATCACAGGCCTGGGAGGCTGACCCATATAAATAACAGCATGCTGAGCAGCAGATTATAGTAAGAACTGCTGCTGCCTTTACTGACCTGTGAGAGCTGAAGCAATCATGTCACCCCAGGTAAAGGCAAATACATGTTACTAACTGTCATGGGGATGTATCCTGGAAAGAACAATGGCTTAGCTATGAGTGGATGTTTGATTCCCTGCATCTCTCAGTGCAGCTTTGGGCTTTCTAGGTCCAGCACATCAGCTGCAGCCATTCTACAGCTGTCTGTCTGTCTCTGCTTTGTATTTTACTCTATGAAGAAGTCAGCAGGAGAAGGTGGATGATTTGGGGGGGGGGGAGCAGAAGGCTCTGGTGGGCATTTATTCAAAGTATGCATACCTGATACATCCCTATGGGTGGACTATCCCTCTAATTAAGAACTTAATGTAATTTTCTGTATATCTAATGTCATCCCAATGCATCGTATCTAATTTCCTGTTCCTTACCAATATAACCTCAATAAGGATGAGGGTCCTCTGCTTCATGATTTAGGCTCTATAGTTGCACCAGATGTGCCAGGGTGCTTTTGTGAGTGTATTCGCAATTCATGGCAACTAAAACAAATATTGGTTCCTTTATGAAGGCAGTTCACACTAATGTGTTGTGTTTGCCTAATGCTAAAAAAATATGGCATTCATAATTTTTTATTTTTTTTTTTTTGTTTTTTTTAATTTAACGTAACGTACTCACACAAACATTCATAAATGCAAGGCAAAAAAAACAAACAAAGGTGTGTAAAATGCGTGCAAGCACACTACAAAAGAATTTCACACCACAACGCATCCATTAATGCAAGGGTGTTGATGAGCCCAAACTGTACACTTGGGTATTTGTACCTTCCCCTTTTACTATTTGTAAAAAAAAAAAATGTAATTCTTACCTCTTATCAAGTAGAATTCTTTTGTGCCCTAATATATTATAATTGAGTTGTTTTTGTGTCAATTCTTTATTTTTAGCACCTTTACCATCTGCATCTGTTAACGAGCTCCTATGGGAGTGGAAAATCTTCGTAGCATGCAATACATTCATTTATGGAGAGTACAGCGTTGGTGTGGCTGATTGCTACCAATCAGCTTCCAGCTGGTCCTGTGTGTGTGTGTGTGGTGGTTTTGTTTTTTTTTGGTCTATAGTAGCTCCAGTTTTCTGAATACAACTCTCCTCGCCTTCAAATTGCATATATTTACCGGCCCATTAACAAATGTCCCATATATATTTTTTTTTTTTTTTTTTTTTTTTTTTTTTTTTTTTTTTTTTTTTTTTTTTTTCCCTGTTCTTGTGTCCAGGGACCAGTTTGGTACCCAAAGATAAAATGTTATTTTTAAAGCAAATTAGGGGTTGATGGGAGAACAAAAACAAAATATTTGCAGGTGGAGGCAGGGCTGGGACAAGGCGTGGGCAGAAGGGGGAAGCTGCCCTGGGCACAATGGTTTATTGCAGGGATTGGGGTGCCCTAACTAGGGAAAGGGGTGTAGCTTGGCATCTTTGCGCTGGGTGCTTTTTTTTTTTTTTTTTTTTTTCCTGGCACTGGATGGAGAAATGAGTTGTAGTAACTTAGTGCAATGCTTATTAAAGCAGAGCTCCAGCCCGCCCACCAAAATTTTAAAGTCCGCACCTACAAATACTGTAGCTGCTGACTTTTTAATATTGGGACACTTACCTGTCCAGGGATCCCGTGATTTTTTTTTTTTTTTTTTTTTTTTTTTTTTTCTCTCCCCCCTCGGGTTCCTTGTAGGGGTTCCCTACAGCGCATGCGCGAACCGTGCTGCACTTTGTGAATGGCCCTGCAGCAGGGGACGGAGGGAGGGGAAGGAAAGTTCTGCTTTTTAGAGATGGGTGTGGTGTTTACAAAAAAAAAAAAAAAATTATAAAGAATTATACTTGCCTAGGTGGATGCTGGCTCTAAGATTGAGAACCGATCGATCAAACACCGCTGACTCTCACTGGACTGTGGAGGGGGCGGGAGCAGCTGGCTCAGGCTCTCGGTGGCTCCTGACTTCTTTTTTATGATTTTTGCCTGGACCAGCTCTGTGATGTCAGCTGAAAACTGGTCACAGGAGTTCAGAATGAACTGTGATCCATAGAAGTACAGCCAAACGAGCTTTGGCTATACTTCTCCTTTTTAAGCCCAGGTTCACACAAGTACTGCTTTTGCAGAGTGTTTTTGTAGTGTGATTTTGCGTGTTTATACATGCATTTTTCCGGAGGTGGCGGCTGGATTTTATACACGACTATGAATAAAAATGCATATACATGCAGTTTCCATGCACTCCCATTAAAGTCTATGGGGCAAGTCTAACGCACTGCACCAGACAAAGCTCCTGCACCTTTTCAAGAAACACACTGCAGCCGTGCTGCATTGATGTGTGGCCACCATAGAGAATAATGTAATTTCTGTTGTGGTGCGGCTCCACAGCAAACTCAGGAGAAAAAGGACTAGTTTGAATAGGGGCTAATGCACAAGATGATGTGCGTTACCATCCATTTAGGGCTCGTTCACACCAGCTGCTGCATTGCAACACAGCAGCTGATGTGCAGTGCGTTGGGGCAGCGATCTGCACAGTGATGAGCTAAGCCCTGCATCACACTGTTTCCTTTGAGATGTCACACAGGCATCTCATAAAGTTCAATTGCTGGCTGCAAGGTGCGAGGCTGCAGTTTGCCCTTCGCTGAAAAAAGTACTTATATTAAATTTTTATTTTTTCCAGCAAACCCTGCCCGCACATCATCGGATAGGATCTCACCCCAATGGATACCACCCAACTTTCTGAGATGAAAGAGTAATGCCTTTTAGCACAATGGTTTTAGGCAATGGGCACACCCCAGTTAGGCCCCCAGTTATGCAGACCATACAGAATAGTTTGTTCTACCCAGATTTTTTTTTTTTTTTTTTTTCCACCATTGCTTTTCTTTATGGTCCAATCACACTTGGGACCATTCGCGATTTTAGATGTGGGCAGAAATCCCATCAAACAATGGGAGGCTGACACCTACCTCAGCTATTCATGGCTGTTCACATATAATCACTCAAGCAGCAATTACCCACGAATGATCGACTCTGGATGTAGAAAAATCTGCTCAAAATGGTAAACCAGATGATTCCGAGATCGGATGAAGGTTTAGTGCAGAATAAGAAGTTGAATGGTACGTTTTCATGGATATTTGTACATCCAACAAAAAAGGGGGACAACGGGTGGGGGGGGGGAAGGACAGAGGGAATTGGTTCTGAAAGAGGGACAGTTGGGATGTATGCCAATGCACGCCTTAAAGCTGCTTTGCTATCATTTTTAAATAAACTGGGCCAAGATCTCACTGTTGGGAGATCCTCAAATTTTTTTTATTTTTTTTTGTGGCCATTCACTGGCTCCAAAAGTGAACGCAAATGTAATATTTTGAGATGTCCACAGAACAGAAATAAAGTGGCAGTCTTATAATGGGGACACTTGTTCTGGGGATGGCTGTCCACAGGGCATTCAGTCACTTTGTAGAGATTTCCTCTCTACATTGTGGACAGGAAGTAAAGGGAAATCTCCCCAATGGGACACAGATGGGAATTTCAAATGCCCTTTAGGCTGGATTCACATATGAGCATGCAGCAGCTCACAGCCGGCGCATCCTCGATCACCATTTCAGCCTGAATTTTTGGCTGAATTCGGACCTGAAACTGACCAAAAGACGCACAGGCCCCCTGTGCAAATCGCACCGGGGCCGCTGCGGAGATATGTGATCCGGTTCCCTAGAGAGACGGTCAAAATCTCCTGCTGTGCGAGTTGGATGCGGGAAAACCCACATCCAATTTGCACTAGTGTGAACCCAGCCTTAAACTTAAAAGTAGAAGTAAAGCCAAAAACTAACTCGCTCTAAACCTACTCTCGGCCACATTCCAAGCCTAATCTAGCTAACCCTGTACAGAGAAAATCGCTAGGTTCTGCCGCCACTCTGTGTGCAGGAGACAGCAGACAATGGCTGGGAAGTAACGTCACCCATAGACTTATGCTGGCCATACACACACAGAATTTCGGCCGTTTGCAGATTGAACGATTATTCGTCGATCGAAAGCGAATTGCCCACTGACAGAATAAACTCTTACATGATTGTCGTTACTGTTGGATAGCAAAATATATATAATATTATTATACAAGACAGAATATTCTTGTTTCGCTTACAATATACACTTTAGTAAAAGTTTTCGCTTCGGATCCATCGACATTAGCTGGGCCCACGGTCGAAATTGTTGGTAAAGTCCCGTCCACTAACGGCACAATTGTTGTACGATCTTTCCGACAATGACCCATTTCGGCCGAAATTCTGTGCATGTATGGCCAGCCTTAGTCAAGGTTTGCATCTATGCGGTTACAGTGGTTTTCTGAACCATGCCAGGCTCTGCCCCCTGGCCCAAAGCACCTTGTCCCTGTGCTGATGGGGACAAGGGCCTCTTCCCCACAACCCTGGGCTGTGGTTGTGGGGGGCTTTAACAAGGGCAACATTGTACCCCTACTCATTCACCAGAAAAAGTGTCACTTAGAAAAAAAAACCACAAACCCATTCCTTTTATTAAAAATCCAAAATGTGCCCTGGTGTAGATCAATCATCAATCACACCGGACCCAAGGGGTGGAAGCTCTGTACTCATTGAAGGCTTACTGCCCTCTACCCACTCCTCCGTCTGACAGTTCTTTAATTAGATAACTGGTGGGGCCACCCGGTGACCTCACCAGCTGGCCCCGCCCCAGCATGCACCAGGCTTTATTTAACATTATTTGGATAATGTAGAGAATGGTTAAAGCAGAACTCCAGTTTCTTCAACCCCCCCCCCCCCAAAGATTACTTGCATGTAATCGTATCATGAGTTATTGCATGCAAGTAGTCTCAGCTAGCTGTGGGAGCTGTCGGCCTTTTCATTGCTTTCAATTGGGCTGCCTCCCGCAACTGATTGCAGGGGTTCCTACATGTAATCGTATACAGCCCAATCCACAAGTGTGAATGTGGCCTAACTGTCACTGTGGATGGACTATTTGTAGTTTGTTAGCCACCGACAGCAGCTGTCAGAATACCCAAATAGCAGTTGGATTGGATGCAGCCACTGTTTAGCAGACTTTTTTTTTTTTTTTTTAATAAATGCCTAGAGTTTTAGCTTTTAAAAGATCATCCCGTTTATTGAAGCTTCCCCAACTTCAATTTACTAAAATGGGACAGTGCAAAATCTGGTGCAGCTATTCAAAAGTAGCAATCAGCTTCCAGATTTTGCGGATTGTATATCTGCAGATAACAGCAGACATGTCACCGCTGACATCCGCTGCTCCATAGGATTGAATGAGTGTCCACACAGGTCCACCTGAAAAGTGACAGGCGGACCTGATCGGACGTGTGAAAGAACCCCAACTGAACAAGCTGCAGTTAGAACCTGGTTGGCTACTAGATTTTGCACTCCACTTTCAGTAGATCAACCCCTGTGTCCTTATACTTTTTAAATGTCTGCCTCGATAAAAAAAAAAAATCTGTCACCAATTGTTTGCGGGAGTTAAAAAAAATCGTATTTGAGTGTGGCTACTTATGAGGGTTTGTTATTGTGCGTGAATGTTTAAAAGTGGGCGTGGTCAGTGGGGTCTCCCCAGATTTCATTTTGACTATATGGTAATCTTAGTTTAAATTTCTTTAGACTGGTAAAACCACTAGTTCTGGTGATGTGCCACTTTTATAAAATAAATCGTTCATCTCCAAGGAGGCATATGGGTGGTAAATTGACTGTGCACTTTTCCATGCTGATTTCCATCAACCAATCATGTGTAAGCAAAATGCAAGTTATAAAATATTAAAAAAAAAAAAACTCACAGCATGTGATTGCTATGAATAACCAAACTGAACCTTCTTCTCAATTACTACTGCCCAAATCACCAACTCAACGGAGACAAATCTTTATGGACCTTGCTTCTTGCACTGGTCCAAATCATTTGATGGGGATGTTTTCCAGGGGTTGGGCTTGGCCCCTTAGTTCCATCGACGGGAACTCTTAAGGCCTCAGCATACCAAGACATTTTGGACAATTTCATTCTCCCAACTTTGTGTGAACAGTTTGTGGACGGTCCCTTCCTGTTCCAACATGACTGAGCACCAGTGCACAAAGCAAGGTACACTAATGAGCAAGTTTGGAGTGGAGGAACTTGTCTGGCCTGCACAGAGACCTGACCTCAACCTGATAGAACACCTTTGGGATGAATTGGAGCGGAGACTGCGAGCCAGGCCTTCTCATCCAACATCAGTGCCTGACCTCACAAATGCGCTTCAAACATTCCCATAGACGCACTCCTAAACCTTGTGGACAGTCTTTCCAGAAGAGTTGAAGCTGTTCTATCTACAAAGAGTGGGCCAACTCAATATTGAACCTTACAGACTAATGCCCCGTACACACGGTCGGATTTTCCGATGGAAAATGTCCGATCGTAGCGTGTTGTCGGAAATTACGACCGTGTGTGGGCTCCATCGGACATTTTCCGACACACAAAGTTGGAGAGCAGGAGATAAAATTTTCCGACAACAAAATCCGTTGTTGGAAATTCCGATCGTGTGTACACAAATCCGACGGACAAAGTGCCACGCATGCTCAGAATAAATAAAGAGATGAAAGCTATTGGCCACTGCCCTGTTTATAGTCCCGACGTACGTGTTTTACGTCACCGCGTTTAGAACGATCGAATTTTCCGACAACTTTGTGCGACCGTGTGTAGACAAAACAAGTTTGAGCCAAACATCCGTCGGAAAAAATCCTAGGATTTTGTTGTCGGAATGTCCGAACAAAGTCCGACCGTATTAGACTGGGATGACATTAAATCTCATTTGCGTGTAAAGGCAGGCGTCCCAATACTTTTGTTACTATAGTGTATGTCACTAATTTTTTGTTTTTTAAAAAAAAAAGGCCATTTTGTGCATAAGACTTCCATGCATAGGGTCTGCATCTGAATGATATCCAAACACTTACCAATGATGAGGTCAAAATCGGGGCACACTTTCCCAGCAAAGTAATACTTGAATTTGAGAACTTGTGCCTGATTTTTGACCTGCTCTTGGTCATTTCTTGTATATAATTTTAGAGACTGGCCTTTTCTGCCTTGAAAAATGAGCACTGTAGTCTAAGACATGTGCTAGATGAAAATCAACCCATACAAGATTTTGTGACGTATGGTATACAGTAATGGATCTTTCATGGGTTTTAAGCAAACAAATCTATAAATGTCATAAATACCTGTTTTATGGGGAAAAAAATTAAAGCCTTCATCTGTTACTATTTAGTTTACATACCACAAATTCCCATGTTCTCCTTCTGGAATTTTGATCTTACTAAAGTGGAAGTAAGTGTGTGGGGTGTTTTTTTTTTTTTTTTTTTGTGTTTTTTTTTTTTTTCCTATAGATTCAGTGGCTTTACTCCTCTCTCAGGGCTGGGGCAAGGTCATCTACCCTGTTTCCCCGAAAATAAGACCTAGCGTGATTGTCGGTGATGGCTGCAATATAAGCCCTACCCCCCAAATAAGCCCTAGTTAAAGTCCCTGTAGGTCCTATTTTCAGGATAGGGCTTATTTTCAGGGAAACCGGGTAGGGCAGGGCTTATATTGCAGCCCTCACCGACAATCACGCTAGGTCTTATTTTCGGGGAAACTGGGTAGTACCAGGGCAAAGATTCCAAAGTGCGCCCCCCCACTACTCTGCTCATGTTGTGCAAGCTTGGGGATCCTACACCCAGCAGGCACTTGCTTGTCAAAACCATTGCCGCTGTCACTACTTTTGCCAGCCTTGCAACAGAAAACACCCCCAGTAAACCATTGCGCCCAGGGAAGCTGCCCTGCTCCTAAAGTGTTTATAAAGGCAGAAGAGTTTTTATCTTGTGCATTAAGTAGGATGAAAAACCTGTGTGCAGCAGCCTCCCTAATACTTACCTGAAGTCCCTCCTAGATCCAGCGATTGTTGCAGGAGAGACTCAGCTGTCCAGGACTCTCCCTCATTGGCTGAGATGGCAGCGCAGCACCATTGGCTCCCACTGCTGTCAAGTCAGTGAGCTCTGTCTCTATACACGGAGCTGCAGCTTGGGTACCTCCATAGCTTGCTGTGGGGGCACTCAACGGGAGGGAGAGGCCAGGAGCACCGAAGAGGAGGATCTGGGCTGCTCTGTGCAAAACGTTTACACAGAGCAGGTAGGTATAACATGTTTGTTATTTTCAATGGGGAAAAAAAAGGGACTCTAGTATCGCTTTAATATCTCCTGCCCTGTTTTTCTCCTTGGTGTAGAAATGTTCAGTAATGGGCGCTCCTTTTTCAAAGAGCTGAACTTCCAGCACTGCAGACATTGACTTCCTTGGCTCTAAATTTGCAGTACATTGCAGAAACTCTGATGCCTACCCACCACTTTTTTTTTTATTACACAGAATGCAACACGTTCTATGAGTGGAAGAGGTGATCCTGTCATTCATCCACCTCTCCCTCATTCATGGAAAAAGTTTCTTTCTTTGAAAACAATACAAGGACTATTATGAATGGAAGAGAGGACAGAAAGGGAAGGGGGGTAAAATGGAATGGTTGAGCACTCACCCTTAAGCTGCAGAGTTAGCAGACAGGAGTATGGACATGCTGTGGCCACAATGCTTTGTGGCGCAGCAAAATTTATACCCCCCCCCCCCCCATCACTTTTGTCAGGCACTACCAAAATCAGCTGAATGGAACTGTACCGCACGCCTGTGGTGGCGCAACTTCATAGGAGTTAATACGGGTGGTGAGGAGGTGACTTATTGCGTTCTCTCTGCCTATCAAACGCCCTCCCTGACAAGCATTCTATCATGGATTGCTCTGCAGGGGAGGTTAACCTCCAACAACCCAGAAGTTCAGCGCTGTGAAGAAGACCGGTCATTGCTGCAAGGAACACTTCTACACGAGGGAGCAATCAACAGGACATGAGATGCACTTCTTTGGTAATGAGCAATATTTCTGAACCGATATTCCAGGGGGGGAAAAAAAATAAACTTATCTTCAAGGAATATGGGCCTTCTCCCCTTAAATGATGGCTGTGATGGGACACTAACAGTTAAAATGAATAGAGTCCCTCAGCTTCCATTTTGTGCTGTAATGAATGGGTTCATTAATGTATTCTATTTCCTCCAGCTCCATTAACAGACCAATCTGTTAACAGTATTGTGTGAGGTTAAGGAAGGCTGGGTGAGAACTGGCAGTAGAGCAGTGTACAATCATGCCATTGTTCCTCAATTAAAGGACAAGTTCACATTCTGGGCCTTGTGCTAAAAGCCACGGATTGGATCCAACATTACAGTACTGAAAGTCGCTGTCAAAGTAGTACTCGAGTCGCCTGGCGAAGTCGTGCAACTTTTAGGTGGCAGTAGTGTGAACCAAGCCTTTAACCATTCAATCCCTTTCCTGAAAAATCATTGCTTTTTAAAAGCTATAACTTTCCTATAAGTGTGGCGTTACATGACCAAAAAGATTGTTATCCTATAGATGTTCAAGTTGGTGAAAGCTCCCAACTTTTTAGCATAATAGTGTCTTAGGTGGGTTTATTCACAATGATTGCATTAGGTAGCGTTGCCCAACTTGGTCCCAATGAAAGAATAAGGTAAGTTACATTCTGTCCTAGTGGTCTAGTTCACACCAACATGTGTGCTGAAAAAAGCAGGTCAGGTTGCATTTTGCTGTGCTGTAATCCACTGCAATGAGCTGCAATGCAAAAGTGTGTACAGTTAAAGAGCAAGCAATGAATTTTAACGATGCGTTGCTGGGCACATTGACGCGCATACATTACCTTGATGCAAAGCTTATCATACACAGAATAAGGAAAAATGGGGCCCTAGATAAGGTAACAGCTTTTACACCCCCCCCCCCCCAACTCACCAAAGTTAAAGGGTTACTAAACCCACAACAGTAAAATCAGTGTGTATATGCAGCATAGCATGCTTGTTCTAATCACTGTGGAACTTGAGGGGTTAATCCTCTACATTGTGTAAAAATGCTGTTTTTATCCTGTATGCACAGATCCCCCTGCACTGTCTATCTGGGGAAGGCCAGCTAACACAGGCAGGGTAGCCGACCTGCACATTCTGTTATGTCTTTTTATGCTGGAGAGAACATTTACTTGTTCTCAGAGCTAGCCAGATCACATGATATTGACATCAAACATGTGGGCGTGTATACAGGCTATAGTGGAAATCTCCTACCTGAACTATCTAACACTATCACCCAGGAAAGTCCTGCAGTGGGCCAAAGTGCAGACTTTCCTGGGAGGCAGTGGGGACCTCACTCATGATTCCCAGAGACCTTGGAAGTTGGACAAGGATTTTTGTTTCCATGTAAGGTCTGTTTTTTAAAGTGTGTTATTTTGTAAAAAAAAAAAAAAAAAAAAAAAAAAAGTTCCTTACTATAAAACATTGTTTGTGCTCCCCTATCCTGCTGCCTGTTCTGTGATCTTCACCCTCATAAGGAGAGCTATGGTAGCCTGAAGAGGCTTTTACGTCAACACTTTGCATGTTGGATGCACTATTTCCTGTTTTGCCTTGTGGTTTTGTACATTGGTCCCTACATCACTACTGTGTCCAGGGATTGAGCTGGCTTAAATGGGCGTTGAGCCATCTTAAACTGGCATGCAGCAGGGGTGCACACTTGTGGCACCCATACTTAACGAGTAATGATTTTAGGAACAGGACAGGCAAAAAAAAATCAATTTCATGGTGCTTTAAAAGGTAACTGTAGCCATAAAAAAAGGCTAGTGTCGTGAGGGAGGGCAGAACAGGCAGCCTGAATATGTATGAACGCCAACCAATCCCTGGGGAGGTGTGCCCAGAAGGTGGAAGGGAGAGTCCAAAAGTAGTCTGAGGCCTGGCAGCAAAGTGTTCCTGGATCCAGTCATTTAGGAGGGGACCCCTGTGCACGCCCTCTGCCCCAGAGGCAGAAAAGCTAAAGGAGCCAGAGTGAATACAATGAGGTTCCATCCAGGCTTCACTGCGGGGGGGGGGGGGGGGGGGCTACGGAAGAACCTTTGTCCAGGGAGTGAGCTGGGTCAATAGATAGCTTACTAGAGTGCCAGGAGGAGAAGTTGGTGGGAAGTAATCAAACTGTCCTGTCACTAAGCAAGTACAAGACCCCAGTGCTGCAGAGCGTGCAAGTGTGGTGCTTTTGAGACTCTGGAAGGGGTATGGGTCAGTCAGCCTAGAGATCAGTGGGACGTTTCTTTTCCAAGTGCCAAACAGCCAGAGGTTGCTCCCCATCCATATCCAAGTCACTGCTCCAATAAAAACCCTAAAGATCCGTAGACTGATTTTTGAGTCGGAGGAAGAATGTCAAAAAATGCTTTGTGCCTGGTTGTGTCTGAAAGGGGAAATGGGACCAAATTACCAGGGGCTCATATTGGTGTAGCACTACATCAGAAATCCATATCTGCATACTTGTTCTGAGTCATTGACTCAACTAAAATCTGTGGTACAACTTAAAAGCCTGGCAACTAGCAGTTTTTGAAGGCAATGGGACCAATAATGGCAGCATTAAAGTGTGTGTGGGGGTTTTTTTTTTTTTCCCTGTTCCTGCAACAGAAAGTGAGAACTCTCTACAAAGCAGGGGGGGGGGGAAGTCCCCTCTTAAACAGTTGTCACCAAATGGTGTCTACATTGGAAGATTCCCTAATCTCTTCCATTGAGAACTAAAATTTTTGGATTTCCCATCACTTTTGGTTGCAAGAGACAAAGGGGATAAACTAGTGGGGCCAAGGCTAATTAAAAAAAAACAAAAAAATCCTTACATGTACATTGCTGATGTTGAGTGTAGAAGCTAGCAGGGCTGGCCTGGGCTGAGGCAGGAGAGGCCCCTTCTTTAGGCACTGTGTAGTGTTGGCCGAACATTGGCTACTCGCTCATTTGGCGAACACCCAAATTGTCAGGGCGTTCGACCATTTGTTTGGCCCGCTGAGCGCCCCACAATTTACTGCGTGCCTCAGTGCATTAGAAGCTCTGATTGGCTGAAACAATGAAAGATTTGCCCAATTAGGGCACAGAACACTGTCCGAGCCATGGTTGGAGAGTCATGGCGCATTGCTCCATAGACCCCCCCCCCCCCCCTCTATAAAAGGATCCTTCCTAAAGCAGCCATTTGCAGTGTGATATTGATGTGGAGATAGAACAGGGCTCCTAGTGAGGTAGTGTGAATATAGTGATGGTGTAGTGCGACCTTCCTTTTTACGTTCGTGTCAGTTTTAGTGTCAGGGCAGGTTTCTTGCAGTATATTGAAGTGTAGTGAGTCCATAAGTTAAAGTGCACCAAACACCACTTTTCTTTGATTAAAGTGCATCCAAGTACACATTTCCCCCCCCCCCCCATCTATTACATTTCGGTAATGAGCCCCTCTCTCTATCGTGTCTGGGAGGGCAACAAGGAGAGGCAGATGTCCCCATGGCACTGAGGTGGCCAGCAGCATCTGTATCCACAGGCAAAGACGTGGTCCATCCTCAGGCAGGGCACCATTTTCCTCTGTTTAAGGATGTTGCCTGTGCTATCCAGCCACAGCATGCAGTGGAGTGGAACTGGCTTTTCAAACCTTCCTCATCCTCTATCACCCAAGCTAGTAGTCCACTGCAGCTGCCAGAGCGGCTTATTCTGCCTTCTTGTCCACAGCTACTCCTGCCATAGCCCCAGCATCAGGCATGGAGGAGTCAATGGAACACAGCGTCAGTCACTTGCTCCTTGACGATGCACAGCCATTGCTTGGTTCTGATGTTGGTTTTGAGGAAGGTAGGAACATGAGCCTACAGAGAGGGGGGAAAACACTGGTAAACAACAAATTGGCAATCCTGTTCCCCCAGCCATAGTTAAATTTTTTTTTTTTTTTTCAGCAAGGCCAATTCTTGTTTTCAGTGTGTGTGTGTTGTTGTTTTTCTGCAGCAAGTTCTATACAGGGTACAGATTCGCCACTTTACAGGCAGACTAAGGGGACCTTTTTCACAAACTTTGTTCTTTATTGATGCATGTCCCACAGGGCAGTATGCGGACCACCATACTCTTTGTATGCCCAATAACTTGCATTATAAGCCTTCAAAATGCCGCCCCCCCCCCCCCCCCCCCCAGTTCAGGTCCCATAGACTTCTATGGGGTTCTTTGTTCGGTTCTGAACTTTTGCAATGTTCGAACCAAATTGGGGGTCGATCGGCCCATCTCTAGTGGTGTGTAGGAGCCACTGCAGCCATCTCTGGTGCTAAGCAGAGCCGAGTTGTCAAACTGACAGCCAAGTGTTGTAGAACATAATGGCAGAAGGTGGCTCTTCAATGTAGATCTGTGACTGCTGTCATCTGTCAGGAGTGCTGACCCCGCTCTGATATGGCATACAGCACACCAATGTCAAAGGAACAGCAGAGCTCCACGGATTAGGTTGCACTAGCCACACCTGTCATTTGCAGTGCTGGTGTGTTTTGGTTGTTTTCTTATAAAATACGTGGCAAGCAGCAGAATTTATTTCTTTTTGCCTTATTTTATCTAATAATCTTCAAAGCCCATCTAAAAGCTGCTGCAATCTCTACAGCAGTCCAACACCCCCTACCTTACAGCACTGCTACAGGAGTGTGGGCATTGCAGCACTCGTGCTGTAACGAGGAAGGGGGAGTAACATACAGAGACTACTACTCTCTCACAGCACCCATATAACTGCCAATACACAAATTTATTTCACTAAGTTCATGAACAACTGGGCAAAAGTCAATTGGCCCCCAACTCTCCCACCCAACATCTTTTGCTTGAAAATTGTCAGATGAACAGCGACTGCATTCAATCGGAATGTATTCCAACAACTGCAGCAGTGGATTTGTTTTTCCATCCATGCTGTATAGCGTAGATTGAATCTGTTATATTTATTTAGGGCATCATGTGTCTATGGCCAACTGTGGTGGTAATCTCCATGAATGAGCTTTTCTGCTATGGACGGGGGTCTTTGAAAACAAAAATTGTTATATTTAAAAAAATTAAAAATGAAATGAAATTGAACATACGTTAACATTTAACACTTGTGAGATTTTATCAGTTTGAATCCACTATAGTGGCATTAGATTGTCTTCAGAGCGGGTTTCGGGCCCAGGGACCGGTGCGTTTCTGTTCACCGGTTCAGGTGCGATTCAGGTCCGACTTTTTGACTGCACCAGATGCAAAAAAACGCACAGGATCCCTTTGGAATCCGCACCACAGATGGACTATGAAGGCCCAGATCATTAATATAATATTTTCACTTTATTTTTTCTGTCTCTGATTTCCTACAGGCAAATTTTGACAAAGCGGCAGAGGATGTAAAGAAATTGAAAACAAAACCAACTGACGATGAACTGAAGGAACTGTACGGCCTCTACAAGCAGTCCACTGTTGGGGACATAAATATAGGTAATGTTTAATGTCTGTATGGGTACAGTAGATTGCCTGCACTCCTGTTACACCTTCAGTACTACAACTTGCCCCTTCCTGAACTATAGTATAATGAAGGTATTGTGGATGGGAAGCGAAAAGTTGAATGGCACCATCATCCCTTAAATATAAAAGGGAACCAACTGATATTTGGATGGATTTTTTAGGTACAAAGTCCATGAACACTTTGCACCAAAAAAATCCCATGCATATCAGTTGGTTCTCACTTCCTCAACTAGTTCATCAATGCAAGTTCAAATATATGATTTTATAAGGGTTTTTTTTTTTTTTTTTGTTTTTTTCTTATTTCCTGCATAAATATGAGACTGCATTTTTGGCACCTCCCAGCCCCAAATGTAATGGCAGGGGGTGGTGGAGTGTCTATTGATGCTGGCTGTTGGAAAATCTATTGTTGGCTGGGTGGGAATTTTTGCTGTGAGGGGTCCCTTTTTTCAGCTTTTCTTTTTATCATTACCAAAACCCCAAAAAATTACTTGACACCACAAAATGATACTTGGTTCTGTATTCTCTAAATGGGGTGGTACTGGGGGGTGGGCAGGGGGTGGAAACAAGGAACAGTGCTTGGAGGTGGGTAAGGGGTGAAGAGGGAGTGCCAAGCAACCCTGCTGTTGCCCCCTGACAGTGGTGACGTGCCAGGCCCTGGTCGCAAGTGCGACCTTTGCAACCCTGGTAGTTCTGCCGCTGCTTAATAGTTCATAGGCTGCCCACAACCATAAGCATCAATCCATCCAGCTCCAATAACTCGGTCTTCGATGTCTTTTGACATTTCATTGCTTGAAGAACTATAAACAGGAGAGAGATTGGGGCATGGGATGCTCCCCAAAATGTTTGCACAGTAGTCGGGAGGATACTCTTCTTTAGACTTGAATGCATAGGTTCTTCTGGGGAATGGCCAGTACCCTGAGTGTCTTCTCAGTCCATAGCTACTGCTGGTACTTGCATTGAAAAACCAGAGTTGCCAAGTATCCCGATTTACGGTCAATACTTGTAAGTCTCCAGCACACCTTCCAGCTTCCCTGGACCTGGTCCAGTGAGGGAGACAATCCTCCTTCAGACCAGATCCCTTATGGTGAAGTCCCACAGCCAGCTCCTCAGATTGTTCCAGGCCCCTAGCTCTGCCACAGCTGAGACATCAAACGGCCACACAGTCCACAGGCGGCAGCGGTCCCAGAGGCTTCAGAACTCTCCCTGCCGAGGAAGAACAATCGCTCCAGACTATTTATCCCCTCCACAGCCACCTTCTGGACATTGGCCTCCACGGATTGGCTGGGGCATGATAAATATTCAGACTTGTCATTGACTCTCTCAGCCTCATATTCTGGACACTTGTTCCAGAATCAGGGGTAAGCAGTCAAACGCTCAACCTGTGAAACCCTGAATAGACATAAGCCAACAATTACTGCTCCCTTCTCTACAGGAGACAAACTACATTTCCTAGTATATCCTACACTAGGGGGAAAAAAGCAGCTACTTTAAATCATTTGCAAAAAAGGCCAGCTGTACTTTGTACCAGTGACAATTCCACTGTAACCTGAAACATTTTGCAAACATATATTGTACCTATGTAGTGTACTGTAGGTGAAAAAATCTGTCTGTTTTGTACAGAGTGTCCTGGCATGCTAGATCTGAAGGGCAAGGCCAAATGGGAAGTGGGAAGCATGGAACCTAAAGAAAGGTAAGACTTTTCACTTTAATCTCTCAATCCGTACCATTCTATGAACACATGCACAGTATACACTCAGCCAGAACTGCATAACGACAACACTATGGTACTAAAGTAACAGTTGCAGCTTACATGATACCCCAGAGAATTGGCCAATACTTTATTCCTGGCTGGAGGATGTCCAGCATCATTTAGAGCTTTCCTCCCAGGTCTGACTCTCCCTGGCCTCCATTCACTGGATTTAATTTCTTTTAAACATGCAAGTGTTGTGTAGGGCAGTCTGCCTAGGCATGCCCTCTCCTCCAGACTAACCCTTCAAGTCATTTTAATAATGGCATAAAAAGGTTCCACTGCTTGCTTCAGGGCTGAGGGCTTTTAAAGGGAATACTGTGCTGCAGGGGTGTCGCTAGGGGGTGGCTTTTGGGGCTATAGCCCCGTGTCTCTGCAGGGGTCCCCAAAGGGGAGGGGAGGCTCTCTGGGGACCCTTATGTAAGTGGGGGACTCTCTGGGGACCCTGATGCAAGGGAGAGGCTCTTTGGGGCCCTTATTTTAAGGGAGAGGCTCTCTAAGTACCCAGATTTAAGGGGGAGGCTCTCTGGGGACCCTGATGTAAATGGGGAGCCCTATGGGTACCCTGATGAAAGGGGGAGGCTCTCTGAGGACTCTGATGTAAGGAGGAGGCTCTCTGGGGACCCTGATGTAAGAGGGGGGCTCTCTGGGGACCCTGATGTAAGGGGGCTCTCTGGGGACCCTGATGTAAGTGGGGAGCTCTCTGGGTATATATACACACACGTATATTACTGTATATACATATGTATGCCCGCCCAAGCGTATGACTTTCTTTACTACGCTGCTATGGGCTCTAGCCCCAGATCTTTTGTAGACCTAGCAACGCCCCTGCTGTGCTGGAATGATTTTCAGGAAGCTACTGTATGTACGTCACCCTGGCGGCCCTTCCCTTTAGCAATGATCTGCCTAAATTGCAGAATCTATTTACCTCATTGGGTTTAAAATTTGGTATGCAACTATAACAGAAGTTTATTAAAAGCCTACTTTTAGCTAAAACTGAGGAATCAGCGCAAAGGACATAACAGAGTTGGCATGTGGTGGGTGTTTATTTAATTATTTTTTTTTTTCTAATTCTGCTTTCAGTAGATGTCTTAATCTGTCCAGTGCTGATGTTCCTTGGTCACCTGCAAACATTCTTGGTGGTTGCATATGGGCAATAACTACTAACAAGGCAGGGTTCCTCTCCCATCCATAAAGAGTCGCTGTG